>CM023105.1:25792084-26530917 GCA_013103745.1 Gardenia jasminoides
TTTCTTTTCATGTATTGCTACACCAAAGTGCTGGTGGATAATGTATGCATTTGATGTGTTTAACTATTCAAATGGCTGAATAATTGGCCATTAGAGTAAATGGTGAAAGCGCCATTAAACTTTTAAAATTGTAATCTAGTTACTACTACAGTGCTTCTTTGATAAAACTTTCAAATTCAAACGAAGTCTGAAATCAATTCATTAAACCAATCAATTATTAACCGCTTAAACTTAACGCAACTTTGTCTCAATCTAAACACTCAACGCGGTTTTCTCTCGCTTGATAATCTAGATATCGAATACGCTAAATTTCCTATAGTTTTACAATTTGTCCCTTATATTGATTATTTAAGTAAATGATGCTAATATATTGGTATATTTTACCAGTAGCACATATGAGTAAATTTGTTTAAATAAGAATTATTTATTAGAAAAGAACTAAAATGAAAATAAATTATAATATAACAAACTTATTTGACAAAATTTAAATGCTAGTCTATCAAATTTATAAATATAATTAATCTAAAAATGCTAAAAATGTTGATTTTAATTTGCTCACGTAAGTTGATCATAAAAGTTGATCAACTGTCAAATTCCTCCCTCCTTGTTCTGTATTTTCTGTATTACTTACATTGCCGCCATTTTCGTATCACAATTTCTTCATTCTCAAAGTCATGAAACCAAATATCAATAACACCACTTTCATGTATAATTGTGTACGGCTACATGTACTATAAATATTCTTGTTAGCTGGAAAAAGGATATGTCGCCATCAATTGAGAATTGGAAAATGGAAGCTTGAAAATCTAAAAGTACCGCCACTACATTTTAATCTTATGTAGCCTACTAAATTTCTCTTCCTTGTGGTTGGACGACTACCACTTTGAAAATCAGATAACCAAGAGCGTATTAATGAGCAAGTGAGTCATGAAACTAATGCGGTCGTTGATAGGCAGCATCACATAAATAGTTGATTTACATATAGATTTACAATAGTTGGCACTTATTCCCATTATAAATAGTTGATTTACAATAGTTGATTTACAGTAGTTGATTTACAGTAGTCGATCAAGTAACCAAACATAAATAGTTGATTGCCAAGAAGGATTGCAGACATGCCACCCATTAATTCTTCTCGGAATTTACAGAGTTGAAGAAGAAGGTATCAACGCGGTTTTAAGATTCACATAAGTTTGCATAATAGATTTACATATCATCCTTAGGTAATTCAGTTTCAAATGCCCCTCATGTATATTTTCCATTTCTATGCTATCAAACAAGAAGGGTTTACTTTGTTTGATATTCTAATGGTTTGAATTGAAATTGTTTTGCATCTGTTATCTTGTAATATGAAACACAACACGAATTGTGTATTTTTGCTTACCTTACTAACCAAACAAGTATAGTTTGAAGCTGGGTGACACCTCATCTCCTAAGGCTAACCAAAGTGGTTGGGCTGGTTGTCATTTAACTTCGCTGGGACGCGCATCTAAATAAACTATAACTCTAAAAGGAATAACCAAAATTCATATTACACGATATTGATACTATAGGCAACGCTAAACTTAAAGTACAAATTATCAACCTAAAAAATAATTTAAACTGAGCTATAGATTAATACATTCTCTACCGAATTGAAGATATTTCAAAAAAAAACCAAAGTGAAAGTACATCGGTTTCTTGCCACTCAAAGGACAAAAGCCAAAAATATAGTGCTGGGACCTAACTAGATCTCCGATTTCGGCCACCTGGCTAAGGAAAAACAAATGGAACGGGTGATAAAAGCTCAGAATTTCTAAAATATCATGCACAAGCATAAAGCTGGAGTAAATAACATAATTAAAACAAGTAAAATGAAACACAAAATCACACAGTAGATATGGAGCTCTCAGAGCTCAAGTCCACTTCTCTGCTCGCTCAAATCACGTAGTCAAT
The DNA here is from genome assembly GCA_013103745.1 of Gardenia jasminoides. Lineage (NCBI taxonomy): Eukaryota > Viridiplantae > Streptophyta > Magnoliopsida > Gentianales > Rubiaceae > Gardenia > Gardenia jasminoides. The sequence continues at coordinate 25,794,020 of CM023105.1, forward strand.
AATCATTTAATTTTCCAATCCATGTAGATCACTCTACTACCACTCCTTCCACCAACAACCTCGCACGGGCCCGCATCCTAACATCTAACACTTACTACCCCTGCATGGACGCCAAGAGTAGTTTTAAACACTTTATACACACTTTCCCTCTAGTGTGTGTATATATTCATGCAAAATAATTTAAATTGTACTCTAATTTCTTGGGCAAGTGAATTAAAGTATACCTCCCTAAGTGTGAGTGGTTTAACACTTCCAAATTCATGTATTTCACACAATCAATGTAGTGGCATCTGGCAAAAAACAAGTAACATGCATTGGAAACTCACCGGCGCGAGGTCTCGTAGTTCGAAGTTCCGGATCACCTTTGCAATTCTGTAGCACTAACTCCTAGAATATTTAAAAAGTAATGAAAAATAAGTTTCTAGTTTATTAACCAAATCTTATCTAAGAAGATCGTTCACTAACTTCCTACTTGAGTAGAAATTTTGAAAATCATAACTTGAGTCATATAAGTCCAAATTGTGCAAGTTTGTAAAAGTTGGAAACCTCATTTAAAGTTATAAAAAAACCTTTGTAGAAGGTACCAAGATAAAATTCTGGCCGAACCTGTGATTTTCATTAAAAATAGCTACAAATGTCGTAACATAACAGGTTGGTTGTCTAGTCACCTTTGAAATTTCACCAAAATTGTAGGGAAATGAATTGACCTTTGAAATTTATAAATTTTAAAATCCCAAGACATGATGTTTCAAACGTCAACCAACTGCACTCACCTCATACTTGAGCAAGAAATTACAGCAGTTCAAACAGTAGTAGGTTCGAAATTCTGAATTTTCTGTTTTCCAGATTTCTACAGGGCATGATTCAAGACTCGCTTGAGTGATGGTTTCTTGTCCAAAATTACCAAATTTGGTACACCAAACTACCATATATAAACTAGGTTCACACAAAAAATTAAACTAAAAAATCCTTAGCAAGATAGCTTTCTAATCACCCAAAGTTCACTCAAAGCGAATTGCCCTCAAACCAGTGAAGTTTTTAACCGCTTTTTAATCAATTCTAATATACCTAAACCACCACCAATTGACCCCATTTCTGAACCTAAACTAGTATTGATCTCTTTCTTAACCTATTAATGGTCAAAATTGATAATAAGTTTAGCTCAAAACTTAGCACTAAAATAGCCTCAAAATCAGACAGCAAGTTTGCTCAATTTCCAGTTTTCCTTGTTCCAACTAAACCACCAACTTGTTTAATCTTTTGAAGGGATTTGTGTGGGTAAATTAACAACTTAACCCTCACATTTAAGCCTCACAATTAACCTTTAAACTTGCCAAAATCACAGCCAAAACATTAAAAGAAAAATAGCAATTTTCTTCCTTTCCTAACCGGTTTTTCTCCTTGAGATTTTCCTTCATTTTCAACCACAAATTCCAACTTATACACATACATTGTATCATTAATCATGCTAGAAATCAAATTATCACAATTGTGGGAGTCCAAGAGCCCATTCAATCAACCAACATCAAGAAAGGCAATTTAAATAAATTTAACATCTTCAAATAGCAAACCAACACAAAACTCATTCTCAAGCTCCCAAACCTAATGTCATGCTTGAAAATGAAATCAATAAACAAAGATGGAAGCTTTAGATCATTGCCTCTTCCAAGAAGTGAGCAAATTCACCCAAGAAATGCTAGACTAACTTCCTGCAAGAGCTCCTCCCTCCCCAATGCTTCTCACCCAATGTCCAAGCTAAGCCAAGATTGATGGAAGTTTGTGGGTGGTTTTGAGAGGAATTGGAAGAAGAAATTTGATGAAACCCAAGGGAAGAGGGGAAAGGAGTTCTGCCAAAGTGGGAAGAAGAAGAGAGAGAGGTTTTGTGCAATTTTTAATGAATTAAATGAGAAGAGAAAGACAAGACATAAAGCTTGTCTTATGGCCCAAAAAGTCAACTAATGAATAGTGATCTTTGCTAACAATTTTAGGGAATATAATTGTCTCACTTAGCTATAGATTGGTTAATCTAAGGAGGGAGAAATAAAAGGATTAAAATGAGAGTGAATTAGGGTGAACTAAGTGGAAGAAACAATGGCTAAATAAAATTCTAATTTCAAGACTGCTAATCCAACTTAAACTAAGATTATAAACTCTAAATTATAATCACACTTCCTTTAATTCACCTCTAGTCACTTGATTACATTTCTAACCCAATGGTTGATCCCCTACACTCCAGCTACTTCCACCATTGCCCAATTACTCTCAGAAACGTATTTTTATTTCCATTTTCGTCTAATTAATACAAAAAAGATAAAATTTTAAAGCTAAATGAATTATTGATAATCTACAAGAAATTGCGGTGAAATAAAATCGAAGTCACCCTCAAGATGAAATAAATAAAATAATTAATTAATTAATTAAATTGAATTTTCATTTAGATTTTTGAAAATTCGCTTAAGTACGATTTTAAAATAATTAAACTAATTAATAACAATAACATTATTTACATAATAAATAACAATATTAAAATAAATTTTTTGAGGCCCTCACATCTTCCTCTCTTAAAAGAATTTTGTCTCAAAATTTCACCTTATTAAACAAATAATTTTGGATACTTTTTCTCATCTCCTCTTTACTTCCCAAGCCTCGCCTCCCTCGACATCATGATTTTCTCATAAGATCTTAACCAAAGGGAATTTTCTTTGTCCTCAAGTCCTTACTTCACGATCAAGAATCTTCACAAGCTTTTCCTTTCAGCGATGAGAGCGTTTCCATCCATCTCTAATTCAATTCATCCAACCAGTATATGACCTGTTGGGTACTCGGGTCTTGAGCTTTCCTACTGAGTATCGAAACATGAAAGACATTATGAATTTTCGACATGTCAAGGCAAATCCAACTGATAAGTTATTTTTTTCCAATCCATTTGAGGATCTCAAATGGTCCAATGTTTGGCTTTCATTTCCCTTCTTCGACACTTACTCCACTTTTCACTGTTTAACCCTCAAGAAAACTTTTATCTCCCACCTCAAATTCGCAGTTCTTTCCTCCTGTATTAATACATTGTGTAACTTTTTTTGGTAACTTTGAGCCGCGAAAAGCCTTTCCCAACCAACTTCACTTTCAGGGCTCCCTGAAGACAATCCAAGGTATAGGCTTATAAGAACCTTTTTTCACCCAGCACCATCCCAATGAATGCGGTGATTGACATCTTCTCCATAGAGTGTCCTCGTAGGTGCCATTTGAAATTGAGGCATGGTAACTATTATTGTGCAAACCTATTCGACAGGTCATGTAATCGTCTCCAACTTCTCTCCAAAATCCATTATATACAAGATTCAACATGTCTTCTACAAATCGAATGGTTGGCTGATTAGCCACTATCCGTCTGAGGTGATAGGGTCAGGTGCTCAATTCTCAACTTAGTTCCCAACGCTCTTGTAACTTCTAACAAAACCTCGGACAAACCTGGTCTCTGGGCCAAACACAACACTTATTCAATCCCATACAACCCTCACTATCTCATCCAGATAAAGTTTGGCTAATTTCTCAAAGGACACTTCATATTCACTGTAGAAAATCAGATTGATTTAGGAGCCTCGGTCTCACTACTACCCATACCTAAAGATCGTGTAACTTTTGACCTTGGTAGACCAAGACAAAATCCATAGTAATATGCTCCACTTCCATTCGTGGATTTCTAAAGGTTGTAAGAGTTCTGGGTTGGTGTTCTGCCTTAACCTGGCTGGGACAAGTAAGCACATGTTCAGTGCACATACTTACATCTTTTTCTTCAAACCATCCCACCGTACATAACCTTTCACCCAAATCTTAAGTAAGCATCTTATTTACTCTGTGACGGATGGTATCACTTGGACCACAACTCTTCCAAAATCTCTTTTCTTAATACTTTATCATTTGTACTACTATTTTCCTTCCTTGGAACCTCAATACCCTCTGCCCCTATTTTAAAGTCTTGGACTTCCCTTTTCAACTTTCTCAAATTGCACTTTTCTGCATCTACACCTTTGATTCTGTGTTTCCTTAATCCGCTCCTAAACAACGGAGACCTTAGTTCTACATTCTGCGAAATAATCTTTTCGTCTCCGAAATAAGGTTTCCACCTTACTTGTTCCAGCATTTCCCATTCTTTTCACTATTAACTCGCTACATTTGAGTTTTCCTCATGTAATTTAACGCATTGGCTAATTTACATTTGCTCCTCCCGTGATACTTTATTCAGTCAACAGCAATCATAGTCTTCTAAAACTCCACCCATCTCCTTGCCTCCAAGTTCGAATTCCCTTTGAGAGAAACAAATATTTCAAGCTCTTATGATCCCGTGGAATACCCTCAAAAGTCACTCCAGAGTAAATAGTGTCTCCACTCTTTTCAAAGCAAAGATAACCGCCGCCATTCTTAGATCATGAGTTGGATAGTTCTTCAAGGTTTCAACTTCCCTGAGAAGATATATGCTGACTTTTCTATTTTGCATCAAACACAACCTAATCCATTCTAGAGGCATCTCGAATATACCACAACCTTCTTTACCATCGGTAGGTTTAAATCGAGCCCTGGCCAACCTCTTCAACTCTTGAAATCTCTCCTCACACTTAGGGTTCAAACAAACTTTTCATGTTTCTTCAAGTCCCACAAAGCGGCTCAGCAATTCTTGAGAAACTGATGAACCCGATAATAACAGCCAAACCTAAGAAACTTCTCACCCAGGTCGATTCTCGTGCCGCTTCCAATGAGTAATAGCCTCCATTTTAGCTGGGTCAATAACCTGCAATCCCGTCCTGAAAATTCTATACCCCTAGAAAAGATACATCTTCCAACCAAAACTCATACTTTGAACTTTGCAAATAACTTGTGCTCTCGAGGGTTTGTAAGCCACAATCCTCGTGTGTTCTTGATCCTTTGAGATTTAGAATACACCCAAGATATCATCAATGAAGATCACAACAAATTGATCCAAGTAGGGCTTAAATACTCTGCATCAAATCCATGAATGCAGCTGGAGCATTAGTCAACCCAAAGGGTATCACTACAAACTCAAAGTGCCCATACCTCAATTTAAAGCTGTTTTCGTGACGCTCTCTTTCTATTCTCAACCGGTAATACCCCCCTCGAGATCTAACTTAGAAAATACCACCCACCTTGTAACTGATTAAATAGTTCAACAATGAGAGGTAAGGGATACTTGTTCTTGATTGTCACATCATTTAACCCCCGATAGTCTATACATAGCCTTAGACTACCATCTTTCTTTTTGACAAACAAAACCAGTGCTCCCCACGGAGAATCACTTTCCCTAATAAATCCTCGTTCCAAAAGGTCTTGTAGCTGTAATTTCAACTCTTTAAGTTCGGCCGGAGCCATTCTATAGGAGGTCTTAGAAATTGGTGCCGTTCCAGGTAACAGATCAATCTTAAACTCTATTGCCTGCTCAGGAGGCAAAGACTCCAATTTTTTAGAAAATACATCGGAAAAATCCTTAACAATCAACACGTCTTCCAATTTCACCTTATCGTTCGGAGGGTTTATGAGAAAAGCCAAATACCCTTGAACCCCCTTACTCAGAAGTTTTCTAACCCTAATCCCTAAAATGAGAGCTGATGACGCTAATCTTCCTTTAACATCCAATTTTAGAGTTGTTTCCCCCGGGATACAGAATTTCACTACCTTCAATCTACAATCCACTTTGGCATGGTGTTTGGCTAAACAATCCATCCCAATAATCACATCATACCCCTTGATATCTTAACTCACCAAATCAACTTTTAACTTTCTCTCTCCAACCCACACTTCATAATCTTTATACACCAAACTAGTAATTAGACTTTTGTCCCCCGTTGGTGTTCTAACCTCTAGGTCAAAAGGTAACTTAACAGGTTTTATGTCTATACCACAGATAAATGTAGGACTAACAAATGAATGCGATGCACCAGGATCAATTAAAAATCTAGCTAAGCGGTAAAAGATGGGAATAGTACCTTCGACCACTTCAGTCGAATCGGGTACTTCTTGATAATCCAGGGCATAAAGTCTAGCTGGCACTCTCGTCCTATTCCCTACCGTACTAGCTTGACTCTGGTTCGACCTCTGGGTCCCACCTCACCTCTCGGGAGGCAGACTGTGTCTGAGTTACCACACTTCAAACACTTTCCTTGTTTCTTCCAACATTCATTGGCTGTGTGGTTTGGCCTCCCACAAAATCTATTGGTAAGACCGGAGTTTGAGGCCTGACTCCCTTGTGGAGCACTTCTTGTTGGCCCTCTTCCACTAACTGAGTCTCGAGATGTCCCTCCTCAGGAAAATGTCCCTCTTGAAACTCCTGAGGCGTTAGCCCCACTGGAACCTCTCCCAAACTTAAAAGGTGGAGTACTTGAATCCATAGGCCCCCGACTACTAGACGGGGCGCTCCTTTTCCTAGCATGAAAGCTCTTTAATTGAGTCTTGGCGGTCTCGATCCTTTAAACTTTTTCGATAGCCTCACTAAAGCTGTTAATCTGGGCCGCCGTTAGCCCTTCCTGAATCTCCAAATTCAACCCTTGAATAAAGCATCTAATCCTCCTTTGCTCCGTGGCCACCAATTCTGGAGCAAACCTAGACAGTTTAGTGAACTGTGCCTCGTAGTCCGCAACGCTAAGAAGGCCCTAACGGCACTTGATAAAATTGTCTTCCCTCTTTTCTTGGACCAAAGGAGGGAGGAACTTAGTATAGAACTCTCGTGTGAATGCTCGAACTGAAAAGCGGTAAAAGACACCCGCCTTTCCTCGGTGTAGTTCTAGGTCCCAAAGATATCTGTGATACGATCCATCCAACCCTCAGCGGCCTCTGGATCGGATTCCCCAAAGAACTTGGGAAGGGCGAACCTTTGAAAACGTTCTAAAACTCTATCCTCGCCACCCTCGTGGGCCTCAGGATGATTAGCTGGATCTCGACCTTGTTGGTCCACTAGACGAGCCAAGATATCCGTCATCTGATTTATGGCAGTTGCCACTTGTTCTCCAAAGTCTACTCCCTGTCCTTGACCTTCTCCTCGTCCTTGACCCATTCTTTGTCCTTGACCTTGGTCATTAGCCGACCCTCAGTCATCGCCCACATTTAGGGGTTGTCTTACCCGACGCCCTCGTCCTCGACCTCTACCTCGGTCTCGGTCTCGATCTCGCCTACCGTCCATGATCTTCATAGTAGGTAGACATAAAATAAATACGAAAGTAAAATAAAATAAAATAGAATACTACAGAACAAGATAAAATAAGATAAGAGGAAATATAATGGAACATTACAAACTAGAATAGGCAATTTAACCAATTAAATTGTGGAACAAACGAAAGAATTTTCTAAAATTAACCAAATCTCCATACATATATTCCGTAGGAGTCAAATACATTAAGGTGGCATGTTTACTACAAAAAAGTACACAAAAGTTGCTTTCACGGCCAATTCACCACACAAAATACAATAGTGAAAGCAGTAAATAAACATACACCCACAGAGACGAGAATCTTTCTAGTAGTTTCTCTTTATAAAGGGGTTAATAAAATTCTAAATCCTTAATACAGCTATCCTAATTCTCCGCAGGACCACCAGGAGGGGTCTCCTCGAACGGGTCCTCCTCCTCCTCAGGCTCGACCTCCTCAGAGGGGTCCTTCTCAACCAGCATGTTCTCAAAGGGCTCCTCCTCTGAAGAGTCCTCTCCTAAAGGCTCCTCAAGAAAACATCCCAGTGCTTCTGACGGCCACGCATCAACCAGAGTATGCTGCCTAATCCTGGGTCGATCCTGGACCTCATCGGCTATCCTAGCAAGTCGGGTCCGGAACCTCTGAACCTGATCACAGGCGGCCCTCGCCCTATCTCGTTCGTCATCAACCCGAGCCTCTAGCACCTCAACCAGAGCCTCCAAATCCCGAATCCAGCCCTGACGATAGGCCATGACATCCATCGAAGCAGCTACCTCCTCCTGAAGATCCCTATTAGCATCAATCAACTCTTGGCTCATCGCTAGCCAACACCACCGTCGAGGATAAGCGTATCTCCTCCTACACGCATCAACCTCTTCCCCGACGTGGGTAAATGTAAGCAGTTGAGTCCCATTATCCCCCACTCTATATCGGGCCTAACTGGTGGATCATGACCGTTAGCCCCCTGTCCGTTAGCTCCTGGAACACCACTACCGCTAGCCATACCTACAAACAATTCACAACTTAAAGTTAGAAATTCATAATTTTCAACTTTACTAAAATATCAAACTTAAAGTACAAGTAACCATTCTAATAAGAACTTTAAAATTTTCCTTTATAAGCCTCTAACCTAGGCTTTGATACCACATGTGATAGCCCCGCTTCCCCCTAAAGCTAACTAAAGGGTTGGCGGGCTGCCTGCCTAGCTCTCGCCAGGACTCAAGCATTCAAATAAACTAACTCTAAAGGAATAAACTAAAATTCATATCACTAATGATATTGGATACTATAAAGTAACGTTTAAAATTAAAGTACAATTATCAACTCAAAAATACTTAAACCTCGAGCCATAGATTAATGCATTCCCACGAGTTCGACATATTCAAAAAAAACCTAAAGGAAGTACAATTTGTTTCTACATACTCGGGAGAAAAGCCAAAATATAGTGCTAGACCTAATTAGATCTCTGGATTCTCGTCACCTGTTAAGGAAAAACAAATGGGAACGGGGGTGAGCTAAAAGCTTGTGAATTTCTAAAATATCATGCACAAGCATAAAGCGGAGTAAATAACATAATTAAAACAAGTAAAATGAAACACAAAATCACACAAGTAGGATACGGGAGCTCTCAGGAGCTCAAGTCCACTTCGCTCATTCAAATCACGTAGTCGACACTCCGTCGACTTTCTAATCCATGTGGATGACTCTTTACTACCAATTCCTTCCACCGAACAACCCCCTGTACCGGGTCCGCAATCCTAACACTTAAACACTTACTACTCAAGGGACGCGACCAAGAGTAGTTTTAAACACTTTATACCAACTTTCCCTTCTAGTGTGTATATATTCATGCAAAATAATTTAAATTACCTACTCTACTTAAAAGGGGGCAATAAAGTATATCCTCCCTAAGTGAGTGGTTTAACACTTCCAAATTCATGTATTCCACACAATCACGTAAGGGCATTCAATGAAAACAAGTAGCATGCATTGGAAACTCACCGACAAAGCAGGTCTCGGAGTTCGAGTTCGGATCACTTTGCAATTCAACACCAACTCCTAGAATATTTAAAAAGTAATGAAAATAAGTTTCTAGTTTATTAACCAAATCTTGTTCAAGAAGGACAAGTTCAATAACTTTCTACTTGAGCAAAAATTTTTAAAAAATCGTAACTTGAGTTATATAAGTCTAAATTGTGCAAACTTAGTACCATTGGAAACCTCATTTAAATTTATAAAACTTTGTAGAATGCATCAAGATAAAATTCTGGACAGAAACTGCCCAGATTTTCGATTAAGAAATAGCTACAGTACAAAACATAACATAACAGGTTTGTTGTCCAGCCAACTTTGAAATTTCACCAAAAATTGTAGGAAACGAATTGGCCTTTGAAATTTATAAAGTTTAAAATCCTATGTATGATTTCAAATACCACCAACGGCACTCAATTCCGACACTTGAGCAAGAAATTATAGCAGTTCAAACAGGGTAGGCTCGAAATTCTGAATTTTCTGTTTTCCAGATTTACAGGGCATGATTCAAGGCCTCGTTTGAGTGACGGTTTCTTGTCCAAAAATTACCAAATTTGGTACACCAAAACTACCATATATAAACTAGGTTCACACCAAAATTCAACCAAAAAATCCCTTAGGAAGATAGCTTTCTAATCGCCCAAAGTTCACTCAGCGATTTGCCTCAAACCAGTGAAGTTTTGCACCATTTCTTTTAATCAATTCTATCATACCTAAACCACCACCAATTGACCCCGTTTCCGAACCTAAGCTAGTATTGATCTTTCTTAACCTAATAATGGTCAAAATTGATACAAGTTTAGCTCAAAACTTAGCACTAAAACAGCCTCAAAAATCGGGCAGCAAGCTTGCTCAATTTCCAGTTTTCCTTGTTCCAACTAAACCACCAATTTTGCTTAACCTTTGAAGGGATTTGTGTGGGGTAAATTAACAACTTAACCCTCACATTTAAGCTTCACAATTAACCTTTAATCTTGCCAAAATCACAACCAAAACATTAAAAGAAAAACAGCAATTTTCTTCCTCATTTTCTTCCTTTCCTAACCGGTTTTTCTCCTTGAGATTTTCCTTCATTTTCAACCACAAATTCCAACTTATACACATACATTGTATCATTAATCATGCTAGAAATCAAATTATCACAATTGTGGGAGTCCAAGAGCCCACTCAATCAACCAACATCAAGAAGGCAATTTAAATAAATTTAACATCTTCAAATGGCAAACCAACACAAAACTCATTTTCATCAACAATCATCAAGGTTCTAGCAACCTCTCAAGCTCCCAAACCTAATGTCATGCTTGAAAATGAAATCAATAAACAAAAATGGAAGCTTTAGATCATTACCTCTTCCAAGAAGTGAGCAAAATTCACCCAAGAAATGATAGACTAAATCCCCCAAGAGCTCCTCCTCAATGCTCCTCATTCAATGTCCAAGCTTAAGCCAAGATTGATGGAAGTTTGTAAGTGGTTTTAGAGAGGAATTGGAAGAACACATTTGATGAAACTCCAAGGGAAGAGGGGGAGGGGAGTTCGGCCAAGGGAGGAAGAAAGAGAGAGAGGTTTTGTGCAATTTTTCGAATGAATTAAATGAGAAGAGAAAGACAAGACATAAAGCTTGTCTTATGGCCCAAAAGTCAACTAATGAATAGTGATCTTTTGCTAACAATTTTGGAGGGAGTATAATTGTCTCACTTAGCTATATATTAAGGGGTTAATCTCGGTTAGGAAGGAGAAATGAAAAGGATTAAAATGAGAGTGAATTAGGATGAATTAAGTGGAAGAAACAATGGCTAAATAAAATTCTAATTTCAAGAGGGTTAATCCAACTTAAATTAAGATTACAAATCCCTAATTATAATCACTCTTTTTAATTCACCTCTAGTGACTTGATTACATTTCTAACCTACGGTTGATCATCCCTACACTCCAACACTACTTCACTCATTGCCCGAATTTTTATCTTGTAAAACGTATTTTTCTCATTTTCTGTCTAATTGATACAAAAAGAGCAAATTTTAAAAGCTAAACGAATTATTGATAATCTACAAGAAATTAAGGGTGAAATAAAATCGAGTCACCTCAAGATGAAACAATTAATTAATTAATTAATTAAATTTTCATTTAGATTTTCTGAAAAATTCGTTTAAGTACGATTTTAAAATAATTAAACAAATTAATAACAATAATAACATTATTTAAAATAATAAATTTTAGCAATATTAAAATAAATTTTTGAGACCCTCACAGATATACCTTGATATATTCTTCCCATTTCTCCGAGCTCCAATTTATGGTATTTGTTATGGGATCATAATGATTATTTCCTATATTTCCAATTAACTTAACCCAAACTTGTGAGGGCTCAAAAATTTTATTTTTATCAGAAAATGAATGATAATGATGATAATAATAATATTATGTATTTTCACTTAAAAATTAGTGAATTTATGCTTTGAATTATTATTTTCTAATTTAGATGATTTTTCGAGAATTATTTACCGGTGTTTGGTTTCGGCCAGTTTAAGCGTCTAATTTTTGTTCTGAAGCGTGAATAGTGACTTTAAAATGAAACCAAGCATATGTAGAGATATTACAGATATATATTTAAGGTTGGACAATGTAGGAATGAGATAAACCAGTGAAAGTTAGAGTATCGCGCGTCGACGTGACAAAAAGTGATCATTTGACCACTTTTCCACGATTTAAGGGATTTGCACCTTCTTGTCTCCCTTAAAGCCATTCTTCTTGCTTTATTGCTTCATTTTTCAGCCACACTTGAGGGTAGAGAGAGAGAGTGCAGCCGTGAGCTTAGAGAGAGAGAAGAGAGAAAGCTGTCAAATTTTGTTCTTCCAATTTCTTCTTCCTCAACTTCTTGAATTTTGAAGACATCATTAGAGAGCCTTCATCTGCTTCTTCTCCTCCTTGTTGCAGCCATGTGTGAGAGAGAGAGAGAGGGAGTGGTCTGTGAGTGAGAGGAAGCAAGAGAGAGAGAGAGAGAAAAGCTTCTTAGTGAGTGATTTCTTCTTGTTCTTGAATTTTGGCGAAGAAAGCAAGCAAATTCTTGGAAAACTTGGAGGATCTCGAGGTGTTGAAACTTAGAACATCATCTGTGGGTGGAACTTCATCAGATCTGCCTTGATCTTGCTAGATCTGAAAAATTTTGAGGTATAATCCTTAAAACTCTTAACTTTAGCCTTATTAGTGTTAGATCTGTAGATTCTACGGTTAGTTTTGCTAGAAATGGTTATGATTGGAATATTGGAGTTGGGCTCTTGAATTCCTAACTTAGGTAGCCGTCTTGAGGTGACTTTTAGGTAGCGGACTTGAGGACCTGAATGTGGTTGTGTTTGTTGTTTATGAAATGAGATTATTTTATGGTTAGAATGTAGGGATGTTGTTGAAAATTTTGAAGAGAAAGTATGAAGGCTAGCCGAACCTCACTTGGAATGTTTTGATGCTTGATTTCAAAATTTTATGATGTTTCTTGGCAAGATTTTGCCTAAATAAATATGTATTATGTTCATTTATGAGTGTATGTTTGAATGGAGTGAAATCATGAATTTGTAATGGTGAAAAGTGGGGTTTTCACTAATTTTTGGGTAAAAGTATCATTTTGGGCAGATTTGTTTTAAAACAAGGAGTAATTTTTGTTGTCTAGAACCTCGACTTCTCATATGAGTTTTTGACTGAATTTTGGTAAAAATCTAGCCTATATATAGAGGACTAAGTGTACAAAATTTGGCATTTTTCCCATAAGATTTTGTTGGCCAAATGGTGCCCACAAAGTGGCTTTGCAAATCTGGAAAATAGCTTTCAGTCAGCCTTATACCTTATTTTCAAATGGCTATATTTTCTTGCTCAAGAGTCGAAATCGAGCACTGTTTGTGGCGTTTGAAACTAGACTTCAAGAGCTTTCCAACGGTATAAAATCCGTGTACTAGTTCATTTTCTATATCGCAAAAATTTTGAGAAGTTGACTGATTTTGCAAACTGATAACACCGTGCTTTGACTACTATTGGATCTTGCGACTTGATTTGACCTATATTGCAAAATGAATTTGAAAGCGAAGTTTTCTAGTGAATTATAGTACTCCGAGTCTAGTTTTCATAGACATAAGCCTTGCTTAATTTCAATGAGTGTAAGCTTAGATATGGTCCGAACAAGAAACTATGGTAGTGAGGTTTTGGTGATTCTAAATAGTTGAGTTAAGCCTTTGAGTTCTAGATATTTTGGCTAGTATTTGATAGCTGAACTTTGGCTCAAGTGGCCAAGACTTTGCCGAGGGTGAACCAACTAACAAAATTCAGCCTTCTTCTTTGCTCACTCATTTAATTGAATCAAGGTGAGTGTTCCAATTCATTTTAAATCAAATATTTTACTACTATTTGAAAATGACTTGTGAAATAATTTACTTGACTCATATTTGCAAAGAAATGATTTACCACTATTTCCAAGTAAAATGCTTTTACAAGTGAAATAATTTGTGAAGGATTTGTGAGTGTTCCTTAAGGTTAGTTGTGCTTAAATGTTTCTATGATTTGAATGGGTGCTTAATTGATTGATTAGACTTGTTTAAATATATATACTAGTGCTTCTATGAAAAGTGAACTTTAACTGTTAATTTCGATCGTTACAAGTGAGTGCTTGGATTGGTATTTTACTTAATTTGATTTGAAAGTATTTTATTACTAAATGTGTTCTGTTAAACTATTACGTTTTGTTTTAAATAAAACTTGTTCCTCCTTTCTAACGAGGCTTGAGGTGAAGAGACTGACGTCAGGGGTCCCTCGCTCCCGAAGGAGAGTGTATACTTTATTGCACTCTCTTAAGGGGCTTGAAGGTTGAAATTGATTGTCAGTTGTCCCTCGCTTGCAAAAATGTTTGATAGCTATTTATCATTGCTTGAATTACTTGTGCATGACTGTAAGCCATGTGTACTAACACATTGGCTGAACAAGACCTTTCCCCCTTCGTCACTGACCTATTCAAGTCAGAAGCGAATTCGGTCGGATAGGTTGGTAACTTAGGGTATTGTACGGTGTACTCGAGTATTACCACTAGGTGTTATAAAGAGAAGTAGGGGGTTGACTAACGGACAAGACGGACTGCAACTGCTCCTGGAGGACACTGTATCTTTTCAATATTTGAATTGAATGTTTATTGAATTATTGATTACTGTATGTTGTTTGTTAAATTAAGTGTTTATGGAACGATTGTTTGAGGAACTGCTGTTTCTTGTATCCTTTCAAATGAAAAGATTCTTCAATACTTTCAATGTGAATGTGTGACTATGTTCTCAACTTACACGATATTCTTTTAAAAACTCAAATGTTTTACAAAATGATATTTAATTCAAATGTCCATGAACTTGATAAAACATAAATTTTCTTGTTTTCACTGGACATTCACTGAGCTTCTAGTTTACCCCAAAATATTTTATTTTCCCCCACAGGGCTCAAGACGAAGGAAAGCATGTGTTGTGATCTTTCTTAGTGTAATTGGCTGGATTATTTCTTGTACCATTTGTAATTATGGATTGTTGGACTTTTGGTGTATTTGGGCCTGTAAGATGAAATGGTGGTTGTACCTTAAGTACATTGAACTGTAATTTGAGAATTTGAGTTGTAAGTTGAATTTGGTAATGTTATTATTTGTGGTTTGGTTTGGAATGGTTAATTACGTTCACTTTCGAAGTGTTATTAGTTATTCGAGCGAGTGAGTCCTGACGAGAGATGGGCAGGCAGCCCACCGAAACCCTAGGGTTCGCCCTAGGGAGAAGTGGGGCCGTCACAAAACTAAATATATTTTTTTCAGATAATCCCATTTATTCTTCAATTATTTTTGAGTGAAATTTCTATTTGTCTCCTTCTTCAGAACTTCTATAATCCTTTCCTATGCTTCTTTTTTCAAACTACTCCCACAAAAATTCTTTACAGCAACTTTTTCCAAGCACAAATCTAGAAACCTTTTAAATAAAGCTGAATTCCAGTTAAGTCTACCACTTTCTTTAGACTTCATCCCTACATGAATAATATACAATTTTCAACAAGTACTACTAGTAAAAATGAAAAATGATAAAAAGATACATATGTATGCCTAGACAAAGAAAGAAATAGGTGAAGTCACAATATTCTTGTTAAACTATTTGTCCCTTTAGGAGTTGCAATCCTGGTATAGTATCAATAAGCTATTTGTACCATAGATATTTAGTACGAAGATGAAATGCACTTGTCAATACTCAGAAATCCCATGGATTATGACACCAAAATCTTGAAACCAGGTGGAAATGAACTTAGAAACCACATAATATACATCAAATTCGTGCGGAAGTTTTTGCACTTCCTCACTTATCTTTTTTATGGCCATTGCAATAACTAAGCACAAAAGCAAGCTAATGAAAGCGCATAATTGATATACTAGTGCCACTAAAGAGAGCCACATTGTAACATTACAAGGTAGATGCATATTTCACTTTCCAGTTCAATAGCAAGCCAAGATCAACCCAAAAAAAGAAGAAGAAGAAGCAAAAAAAGGGCCACAATAAATTCCTCAACTGAAAGGTAGAATCTTCAAGTCAAAAAACAAAACCATGGATCGTTTCCAAAATGAAGAAGAAAAAGGGAACAAGTAAATCAACACCGTATGATATTCAACTATTCACCCATCTTCAGCAGAATAATTAAAAGCGTAGAGATAGGTAGATGGAAAGACAAGAGAAAGACAAGAGTGAAAGGGAGAGAAAAAGGATACCTGTGGTGGTGGTGGTGGTGATGCGGCGGCTGTGGAGGTTGCCAAGCAGATTTCCGATGGAGATTTCTTTGCTTCAAGGATGGCGTAGGAGGCAAAGCTGATGGGGAAGGAAGAGGAGAGAGAGAAAACAGACGGCAAAAGAATGAGAAAGATGAAAAAGAAAGGTGACAGTGTTTTATTTGGCAAAGGTTATTTATGTCCTAAAAAATATACTTATACCCTAACATCTGAGTGTACTTTTTATTCAATGGTGATAAGTGATAAACTTATCACTTATTTTTTTGGGCTCCATATTGCCTAGGCAATTCAGACCCACTTAATCATTAAGATGTAGTATTTTTTTGTTATCAAACAGTCTTAACATCATTAAGGTCTGAAGTCATTAAGATTAAGACCTGAATTGGGTTATCAAAAGGGTCTAAACTTTTTTTGGCCAAAAAGATCACTTAACTCTTTAAAATGTTCCATGCAAGTCATTCCGACTAGTTTATTGCCTAATCCAGTTAGAGACACAATAAAATAATCAAGGGGCTAATTAAACAAGAGCAAAAAAGTCCAGATGTGTTGGAACAAATGTAGTGACAGATCAAACACCTTTCCAATTGCTTTACTTTATAGAACGAAGCATGAACCCTTTAGATCAAAACCCTCACTTCAAATCTAATACCATCAAAGTGAAAATCTAATACCATCAGAGCATGGCGATGATACAATGGATTGTGCGAAATGACCGAGAGGGGAATATGTTGATTCATATACACTCTATGGTAAGAAGTTTATCAAAAATGCAATTTTTGGTGATAATATATGTTTTGTTGTATGATTTCATAGTATGTGTCATTATCTGACGGAGATGATAAATAATTGTTTAGTGAAAGTGATTGTAGGATTTTAAATGAGGGGAAATACATGAAGGTGAAAAGGACAGGATAAAAGTGGACCTTTTTTTGTCATACCAGTAGGTAGCAAGGGGTTGTACACTGCTGTTCATGTTTGGTGATTAAAGATAGAATTAGGTCCCCACATGTTTATTAGTTGTATTAAATTTGATTATTTACTGTAAAGAAAGCAATCTGAAACTTAGATTGTGTGCACAATATAGGATTTTTTTTATTGAAGTCAAAGGTATCTTGACATGCTTGTTGACTAATTGTTATTGTTTTAT
The DNA here is from genome assembly GCA_013103745.1 of Gardenia jasminoides. Taxonomy (NCBI): domain Eukaryota; kingdom Viridiplantae; phylum Streptophyta; class Magnoliopsida; order Gentianales; family Rubiaceae; genus Gardenia; species Gardenia jasminoides. The sequence goes on from CM023105.1 coordinate 25,811,160, forward strand.
ATTGGTCTTTTACATTTCTACAAAACCAAGTTTCAAACTAATGATTGGGTTCTTATTGCTATCGATGAATCTTCTCTATTTTCAATTAAAATGCATCATGGTGGTAGAATTGAATGAGATAAATGCAAAAGCTATGTGAATGGTGAGATTGATTATTTTGATGATTGTGATGCAGAAAGAATGTCAGTACATGAAATCAACAAAATGGTGGAGGAGTGTGGGCACACGGATGGAATTATTTTGTACTATTACATTGATCATGTTGGTGGTATAAACCATGGCCTACGAGAGCTACAAACTTATCAGCATATTAGAGAATTTTGTGATTGGATTGGAAAGTTTAGGTTGATGGAACTTGGAAGTATATTATCACCATGTCCAAGGAGACGAAATGCTCAATATTGCCTCTACTGTCTTGCATGATGACCTAGTTGGGAGAAAGTTCTCAGTAGTAATAGAGGAACTAGAGGCTGATGAGGTAGACATAACTGGAAAAGAACTAGCAAAGAAGGGTGGTAACAAAAAACAAGTGGTAGAAAACCTGATAGAAGGAGTGGTGTTGGCTCTAAAGTGATTTCTGCATTAGAATGGAGAGTGCAACATGAAGAACCAAGCCAAGCAAATATGGATAAAGTGCATGGCCAACAGTTGAAGATGCCATTATAGATACATCTAAAGTGCACTCTATAGGAGGCACAATAGCACATGAAAGTGATGGTGATTCAACATTTGATCAAAGGAAATTTGTTGAGTATAATGAATACTATAGAGATGATGACATATACATGCAATAGCCCGAGACACAAGAAGGTGATGCTCCTATTGAGGGCCATGGTGGTTAGCAGTCTCCAATTCATAGAAATATGGAGAGTGAGAATGTACATGGAGAAGGGACAAGTCAGTAGCTAACAAGTCAGCCCATGCCAGCATCCATGAATGACAATGTACAAGTGAGGAGGAGTGAAAGACTAAGAAAATCACAAAGAAGTGGTGGTACTGCTTCTCACAAAAAAGAGCAAGCTGATACTTCAACACAAGATGATCAGAATCCACTCTTGGAGGATGATGCATATGCACAGCTTAACAGCAATCCAAACTCATAAGATGAGGAGACCATTGGCAACACAACACGGTACAAAGACTTCAATATTGACCAATTTATGATAAATCCACAATTTGAAGTTGGAGTCAAGTTTGGAACCAAGTCTCTATTCAGAAATGCAATTAGAAATTATTCAATTCTCACTGGGAGGCCAGTGTACATGTATACCAATGACTCTAGGTGGTTGAAGGCAAAATGTTAAGCATCTTGTAAGTGGTATGTCTATGCAACAAAAATTCCTGCCATGAATGAAAAAGATTTTATTGTCAAGACTTTAAATGATGCACATACAAATTGCTGACATGCTTGGAAGAACAAGAACATGACTATATCCTGTGTAGCCGAGAGATACAAGAATATAATTAGAGCCAATATGAACATGCCTATTCAGCATATTAGACAAAACATAGATGAGCAGTACAAATGTGAGATTAGTAAGAGCATGGCATACAAGCCTCGAACTATGGTAAGGAAAAATATCAAAGGATGTGCTCATGAACAATATGTTGCAAAGCTTGAAAGAACACACCCAAATACAACCATTGATATTCAGTTCAGTCCAAGAACCAATCCTAATAGCAAACCAATCTTCAAGAGATTCTATTGCTGCCTAGGGCCTTTGAAAAGGGTTTTAATGATGGATGTAAACTCATAATAGCAATGGATGGGTGTCATATAAAGGGTGAGTATCCTGGTCAACTTCTTACTGCTATTGGGATAGATCCCAATAATGGGTAGTAGCCTATTACTTAGGCTATGGTTGAAAAGGAGGCAAGAGAGTAATGGTTCTGGTTTCTAAGTTTATTGATTGAGGATTTAGGAATTGACCATGCCAGTAGCCATTATATATTTATTTCAAACCTGCAAAAGGTCAGTTACTCCTATAATTGATACTTTGTTTATTTTGTGTGCTAGTCAAGTAATTTGAAAACACTTCACATTTAATTTAGGGACTTGACAGTGGCACTATTGGAGCTTCTTCCATATTGCCAACATAGATTTTGTGTACAGCATTTTTATAAGAATTTCAAGGAAAAGCATATTGATAGTACACTAAAGGGCATGTTTTGGAGCATTGCTGCAGCAACCACAGTGGAGTTATATGAAACCAAACTTGCTGATTTGAGACAGTTTGATGCATTTGCATGTGACTGGGTGAAGAAGGCCCCATCACCTTACCATTGGTGTAAGGCATTCTTTCCTGAACATGTTAAATCGGATATACTTGTTAACAATTTATGTGAAATTTTTAATCAAAAACACTAGAGGCAAGAGACCTACTAATCATTGGTATGATGGAACGGAGTTGGGAGTACTTAATGGATAGGATAGGGGAAAGAACAGCTTGGATGAGGAAGTGTACTGGGCCTATTGGTCCAACAATAATGGAATTGCCTGAAGATAGGGTATAACACTCTAGAAAATGGAAATCAGTTGCCAAGGGTGATGGAGGCTATCAAGTTAGGGGCCCTGGAGGGAACAATATGCCGTCTACCCAATAATGAAAACATGCACGTATAGATTATGGCAAATCAACAGGCTACCTTGTTGCCATGCAATTGCAGCAACTCACAGAAATAATGAGGACCCCAGCAACTATATTGATACATGTTGCAAGAGAAATTTATTTCTAAAAATATATGATAATGTACTTTACCTAGTTAGTGGGAAGACATTGTGGCCCCAATCCAAATATCCACAATTGGACCCTCTCATACCATGCATTCAACCAGATAGGCCAAGAAAAGCAAGAATCAAAGATGTGACAGAGACTAAGGTAGTGGTAGAACTGCCAAGAACACTGTTTAGAAGTTAAAAAAACATGTGGTTATACATTGCAAAAAGTATAGGAAAGCAGGCCATAATAAAGCCACTTGTAAAGAAGGCCGTAGTGATGCTACAGAACAACAAAGAATGACTGGTGCTTCTCAAAGTATTAGTACGTCTGAGGGCCATGGGAGTGTTGATTTTGGAGCTACTAATAATGGACCTAATTGTCATTCCATGATTGCTCAAACTGAAAAGTTATAGCCCTAACAACAGGTCCCAAAGTTGCTTTTCAAGCTGAGCACAATCCACTTCCAAACCATAGGACTGCCAACCTTGATGCAGAAGATCACTCCAACATAGCAAGAGGTTCCCAAGGAGAGGATATAAAAACACAAAAGAGGCAAATTAGGAAGACTTCAACATCAGTTATAACCTAAACTTTTGTGTCATGATAGTCCTCTATATGTTTGTGTTGCTTCATAATATTCCATTTTTTATAGGAAAGATGAAGTAGGCCTCCTGCTAGGGGTGTGCATCGAATTCGAATGCTGTAATTCGGTGCCATGAATTCGTTTTTGTATTTTGATTTTATTATATCCGATCGAATTCGAATTCGAATTCAATTCTGTCGAATTTGATTTCGAATTCAACGAATTCGGTAATTCAGTCCATTAATCGAATTGATCGAAACTAGGCCTGCTGTCTGTCAGATCAGATTTCCTACACTTCCAATGCCCAATTTTCCATAAGTTCAGCATTTCGTTTCCCAATTTCCAAATGACAAATTCACAACAAGAAATTATAATCTGATACATGTAAAAAATAAGCAAAAGAATTAAAGAACAATCAAGAATGGCATTCTACATTTTGACCATTAGTTGTAAGTTATAACTTACAACTGAGTGCCTACAAAAACCATTGCCAAAACCAAGTGTCAAGCTATCAAGTGTCAATTTCCAGACTTCCAATCCAAGTTCCAATATGTAATTTTATAGCAGTTCAACTTCAGCATTTCATTTCTGAATTTCCAAATGTCAAACTCATAACAAGAAATTATACCAGATCAGCAAATTATCATACACAATTCACAAATTGTCCAACACAAACACCACCAAGCCAAATGTCAATTGTCAAATGAAATATCAAACATCAAACAGTCCATTATACAGCCATTAGCAAATAGTCTAATGGCTAATGCCTAGTTTCAAAGTAGATTGTCCAAACTCCAAATCTCCAAATGTCCAAGTCCAAATATGAAATATGAAAGACAAATTATTGTCTACAACATGCAATTCCAGATTCAAGAAAAACATAGAATTCGGTCCAGATTTGAAATTTATGTAAAGATCATAGCAGTCCACATTCCACAACTCCATTTGATTCCAGAAATGAGCACAAGTTGATTGCCAATGGTAGGAATTCAGGACTTCAAACTATAGTTTTGAGACATCTCAAACATCAATTATTGTTGCCTCGGCTCCTCCCTTGAGCAAACCTGCAATGGAGGAGCAAAAAAACGAAGTAATCAAGCAATTTAAATTGCAATACATCAATTGAAAAAATAACTCAAGTTTGAAAGTAGTAGTGATGACAGATTACCAGATTCAAAGGCCTCGAGTTCTTCTAAACTTTCTTCCACATTTAGTTTTTCCATTGAGGATCGTAGCCAGTCTTGACCACATATTAAAGCTTGAACAATTCTAGGAGTCAATGAGCTCCTAAATGCATCAAGAACTCGACCTCCGGTACTAAAAGCAGATTCGGAAGCCACAGTCGAAATTGGGACAGCCAAGACATCACGCACCATTTTGGAAAGGATGGGAAACCTAAGACTGTTCACCTTCCACCATAGCAAAATATCAAATTTGTCATCATCATCTTCACAGTCCTCGTTCAAATATTTGTCCAATTCAGATTTGTTGTCCCTCCCACCAAGTTCTGTTTTTCTTTTTTTGAATTCCAATTTGTACCTATCCCTAATCTTTCTTGTTACCTCAACATCACTTGGTGAAGTCTGATTTTTCTCAAAAGCACTAGATGTAGAAGTAGAAGAGGTAGCAGATGTTTCTTGTGGACAGTTGAAGCTCTTGTACTCATTAAACAATTCAACTAATGTATCTTTTACAAGAATAGCTATAATTCCACCATCAGATGCACCATACATTTTTGATAGCACAAATTCCAAATATTCAAACTTAGTGCGAGGATCAAGAATGGATGAAATAAAAATCAGCATGTTCATTTTTTCAATTCTACCCCAATACTTGTCATAGTTATCCTTCATTACCCGTGCCATAGAACTCAATTTAGAATTTTGACTTTCTACCATTTCATTCAACAACCCATTACTGTGACTAAGATCATTGAAGAAATTATTACAAGTCACATACTTTGTTCCAGAAACCTTAACAGTCAAGTCATAGAAATTCTCTAAAAACAGAACAAGAAATCGAGCCTTCTCCCAATCAGATTTTGTTGGCAAGCAAGTCAACTCTTGACTCATATAAGGGTCTTGCTCCTCGAATCTCTCAAATGCTCTCTCAAACCTTTGAGTTGTGTCCAACATCATGTAAGTTGAGTTCCATCTAATACATACATCCAAACTCAACAATTTTTTACAGTCAATTTTTTCTATTTCTGCACATTCCTTGAATTTTTTCAATCTAGCTGGTGACTGCCTAACATACCTTACAGCTACCCAAATATAATCTACTGAGTCCCCAAGTTTTTTCAAGCCATCAGTGACAACCAGATTCACTATGTGAGCCACACATCTCATATGAGTCCATTTCCCTCCCAAAACAGCTTTTCCCCAATTTTGTAATTTACCTCTCAAGTACTGAACTACTGTATCATTAGAGCTAGCATTATCAACCGTAACAGTAAATATGTCATCAATTCCCCACTCAAGCAAGCACTTTTCAATAGACTTTTCAGTTCCTTTATGACTATTAATTGGGCAAAAGTTTAAGATCATCTTGTTCAATTTCCAATCATTATCAATGAAATGGGTGGTAAGGCACATGTAATTAATTCGCTGTATGGAAGTCCATGAGTCGGTGGTCAGACATATTCTGCTACAATTATTCCTAAGCAGTTGCTTTAGCTTAATCTTTTCATCCAAATACAACTTGTAGTAGTCCCTTGTTATTGTCCATCTAGAAGGTATTTTGAATGAAGGACAAGCCGTACGCATAACATGCTGGAAACCTTTTCCCTCTACATGTTTAAAAGGGAGTTCATCTACAATTAACATATATGCTATGCTTTTCCTAATAGTCTCAGGGTCAAATTTCCAATTTATAAGAGCTGATTTAATCTCTCCCCTAGCAGTTTCAATTTCCCCCAAACACAAAGTAGATTGACCAGATTGTTTATTATTAGGATTCAAAGGACATTTAGATAAATGAGTGCCAAGAGGACTTGTACCATGCATCCTAGAATCAGCAGGAATCCTTTTTTCACAATATTTGCACACAGCATGTCGAATTCCATTTATTTTCTCCTCATCATAGTGATCCCAAACTCGGGATCTCTTCTTGTAGTTCCCTCTCTTTTTGGTTGATGTAGAATCTGTACTAGGAATTGATGGATGAGTGTAACTAGATGAGCCTTCATTCTCATTCTCCTCTAAGCTGGGGTTATTTTCGAAGACATACTCAAGAATCTTTAACAAATGAAAAAACAAGTTTAGTACAATACTACTGCATTGCATTTACAAATTAAAACATCCAAATGAATCACTACTAAAATTGGGGCAAAATCATGACTAAACAGGACACACAAGAGACAAGCAAGTACTACTGTAATAAAAGAAACTAATAAATTGATTAAAAGTGTTCATAATGAAAGTGTCTGTATTAAACAGAATCAAGTTCTTCATCTTTACAGTCAAGTTTTTCATTCTGGAAATTGATGCTTAATGAAAGTTTTGCCTTCCCAAGATGCTTTTTCATAGTCAAGCTGCTTCCATTTAATCAAATATTATATGATAGGCTACTTCCATTTAATCGAATATTGTATGATAGGCTTTTCATCCCTTATTATAACTCTTCTCTTGAGAATTGATTCAGGTACTAACGGACATTGGTACTAACTCACTATCATCTAGTTAAGGTAAGGAATTGGAAATCTACTGAAGAGGTCCTAGCTTTGGCTTCAAAAAAAAAAAAAAAACGTTAAACACAGGATGCAGTTTAGTTCCTGGAGGCAATCTCAGCTTATAAGCAACTTTTTCAATTCATTCTTCCACCTGGAAAGGTTCAAAGTACTTGGCAGAAAGTTTTAAGTATTTTGTTTGATTCACCAAAAAAAAAAAAAGTGACTTAAATTGTAAGAACAGCAACTTGTTAATCAAACTTCCAAACAAACGGGAAAAAATGGTAAAAGAATATCTTCATCTTGCACAAAGTATACACTAAAATTTGTAGCACTCTAAACGACATGACAACAAAAACTAGTACTACAATTCAGATCTAACCACCCTAGCTTCCAAAAGCAACTAGAAACTTCACCAACAAACTACCATAGCAATTGAATGCTGTCAATTCATTAAATTGTGAAACAAAAGTGACCTTCAAGGAAAAAAAAAAAGGTGACCTTCAGGGATTAAAATAGCATCCTCTCATAGTTCACATTCTATTTAAATCGAGACGCTCAATACAAAAATCAACAAATACAATGCCGGGCAAGCTCAAGATTCATGAAATACCATAAACAGCTCAAACGAGCTCCCTATAATTGAAATTCACCCCCAAAAAAATTCAAATTTGAGGAAAAGCGTAATTTTAGATGCTCAAATCGGCTTAAAACTACAATAAAAATAGTTCAGGTCAAACTATAAACAGCTCGAATTTCATTAAAAAGAAAATTAAAAAAGAGAAAGAAAGGTTGAGACAAGGCATTATTGACATAAATAACAACAACTCTTCTTGAAATTTACACAGAATATTAATATGACAGTAGTAGCAGCGAAATGACCCATATGCCAATAGAAGAGCGAAACAGTAGATCAGATGGAACTGATAAATAGCTAAATGACCCATTTCCAGCTTTCTCTACTTACCTCTGTTCGTGAACGGCAGTCGGCGGTGGCTAATTGGCTGCAGCTTGCAGGCCCAAAGCGAGACGGCGCGGTGGTGACTGGTGGTCCTGGTGAAACAGAGAGCGCAAGAAGCCGGAAGCGAGTGGCGACCGGTGGCTAGACGAGTGGCAACAGCGCGACGAGAGACGAGTGGCGAAGGCGCGACGAGAGTCGAGAGACAGAGACTGAAAAAGAGAGGGCGGTGACCGGCTAGACGAGAGACTAATTGGATTTGGGGATTTAGGGTTTTAGCCTTTCGGGGAGAATTAGGAAAAGAAAGGTAAAAGACTAAAAGAGGAATAGACATATAGGGGTATAATTTGAAAGTAGTAATAACTAGTAGTTATTACTTATTACTTATGCGAATTCGAATACGAATTCGGATACCAAAACCATAATCGAATTCGAATTACCAATTCGAATTCGGTTAACCCGAATGTGTGACACCTTAAACCAAAATCGACCCTAATTCGAATATTTCAAATTCGGATATTCCAATTACCGACCGAATTACCGAATTCGATTTTTCGATTCCAACCCGAATTCAGTCGGTAATTCAGTATTCGGATTTTTTGCACACCCCTACCTCCTGCTGCATATTGAACTACAACTGGACAAGGTCAGCCAAGTTCATCTACTGCCAAAACAAGCCAGAAAAGAGTTCAAAGGAAAAGGAAGTTGGCTGATGCAGAAAAAGAGGCTATTAATGCCAACTATGCATATTTCAGGAAAGAACCACCATTCAATGTTGGGAAGTGGCCTGGAATTTCAAGGGCCAAAAGAGATTCAACATGAAGATTATTTGGCTAACTACTTCAGTTAACCTTTTGATGTAATTAGTGTTTTGATAACATTGGCTTTTTGGATGATTTGTGGTTTTGGTGAAAATGGGAATGTTTCCGTTTGCTTAGTAATTTTTTGTTGATACCAACAATGGGAATGGACCTGTTGAAACAGATTGATAGCTTTTTGATCTAGATGCAATGATTGTGATAATGTAACTTAAGTTCTCTAATGATAGCTATAGAGGATGATCTTGCTCTATATTGTGCCTATTTGTCATTATTTCATTTACTTACAATGTGGACATATTAGGTTCATACCATCGTACATAGCAACTAGAAAACAAAATGCAGCTAATGATATACACTTCACTAAAATTCATTAAGGATTGTGTGCACTGGTCTTCATAATTAACAGTTGCCTTCCAACAAGGACTTTAATTCTATTAAATTCCATCAAAATGCTATTACATTACACTCTTGCAAATTTTTGTAACTACAAGAGGCCACTACTCTAAACAAAATATTTCCTGCTACAAAGGGCCATTACACTCCAGCAATTTGCAACTTCTGACTAAGGCCACTACACTCTGAGGGCCCTTTATTCCACAAATAGAAAGTCAAGATAACCCAAATCACAATAGCAAAAGTTGATATTTTTTTCCTTGTCTGCCTTTTGCCTAGTTGGTGCTGCAACTTCTTTTCTTCAATTTCCAATTTTGTCGTTTTGTTTTGCCACAATCTAGCCTCCTCTTGCAGAGATTCATTCTCAATTTCCAATCAATTCTTACTCCTTAGGAGGTCTGGTATTACCTATTTAGGTCTCTCACATATCTCTTTATCATACCAATCCCAATGTCAACAATCTTCAACCTACAATTATAGTTATTTTTACATTTTTCGATTAGGGATTTTTAGTAAAATCTTATAAATTTAGCAAAGACACCTGCAGACTTTCCAGTACTTACTTGACCTTGAGCACATTTAACATATCTTTATGCCGGATTTCTCTCGGTCCCTGAGGTCTTCAACACGGTTCTTGTGCCACAATTGCAAAATGGAATCGATTTAAAGTTTCTTTGCATGGCTCTTTAGAGAGCATGGGCAGCAGATCTAGGTCTAAAGTGGGGAATACACTTTAGGGTGCCTTCAAATACAGAAACGGTTTTGCTTTATGACACGGTTTATGAGAGAAAACTCTGTGTGCCAAAAAATATCTGGACTTTTTTGCCCCTGTTTAATCAGTCCCTTCAATTATTTTATTGTGCCTCCAACTGGATTAGACAATAAACTCGCTGGAGTGACTCACATGACAGTTTTAAAGAGTTGAGTGATTTTTTTCACCCAAAAAAAAGTTTAGTAAGAAACCAGTGTAATTTTAAAAAGTTTAGTGACCTTTTCCGCTATTTACTCTTATTATTATAATTTCAAATAAAAAACTATGTGCAGCACGGGTTGGAGTACTAGTACTTATTCTTAACTCAAAATCTTGATTAAGCTTCACGAACTTTCAAACTATTCATAACACAATCGTATCCAGCATGTCTCTTCGCTTACAAATTCCACATTTTTAGCTCTCTAACTTTTCGGCTTTACCGGGCTTTCTTCCCGCCAGAATGTACAACCAGGCCTCTTTCTCCTCACTCCTAATTCGGCTGTGAAGACAGAAATGGCGGCATCCTCAAAGACGATAATGGACCTATTCAAACAACCCGCTGCCAAGCGTCTCAAAAAAGTCTCCTCTCCTCCTACTCCTCCGACGACTACTACCAAGCTCGCCGTTTTCTCCTCTTCGTCGTCCTCGTCAATCGACGGCAGTAAGCATGATCAAAACGACCTCGCTTCGTCAAATCCCCACCCGATTTTACTCGAACCAAGTTCTACTCCTTCCATTCTCACCGCTGAAGAGAGGTCCAGAATCGAATTCAACAAAGCCCTCGCCAGAGCCAGACGAAACCTTAAGCTCTGCTCCGACAAAATTGCCAAATGTAAGCTTCTGAATTTCTCTATTCCCTTTCTTGTTTAGCGCTTTTTTTTTTTTTTTTCTTTTTTTTTTTTCCATTACTACTCGGAATTCTTACCCCTTCATTCCTCTATTTACTCTACTGTACTTTTATTGTTGCAAATTCCCTTTTTTTGGTTAAAGTTTTCCCCTTTTTGTACTCTGAAACATTTAATCACTGAAAAGCTTCTTCCTTAATTCCTTTTTAATTAACCTTCCATGCATTGGGGTAAAATTTTTTTCCTTTGTTAATTTTATAGCATTATGAGTAGCCTTAGTTGCATGCCATTTGCAACTATATGATTTTTAGTGAACTTCTGTACGATATATACACTCTTCTGCGTATGTGTTGCTATGCATTTTACACAGAAGTCAGCAAATGCCTTTTATAATGCATAACAAAAAATTGTGTTTTCTTTACTGATTGGGACCCTTTTAGCCTAACTCTTTTTTGTTGATTCGCTTTTGTTGTTTGCTAAAAATGTCATTACATATGCAACTTTTTTTTATATATATATTTGATAAATGTTTTGTGATGTTCATGTTTGAAAAGGTTTGATCTTTCTCTGTAGAAACAATCATATCAAGAGAAGTGATAGTCTGCGACTGTGATTTTTTGTGTCATAGGTGAGGGTGTAGGATGTGTGAAGTTGGAGGAGCTGTTGGTTGAAGAGACCTGGCTGGGACATTTACCAGGGGAATTTCAAAAGCCGTATGCGAAAAATCTGTTTAAATTTGTGGAGAGTGAAATTCAAGGGGGTGGTGTTCCAATTTACCCTCCGCAACATCTGATCTTTAATGCTCTCAATACTACACCTTTCAATCGAGTGAAAGTTGTTATCATTGGGCAGGTGATTTCATGTTCACCATATAATTTTGAGTTTCTCTTGTAAATCTTGCTGTTGATCTCATGGAATTTTGTCTGGAGTTGCTTGTTAACTAGCTTGTTTCTGACAAACCTGAAACCACTGATGTCACTAAATTTAGAAGCTATACAAGTATTTGGAACTTTCTGAAACTGAACTGTTGACAACAATTTAGCACTGTTTGTCACTTTATTTGAGGAAGTTTGATACTTCATTCTCATAGAATTGAAAGGAAAGAGAAACTTTGGTTCTCTACTTCATAAGATAGCAAAAAACAGAAGAATTAAAAGAACTCCTGTGCACTTGAGTTCGCTAATAATAGTTTCATGTTCGAAAGGTTTGAAATCTTAACAGTTGTCGTCAATTTAATTGGATGTTGTTGACAAAAACATCCAGATATTTAGCAGAGGGTGCAAGTTGCCTATCAGTGACTTTGTTTTGATAGCTTGCCATAAAAGCTTACACGAAGGTTAAGTTTATACCCTTTTTTGGTTCTTATGCTAGGATCCATATCATGGACCTGGTCAGGCAATGGGGCTCTCCTTCTCTGTGCCTGAAGGTGTTAAAGTCCCTTCAAGTCTGGTAAATATATATAAGGAACTTCAGAATGATTTGGGCTGCTCAATTCCTTCGCATGGGAACTTGGAGAGATGGGCTGTACAGGTACTACTACATCTATGTACAGCTTGTTCGACATTTAGTTCTGGAAAATTTTCAGTTGGATGTTTCTTTGGCAAACTTTCTGATTGCCTTTTTTTTTTTGCCCCCACTTGGATGACTCTTTGGCAAACTTTCTTATCTTTTTTGTGCCTTTTGTTATCGGTACAATTACCTTTTGAATTTTGTAAGCTGATGTTATTCTGTTGCATGTTATATTGGTAGGAAACTTGATGTCCATAATATGCAATTTAATTGGTGAGGTTTTATGTGTTAGGTTTCTTAAGTGTATAGTAAATCTTAGTGCTTAGCATCAAATTAAGTTAAAATCTTATCTGCTTCTCTTGTTATCAAAAGCTGTTCTATTATATTATTTTTAATTTGGGAGTGTTTTATCTTGTTAAACACTGTCTAATATTTGATAATGTAATTCTTTAGGGGGTTCTACTGCTGAATGCTGTTCTGACAGGTATGTTCATGTTTCTACTGAAATTTATATATTGACTTTCAAAGTTATTCCATCATTTTTTTATCCATCAATATTCCTGAGTTTTCAGTGAGGAAATTTTGATACTTGCTTTTTTCAACTTTACTACATTGTAGGAACATCTCAAATTTTGAGCTCTATTCATTGTTCTGGAGCTTTGCTATCTTACAATCTACGTTATCTATCTTCTTTCTTGAAGAAAATTGCTCAGACTATATTCAAACCATGATACCATTATGTTCTATCCTTTACTTTCACTTAGCCCTATAGTACCTATTCTTTTTTTTTCACAATTTGTTTTCTTTGACGTACTTTTCAGTTAAACAGAGCCAAGCAAATTCCCATGCAAACAAAGGTTGGGAGCAATTTACTGATGCAGTCATCAGGACAATTTCACAGGAGAAGAAAGGTGTTGTTTTTCTTCTTTGGGGTAATTATGCACAAGCAAAAGCCAGGTACCTTTAGTTGTATGCTTGCTTTACTGTGCATATATGAACTTTTGAACAAATCTCTTCTCAATGAACTTAATGGGTTACAACATGTCCCTCCACTTTTGCTGTTGGCACTCAAATCTTTTTGGTAATGTTTGCAAATGAATGAGAGACAAATGGAATGCCATAACAAGAACTGTAATGTGCACATTGCTACCCTTGATTTGTACATATTTCTCTTGTTTACTTGAAGAGGTACCAAAAGCTTGACACTTTTGTTGATCTGAACTTGAAGAGGTACCAACTTAAATAGGCAGGGTAGGAAATTAAAGAAAGTAGAGATACTGAGATTGCTAAATTTCAAAGTGTCAAGCTTTTCTGCTGTTAATTACATTTCCTTTATAGCATCTCTATAGTCATGGTATTCTTGCTGCTTTGCCATGGGCTTCTCAAGTAGAAGATCAACCAGCATGGCATTGAGTTCAATGGATACTAAAGGGGAACTAAGGCACTTTATTGGATGCTTTACAAGTTTTGGAATTAGTGATCCTCATATACCTCAGCACCAATATGTCAAAATGTGAACAAACAAATGAGGTTGGATAATTTGCTCAATACATCAGAAATCTTTGACTCTCTACATTTAAATTAGTTCAAACTTTAAACTGGATTGGAAGACCTCATTGTGAGGTTAACACTCTTAGACCCTTTTCTTGCTTTCCAATTTTTGGACTTTTTTGGTTTGATATATCTTTGATGAGCATAAGATATTTGTGTAAACTCTTCGATTATTCACCAATATTTCTTTTGTTTCTTGCGGTTAGTTAAATTGGTTTTAGACTGGCTAGGGAGCTGCACAACCAGAAAGTGAAACATCGATGGCTCCTGGTAGGGAGTTGTCTTTAGCACCATGATCTTCTAGCAGTTTAATCTATGAAGTTCACTTCATACTATGGTGTAGTTCTCTCTAGTTGCAATAGAGAGGAACAACATATTTTGACCTCAGTGCATAAATGCTTCTAGATGAGGATAAGGAGTGAATTTTTCTAGGTAACTATTCACTAGTAATGGCAAAACATGGCTAATAAAGTTTTGAACGGCAAAAGGTACTTGTTATAGATTGAAGTCATATAGTTTTGAATCGGCAATTCACCTAGTATTCAGTGTGTTCCCTAGTAGCCATCTGCATCTTCAGATTTCCATTAAGTCTCATTCTGGGTCATGAAGCTACTCCACAAACCTCAATTGCATCTCCTCCGTGGTGCTTCTATGTAAGTGTTTATCAAATTTTACAGCAAACTATTCATCATAGTGCAGATCTACCTTAAAACAGCACAAACATTGATGCTCTTTCTTCTTCATTAGGACCTCTTACTGGTTGAATTGTTCCAACACAATTACTGTGGTTATTTTGGAGTTTGAGTTGTTTTTAATTTATGTATAGCTCGAGAAATCCAAATTTCTAGCTGTGGTGGTGGATTCACACAAAAAGTTTAACTTGTGATCATGGTAACCTTACATCCTATGAGTCTTGACTGCTGCTAATAATGACTCCATGAGAAACAGCCTAGCTTGTGCAGGGCAAAATAAGTCCCTTTCATTTAAATCTATTAGTGCATCCAAAACAATGATCCTTGGGGATGAACCTAGTTTCAAGTGAGATTTAATGTTTGTGGGGGTTTGAGACGTGTTGTTCTGTTCTTTATTTAAAAAGGAAGCTTGAAATTTCATGCTTGACTAGATTGAAGTTTTGCTCTGCAACTTGTTTTTCTACCCACATGTTGTAGTTGGAATTCCAAAAGAGAATTGATTCTAGTTTCTTAAATGGAGCAGAGACATGATAGTTATGGGAAGCATCAACTTACTGAATGACATTTGATTTGTCCCTTTCTGCTATTCTACCACCTTTAAATTCTACATATTGTCCACAGCAATTTTAAGATTTTTCTTTGGGCTTTGGACAGGTTGATCGATGAAACAAAGCATCACATTCTCAAGGCAGCTCATCCATCTGGTTTATCTGCAAATCGGGGCTTCTTTGGATGCAGGTCTCTATCTATGCATGATGACTAGGCCTGTTTACTTAAACATCTCTCAATAAAAAGTACTACATCATTCGTTGTAGCTTTCACATGTGGGGTTTTATTTCCTTGTGAGGCTTGGATGATGCAATGGCATCAGAATTTTGAATTAGGTCTTGGATTGTCAGTATGTGGATTTTCAGCTAAATCAACCACTTGCAAAGTGAGATACCAAATTGTTAATGGAGCACCAGGTCACTTTGCACCGATGCACCTTGAAGCAAGACAATCCCATTTTTTCTTTATGTAGAAACACACCTTTGAATCTTTACCAAATTGATGGCTTCTGGCCCCATGAGACGCACCATGCCTTGCCTGTGCTGTAAGAGGGAGAATAAAGATGATGCCTAGTTAGTGGCATAGAATGTCAATACCTTTTTGCTAATGTACTCACAAGTATCTTTTGAAAACATACTTAAGATAGATAATGCTGGGATAGGTTTCGTTCTGCCTCATGTGTTTCTAGATATTCTACTTATAAACTATAATCCATTCTTTGAAAATGAAGCTTTAGTGACTGAGGCCATGATTTTATTCTGTTTAGTTAACTTCAGAAAAGCATGTTTTGTATGTGCAGGCATTTCTCTCGGACGAACCAGATTTTGGAGAAAATGGGAATTTCTCCCATTATCTGGCAACTATAGTGCAGAAGACAAACTTCTTTTTGTAAACGTGATTTTGCCTGCAGCTGGAAGTGATATTCTTGTGCTTCTGTGCATAACATAACAAGATAAGTAAAAGATTTAGTTAGTTAATTGTAACTGTTAGTTCCAGTAATTCAAGGGTGATGATTTTTGAGACCTTTTAATCTTGCCGAGTGAGTCAAATGGACAGTGCACACTCTAGCATGTAGCAGTTAATTATGTTCACCTGGTGCTGGAACTCCTTTTGTACACCTTGTAGACACATTATTAAAGTTGTTGAATTTATCATGTTCACCTGGTGCTGGAACTCTTGCTGTACACCTTGTAGTTTCAAAGTTCGAATCCCCACCTTGCCACTTAATTTTAGAGATCCCAAAATTTGCAGTATGGATTAGAGATGGATTTGACTTTTCTAAGGGAGGTGTTCATAGAATTATGATCTCGGGCCAGGTTTGGATATAAAAAAAAAGGTAAAATTGGTTTGCCTTCATCACGTGTTTCTTGAAAAAATACTTTGAACCCATTGCAATTTTATATAGTGTGATAGGTCACCTACTTCTTTGTTTTATGTACAACTTT
This sequence comes from Gardenia jasminoides, assembly GCA_013103745.1. Classification (NCBI taxonomy): domain Eukaryota; kingdom Viridiplantae; phylum Streptophyta; class Magnoliopsida; order Gentianales; family Rubiaceae; genus Gardenia; species Gardenia jasminoides. The sequence continues at coordinate 25,827,644 of CM023105.1, forward strand.
TGTGTTAATCAACTGTGTTCTATTGGGATACAATCTGATTGATTCTTTCAGATTTGAAGCAGTAAAAGTTACCAAAAAAAAATTACACTGTAGTCAACTTGTTCTCTTGAATCAACATCTAACTCTTATATGGCCGATGGAAGTACTACAAACTTAGAAGCTTAAATCCTTCTGGGCAAATATTATTACATTTCATATATGAATCAACTGTTTTTAGTATTGAAAATTCATTGGAGATTCCAGCAAGATAGAATCAAATGAAACAAAAAGTTTTAAAGACAAAAAATCGTAATACTCCCTCAAATTTCGTTAATCTTTCGGCCCTAACAAAACATCAAGATCCAATCAGTTCGTTCCGCAGATAAATTTCTTGCCGTTTCCCATTTTTGGATGTCCTCAAAGGTGTTACTTTCTGCCAATATTCCTTGACAAAAACGCATATGACTATCTCAGAAGCAGGTTTCCGTGATACCACTTTCTGCCATAATCCTTGACAAATAGAAATAGGCATATGACCATCTCAGAAGCAGATTTCCTTGTTACCACAGCGATCAAGAGTTGACAGCAGATGACATATGCAATGGTGTGGAAATCAGCACATTCTAGAAATATTGAAATTCGTCCAAAGCAACATGACCTCATATCTTGAGAATAACATTTTTCATAACTTCCTTGCTCAAATTGACAACATGTTACATGAGAGAGATATTGTTGTGTGCAGGAATCAAGAGCCAAATGTAGGAAATCAAAGTCCTTTTTGGTAGTATTAGATGTGGTACTAGTTGATTAATGAGGGTCAAATTTGTCAAGCCAGCTTATGGTTTGGAGGGGACCAAAGGGCCTGTCTTCAAACATGTCATTGCTGGCTGATACAAATGCAGTTCGGATTTAAGACTAATTTTCATGGAAATTTAAGTATTAAAGACTTTCATCTTTCACCACATTCTTAAGGGCATTCATGGCTCTATTTTGTCCTCAAAAATTATATTTTTGTCAAAAGCAGATCGAGAAAATTCAATAATACACACATCTAAAAATGGACAGATGCTTCCTTCGATGTACTGCATATATTTCTCAGCTTCTGAGACAGTTATTTCAACATATTTCAGTATATTCAGTATATACTGAAGCCTGCATGAAGTTCCTCTTCTGTAATTGGTAGAACTGGGTAATCACCAAATGTCTTTCTTGTTATAATAACTGTTGCATAGGAAATGTTTGAAATTCTAACCAGCCTCCCACATGTGTAGTTCAACAAACATGTGTTTTTGACTTCTAAAATATTTTTATCAACCATGATACACACATCTGATCCTCGGCCACCAATTTACATAACAGTAATTCAAGATTTAAGCTATCTGATTGTTTTGGCATCAAAGGGTCTCAATCAAGACGTGTGAGAGGGAAAGAGAGAGAATTCCAATGTTTTCAGAACCGGACCGGACAGGCCGGTTTGACCGGTTGAACCGCGAACCAGCCATGCCACCGGTCCGATTCTCTATAATAGCCGAAAGTGGTCAAAAACCGTCAAGAACAGGTCAAACCGGTATGAACCACGAACCGCGGTTTTTTAGCTTTTTTCATTTTTTGAAAATATAAAATGTGGTGATAGTGAGATTTGATCTTGGGACCTCATATATAAGACACAAGTGTCTTAACCACCACACCAACAAGTATTTTTGAAGTTAGATGAGTACAAAAATTTATAAAACTAATGAAAAGTAAAATAAAAAATGAAACTTCCATTTACCCATTTATGTCTCTCTCTATTTCCACATTGGAGGCTTCAATCTTGCATCATTTCCAATTTCACCTCCATCATTCCTTTTTTAATCACTAGTTTTTAATGTTACTAAATTCCACATTCAGAGGATTCAATCTTGCATTCTTTCCAATTTTACTTCCATCATTCCTCTTTTAATCACTAATTTTTAGAGTTACTAAATTCCACCATCAGAGGATTCAATCTTGCATCCTTCCAATTTCACCTCAATCATTCCTCTTTTAATCACTAATTTTTAGGGTTACTACAATAAATTTTCTGCACAAACTCTACTCTTCCCTCTTCTCCTCTCCACCTCCTCCACCCTCCTCTCTCTCTTACCCTTTATTAAATCTCCATGTATTTAGTTTAATCAGTTGAAGTTTTCTTCCACAACTTTAACATAATCTATACAAGTTTTCTTTCCTTTATTTATTTTCTGTATGTGGAGTTTTTGTATTTAATTTGAAACTTCGAATTCTTTTCATTTATTGATGTTGGTTTTCTTTTTTTTGTTTTCCCAATTTTTGGTTAAAGATGTATCTAATATTTCAAATTTTTTCAAGCTTTTTTTTTTGTATGGTTGAAAGAAATTACATTTATCAATTGTCAGAAAATTTATGCTCAATTTTCATGTTATTAAGAAAATTTTATAAGACACTTCAAGATAAAGTACTCTTGGATTGATGTATTCAAAGTTATTGGGTTTAAACTTTTTTCCCCTCAAAATATTTGGAAAATATCATTAATGGTGAACAAAAGATGGGATTTGGGATCATTTTATACCCAAGTATGTCAATGAAATGTAGTAAAGTGTCACAAATAGCTGATTGCTGAAGTGCTACGTCTCCAGACTTGAGAAGGAGGAGGAGCCCAAAAAAAAAAAAGAAAAAAAGAAAACCGGTGAACCGGTTGAACCGCGAACTGCCCCTCTACCGGTTCACTGGCCGGTCCGAGTTTTAAAACATTGGAGAATTCTTGTATTACATTAATAGCAATAGAAATGAAGCCACGTTTTTGATAAGGAGGTATGGAGTTTTGCCTTCTCAGCCAGCCAATTTGTGCCTACTTGTAGAGTTGTAGTGTATCAAACAAGATCACAATTTAGCTTGTCAACAGCTTAACTAGAGCAAGAAGAAGACATCAATGAAAAGCTTATACAAATTCTATTGCTTCTGTTTCCTGTTGCCTCCTATTATACTATCTGATGCTACAAATACCATATCTCTAAATGAGTCACTGGCAGATGTAAAAACAATTGTCTCATCTGGTGGAACTTTTGAACTGGGAATTTTCAGCCCAGATGTTAATTCCAAGAATAGATACTTGGGAATATGGCAAAAGAAATTTTCTAAGGTAACTATAGCAAGGATTGCTAATAGAGATGTTCCACTTACTGACAAAATTTTGTTATTACTTCAGCAATTATGATCCTCAATAAATTGGTTTCCAATTTATCAAAATTTGTCGATGGTAGGTACACAAGTTCATAACCAGGTTAAAAGCAAATGCCAGATTAACCATTTTTGAAGATTGGATTTTAAAGCAACCGAGATTATTCCAACAACTGAGATGATACTTGTTAGCAGATAATTGTCGCATTGATTAGACAAAGGATTAATCGCATTTGCCTCCCCTGAGCTTCGGCCAAACTACCAAATAAACCTTGAGGTTTGGTAAAATAACAAGCACCCCCTCGCAACTAACTTCCGTCAAGTATCTTAGATGGAACGTGTGAATAGACCAAATGCCCAGAACTGCCAATTGGACTAGTATATCTTTATAAATCCAAGAAGAAAGAATTTAGAAATACCCCAATGCTATTTAGCAGTTTTAAAATTTTCACTTCCTTTTTCTATTTTGTTTTTATTTTACCTTTTTATCTCCTTTGCACTAATTTAAAGCAAGAGACATGACGAACACTCATGAAAGGGACCGTTGTAACAGTTTGGCCCAACCCTGTTGTATTCTCTGCCACAATTGTCACTTCCAACAACGGCATTTGATGGAAAAATTTTAGCCAAAATTATATGATCCATTCAATTTCATCGAGTGACCATGAATTTTGCCTTAGATTTGGCCAAAAAAATGGTTGAAAAGCTTGACTATCTATTTGAATTAAATAAAAAGTTTAATAATCAAAACAATACTTTAAATAGTTTAATGACCCCTTTTTTTTTATTTGCTCCTATTTACAATACACTTTCGAGGAACTTTTTGTTTTCATTCTCTTGACAAGTTGTCTCCTAGGAAAAAATTGCCTCTGGAATTTGGAAATAACCACTGGACTTATCCTAGTTCGCCACAGTATCCCTATTGGTAGTTTGGTAGTTTAAAATTCCACCCTACCAATTAATTTCACAGAGCCCAAAAATCTCACTTTGGGAAGAGGTGGTTTTCACTCTAAAAGGGTGTTGCCTAGAATTGGAATCTAGAGGCACATCCAGAGTAAAAGAGGTACTGATGTATTCATCGCCTATTTCTTTTTGTTTCATGGGATCTTCTGTAGTGTGGTATAGTGGTCTTTACCATAGAAATGGTATTACCGCTACTATGTTCATGGGATTATTACATCAAATCCGCACAAAGGCGTGGAACTAAACAAAGGTCAGGAAAATATATAGTAGATAGAAGGCCAGAAAAAAATAGTAAATCCTGTCAACTGGTTGCTTAAAGTTAGAATCCAGCACATCACGTGATTACTTGGTTAGCTATTTAGTTAAGAAAGGACTAGGTTGCAAATTATAATGGTAGCTTTTCTTTTTATTAGAGTATCAGGCCAACTATTTGAAATAGAAGAAACCAACCACAATTTAATAGAAAACAAGAACTAGCACAAACAATGAATGATGCACAAGAATTAACTTGGCTCAGTTTAATCATACAACTTATGTCCATGAAAAGAAAACCTGTTCTTATTATAAGAGAAAAATATTAGAAGATTATAACTTGTATTCCAAACCCAACTCTTGTATAACTCTCTCACCTACTAAAAACTTTTTCACCCCTTTTTCTTGTGTGTCTTTGTAGAATGCCAATATACCTATTTATAGAAAATATTATTTGGTCAGGAAACTAAATAATAATAGGAAATAGTTACAAGAATTCTAAATTCATACAGAGAAAACATGTGAAACACAATCAAAATCTAAAATCCAACCATAATGGGAAGAAGTAGTATTACTTTTGGAGATTGTGAGAATATTCCACCTGACACATATCTAGCAATATTATCATGCTCATTCTCGTCATTCTTCTTTCGATAAGGACAATATTTTTTGACATGGCCAAACTCATGACAACCAAAGTAGTGGATTCCACCATTTTTCTTGGCCTTTAAACCACCACCTTAGATTCACTGCCAAGTTTTTATTCTCTTTTATTCTTACCTCAAGCAATTAACTTACTTTCTTGTATCATATCCTGATTTGCCTTCTTTTATTTTTCGGTGATCCAATAAAACTGACTATACATTGTCGAACTCTAAAGTATCCTTCCCGTACAATAGGGTCATCACATCACTTTCATAAGAATCAGAGATTGAGATAAGAAGTAAAAAGACCTTATTTCCTTCCTCAATTTTCATGCCAACTTTTTGGAGTTAATCCTAAATTCTGTTGAACGTATTCATGTGATCAATGAGATTGCCACCCTCCTCCATCTTTAGCTTGTAGAGTTGTCACTTTTGATGCAATTTATTGGATAAGCTTTTAACGAGATAAAACTTTTTCAATTTTTTCCAAAGGTTTGCAGCGGAATTGATGTGAGCACGGGAGTGAATCGCCAAATTGGACAAGACACGATTCAAGTGCTGCAAGGGCCGATGACACGAGATTGAGTTAGGACTTTGTTCGAGAAGTTTGTGATCAAGTCGAAACTTATCAAGAATTGGAGGATAACAAGCACGATTGTCCGAGGATCATTAACTTCCTCCAAGTGATGGACGAGTGATCAAGTCTAGCATTAGAGTTGATTGTGCTAATTAGTTATGTTATTTTCATAGTTTGTGGTAAGTGTAATAAGCGCCAACCGTCACTATGTCCGTATTTTATTAGCTATTTTAGGCATTTTATTTTGGTTAATTTTTAGTTAAAAATTCGGCCAGCTTAAGCTTAAACCCTAAGAAAATGATGATTTTACCCTACGAAATCATATTTGTTGTTTACGAAATCATAGCTTAAATCCTATGAAACAAACAATTCTAATATTTCATATTTGTTGTTGGTTTTTCAAATATTCATGATTCATTGTTTGTACTAGTTCTTATTTTCTATTAAATTGTTGTTGGTTTTTCCTATTTCAAATAGTCAGGTGATTCCACTACTCTGCCTTGGTTTGGGTGTTCTCTTATGTGTTCTGTTTTCATTGATTTGGCAAACCATTACCACAAAAATGGTCTAAACCGTTATACCACATATTAGAATTACCGTTTGTTTCATAGGGTTAATTGCACTTTGTATCTTTCGATTATACTTAGATTCCTATTTTAATCTCTAAACTTTAAAATAAAACACTTAAGTCCCTAATAAGATCTGCCTCATTTAAATAAAATCGAAGATAGAAGTGAGACAAGTTTTGTTCTTGGGTGGAAGAAATTCTATCCTTTAAGACAGATTTTATACTTTAGCAACTAACACGGAAACAAATTTATATTTTAGAGATTAAAGTGGCCCATTTTGAAGTTTAGAAATCATTGTGAATTTTCGGTTTATAGTTGAAGGATGCATCCCTCTTTCATATGTACGAGTTTAAAATTAATCAACCACAAGTTTAAATAACTTATTTAGTAGTTTTATCATCTGATTGATTCTTTTAGTCTCCAAGAAATAGAAATTATGGAAGAAATTACTGTAGTTATCTTGTCCTCTTAAATTATGCATAAAATTGAACTTTTGTATGGTTGATGAAAACATTACATAGAAGCTAAAATGCTTCTCAAGTGCTGTTGCATTTGACAAATAAATTACTCCACTTGGGTCGGTGGATTTGAATTCAATAAAGCGTTCAGTTGGATGGATGTGGAATTTTGTTTAATTGTAGTACACTGTTGGGCTAGTTTTTTAAACTGGGGAAATTCCAAAGTTCACAAATATAAATGGGGTAAAAGCATAAAAAATCAAAAAGCTCATGGTAAATCCCGTTTCCTAATTTGCGAACTTTCCTTCACCCTCTGTCACTAATCTGACGGCCGCCGTGACAATGACATCATGCCTGGCGTATCATTTTTCCTTCTCACACACCTCGTCCTCTTTTTTTCTTTTTTCTTTTTTTTTGGGTCGAGCAACAATATGCCAGCCACACGCGCTCCCATACGCATCTGCCAACTCATGAAGCTGAAGTTTTGTCTTTATAGTTTACTTATTTTTTCAGTTATGCATATATAAATAATGAAAATAAGAATGTTACGGACATGATTATTCTAAAAGTTATCGTACTTAGTCACTAAAATTCCAATGTTTTATCGTGTTCCTATTTTCTTCTCTGTGTCTTAGATATTTATTCTTGAATTTTAGACAATTTCACAAGTAATTAACATCCAAGTCTATAAAAGTAGAGATTGAGAGGGTTTTATGAATATACGTAAGTCCCAAAGTTACAGCATCTGTGATTCTATTGGAATCCTATAAGTAGTAATTTAGCTGGATTATGGAATTCGTTTGGAAGCTGAAATCGCGAAGCCAAGATCACGCTTTCTCATTGCTGGGATAAGGGAAACGTGGTCCCTGGTGTCACGCCTTCTATGTTGCTTAGGACACTAGTCACATTCTTTTTCCAGCTGCTTCATTTAGCTGGAATAGCATCTTTTATAGAGCCTGCCAGCTCATTGTTCATGTCATGTGAAATGTAGTCAGTTTTCTAGAATTGGATTGGCTCTCTTTAAGCTACTCTTATTTTCTTCTTTCCCAGCTTTTGCTTCATCTTGCCTTTTTAGTCTCTATTATTAATGGAATTTTTAGCTTTATTTGATCCCAATCAACTGGTGCTTTAGTTTTCCTTGATTATCCAGTTTGTTAATTCCAATTTCCATACCTGAGTTTGTCTACCACAACAACTGTCAACACATACAGCAGCAACCAATGGATGAAACTAGGATTCAAAGCGATACCCCCTCCCAAAACGTCCCTCCTACCTCTAGTTGACGACGGAAGAAAGAACACTCTGAATCTGACAACAAAAGAAGCGACACCTTTTTTTGTTTTTCTCCTAGTAGGGGAGGAGTGATATTTAAGAAGCGGGAGGAAGTAAGGAAATCAAAACCTAGAACCTTTACATTTTATTTTAACGTTAACCACTAGATTAAAACCTTCTTGGTCAAGAGAAATGAAACTTGATTTAAGGACATGTAAAATTGTCCATTACAATATCCCTTTCAACAATGGTTAAAAAAAAAGGGACCATTTTTTATTCTCCTCACTGTTAGATTCAAATCTTGTGCCTAATAGTTAGGGGTAGAAATGATATGGAGACTTGTGAGAGGGTTGGCGGATTTCATATCCATATCCTGATAGAATCCAAACAAATGAGGGGATATGAAATCCACCCAAACCTCTAAATCGAAACGAATCCTAAGAGTTTTAAGTGTCACAAATCCATTAAAAAAGTCCAGCAAGGCAAAATCAAGTTAAAACAAAAAAAGATAGAAAAGAAAAAATAAAGATAAAAATGGGCTTAAACTTCATGTTTCTGAAATTTCTTCACAGGAATTCCTGCATTAAGGTAAGATTAAGATCAAATTGTCAACTTCATTTGTCAAAGTGCACATTTATGTTGGTGATGATAAAAAATTATTGTTGTCGAGGTGTAATCGAGTCGAATCGAACTCGAATAGTACATTAATCGAGCTTGACTTGAGTTAAAACCTTGGATTCAAAATTGAGCTCATCGAGCTCTTGAAAGTCAAACTCGATTTTGGTTCACCTTACTCGAGCTCCTGTTTATCAAGTCCAATTGAGCTTAATTGAACTCATTTGAGCCTAATTGAGTTTAGGAAATACAAATTTATGTTTTATATAATTTTAAACAAAGGATAAAATAGGTATTTTATACTAATAAATAACAGACTAAAAAAGACACACACACATATATATATATATATATATGAAGCTCGATTGAGGTCTACAAGCTTTTGAACTTCACACATTAAGTTCGATTTTAACTCGTTAAATAGTTCAAACTATTCGAACTCGAGTTCAAACTCGGTCAATGTGAGTTCGAGTTCGAGTTTTGATCGAACAAACTCGTGACCTATTCGATTAAGTTTGACTCATGTGTACCCCTAGAACTTGTCATAATTAATCACATATACATACATACATACATACATACATACATACATATATATATATATATATATGTATATGTATATATGTATAAGTATATGTATATGTATATATATTTTGGGTTGTCAACGCCTCAACGGACCGGATCTAGGTCTGGACCTGATTTGGATGCGGTTCGTTTTTCCAGAAATGGAACAAATCATAGGCGTTTATGGACTCAACCTAGATTTGTTTTGTTTATAAATAAAATGGGTCGAATATGGATTTATATGTTCTGACCCGTTTTGGAATTGGATCCGATTAGTATAATTATTTTAATAAAATTTATATGTTTTATTAAAATTTAATACTAATCTACTTGTTTTCAAATTAAAAATAATTTTTTGTAAATTAAATGATTCTTAAAATTAATTTAATTATATTGTTATTATTGTATTATATATAAATAAAATTATCATACTTAATGAATTCTTAAAAATGGATATATCCGACCCGGATCCAGGATCCGGATCGGAGGACCTATATATTGAGACCCATCCAGATCTGGATCCGGAGCGGGTATTTAAATTACATGTTGGACTTAGGTCCAGAATTATCAATTTCGCCCCGGATCCGACCCGTTGACACCCTTATATGTATTGTAGAGTCGATTTTTAGTGGAGATCTCTCAATGACTTCCAAGCTTCTTATTCTTTTTTCTGGATTATTTATTTATTTTAATATATAAGTCCATGTTAACTGTTAGTAAATCTCTATCACCGTCTCAAAATTGAAATTTAAAACCGTTTACTCCTTCATTAAAGATTCATTTGTCTTTTATTACCCATTAATAGTTTCAATTTAAGGTTGTAGCCTTTTTACTCCTCAATCGAAGATTTGGGAAGTCCAGGTTTTGATGAATCAATTAATTAATCCCATATCCATTTAGTCCCAAATTCAAGATTGTAGCACTTTCCAAATTCTGATGGATTAAAGATCAATTGATTAGTCACACTTTCATTGACCCTATTACATATTCAGCACTTTCCTTCTATTCTGGTGGTAAATTTGATTGGTTTCTAATTTTTAAATCAATCACTCTATCATATCTATATTACTTTCATTTTGGATAAAAGATTCATTCGTCCATAAGAATAACCATTTATATCTAACTCAACTGAGAGTTTATTTATAGAAGATTCATTTGTCAAGCCCAATTTTAAGAGATAATTTGATTAGGCCCATTTTCAAAAAAAAAAAAAAATCAGCATATTATATCTTTATCACTTTCCTTAGAATATCCCATTTGTTTCGTCCCGCATTCCTATAATTTTTCACCCTATTATATAATTAAATTATTTTATTGTGTGTTTAAACTTATCTTTATCTTGGATGATAGTTATCATATTAATAATTCGATAATTAGTTCAATAGGCCAAATATACATTCTTCTTTCGTAACAACACGGATTACACATTATAAGATTCATCCAACACAAAGTGTCATCGTTCCTGTTTTGCATTCCAAAATAATACTTTAAACCATCACGTATTTTCCTTCATTATTTCAATCATTTCTTTTACAATCAAACAACTTGGTCATCACAAACAGTTGCAAGTCTTTTAGCAAAGCCTCAATAGCAAATTTGTCCAACAAAATGTTGATAGCAAATTTGCAAGATTGCACAAAAGAATACAAATAATTATCAGATGAAGTAGAGGCGACCTTAGCCTCACATCCACGCGAATGCAAAGAGTTGAAGAAATTCATAATCATGCCATCTAAGCAGACTAAGTTTCAAAATAAAGAGTAAAGTTTCAGTTATATCGATCACACAGTACTCTGTAAAACGGACTATGGAAGTGTGAACCTAAGCAATATGCTCATTCTAGATATTCTTTAATATTTTCCTGTATTTTGAATCTATTTCATTACTTATATTATTAATATATTATAGGCCGTTCGGGTTTGTATTTGCTAATTCTCTTTCAGGTCTGTATCAAATGAAAAAAAAGGGCAAAATTGAAGTTGCATCTTATTTTAATCTCACTTCCCACATTGGATAATTTCACTAATAATGGTGTTTCCTAATCAATAAATTGCACTTTAAATGACAACTCTTACGGATGATATTCAAAAGAAACATGTATTGATTCATTTAAATTTTATACATTGCCTTTGTTCGAAATATGTGGATTTATCTAAACTAGCATGAGAAAAACCCAACATTGGACCCGTGGAAATTTTGCATATGTATAATCAGTTGAAAAAAATAACTCTTCAGAAAGCTTGACCTTGTGTTTATATGGTACATGTAATTTAGTCCAAGTCGTTGAAAATAACAAAAGTTGATTGATTGACTCTTGAAAAGACAACGTGTATCTCTCAACATACGGATTATAGTGCTAAATACAAGTCCATCCTCATTACAATCCAGACAAGTTTAAAAGCCCTTAATAACCTCTTCTATTGCTTTAGTTCCAGCAGCCATCCACCATCATAATTCTCTTCATTTTTAGTATATTCTTTTTTCAATAATTTTCATGATAATAAAATTCTGAAAGCAATTTTGATAAAAGATAATAATGGATTTCATGGTTTCACTTTTTTTTTTTGGTTAATTTACAGTATCGATAGATTGGACAAATATACATCGTCACACATAGCAGCTTTACTCCTCCTTTTATGCACTAGGGTCATCACTCAATAAGGCAAATCCGCACATAAGGAGCAAGGCCATAAAAAAAAAATCTACAATCTTAATCAATATAATAATAAAGTTAGTAATTCCACAAATGTTTCCTTATTGCAATGTATTAGTAATTAAATAATCATTTTAATTTTTATTAAAGTTCATAAAAAATAAAAGAATTAGGGGAGGTTCTCTAAATATGAGGTTCATATAATTAAATTTTCACAATAATTAATGCGTATCTAGTTTTATTTCAATTTTGATATATTTTAAAAAATATATTATAAATTATATTTTTTTATGTAAACCTGTGAATATCACGGGTTAGAATACTTGTTATAAGTAACTCAGAAGCAGATTTACAGGATCCATTAATGTGTCCCTATAAGACCAAGATTTCCTTGGCACCACTGCCATAGAAGTTGACATCAACTATTATTATATGGTGCCAAAATTAGTACTTTTTTTTTTTTGATGGAAAACAAAATAACAAATGAAATCGGAGCAAATTTCCTCAGGCTTGCTCCAAAGCCACTGTCCCCTCTAATGATATTTTTTAAGCATTTTGCTCCCATCAGACAATCAAAATCACGTTTGAGCATTAAACAAGACAAGGAGTTCCAATGTAACCTTGATTTTCAGCCATAGGAGCACGTTAACTTGCAATTTGATTATCCATCATGAACTATGATTTTTCCACTAAGATTTTATAAGCTACCATTTTAATCGTTTTGTCTGTTTCTTTTTCCTCTTGTTTTCCTCTTTTATTTCTTTCCTTTCTTCCTTTCATCTCAAGTCGCCTTTGTCACTTATAAGCCATCATATCTGTATTGCTAATTGATAATCACATTGTCGTCAATGTTTAATTTGTATCTAAATATTTTTAGTTCCTTGATTTATATATGCTTTGTGATATAAGTACCAAGTTAATTATCATCTACAACATATCAACATCAAGTTTGTATAGTTATTAATTAGTAACCAGATGAGCAACTTTCAACAAAATAATAGAAGGAGGAAAAGTAAACATTGTAGTACAAAACATAACTAAAATCAAGTGTGATATTTATCAATTATTTACAACAATATATTGCCTATAGTAGCAAGAGCCAATCTAAAAATAAATAAGGGAATAGAAGCTTGAGTGGATTTATTGTAGTCAACTTGTTCTTTTGAAATAGTTTTGAAATCAAACGAAGTTAGAAGTTAATCTTTTTTCCAGGATGTTGTTACATTTCAAAAATGAATTACTCCATTTAGATTGGCAGATTAAATTCAATACAGGGATTCCAGATGAATGAATTTGAGATAGATAAGTTTAAAATTTTGATTATCCGAAGTACATTGTTTGGTTAATTTTTATACCGAGGATATTCTCAAGTTTATAAATATAATTGGAGGATGAAAACATAAAATTCAAAAGGTTCAAAGGTAGCCATTTTTTGAATATCCTTAGAAGATCTAATTTTTGCCAATAACCTTGTTAGAAAATGTAAGCTCCCACTGTTCCATTGAAAGTGTCTTATTTTTTTTTTTTTTTTTGGGAATGTTTTAATATATTTGTCACGTTACCAATATCAAAATTACTTTTGATCTTTTCTTCTAATATTATCTCTATATTTATCCATATTTTACACCAAGTTTAAATTTGAAATTTAAATTTTTGAAGGCAACTTTAAAAACAAACTTACTAACATCACCATCAAACTATTATTCTTAACAAACTGAAATCCTGAAATGTGATAAACAATTTGAGACAAAAAGAGTATATAACTAACTCAAACGCAGATTTAGAGGACCCAATCACTAAAGATCAAGATTTCCATGGTACAACGGCCATCAGAAGTTGACAGCAACCATTATTACGGGGTGCTGATGAAATCAGCAGATGCTTTTTTTTTTTTTTTTAATGCAAAACAGATAAGTTTGATTATTTTGGGTTTAATTGCAGTAAACCATCTTGATGTTTGATTCCAAAACTACTTTTGCTTCTAAGGTCCTAATGTTGTCTTCTAAGCGCTTGGCAACCTCGAACAATTAAACTCATATTGATCGTTAAGTAGTGCCTGGATTTCTAAGATTGCCCTAATCTTCAACCACAGAAAAAAAAAAATTTGCAGTTTATCTTCACAAATTATGATTTTAAGTTGCAGTTTATTCGCTCTGATTTTTTATGATGAGGATAATGGGACGCGTCAGCGTCAACGTGATCCATTAGCCTGTATTGATGATCCAATGACATGTTCAAGAGCTAAGCGTGTGAAGGATGCTTTACAATTCTTAATAATCCACCAAGCCAACAAAGAGCAAGCCAAGCTTGGGGAGTATGATGTCAATCTGCTCACTTGTATATTTGAAGTGAAGAAATGATCTTGACTGACGTGGGCATGCCTTAAAACTGCAAGTCTTCTGCTCACATATTTACTGTATCAGATTTAAGGCGTGGGCACGTCTTAACAGTGAAATTCTTCTGGTCGCATAAATACTATGTCAGATTTAAGGCGTGGGCACGCCTTAACAGTGAAAGTCTTCTGGTCGCATTCCTAGTTTCATTAGGATTTTTAGTTTTTTTTAGCAAGTCCAAGTAGTATTAGGGTTTGTCTTGTAAGGCTTATAAATAGCCATTCTTATGACTATTTTTGGGGACGATTTTTGACATAATACAAGTGAGGAGTTTTCCTTCAAGTTCTTGATTGAATTTCTCTTGAATTCTTGAGTTCTTAACTTGGATTTTCAAAGTAAACTTTAGCGATTAGCCTTGTTCTCTAATCGTGGTGTCTCTTCTTCCATTCATATTTGCTTGAGGTTGCTAAATTCCTTTGTGGGTTTAGAGGTCTTGGGTTCATAAGAACAAAACTAGTTCAATTTCCATTAAAGAGAAAAGATCCACTCTGATATTCTTTGTGTTGGGAGGTTCTAGGAGGGTCTGCCCCTAGGGTTGCTCATCAGTTGGTATCAGAGCATCAGGTTATTTCTCTTTTAATTGAAGTTGTTCATATCTTTGTGTTTCTTACAAAAAAAAAAAAAAAAAAGGTACTGTTCATCGTTATTGTTCACATACTGTAGCATTACTGTTCACACTGTTGTTCACATTATTGTTTACAAAAAAAAAAAAAAAATCTTTCTTATTTATATTCTTGCTAGAGTTTCTAGTTTGTGTTTTGTTCTAAGTGTCACGTACCTTTTATCACTTGATTGCTGAAATCTCCTTGCAATATCCATCATTGTTCTTGACATTCCTTTGAATATTCATCTTGTGAAGACCAAAATTTTCTTGCTTATTTGATCCAAAATTGAGACCAAGAAAATCACACAATTGTTATTGGGAAGTTCCTAAAAAGGAGTCCAAGAAAATATCCCAATTTTGATTGAAAAAAATTTCTCAAATCTTCTTGGATTAGGGTTTTCTATATTTAAAAGGACGGACCGAATACGAACACCTGTTCACACCTAATTTGTGTTCATACATTAAAGATTGCCCAAATCTGATTTGATTGGATATTTGGAAAGGACGGACCAAGTGCAAACACCCATTCACCTAACACCCCTTACTTTTGCATTCACACCTTTAAACCTTTACTTTCACTGTCTCATTTGAATTTCTTTTCAAAGATGCAATTCTAAATTTCTAGGATTTGTAAATTTCTGCTTTGTGTCTTATTGGTGTGTGTTATTCCAAAAAAAAAAATTTTAAAAGTCTTGTTGAAATTTTGAGTTATTAGTCTTGCATTGTTCAAGAGTTAAGTTCCTTTAAGAACTTTGGGAAGGAAATTGAGGAGAGTGTCTCTTTTGAGAGAAACCACAGAGCCTTGAGAGGGTAGACTAGGTTATACTTGTTTTTCTTTATAGGAATTTTCAACATGTCTCAGAGGAGAAAACACTTGAACCGATGTTTCAAATAAACTTTGCTCCAAGCCATTGACAAGCGGAGAAACATGGTATATCACAAGGCAGTTGTCCAGATAGATTGGCTGCACTCGAGATGCGGGTGTGAGATGGGCATCAAACAACCTTGATGATGATCATGATGCCGATGATGAGGGGTACAATCAAGCATCTAGGAGAAGTCAAAGGGGAGCAAGGGATGGTCAAATTGGACCCTAGGAGGCTGATGACAACCTTGGTTCAATCAAAACCAAAATACCACATTTCATGGAAGAATGACCACAGAAGTCTACTTGGATTGGGTTAGGAGGATTGAACAAGTGTTTGAAATTCACAGCTATTCTGAGGAAAAGAAGGTAAAACTAGCAGCTGTTGAATTTTAGGACTATGCATCTATATGGTGGGAACAAGTAAGTGCCACGAGAAGAAGAAATCGGGATCCCCCGATAGACACCTGGGCCGAAATGAAACAAGTGATAAGGAAACGATTTGTACCTTTCCATTATATCATGGATTTGTACAATCATCTCCAACGACTCACTCAAGGATCAAAATCGGTCGATGAGTATTACAAACAAATGGAGGTGGCAATGATCAGGGCTAATCTACAAGAGAGATCCGAGCGACCATGCGGTTCCTTAATGGACTAAATCGAGATAAGGAAGAAAGTTGAGCTCAAGATCATTATGAGTTTCAACAAATGGTGTCTTATGTAGAAAAGGTGGAAAGACAACTTGTGTCCACCAAAGCACCTAGTGGACGAACCACTACCCCTCCGTGGAAAGAACTCAATTTCAGCATCTAGTACTTGGCCAAGGCAGGTAATAGAGAAAGGAGAGCAAGTAATCATCCAACTCAGTTGCCACATCTTCAAAAACATTTCCAAGGCCAAATGTACCAAAGCCAAGTGCATCCCAATGGCTTGACTAACCAGCAAAACAATGCTTCAAATGCAAGGGTGGCCACCTAATGGCTCAATGCCTAATCAGACATTATGTATATGAGCGAGGAAGGGAGTATGGTAAGTGAAGATGGAGGAGTATGGGATATACCTGCTGGTTGAGAAGGACACAAAGAGGAGGCTGGTGAGTGGAGGAAGACCGCGAACTATGGTGACCATGGGGAGTGCTTAGCCTAAGTTCAAGAAGATGACCTCCAAGCACCAACATCTTCCACACAAGATGCAAAGTGGAGATGAGGTATGCCTTATGATCATTGATAGTGGTTCATGCACAAATTGTGTATCTGTGACTTTGTTGAACAAAGGAATATCCATGGACTTACCACCCTAAACCATAGACTATCTTGGTTGAATGATGGGGGTCAAGGTGAATAAACAAGATTTGATCACCTTTTCTATTGGTAGCTACAAGGACCAAGTCCTATGTGATGTAATTCCTATGCATGCTAGTCATGTATTGCTAGGCGTCCAGGGTGAAAGGCAAGCGACCATATTGGACTAACTAAAAGTATCGTTCACTATGGATAAGCTCAAATTCATTTCACCATTGACCTACACAAGTGTATGAAGAACAATTGCACTTGAGAAAGAGAAAGAGAGAAAAGACAATAGAGAGGGGAAAGAAAAATAAAGATGGAGAAAATGAGAGAAAAGAAAAAGGAAGAAATCCACAAAGGGAAGAAAAAATGGGAAAATGAGAGAAAAGAAAAGGAAGAAATTAAAGGAAAGAAAAATTGAGTGGAAAGAAAGTTAGTGAGGTAGAGAGAAGAAAAAGAGCTTTATGCAAGCATCATTGAGGTAGATGGGGTTTTAAATGCACAAATCTTCTCGAATACTCGTATGGAAGAGCTGATTATTACTCTTTTACATTTGGTATAGATTCTCTCCCTAGTGCGATCTATTCTCTTTTGCAAGAATTTCAAGATGTGTTTCAGGAGGAACGAGGGATTACCTCCCATTGAGGCATTGAACATCAAATGCGACTTTGTTCCCGAACAATCTTACCAAATCGACCAACCTATAGAGCCAATCACGAGGAGACAAAAGGAGATACAAAAGGCAAGTCGATTCCCTCAGCCTTGAAAGATCAGTCGTGAGTCTCTTAGTCCCTGTGTTGTACCGGTTATTCTTGTACCCAAGAAAGAGGAAACTTGGAGAATGTGTACTGATTGTCGTGCAATTAATACATTAACTGTTAAATATCGTCATCCTATCCCTAAGTTAAATGATATGTTAGAAGAATTGCATGGGACAATCATCTTTACAAAGATTGATCTTAGGTCAGGTTATCATCAAATAAGAATAAAAGAGGGAGACGAATGAAAAATAGTCTTTAAAACAAAGTATGGCCTCTATGAGTGGCTTGTGATGTCTTTTGGCTTAACAAACGCTCCTAGTACTTTTATGCAATTGATGAATCATGTTTTAAGGTATTTTCTTGGAAAATTCGTTGTTGTCTCTTTTGATGATATTTTAATCTACAGCAAGCCCTTAGAGGAGCATGTTGAACATCTGAGATTAGTTCTAAGTGCCTTGCGTGAAAAATTGACATTTTGCTAATGTTGACAAATATATATTTTGCACTAATGAAGTTAATTTTCTTGGTTATATTGTGAGTGCTAATGGTGTAAGTGTTGATCCAGCAAAAGTCAAGGCCATCTTTGATTAGCAACAACAAACATCTCGGTGTAAGTCTTTTCATGGTCTTGCAAGTTTTATAGGAGATTTGTTAAAGACTTTGGTTACATTCACTGCACCTTTGAATGAGATAGTTAAAAGAATGTGGGATTTCAATAGGGCAAAGATCAAGAGGCTGCATTTAATAAGCTTAAGAATTTGTTGACTTCTGCACCTATTCTTGCTTTGCCTAATTGTGACTTAACTTTTGAAGTTGAGTGTGATACTAGTGGAATAGGGATTGGTGCTGTTTTGACTCAAAATAACCGACCCTTGGCATATTTTAGTGAGAAGTTTAGGTGGGGAGCTCTTAATTACCTACCAATGACAAAAAAGCTATATCATGGTAAAAGCTCTTGAGGTATGGCAGCATTATCATGCCTAAGAATTTGTGATCCATCTTGACCATGAATCTATTAAGTTCGTTAAAGGTCAAGGTAAGTTGCATAAAAGGCATGCTAAATGGATTGCATTCATTGATTCATTCCCTTATATCATTAAGTATAAGAAGGGAAAGGACAATGTTGTAGCTAATGCTTTGTCCAGGAGATACACTTTGATCACTAACATGAGCACTAAACTACTTGGTTTTGAGCACATTAAAAGAGAATGATGTTGACTTTCTAATGTGTTTTAAAGCTTGTGAGCATGCTGCATTTCATAAATTTTATAGACATGAAGGATTCTTGTTTAAGGGAAATCGTCTATGTATTCCCAATTGCTCCCAGGGGAATTACTTGTGAGAGAAGCCCATGGGGAGGCTTAATGGGACATTTTGGCATAGACAAAACACTTGACATCTTGCACGAGCACTTTTATTGGCCTAAAATGAGGCATGATGTTACTAATATTTGTGAAAAATGTTTGAAGTGTAAGCAGGCTAAATCAAGGAGTAACCCTCATGGATTGTACACTCTGCTACCCGTACCTCATGTTCCTTGGACGGAATTATCGATGGATTTTGTACTTGGGTTGCCAAGATCTTCTAGAGGTATGGACAGTATATTTGTTGTGGTGGATTGGTTTTCTAAAATGGCGCATTTTATTCCTTGTAGGAAAACAAGTGATCTGGCATACATTGCTACTGTTGTTTTCAAGGAAGTAGTGAGATTGCATGGAGTGCCACCGCAATCGTGAGTGAGGGGATGTTAAGTTTCTTAGCTACTTTAAGTCGCTTTGGGGTAAATTGGGTACCAAGCTTTTGTTCTCCACATCTAGTCATCCTCAAACGGATGGTCAAACGGAGGTAACTAATCGTACCCTTGGTGCTTTACTTAGAGCTATTATCCAAAGGAACTTAAAAATGTGGGAAGAGTGTTTACCTATCGCTGAATTTGCCTATAATCGCACTACACACTCCACCACTGGCTATTCACCTTTTGAGATTGTATATGGTTTTCAACCCCAAACGCCTTTAGATCTTTCACCTATTCATTTAATGAGTGTTTAAGTGCAGATGGAGTCAAAAGAGGCGTAAGAAATTTGTATGAAGTCCAGCTAAATTGAGAAGAAGAATATGCAATATGCACAACATGCAAATAAAGAAAGGAAGCATGTTGTAATTGAACCCGGTGATTGGGTTTGAGTACATATGCGGAAGGAGCGGTTTCCCGCATCTCGGAGGACCAAATTACATCCTCAAGGAGATGGACCGTTTCGTGTGTTACAAAGAATCAATGACAATGCCTACAAGCTAGAGCTTCCAAGTGAGTATGGCATTAGTGCATCTTTTAACGTTTCTGACTTTTCTCCTTTTGATTTTGATACAGACCTTGACGATTCGAGAACGAATCCTTTCAAGGAGAGAGGGAATGATGAGGATAATGTGACGCGTCAGCATCAACGTGATCTATTAGCCGGTATTGATGGTCCAATGACATGTTCAAGAGTTAAGCGTGTAAAGGATGCTTTACAATCCTTAATAATCCACCGAGCCAACAAGGAGCAAGCCAAACTTGACGAGTTAGAGGAGTATAGCGTCAATGCTCACTTATGCGTTTGAAGTGAAGGAATGATCTTGGCGTGGACGCATGCCACAACTGCAAGTCTTACGCTCACATATTAGCGTAGATTGAAGGCGTGCACGACTTAACAAAGTGAAAGTCTTGGTGCGATAAATACTATATGTCGATTTAAGGTGTGGCGCACGCGTGAAAGTCTTACGGTCACATTCCTAGTTTCATTAGGATTTTTAGTTTTTTTTAGCAAGTCCAAGTAGTATTAGGGTTTGTCTTGTAAGGCTTATAAATAGCCACTCTTATGACTATTTTTGGGGATGATTTTTGACATAATACAAGTGAGGAATTTTCCTTCAAGTTCTTGATTGAACTTCTCTTGAATTCTTGAGTTCTTAACTTGGGATTTTCAAAGTAGACTTTAGCGATTAGTCTTGTTCTCTAATCGTGGTGTCTCTTCTTCCATTCATATTTGCTTGAGGTTGCTAAATTCCTTTGTGGGTTTAGAGGTCTTGGGTTCATAAGAACAAAACTAGTTCAATTTCCATTGAAGAGAAAAGATCCACTCTGATATTCTTTGTGTTGGGAGGTTCTAGGAGGGTTTGCCCCTAGGGTTGCTCATCATTTTATATGCAGTCTACCCTTACTATTTAATTATTTTTGTCATTTTTTCTCTCTTTTTTCTTTGATTTCTTTTCACTCCCTTGTTTTTCCTTTTACTTTTATTTTACTTCGTTACCATTCTTCCTTATCACCTATAAGCTATTATCTCACTATTAATCATTGATGGATCACAAGGTCAAATTTTACTTTGTATTTATAACATGTTTAGTTTCTCGATCATAAATGCTTTGTGATTGAGTAACAAGTTAATCACCACCTCCAATAAAATCAAATCAAATTTTGTGATTAATTATTAATATTAAATTTGGCAAATAAATAGCTTCATACAAAATAAAGAATGAGTTAAAGAAAATTAAGAAAAGTAGATTCTACACTATAAAATATATGTTGCTTGTGTTAAAAAGTACATTTGATCCAAAATTGAATTATCTAGACATATAAATAAACATCAATTTTGTGATTGATCAATTATTTACAATACTATGCTAGAAGCAGTGAGAGAAAATGTGAAATAATAAGAGAGGTACAAGAGAGAAATAGAGAGAGATAGAGAGAAAGATAGAAGAAAATAAGAAAGAAAAAATGGAATAAGTACAATGTCAAGTGTAATTTCATTCTTAAACGTGAATTAAAATATAAATTGAGCATAATGTTCTTGAGGCAAGAGGAGAGGGGGACAAAGTGCAACTAGATTCTATCATGAGGTAATACTACTATTACTAACTTAAAGATACTGCTATCATATCACCGAAAGGTTAACATCTTTCTATATATAAAGCATGAGTCTTGCCTTTAGTGTTAAAATTTTTTGTCATTATATTTTATTCTAGTTTTATCCCCAAATAAGTGAGAATTTATATATAAAATCAATGCAAACAAACTAAAGGAGTGTTTGGTAAATGGGTATCAACCCCCATAATGAGTTTTAAATTTAATTATACCCATATATGATATTTGCTTTGGACCAATACGAATAAGTCAATAGAAAGGATAGGGCTCCTCTCTGGGTTTTCTAATTAACTTCCTATTACTAGAAAATTATTTTAATTATTCATTTTATTCTCCTTAAATATAAAAATAAAAAAGAACATAATGTCATTGTTCTGTTAGTTTCAACAAATGAAGAAGAAATATTCTCTAGTACATCCCTCTTAAATAAAAGAAATAATGAAAAAGAGAAAAAATAATAAATTTGTAAAATCCATTCCAAATTGACAAACACATTATCAATTTTCATCAAAGCCATTATCATTGACCATCCTATGGCACCGACAGTAATAATGATTGTGAAATTCGAAACAAACTACTCCTAATAATAATTATTCAATCTCAACAACTTCGTATAACTTCTTTTATTCTAACTTTCAATAATCTCTCTCTCTCTCTCTCTCTGTTTTTTTTTTTTGTCTTTTGCAAATCAAACTTCTGATAACTTCTAGCTTAGTTGTTAGAGAAAAAAAATCCTACCCCTTTATTGTGTGAAAGAGAAACTCTGTTTGTAATTTTCACACCTTTAATGTGTCCCTCTCCCTCTAGTCGATTATAATTCAAGGGTTTGTTTTGGAACCAAAACCTCCGCAGAAGATTACTAGAGTTTAGCATTCTTAAGCTTTTCTGTGATCTAATTTTTATCTCAGCTCTACCAACTTTGAAAAGCAATTATGTCTGAAAAGGGAAGACGCGACATTGTGGATATATCTTGTATGTGATACTATTAATTATTGGAGAGGATTTCTTTTCAAAAAAAAAAAAAAAGGATGCAGACACTGTGGATATATCTTGTATAAGATACAACTAATGATTGTAGAGGATTTGAGGGTCACGCAATAGAAAAGTTAATAGTCCTAAACCATGACCGATGAGTCCCAAGTCTTTGTAGAAATCAGCAGTCTAGATTATTACATGATATTCAGAGCAAGTCACGTCGCATCTCCATTAGAGTACATTACGAATTTCCATGCACAAGTTGATAAAATATATATGGAAAGAGACCTGTTGAATGAGTTTTTCTATCAGCTAATCTATTAATGCTATACCTCAACTACTAATTTTCAAGAGACGTGCAAATGCAAGGAAATCAGTACACGTACGTGCACTTTAAAACCATTAAACAATACGCAGTTTATATCGTTAGCGAGTGCATAATGAATATTTGTTACCATATTCTTGAAATCAAGAGTCAATCTAAGCGTCAAAGTCTTTGTTAAGTAGTTAATATAGGGTTCAGTTTTGTCAAGCCAGTTTCGGCTGTTCTATTTGGAGGTTACTCGATTGATTGGTTATAAGAATATTAAAACCCCACGTCCTTGAAGGCTGATATAAATAGGGAATATTTTGGTCTAATGCTGTCCGGATTTGGGATTAACTTTCAAAGGACTCGAGCATAACAGCTCTCACCATAATCTATTGTGTAAATCGTGGTTCTATTTTGGCCTCAAATAGACATGCACTCGTGTTGAAATTGATTGAGATTAATTCATTTATACATGTACCTAAATAGTGGGTGATATATGATTTTATCAATATATTCTTTTTAATTATTGAGGTTGGTTCAATGATCAGGGGAGACCATGATCAGATTTAGAATTCAAATCTTTGCCAGATTCAGGTTTGGGAGCGGAAAGGTGTGGAAAAGTTCGGGAGGACTGAAAAAAAAAACTTTCGTCGTAATCTTGATCAGCAAAATGTACTATACTTATATCATTCATTTACTCTAGTTGAGGTATACCATAGATTTTTTTTTTTTACTGTCTTCATTGTATTAGTGAATTTATTTGAGAAATTTCTGAGATTATCATGAAATTTAGAATTATTCTAAAGCAGGGTAGTTTTTATTGTGAGTTACAGGCTAGAGGGTCGTTGCATTCACTGATCTCATTGAATGAGATTTTTTTTTTTTTTGAGACAAATGGACTTTGATAAAAATCCATCTTATTTGGGTTGCCTTTTCTTTCTTTTTTATTTTTGCAGAAAAATTTCATGTTTTTCACGAATGTTTCAAAAAAATTTTATATTTTTTAATGAATATTCTTTTCATATATTTTGAATCATATTTCTATCTCACATACTATATATCACAAGAAGTAGTATAGCAATTTTTAAACTCCTGAAAATTTACAATCCAAACAATTTCTACGTATTTTAAACCTCGCATTTGGTTCTATTGAGTTCGCATTTGCGACGACCCTCTTGTCCCACAGTATGCAACCAAAAGCACCTTTTTTGTGAAATGGTTTTGAATTTCATCAAAATCTTGGAAATTTCTCTCATTTTAGACCAACCTCCAACGTGTCCACTTATAAACAGAAGTAAAAGTTTTAATCAACACTTTCTGAATAAGTACCACGTTTAAAAGGATACTGAATGACGATCCTCGGCCACCAATTCACATGATGGCAATTCAGCTTTTCCTCTCACGTTGTTTTCTCATTAAAATAAGTATATCAAGAAATGTGAAAAGGCAAAGAAGGAGACAATTCTTTGAATCACACGAAGACCAATAGTGGAATGGAAAAGTGGACTCTGGGGGGCCACTTGGTTGGGGAGCAGGTTTGGAACTTTGCTTCTTGCCTTTTTCAGCCGGCCATTTCTGTACAAATCTGAGGTCTATCTAGCAAGATTTGTTACAAATTTAGAGCTTGGTAACATCTTAATTCTTAACTTGAAGCAAAAGACATCAATGAAATTTACCCGAAAAGAAAGCAAACTTACATCAATGAAAAGCTTGTACAGATTCTGTTGCTTCTGTTTTCTGTTGCCTGCCTTTATACTATCTGATCCCACAGATACCATAACCACAAATCAGCCAGTTGCAGATGGCAAAACAATCATCTCATCAGGTGGAACTTTTGAACTGGGATTTTTCAGACCAGATGTTAATTCCAACAATACATACTTGGGATTATGGTACAAGAAAGTTTCCAAGTTGACTGTGGTATGGATTGCTAATAGAGATGTTCCAATCAACGACACAAATGGCCTTCTGAAGTGACTGATCAAGCTCGCCTCACACTTTTCAATGGGGAAGGTACAGCCGTATGGTCATCCAATGCCACCGGGTTGGTGAAGAATCCTGTAGCTCAGCTTCTTGATTCAGGAAATCTTGTTGTTAGAGATGCAGCTGATGATAATCCAGAGAATTACATGTGGCAGAGTTTTGCGCATCCCACTGACACCCTTTTACCAGGAATGAAGTTAGGGGTTGATTTGGTGAAAGGCACTGAAGTTTACATCCAGTGTTCAAAGAGCAACATTGATCCTTCAAGAGGTAATTTCATATTTAGAGTGGATCCTGATGGCTTCCCGCAACAATTCTTGATGAATGGTTCAACTCCACGGTTTCGTACTGGACCTTGGAATGGTCTGCGGTTTAGCTGGGGTTTACCAGGCCTTCAACCAAATCCGGTATATACTTATGAGTTTGTAAATACTCCACAGGAAATATACTACAGATATGATCTTATTAACGCTTCTGTCTACTCTAGGATTATTGTGAATACTTATGGGATTATTCAAAGGTTCACTTGGAATTACAAGACTCAGGATTGGGGCGTTTACCTTAATGCACCGGCTGATACTTGTGATAGTTACGGGCTTTGTAACAACTACAGTATCTGCAGTACTGCTAATTCTCCAATCTGTAGCTGCTTGGATAAATTTGTACCAAAATCCCCCAGTGATTGGCAAGCAACAGACTGGTCTAGTGGTTGTGAGAGAAGAGTTCCTTTAGATTGTCAAAAGGGAGATGGATTTATAAAGTATTCAGGCATTAAGTTGCCAGATACACGATGGTCGTGGTATAATCAGAGTATGACTCTCAAGGAATGTGAGAAAATTTGCTTGAAAAACTGTTCCTGCACAGCTTATGCGAATACAGACATAAGGGGCAAAGGTAGTGGCTGTGTGCTTTGGTTTGGTGATTTGATCGATATGACCAGGGTCAATGGTGGTCAAGACATCTACATAAGGATGGCCTCCTCTGAGATACGTATGGTGCTATCACTTATATTAAGATAACCTTTCATTCAGAAAGATGATAAAATTGCAGCATTAGATTTCGTGCTTTTACTTGCAGGAAGTTGGAGAATGAGTCTCCAAACTTTTAATCATGTTCACTAGTTATTAACATCATTTTTAACCTTCTCATTCCTCATACAAACATTGCTAAATGAGATGAAAATGCAACTTTGGTAAATCAAGAACTTTAGGCCTCAACACACACTCCACTTCTTGCTCCAGTTGTAGGCTATGTCATTATCTATATGTGAAGTTCTAAAGTAGATATATATTCAAATGAGCAACATCCTTATAGCTTTGAATATGCATAACTTGAATATCTAGTTAGTGGTGGATTAAATACAGAGTTGATGCAGCTTTAGGGAATGAAACTACTTTTTCTTTCTAGCATCTGACTATGTTTGAATAACAAGATGATTAAACCCGCATTGATATAATCATTTTGTCTTGCCAAATAGCCTCGGGACCAAATAAAGCGAAAATACTTGGAATCAGCTTGCCTTTAGTAGGAGCTTTTCTACTGCTGGTCCTTAGCATTATCTTGTACGCTCAAAAGAAAAAGAAAAGGCAGAGGAAACTTGCTGAACAGCTGTCTAGTGAAGGTAAGCAGATATCTATATGTTCTGTATTTTGGTAATGTCAACTACATGCATGCTTTCACTTGAATACCGAGATATTCCTGTTAAAGTTGGTTCTCTATCTGTAACCAGATATACAGCTTTCCTTGAATTCTTACACTTTTTGATCTTCCAATATTTCATTTGGTAGGGAAAATGGGAAGCAGATCAGAGCAGTGCCTTACTAAAGAAAGTGACAAGGAAGATCTTGACCTGCCATTATTTGATTTGAAAACCGTCGCACAGGCTACTAATAACTTCTCAAGAGATAATATGCTTGGAGAGGGTGGATTTGGTCCCGTTTACAAGGTAAATATTGCTTCTTGGTTTCTGCTTCATTAGGTAGACCATTGTTACCTGCATGGTAAACTCCTTATTGATAGTTTTAAACTCCAACTAGACCTAGTTTTGACTCTGATATTCTAGTGAATGTATTTTTCTTTCTATTGGCACTTAGGATAAGAAAGAAATCTTAGTATAGGATAAGCCAACAATCAGAATTAGCAGAGGATTATTTGTAATTTGTCTGTCAAGGTTTTTAGCTAGTGGAGATAGATACTACTATAGGAGGTAGTTTTACCTTACTGATACCCTTGAAATAAAATGTTCACCACTACTAAATAGTTATTAGAATTATCACATATTATCATCCATCTGATTCAAAAGAACAGAAACGAAAAAGAAAGAAAGAAAAAACACTGGATTTTTGGAAACAAACACAAGAGAAACTGGAAATTCCCAACTTGAAATTGATCTATAACAAACAGCTATTTTCAGGGTACACTTGCAGAGGGACAAGAAATTGCAGTGAAGCGGCTTTCTGAATACTCCATACAAGGACTGGATGAGTTCAAAAATGAGGTTAAATGCATTGTAGAACTGCAGCACAGAAATCTTGTGAAGCTTCTAGGTTGCTGTATCCAAGGAGAAGAGAAAATGTTGATCTATGAATTCATGCCTAATAAGAGCTTGGACTTCTTCATTTTCGGTTGGTCCTAACAAAATCATATGTGAATTAATGGGACTTTTACACCTAGATCTTGCATTTCATTTTTGTTTTTTGGTGCAAACATCTTAAATTGATAGGATTGTCATTTTGCTTGTGCTTTCACCGAAAAGTTTATCCACACAATGTTGGTAAAAATGCTATACCTGTATGCAGTCAAATGATATGCTCAAGCGACAAGGCTGAAAAAGCTTCAAACTGCTTAACATGGCCATTGACCTGCTAATGTCAAATGAACTTTCCTTTTTTTTCAAACTTAATCTACTTACATTCAGGTACAGATACTAAGGTGTTAAGGTTTGTGCAGATAATGATTGGAGCAGATTGCTTGATTGGCCAAAACGCTTCCAGATTATCATTGGGATTGCCCGAGGACTTCTTTATCTTCATCAGGACTCGCGATTGACAATCATCCATAGAGATCTTAAGGCTGGCAATATTTTGCTGGATAGTGAAATGAAACCAAAAATATCAGACTTTGGAATGGCCAGGATTTTTGGAGGAAGTGAGACTGAAGCAAGCACAAAAAGAGTTGTCGGAACATAGTAAGGATCCCTTGACCTTTGCATTTTCATTTCACAGGATACTGAGTTAATTCTTACTCTTTTTTATTCTATGGCAGCGGCTACATGTCCCCGGAGTATGCAGTCGATGGAGTTTTCTCAACAAAATCAGATGTTTTCAGCTTCGGTGTCTTGGTACTAGAGATCGTAACTGGGAAGAAGAACAGAGGATTTTGTCATCCTGATCACCATCATAATCTTCTTGGGCATGTAGGTTTCCTCTCATTCCATTTCCTACAGCATTCATTACATTTTCTTTTTCCTCATGAGCAGCACTAGTTACCACAATTCCCTCATGAAATCTCAGGCATGGTTACTCTACAAAGATGGCAGATTTCAGGAGTTGATCAATGACCATCTGAGTCAATCTTGTCATCTGTCTGAAGTTATTAGATCAATTCATGTAGGACTGCTATGTGTACAACAAGCTCCGGACGACAGGCCAAGTATGTCATCTGTGGTTCTAATGTTGGTTGGTGATGGAGCATTACCATCCCCTAAAGAGCCCGGCTATTTCACTGAAAGAAATTTCTTTTCTGAAACTGATAAGAGTTTCTCGAGCGCGAAAGCAGACAGTTCTAGCAATCAACTCAGCATCACGTTGTTAGATGCTCGATAGCTGAGTAAATCCATTGATATCCTCTTCTTTGTGCGTGTTAGCTTGATCTCATATTCTTATCAAAAGTTTTTTATTTTTTTAT
The DNA here is from genome assembly GCA_013103745.1 of Gardenia jasminoides. Taxonomy (NCBI): domain Eukaryota; kingdom Viridiplantae; phylum Streptophyta; class Magnoliopsida; order Gentianales; family Rubiaceae; genus Gardenia; species Gardenia jasminoides. The sequence continues at coordinate 25,856,362 of CM023105.1, forward strand.
TTTTGGGATTACAAACATGTTTTTCAATTATCTTCGTATTTTTTTAACATCTAACCGCATTTTTTGTCACATAATCATGGTAGAAAAAAAAAAATACTTCGAGATAATTCAACAATAGTTTCTAAATAGTTTTCAACCCAAATAGACAAACAGCCACCGAATAATCTTCAATCCCATGAATAAAGTTTAAAAATAGAATCCCCGAACAAAAACATACGGCTTACTTTAATGTCTGTACCAACCACATTTTTTATATGTATCAGGGGGATCTGAGGTTGACAGCAATTGTTGCATAGGTGGTGCTGAAATCAGCAGATTCTAGAATATTGAAGTACGTCCAAAGCACAAATCACCTCATCTCCAGTGAATATCATTTTCTTTTTACATTTTCCGTGCACCACTTGACAATAAAAAAAAGATACTAATTTTGACTGGTTTCTAACAGCTGTCTAATTGACACGCATTGCACTCGTCAAGAGATGCCTAAATATGAGATTTTTTTTTTTAATGAATGTAACATTAAATAGATAAATTATTGAAATGCAAAGTGAACCACTAATTGCAACGTGTGCTTCAAAAGATAAATTTATAGTGTAGTAATGAATCTTGAATATGTATTCGCTGTAAAAGGGGTTAAATGCACTGAAACCCTTGAGCTATATATGGAGTTCTAGTTTTTGGACAAAACTATTCTTGCTATGTTAATATTTTTTCTATTTTTTTTTCCTTTTGACCGTTTCTTTTTCCTTTCATTTTCTTGTTTTTTCCTCTTCACTCATGCAACTAGCCAATTCTTTCATCCAATACTAAAATGCTTATATCAAAATATTTAATTTTCTTTATTTTTTATTTTTTATTTTTTTATTTTGTTCTTAATAATTCATCGTAAATGCTTGCTCGTAGAAGTGTATTTAATCTGGTAATCAACAACTTAAGTACATACAAACTAATTAGAGTTCACAATTACTCATCTATCCACTATACAGGTAATACATTTTAGTTCATGTAATAAAGAAAGGTTAACAAATTATTTGTAGTAAAACAACAAAAGATGAGAAACAATTAGTTGATTTGTTTATTTGTTATTTACTATAAGTAATAATTGATTAATTAATAGCTTTATTTTATTCATACACATTTGAATAATTCAATGTCTTAAACCAAATACACATCACGATGTGAAAAACATAGATCTTGTTATAATATAGAGTTTTTTTTTAATGAAATATTGACTTTGGAATCTAACAGATAAATGAGTCTTTACCAATCTAGTATTTAGAGTTAAATAATATTAAATATTTAATTTCAGGTATACAAATAATAATAACATGGGAGATAAAAAAAGAAAAAGAAAATAAAAAAGGAAGAAACTAAAATGAAAATGTTAGAAAAAAATAAAAAACTAGAATAATTAAGATAGAAATGATAGTTTATGGAGTAAATTGCATTTATTTAGATAATTCAGTGGGGTTGCAATTAATTAAACAATTCAGTTGGGTTTAGTACATTTAACCCTTATAAAAATCCTAGTAATCAAGAGTCCAATGCTAGGTCAAATTCCTTGACTCCTTTCTAACTAGTGGTATTAGTGGTAGACTAGTCATTGGTATTAAAGGTCAAATTTGTCAGGCCCCCTTGTCTTATGGTCTATTAGGAGGTCATCAAAGGACCTGTTAAAATTTAAAAACCCAAGTCCAGATGAAGGCTGAGAGAGACCAAGTGATTAACTTTTTCACGCATTTATGACTTCAAAATAATCTCTCAAAAGAAAATTCAGCATTGCCGGCTAATTCATGGTTCGCCTCAAAAAAAAAAAAAAAAGGCAATTTGCCAAAATAGATTTAAAGCTTGTTTGGATTGCTATTTTACAGATTTTTATTGAAAAATATACTAGTGATTTGATATATATGTACGTAAAAAGAAGTTTGAAGAATGTATGGCAGAAAATGTAAAATTTTTTCTGCAAAAATTTTCAATCCAACACTAGTCTGAATGTTGAGATATGCATTTCTTCCATCTAATACATGTATACTTAGCTACTTAAACTGATATTTCTATACAAGATTTTAACTATTTGTTGCCCTAAAGTACACGATAAGCATGTTTATACAAGGTTTTACCTTATTGGTCAGTTTGGTGCCTTGAGCCTTAGCAGCCCACAGGAAACACATCATAAATGACGGAATGAGGTGGGTTAGTTTTAAAAATTGTCGCTTACCCCCTGAATTATAACACTTTTGTAGAAATCAGTTTTGATCTTATTTCAAATTTTGAACAAATTACTTTTAACATAAATACATATCCTCAAGCCACAATGGGTTCGTTTGGACAGGGAATCTGTTAAATTCTTAACCAACCTCCCATGTGCCTTGTATTAAACACCTTATTTTTGACATCTAAAATATTTAATCATGTCATGACAAACTTACCAATTTACAAGGAAAATATATTTGATCCTTAGCCAGTGGGCCACCAACTCACACAACATAGTACTTTAAATTGTTTTCACACCAAAATGTCTCAATCAGGATGTATGAAAGAAGAAGAGAGAGGAGTTATAGAATTCATAGCAAAATGAAGAAATGGACCCCGGGGGGCCATGTTTTTGGTAGGGAAACTTTGCCTTTTCAGCCGGCCAATTCTGTACACATCTGAATTATATGTAAAAAGGATTACGATGAGACCTTGATAACTGCTTAACTAGAAGCAAGAAGACATCAATGAAAAGCTTGCACAGAATTTGTTGCTTCTGTTTTTCATTGCCTCTTTTTATAGTACTATCTGATGCTACAGATATTATAGCTGTAAATGAGTCACTTGCAGATGGAAAAACAATCATCTCATCTGGGGGAACTTTTGAACTGGGATTTTACAGCCCAGATGCTAATTCCAAGAGTAGATACTTGGGAATATGGTATAAGAAAGTTTCCACATTTACTGTGGTATGGATTGCTAATAGAGATGTTCCACTCAATGACACAAATGGCCTTCTGAAGGTGACTGATCAAGCTAAACTCACGCTTTTCAATGGTGAAGGTACAGCCATATGGTCAACAAATTCCACCAGGTTGGTGCAGAATCCTGTAGCACAACTTCTTGATTCAGGAAACCTTCTTGTTAAAGATGCAGCTGATGCCAATCCAGAGAATTACATATGGCAGAGTTATGATTATCCTACTGACACTCTTTTACCAGGAATGAAGTTGGGGCTTGACTTGGTGAAAGGCATCAATAGGTACCTTCAATCTTCAAAGAGCAACGTTGATCCTTCAAGAGGTGATTTTACATATCAAATGGATCCTAATGGCTTCCCACAATTATTTTTGATGAATGATTCGATTCCACAATTTCGTTCTGGAGCATGGGATGGTATGCAGTTTATTGGTTCACCAGGACTAAATTCAAATCCTCTATATACATATGAGTTTGTCAATACTCCACAGGAAATATATTACAAATTTGATCTTTATAACAGCTCTGTCTACTCAATGCTTACATTGAATAGCAACGGGCTGCTTCAAAGATTAAATTATAATTCTCGGACTCAGGATTGGACTGATTACCTCGATGCACCAGCTGACTCTTGTGATGATTACGGGCTTTGTCAAGCCTATGGTATCTGTAACATTGCTAGTTCTCCATTCTGTAGCTGTCTGGATAAATTTATGCCAGTATCCCCCGTTGACTGGCAAGCAACCGACTGGTCTAGTGGCTGTAAGAGAAGAGTTCCTTTAGATTGTCAAACGGAGATGGATTTCTAAAGTATTCAGGCAACAAGTTGCCAGATACACGACAGTCCTGGTATAATCAAAGTACGACTCTCAAGGAATGTGAGAAAATTTGCATTAAAAACTGTTCCTGCACAGCTTATTCGAATACAGACACAACGGGCAAAGGTAGTGGCTGCTTGCTTTGGTTTGATGATCTGATTGATATCAGAAAGCTCAGCGATAGTGATCAAGATATCTACATTAGGGTGGCCTCCTCTGAGTTAGGTACGATAGTATTACATATAGTAACAGAACCTCTCTTTTCCAAAGATAACAAATTGCAGCATCAGGCTTCACGTTTTCACTTGCACTACGTTTAGAGCTGTTCAATATGCATTACGTCAATATCTAATTAATTGTTTAAATATACAAGAAAGATGATTTTATTAACGTTAGCTCTACTGAATGAAGCACCTTTTTCTTTTTAGTATCTGAATATGTTTGATTAAAAAGATCTTCAAAGTTACATTCATGTTCTCTCTCCTAATAGGCTCTGGATCAAATAAAGGAAAAATAATTGGAATCAGCTTGGCATTGGCGGGGGCAGCTCTACTGTTGGCGCTTAGCCTTATCTTGTATGTTAAAAAGAAAAAGAAGAAGCAGAGGACACAAACTGAACAGCTATCTGGCGAAGGTAAGCATTTCATATAGTGTTATGGTGAATTTTATGCATGGTTTCGGTTAATAAAAACTACTACTAATGCATGTGAATTCCAGTCATTTCTGTAACATTTTCTTCTCTATCTGTAACGCAATATACAGCTTGCTTAAATACTTTACATTTTCTAATCTTGCCATAATGAATCCAATAGGGCAAATAGGAGGCAGATCAGAGCAATATCTTTCTAAAGAATTTGACAAGGAAGATGTCGACCTACCATTGTTTGATTGGCAAACGATTGTGCAGGCTACCAATAACTTCTCAAGGGATAATAAGCTTGGAGAAGGTGGATTTGGTCCTGTATACAAGGTAAACATCTGTTCTTGGCTTCTGCTTCCTGAGGTAGGCCATTAATGTTTTGAAGTTTAGAAGAACTGGACCTAGTTCTGAGCTTGATATTCTAGTCAATGAACGAAGATCAACAAAACCAAAGAGAGAGACATCTTTCTTTCTGTACTGTTTTGGATAAGAAATAAATCTTAATCTAAGATAAGCCAAAAAATTTGAATGGGCAAGCATACTTATTTTTCAACAAGTAGCAGTATTCTGACAATTTTGATGCATGTGATTTAAAAAATAAAAAAAAAAAGCAAGGAAAAGATAGAAAGATATAAAAAAAAGCTGAAATTATTGAAACATATACAAGAGAAACTACATATCATAGCTTGGCAATTGATGTATGACATACAGTAGTTTTCAGGGTATACTTGCTGGGGAACGAGAAATCGCGGTGAAGCGGCTTTCTGAATCCTCCTCTCAAGGACTTGATGAGTTCAAGAATGAGGTTAAACTCATTGCAAAGCTGAAGCACAGAAATCTTGTGAAGCTTCTAGGGTGCTGTATACAAGCAAAAGAGAAGATATTGATTTATGAATACATGCCTAACAAAAGCTTGGACTCCTTTATTTTTGGTTGGTTCTCTCAAAACCATATACTTTGTTTATATCTACATCTTGCCTTCTTTTTAGTTCTTCTCTATTTTCTCGGTACGAACATCTTAAATTGACTAGAGTTTTCATTTACTCTGCTTTCACCAAAAGTTACTCCTCGGTGAAAATGCTATACTTGTAAGAAACCAGATGATATTCATCAAGGGACAGATTTTTGGTTCTTGCAAAGCTGAAAAACGTCATAACTCAGAATGTGGCCATTGACCTGTTAATGTTGATAAAAAATTTTCCTTTCAAACTAATCCGCATATATGCACTAGCAGATATTGAGGTGTAAAGTTTGTGCAGATCATGATCAGAGCAGATTGCTTGATTGGCCAAAACGCTTACAGATTATCAATGGGATTGCTCGGGGACTTCTTTATCTTCATCAAGACTCCAGATTGACAATCATCCATAGAGATCTCAAGGCTGGCAACGTTTTGTTAGATATTGACATGAAACCAAAAATATCAGACTTCGGCTTGGCCAGAATTTTTGCAAATGAGAATGAAGCAAACACAAGAAGAGTTGTTGGAACATAGTATGGATCTCTTAACCTTTGATTTCATGATTTTCCTATGGGGTTCTGAGTTAATTCTAACTCTTATTGTCCTATCTTAGTGGCTACATGGCTCCAGAGTACGCAATGGATGGATATTTCTCGACAAAATCAGATGTATTCAGCTTTGGTGTTTTGGTACTGGAGATTCTAAGTGGGAAGAAGAACAGAGGATTTAGTCATGCTGATCACCATCATAATCTTCTTGGGCATGTAGGTTTCCTCTCATTCCATTTCCTACACCAATCATTTCGCATTCTGTTTCATCAGCAGTTCTAATTTCTGCAATTCCCTATAAATTCTCAGGCATGGTTACTCTACAAAGATGGCAGATTTCAGGAGTTGATCGATGATCATTTGAGTGAATATGGTCATCTGTCTGAAGTTATTAGATCAATTCATGTAGGACTACTATGTGTACAACAATTTCCAGACGACAGGCCAAGTATGTCATCTGTGGCTTTGATGTTGGCTAGTGATGGAGCATTACCTTTCCCTAAAGAACCTGGCTATTTCACTGAAAGAAATTTCTTCTTTGAACCTGATAAGAGTTTATCAAGCACGAAAGAAGACAAGAGTTTATCAAGCACGAAAGCAGATAGTTCTAGCAATCAACTCAGCATCACAATGTTAGATGCTCGATAGTTGAGTAAATCTCTTGATCCTATTACTTTGTCTTTGTTAACCTGATCTCATAATACATATCGTTCTCAAGAGAAATTTTTGCTCAATGAGATAATTGTTTCGTTATGTTTTCTTTTAGTAACTAAAATGTGCTAGAAACTGGCATCCAATTAAACAACATGAGCAGAAACAGCAAAATTTTGATTAGACAAACCTTGAGCATACAAGTTTATAACCAAGGTAAAAGCAAACGCCAGATCAATCATTTTCAGTGACTGGATTATATGGAAGTAGAGGCTTGAAGCAACTAGAAAACGCCACGTCTGATGCATTACATGATCTCATTAAAGAGTTAGCACAAGACAATATCAGCCAAGATTTACTCATAGCATTGATAAAGGTAATCCTTGAAAACCAAAAGCTGAAGGAGGAGCCAAAAAATGCAATTAGAACAGCCCCTGAACACGTTTGTCATGACATGCTTTGTTCAGTGAATACTGCATCAAAACGATGCCCATGATTTTGCAGAATCCTAGTTTCCCAAGAATTGCATGACAATAGAGTTTCAGAACAAAACCCTCAAACAAAATAAATATACATCCACCAAAAAAAAAAAAAAAAAAAGAGAGAGAAAACTTGGTTAGAATTACATCCAGGAAAGAGCAAAGAACAGCAAAGAACCACCGAAAAATCGGTTACAGCCAATTGTCCTTCATGGCATGTCTACAAATTGTTCAGATATTATGTATGACTAGCTATTGAAGCACACTCGATGTGTGTGCACCTCGTCAAGAATTATACAACTACTTAACTATTTGTCAGCGACTTAACCTATTTAAATGAAAAGCAGAATGTGGAAGGCAACATAAAATTTTAAAATACCCAAGCAAATGAAGTTGAGGAATTCTGAAACCTGTTCCCCAAACAAATGGACTCTTAGAGCAGCTTAACCTAGTTACATGCTGCCTTTACCGAGTGTTGTAACTATATTTCATTCGGATTGGAAATTTCAACCACCATTCTGATCTTGAAAGATATCCAAACTTGCATAATTGTGGTAGGACTCAGTATAACTAAAAAATAAAGAATTGCTTAACAAAAAGAACAAACTTGTGGATGTTGCATTTGATTGAAACATAAATTAAGGATGGATAAAGCATTTCATCAAATACAAGAACAACCCTTTTGCAATCAAACTTGTTTTTGTAGCAGATTATCAACTTTAACAATGACAAAACTGAACTAAAAAGGACTTATAACTTTATCTTCTGAAACTTGGGAGTTTTAACTTTAGCAAAAATGACTCCTCTACCACCTCAGCAGCCTTCTGAAAAACACAAAGTAGACGTAAAAGAGCTAAGATCTCCTTAATGAAAGTTTTGAACTGCAAAAGAACTAAAACTATTTTTCACTTGGAAAATGAAATCGGACATAACTTTGAATTTACAAATCACTTTTAGCCACTGCTTTTTTCAAATCTGTAATTGTTCTGTTTCCTTATTTTCATATTTTAGGTATTTTGCCTTCTATTTCTTGGACACTTTTGCGCGTACTCAAAATTCCAAGTGATAAAAGTACCGATTGAAGAGTTCTATACATATTTGTAAATTTCAAAGTTGTAGCATTCGTTATGCTACTATAATCCTCTTCACATTGATATTCTAGTCAATGTAATCATTTTCAGGGGAATCAACAAAAGGACAGAAAGAGATGTCCTTCTTTTGGCACTTTTTTAGGATAAGATAGAAATGTTCTTTTTCTAGGGCAAGCCAAATAATCAGAATGAGTAGAATTTTATATAGATACTCTTAAAATAAAATGATCGCCACATTTTCTATTATACACATTGCTAGTTTTTTTTTTTTTTTAAGTGGGAGGTTTTGAATTTGGAACCTTACATTTAGGATTCATTTGGTTCACTGGACCGGATGAGATGGGATGACTCATCTCTAGATAATTAATCATCATAGAATTAGTCATCTTATCAATCTAGTGTTTAATATAGAATATAGTTGTAGGTTTTGTCTTTCTTGATAAGGTAAAAGAGTCTGATAAATCATTATCCCCTCTCACAATTATCCCCGAAACCAAGACTCGTGGAATAACTTTAGAATTAATTTAGTTAATATGGATATCTAATTCAATTATAAAAATACAACCAAATATTGAATGAGACAGGATAAGTCATCCAATCCTGTATCATCCTATAAATCAAACGAACCCTTACATTCCCTAAAAGTCTGGATTAATCAAAATAGTTTATCGTGCTACGAGTTTATTTATTTATTTTCGAAAGAATCACGCAAAAAGTTGAAACACCTTAAATATTGAACTTGGCATAATCAATCCAACTTTCTCTTTATACCATAATGGTAAAGAATGAGTACTCTGCTACACAGATCTGACACATCCTTGGGAGGGGGGGGTTCGATAAAGTTAAATGCCATTAATTTTTTATCTCGGATAAAATGGAAATTTTTCTTTCTTTATTCCAAAATTTATCTTCCCAGTCCCATTTCAACAAAGCAAATCTGTGATGTGTGGACTCTAGAAAATCCAATCCAATTTGCCCAACAAAAGACCCAATAACAGGTGGGCTAGGGCTGGGATGTTCTGTTTGATTTGTCTTTCAATTTTTTTTTTTTTTTTTTTTTGTGGTTCACACCTTTTATCCTCAAAAATTATTTCCCCAATTATTTCAACAAAGTCTCAATACTAATTATTTTCCCCAGCCTATAATTATTTTGACGCCGACCTTTCCTTCCTTATATTTATAACTCCGCATTTCTTCCTCCTTTTGACAAATCAATCTTCAGCTGCTGCGTACATCTGAAGCTTCTCGGTCTCTCTCTCTCTACAGAGGTGTCCCCGGAAGGCTAATTTTTTAACCCTAATTTTCCGGGTTTTTCCGTACCTGAATTATGCGATTTTTTCGGTTGATTTATCCGAATATTTTCATCTTTTTGTGCTGGTAATAATCGTTTGATTGATTGGTGGAATTCTAGATCTACGAATTTTATCATCATGACACGCCGATGATTTGTGGGTTTTCTGCCGATAATTTTATTGGGCATTTTTTTTTGGAAATTTTAGAGCTTGATTATTGCTTTTCTATTGATTTGTGTATGTCTTGTATGGGAATTTATTTGGACAGGTTCTCTATTTTCGTAAATCCAGCGTTATTTGCCTACCAGGAAAATTTGGAGTTACTTGTCTTGTTCTTGTTCTGTTTCTTTTTTTTTTTTAAAGTAAGATTTGTTATATGTTTGTGGGCAATCATGTTTATTTAGGTTAATTGGCCTAACTTAGTTTAGTTTAGGATAATAGGGATGAAATAAAAAATGGTAATTTTGAAGTTTTGCGGGAGATACTTTGTGAGTTTTTTCCCGGTCATTCAAGAGTTCAAGAAAGAAATAATAATATTTTGGATTTATGTCTTATTATTTTGTACCTCAACATTTGTGAGGAAGTTTTGGACTATCTGAAATTTTGGAGGAGGAAGTTCCTTTTATCTTTTCTTGCCAATTGAAATATAAAAGTGAACCCCTTGCTTCTTATCCTTTTCACTGTTTTGAGACATGAGATTTTATGGAGTTTAGGGCATGATTGAATTTCAGACTTCAGATGTGACCTATGGGGTGGTTTCTTTTCATGTCGTAAAGAAACTCTTCAAATACTAGTTTCCTATTGCTGATTTCTGTTTTGTTTGGTACTTAATCAAGTGAGAAATATCCTGTTCTGATGTATGCTTTTTTGGTTGTAGTTGCAGCTTACTGATTCAATTTGCAATGGCTGATGCTCATGAAACTGATAAGAATATTGAGATCTGGAAGATTAAAAAGCTCATAAAAGCACTTGAGGCAGCTCGAGGTAATGGAACCAGCATGATCTCTCTTATCATGCCTCCACGTGATCAAATATCACGAGTCACTAAGATGCTTGGAGACGAATTTGGAACTGCATCTAACATTAAAAGTAGGGTGAATCGCCAATCTGTTCTGGCTGCGATCACATCTGCTCAGCAGAGACTAAAACTTTACAACAAAGTACCACCCAATGGGCTTGTGCTTTACACTGGAACCATCATGACTGAAGATGGGAAGGAGAAGAAGGTCACCATTGACTTTGAGCCTTTTAGACCTATTAATGCCTCTTTGTATCTCTGTGACAACAAATTCCATACAGAAGCACTGAATGAACTTCTAGAATCAGATGACAAGTTTGGCTTCATTGTTATGGATGGTAATGGGACCCTCTTTGGAACTTTGAGTGGCAATACAAGGGAGGTCCTTCACAAGTTCAGCGTTGACCTTCCTAAGAAGCACGGAAGAGGAGGGCAGTCAGCTCTCCGTTTTGCTCGTCTTCGAATGGAGAAGCGCCATAACTATGTCAGGAAGACTGCAGAACTTGCTACCCAGTTCTATATAAATCCGTCAACAAGTCAACCCAATGTCGCGGGACTAATTCTTGCTGGATCAGCTGACTTTAAGACTGAACTTAGTCAGTCTGATATGTTTGATCCCCGTCTTCAGGCAAAAATTTTGAATGTGGTGGATGTCTCTTATGGTGGTGAAAATGGTTTTAATCAGGCAATTGAGTTGTCATCTGAAATCTTGTCCAATGTCAAGTTTATCCAGGAGAAGCGTTTGATAGGCAAATATTTTGAGGAGATAAGTCAGGATACTGGGAAGTATGTGTTTGGTGTGGATGACACATTAAAAATTCTTGAGATGGGTGCTGTTGAGACTCTCATTGTGTGGGAAAACCTGGATGTGACTAGATATACTCTGAAGAATAGTGCCACAGGTGAAGTTCTTGTTAAACACTTAAATAAGGAGCAAGAGGCTGATCAGAACAACTTTAGGGACCCTGCTAGTAATTCTGACTTGGAGATTGAGGATAAGGTCTCCTTGCTTGAGTGGTTTGCTAACGAATATAAACGGTTTGGCTGCTCTCTGGAGTTCGTCACCAACAAATCACAAGAGGGATCTCAGTTTTGTAGAGGTTTTGGAGGAATTGGAGGGATCTTGCGATACCAGCTTGATGTTCGAGCTTTTGATGACCTGTCTGATGAAGGAGAAGTTTACGATGATTCTGAATAGCAATCAACTTCCTTAAATGCTGGTGCAGGGAGCCAGCACCGAGCCTGCACCAGTGCGCGAGGGCTCGCGCAGGTTTGTTCGGATGCATTGCTAATGCCTGAAAGATTTCAAGGAGTTATATAAAGGTCGATTGACATTTCTTTTTCTTACACTTATGTTGCATCTTTCACAGATAATGTTAGCATTATGAGTTGTTGTTGATGCTAATTTTTGCAGTTTCAAACACGACTTAGCTTAATGTGTTTTTCATGTTTTGACTAATGGACAGATATGAAAGTATCAGGCGAAAAGAATTTGCCAGTCCCTCCCACGTTTCTACTAGGAGGTGATATGAAGGTTGCATTGCTGGATAATCAACTTGCTTGCTGGAAGGATTAAGTACTAAAGATTCGTTCCCTGGGCAGTTGGTTTTGGAAACTTATTCCATGTACTTTCTTGAGACATAAACTTGCAGTTTGTAGTCCTATTTAAGATCTATTATGTGGGATTGCATCCAGTCTGCAGTATTTTCCGTAGAACATGGCTACTATTAGTTCTGCGGCTACTATTAGAGTGTTTGCGGTGAATAATGGACAACTATGGTATTGTCTATGATGTAGATGTTATCGCATTGTGGTAAATGTCAACAGTTGTTGAGCTGTTGACATTGACTTTGGCATGTTTAGTGTTTGTGGTAATAGTAGAAAATGGAATTGCCTTGAGCCCTATTATGTGTGGTTGAGTTGCATTGAATGTTGGTTTCTGCATAAGAGACGTGTTTGTGGATTCTTTCATATTTGATGTCCTGTTTCTACGCAGTTTTCATTTTTGAGCTTGCATCGAAGTGCTTTTTATTGTAAACCGAGGACAATGATGTTGTGGAGCACTAGCCTGTCCTTGTTGAATTGTGAAACAGGTCTACCATTCTTGAGGTGGGTATCTCACTAGAACTGGTCGGTTAGGTTTTCAGTGGATGTGTCTGTCTGTGCTAGGCAGTGGTTGATCGAGCTGGTTCTACAGCTTGTTTGAAGGATTATTACCAGTTGCTCTTTTCCTTGTTCAGTTTTTCAAGCCAGTATTTTCGCTGGGGTGTATTTGAGCAAATACCCAATTCCCAATTCCCAATTCTCTAGCATAGGTTTTCCTTTTTCAGGAAGGAACTTCGTTTTGAACAAAGAAACTTCTAGAACAAGAAATATCTGAGCGTTCCACCCCACCCCCCCTCCCCTTCCTTCCCAACACAAAAAAAGGGGGAAATCTCTGTTGGGTAAAGAGCTAACAGAATTAAGGACATAGAGTCGTCTTGAGTTCTAACCTTTACCTAGTGTCAGCTTTTCTCCTCCATAATGTGCGTCTTTGTGAGTTTGTGTGCGTGTCCATTCCAAAAAAGAAGTGTAACAAAGATAGAATACCTTGTGGTTGACATAAAACACAACCAGCCCTTATGTCTTGACAGATTAAAAGAAAATGCCAGTTCTTACCCATTCTTGTTATTGTAGATAACACTCTACCTGGCACTTTTGATCTACTATATTGTAGTAAGATTTTATATTTTATTTTACTGGATCTATCAAATTTGAGTAGTTTCAATGACATTCAGGATCTACTCTGCATGCAAACTACTAGTGGTATGGAACCCGGAAGGTCTTTCATGAATATTACCTGCCTAGCACCTAGTCCTTGCTTTAACTACTGATGTGAAGGAGGTTGATTAGGCTTCTAAATGCGAGTCTGTTTTCACTTGCCAAACTGGTGCTTAAGCCTCATATATAGAGAATATAAAAGTGCCAGAGCTCACGGTAGAAAAACAGGTGCAAATTTCCAGATCCTTCAACATGATCATGACCAAGTCTAATCAGTGTGCTAGACCAATTTCAAACATAATAACCACCACCAACCATAAATCCCATTACTGTCAATGCAGAAATAGATAAACAGTACACCAATTAAAGCCATTTGACTTGCCTAGTTGGATACATCAAAGAGTATTATTACCTAGTTTGAGCAAATTGTTCTTCTAATTTATGGTACAAAACTTCCTTTTATGTTCTTCTAGCAATATTGGAACAACGTGGCGATTACAGTAAAACCACTCCATGGAAACCTTTTTACAGAATTGACAATGTGGATCACCTTCCAGATTCCTTAAGTAGCTTTCTTTGACTTGTATGCTTTGGCACAAAAGAAATAGATAAACATGTTCAAGAAGCTTAGACCAGCCAACAGCCAGAAGAAATTATCAAGATGGCCCTCATTCAAGTTATCTGGAATCCATCCACTTTTTCCTCCTCCAGTTGTTATGGTTGTAACTACAGTCAGAATGAGAGAGCTCAGGTAATTTCCCAAACAAGTTGTTAGAAGTGACAAGGCTGCGCACAAACTTCGCATGGCATCTGGCGATTGGTCATAGAAGAACTCAAGCTGACCGATGAAGAAAAAAACTTCAGCAGCCCCCAATAAGAAATATTGAGGTACTTGCCAAAAGATACTAAGTGGGACTGCAACAGCTTCATCAACAAGTCCAAGGTCTCTAGCGAGTTGCAGTCGCTTAATCTCCACCACAGCAGCAGCAGCCATGCAGAAAACAGAAACAAAAAGGCCAATTCCCATCCGCTGCAGTTCTGTAAATCCCCTTTCCTTGCCGGTAAACTTTCTAGCAATGGGGACAAGGATCCTGTCATAGACTGGAACCCAAAAGATCACACTGATAACATCAAATGTTGAAAGAGAGGCTGCAGGAATGGTAAAGGAACCGATGGAAGTATCCATCATCGTCCCCTGCTCCACAAACATGGTTGACATTTGAGCATAAACAGCAGAAAACACTATTCCAGTTGCCCAGATGGGAAACATCCGGATTAAGATCTTCAGTTCCTCAACCTGCGTAACTGTGCAAATCTTCCAAGGATTGGACAAATCACCAGTTTTGATCTCAGCTTCTGATATTACAGCAGCTTTATCAAGGCATCTGCAGAAAAAATAGCACACAATGAAGATAGTCCCATTGGAAAGCTAAGAAAATGGAAGAAAGCAGCAGAGATGGGATCAAATTCTTATCCACTTTTTGATAGATCTTTAGTGAGAAACTAAGTTGGTCAATAGAAACTAAGTTGGTCAATGTAGTACAATTGAACTTGCATTGAGCAGGTACAAGTTTATTAATGTAGCATAATTTTGCAAACCTCACAAATAGCATTTCCATGCACCACAAAATCGCTAAATCTTCTCTAAATGGCATCTTTAATTTTTCTCTTGACTTGGAATAAAACAGTCTATGTCGTAAACAACTCTCCAAAATTCAAAATGCAATCACAATAGTGTTTGGTGCAATTTACTTGATTTGAGCAATGTAATCCAAGAAAACCTACACAACCATTTTAAGAATTTAAAGACGCAAGCCTAGGGAAGAGGAGGTGAATTGAGTCACTTGCAACACCAAATTACTGACTGAAATAGTGAATGCAACAACAGGATTCCATGTAGAATATTTCAGTGACATTAAAAAGAAAAAAAGAAAGAGTAAAACAAAACAGTCAATGTATACTTAGCAATAAAAAACTTGCCAAAACACAGTCAATGTATACGTAGCAATAAAAAACTAGCCAAAACACAGTCAATGTATACGTAGCATAAAAAACTTGCCAAAACACAGTCGGTGATGTAGACAAGAAAGTAACAAGGTAACTTAAATCTGATTGAACAAGAAGGGTTATGATTTGGAATCATACTTTAACTCATCAGTGTGCAACAGCTTTCTACTTCCTTCAATTGCCGAGAATTCGTCTTGTGTCTCATACAAACGATTACTGTCCTCCGGAACAGGCAAACTCCACTTACGACATGAAGCCACCAAAACCTGGCACATCCTTGTGATTGGGCTTCCTCCAGGTTTCTGAAACCTATAGAGAGGAGTGCCAGAAAAGAAACTCGCAATAGCAATGCCCATAAACAGAGCAGGAATGCCAAAACCAAGGCCCCACCCAGCATTCTCTTGAATCCAGACAATCAAGCTACTTGACACAAAAGCCCCTATGTTGATTGAGAAATAAAACCAATTAAAAAAGGATCCCTTCTTGGTCCTCTCCTTTGGATCTGTATCATCAAATTGATCAGCACCAAATGATGAAACACATGGTTTGATCCCACCAGTTCCAAGTGCAATCAAATATAAGCCAATAAAAAATATGGCATATTGAGCAGGAGTCGCTGAAGGGCATAGAGAATCCACACATTCAGCAGGCCGAAAGGCAGGAACTGTCGCTGAGAGAGACAATGTGCACATTCCCTGTAGATAATGATTACAGAAAGATAGTATGAGTAATCATAGAGTAAACAAAAAATACACCAAGCTTAAAGCAAGCAAAGCTCGCTGCACCATCAAAGAACATGATGGACAGAATGCCAATAAAAAGGCCCAGTCACTGTCTATGGCATGGCTAAATCAAATGACTGCTATGCCAAATAATATGAAAATGCTAGATATGATGCAATAGGAACTAAGAATTCCCACTCAAAGAAAAAATGTACTGAGCACTCAATAAATTCTAGCCATGATTTATTGCAGACAAAAGGACAAAGTGATAATCATTGGGAAATCATAAAGTGGACAAAGATAAGAATCCCTTATTGGACTAGATGAAATAAACTGCTGCTGTAATTTTTCTTAGGAATTTCTTTTCAACTTTTCTCCTACTCTCGCTTGGATTCAGATTCAATAAAGCTATTAATTATTCTCCTAAACATCCCTATTTCAAGAACTTGTAACAGTTTCCTCAACCACCTTATCCTGTTTGAACAGTTGTAGTGAGGTTCTGAAAGTGGATATTTCCCAACAATTTAAACAATGAATGTAAAGCACCTTCTAAAGTAAATACATATTTTACATATTTTCTAGCAGTCCAAACATTCTTCATAGAACCTTGGCAATATGGATAAGAAGCAATGATGAAAGCAATTATCAAAAATGAGCTTGACCATGTACCCTATCCAACCCTTTATAAAAGCAGGAAAAGGAAAT
Source organism: Gardenia jasminoides (assembly GCA_013103745.1). Taxonomy (NCBI): domain Eukaryota; kingdom Viridiplantae; phylum Streptophyta; class Magnoliopsida; order Gentianales; family Rubiaceae; genus Gardenia; species Gardenia jasminoides. Next base: position 25,873,006 of record CM023105.1, read on the forward strand.
GAAAAGGACTTAAAGAATATTACAATGAAATAAATAGTGGAGAAGGTAGCAATTGTCCAGTATCTTCCCCAATATGCATCTGCTAGAACTGCCCCAATAAGTGGAGTTAAATAGCAAGTGCCCTGCCAAGTTGTGACATTTCTTGCAGCTGAAACATTTCCTTCATGCAACTTTTTGGTGAGATATGTAACAAGATTAGTAGAAATCCCATAGTAGGCCAAACGTTCACAACATTCATTACCTGTTACCATTTCACTTGTTGAATTAGAATGTTTGACAGTCAAAACGTGGGAAAAAAGATGAAAGAGGAGTGAAGAACTACCAAGAATGAATGGACATGCTCTCCAGTTTCCTGTGTTGCTCTTCAGAACAGGTTTTCCATTGAAGTCTACTGAGCCATCTCCAGTATATAGTCCACTGCTTTCGTTCTGAAAAAGAAGACCAAGACATACAGTAATACAAGTTTAAAGTAAGATTTTTGGACATCAACTCCCATGAGATACAGATAGAAAGGCACACTTCTGATGATAAAGTTAGTCTATCTGTTCTTACCTGCATATATTTCTAGTATAATTCTCACTAAAACTATGTATTCCTCATAACAAGAAAATTCTAAGATTATTACAGCAAATTGTTAGCTGAAGTCCTCTAAAATATCATTGATTGTGGATAGCACATGCACATAATTGCAGAAAGAATGTTTCAGGTGTCCAACTAATATTTTGTATGCAGGTTAGACACTCAAGTCAGAGCATTGATAGCCAAAGGTTAAAAAATACGAAAGCATTAGATAGTTTTACAACCAAATGAAGCTTAACAAGTAAAAGGTTGTCAACAAGACTTTGCAAAAGTCATATGAAGATTAGATTAAATTTCTATAATTGGCCACAAAAAGTCTCATTCAGTAGTTCAGTCAGGAACTTTAAAGATAGAGCACCAAATAAAACAGACATAGATCAAATATTTTTCCCAAAAGCATAAAATAACGAAGCGTGTACAAATTCACATACAGGAACAGCATGCGCAATTACATTCTGAAGTAGATAAACTAGTTCTATATCTCATGACTTAGCAGAGCAAAGACAGCTACTTCAAAGGCCTATATCCCTAGAGCAGCAGCATCACTAATGAAGCATTTCAAGCTATTTATCTAAAGGGTACTAATCAAAATGTCATTCACTGAATCACTTTGTCAAATTTTGCATCAACGCAAGTCCTAAGATCATCCACAATCACCAAACGTATTAAACTCAGCTATTCAGCAAAAGTAGTTAATCATCCACTAAGTATTTTGCAGCCCCAGAAGATGTAGCTATTGGGATTTGACTTATAGCTTCTCTCCCAGGTTACCACTTTTGCATGATTTAGATGCCTTTTCAAACTAAGAGACAGAAAATTCCTTTAACTAAAAGGAATCATTTATGATCAATTCTTTTCCGCAATCATTTAGAATAAATTGAAAATTTTAAGTCCCAAGCTTTATTTTGTCTGCCATATAGCTGAACCAAATCCCAAATACTCTTATCCAAAAAGATATTTCTTTTCCCAAGTGAATAGTCAAGCAAAAGCAGGTCCTAAATTATCCCGGGGGACAAAAAAAGACAGGAACTTTATGTGACAGCTAAAACTATTGCTTCATCAGCTCAACCTCAATTCCTTAATACTTAACCGAACTCTTCAAAATCCACTCTTCCCACCACCTAAAACACTCCAGAAAAGGAAGGAAACAAAAAAAAAAAAAAAAAAAAAACTCAAATATCCAAAAGCACTGTGCGATAGAAAAATCTAAAATTGCAATCATTGTGCGAATTGGAGGAATCCAAATCGAACCCAGATACTATTTTTGGCCAAGAAATCGATCATGCATAGATAAGAACTGAATTAAAAATCAGTTGACTTTTCCAAGATAAGTCCTTTTCTTCTCAATTATAAACCAATAATGTATGAACATGTGGTGAGACGGAGAGAGACAAAACCTGAATAAGTCCCTCTTCCAAGAGTACCCTGTGATCTTCTTGAGTACCCATTAAAGAAGAAAAATTCAGGAAAGATTTTGATGATTGATTGATACAGTGTTATTGCTGGTTCGGTGCAGAGAGAATCTGAAGGAGAAATAAGAAGGGAAAGGGGGAGAGAGGAGAATCCCGGATATCACAAGAACCGTTGAGTGGGAAACTTGGAATCTATTTTTTGTGTTCCCAATCGTAAATCCGGTGGGGACTTTTAGGTGAGGTGGGACCCATGTGAAGAAATTTTACTGCTTTTTTTCTTTCCCCTTCTGGGATACAAATTTTGAAAAATCTCCTTATTATACTCATATTGGTAATACAATACAATAAACTTTTTGTCATATCATTTAATAATTTAAACTCCTACAATCATTTAATGACTAATATCTCTTTTCATTCAGACATCTAATTAATGGTGGATTGATAAGTAGCATGACGCCTAATGTAGGATTCTTCATAAGATAATTTTCATATTTACAACATACTTTTCGATTCAAAAATCCGAAGAAAGTTTACTGAATATGAGATAACCTATAATTAAGGTGCTATGGTATAATTTTCCAACAAGTAACCAATGTGGTAAGTATGATTTAGATTGATTTTTACATGTATATAAGCACTAGTATAAGATAGAGACATAAAATTGATAAAATAATGAACTAATTAATTAATGAATTATGTAAATGACAAGCATGTTTCTTGTCTTTGCACTGTTTTTTTTTTTTTTTTTTGAACTATAAGTGCAGGTCTCTTGAATTCGAAATTTTTATTTACACTCCCTGTATGAGCACCATCAAACCTATCTCTCTCCTGTCTTTCCACCAGTTTAAATTGCTATTAGGCTTAAAAAAAAATCTGATTTTCTTATTTCCCTGTCAATAAATGCCTGCTTTCATCGTCCTACATCAGCACAAGGGAAAGAAAATGGCAACAATTTGTTTAGTTTATTTGGGTTGATTGAGCTTTTGGCATAATTTCCAAATCCCAGCAAACCAAGATATGCTTATATTATACTTAAAATTTAGTAGCAGACAAAACAAGCCAACAACTCCCGAGATATTTACTAATGTCCATTTCGTTAAGGCACTGATGTCACGACTTTAAGATAAGTTGACAGAAAAGTGTTACATCATTGCGTCATGATTAATATAGCTGCAAAGACGGGAACGGTGGGAAAGAAGCGGAAACAATTTCCAAAACTTGGATATGCTGAATATGCTTCACACCATGCATCTGGTCCGGAATTTCGTTCCCTTTTTTTTTTTTTTTTGGTGGCTATTGGTACTTGGTAGTGAATAAATGTCTTTCTTTTCATATGAACATATAAATGAACTTGGTGAAATTGCATGAAGTAAATGAAAATCATACTAATGAATAGGTATTGCTCACTTTTGAGCAAATAAGGTAACGAGCTGCAATTTTTGTGAGGCTTATTACTTATTAGAGGCCTGTTTCACTTTCCTCCTATGAGTTTACATTGTTAGTATTTTGGCCCCTAAAAACTAGATATGGTAGACGAGCCAAACTACTTGCAAATAACTCGGTCAAGACTCAATTCAAGTTTGATTTTGATCGAGTTCGATTCAATTATGGCGTCGAACTCATAATCAAATTCGTAATTGACTCGAGCAAATTTGAATATATGACATTTAATTTTTGGTGTTTCATGGCATTAGTTGCCATGTAACACGAATATTAGTCAAAAGAAGATAGGCACAGAACTCAAGGCAATTTATAATCTCTTAACATTTTCAAAAATTAAAAAATATATATCCCTATTTTTTTTAACTATAAAAAAATCTCCCTAATCAACCGTTTTAAGTTGTTTCTAATATTTTGCACTGGCCTTGCAATTTGGCAACCTTCCTATAACACCAAGTGACCGCCCATTCTTTATAAGAGTTGTAATAATGAAAATGACCAAGTTAAAACCATACTTTTTCCTGCTATTATTTTTGCAAATCTAAGAGAAGGTTACTAAGTATGTAATATCCTATGATTTAAGATGCTATGGCAAGATTGCCAGCAACTAACTGCTATGATTTGCATGTTTAATTTATGAATTTTTCTAATTGATGCTCAATTAAACACTCGTTAGTACATTAAAATTACATCTAACTTATTTTGTTAATGAATACCTGTAACATTTATTGCAATACTTGTATTTAGACACATTTTCTAATTAATTTAGTTTTTTAAAAAATGAATACTCTTAACGAATGCCCACTAGACACGTGTAAACTAGACCCTTAGTATGTATTCACTAGTATCAAGATTGAGAGACATAAAATTAATAACTGATCAACTATAAATAATAATTTTTTTTTTTTTTTGTAAATTGCAAACACATTCTTGTCTTTCCACTAGTTAAAAATACTATTAAGCTAAAAAAGTTGAGAGGTGGCAATATCTACCAGAAGTTGCAGCCAATCAACTTATCCTTTGTCTTTCTCTTTACTGCATGGTCATTCAACCTAGAGCTAGCAACACAAAGGGTGTATATAACTATTGGATTTTGATTCAATAGCCATGGAGAGTCTCTCAGAATTTTTCTATGTATCAGGGTTGGTGACTCCAAGTACCAGATCTGCGGTTCAAATCCTATTTAGTATGTTAAGAAGTTAGTGCTTACTTTTATTTCAAAAGAAAGTCAGTAGTGGCATTATTTTTAAATTTATTTTTATTTTTTATTTTAAAAGCGAACCAATTATGGGACTTTACTTAGTTTTGATGACTCGAACATTTGGGAGTCAAATCCTGTTTGCCACATTAAGAAGAAGTATAGTATCTATATTTATTTCAAAAGAGAATCACTTGTGGCATCTATTAATTATTTTTAAATTTATTTATATTTTTTAATTTTAAAAGCTAATCAGGAATGGGATTTTACTTACGTTTGATGACTTGCACCTGAAACTTATAGTTAATTACATATGATGCATGCTACCAACTAAACTGAAATTTGTTGTATACTCCCTCCCTTTTTTTTAATAGACGTTTAAGGTTTTGCACACTAATTAAGAAAATTTTTTCATTGCTTAAATCTATACACTACTTTCCTTTTGTACCCTCATTAATTGTCCAACTCACCCATGTTTTCTCTCAATAGAGTATTAAATGGTGCTGTTTTACTAGGTCAAAAGCAATTAAGAACCCTGTATTGGAACTGAGAGATAAAAGGATAAAATTGTGAAAAAATATTTAATGCTGTATGGGGCTTATAAAATGACAGATAAAAATACACTAGAGCAAACTTCTTAAACGTCAGTTAAAAAAAAAGGGAGGGAGTATTAGTTTATTCTTTTTTTTTTTTGGAAGTTTATTGAAGCTTTTGGACCAATTTCCAAATCTGAGCAAACGAACTCCCAAGGTATGCTGCCTAAAAAAGTAAAAAATCCCCAAGTATGCTTATTTGGGTAAAACAAATTAATGGCTAGGAACTACCAAGCTAACTGACTCCCGGGATATTTATTAAATGGCGGGAACTAGCAAACAAGCCAACAATTTCCAAGATATTTGTTAAAGTCCATTTCACTAAGGCATCGATGTCGCGACTTTAAAAGGCAGGTACAAAAGCGTTACATCATCGCGGTGATGATTGGTGCAGCCTTAAAAGAAGCGGAAGCAGGCAAGCTTTGGCACTTTGATAGTGAAAGGAAACAATTTCCAAACTTGGATATGTACTAAATAGGAGAAGGGGCATCGCAATTTGGTCTGCAATATTTTGGTGCTGTTGATGTACTTTTTTCAGAAGGCGTTGTACATTTATAATTCTGATTGTATTAAGTTATTCAATTGGTGTACAATTTCAAAAATTATGTGTGTAATAAATAAATGTAAATATACATCAAATTATGTAAAATATGCAACAATCGTACAATTGTACCAAAATTTCCAATTGTGGGTCTAGTACTAATATGTTTTTGCACCATGAATTTCAGCTGCAATTTCTTTCATTTTATAGTCATTGATTTTGAATAAATGCGTTTCTTTTTGAATTTTCTGAAGTTCATTGTTACCAATAGCTTCATAATTATGAAACAATGAATCACTTGATCAATTAAGTTTCAAAATATACTTGATGGTCAGAGGAGAGTTTTTAGAGTTCTGCTCACTGTTTGTTTCACAATTCGAATCTTGGATCTAACAGTTAGAGTGAAGGCTATGGAGAGGGAAGAAGATTAAAAAGAATTTTTAAAATATACGCAATTAAATAAATTAAGTTGATTGTCAACTCTAGGAAGAGAAAAAGGAAATATTGCTCAACCATGTAGAATCTAGAAAAATTAATATTTGAGAAGTTTGATTAATAATCATATACTTTAGAAGAATAATTATCACATAACCCTTTTTTATCCAGTTAAAAAGATTTCTTTAGAGTGGATTGTATAAATATGTTTAACAAAATCCATAGTTTTTCTTTTTAGCTCCTGAAACGGAGGAGTATAATTCCAACTGTCCACCTGGAAAAGATAAAAGCACGCCATGAGCTATCTATTACTAATTCACAATAAAGTGCCTTAGTAATACTAACAGTAGTTTGTCATCGTCCACATAAACAAATACACTGATCAACTTTGGTATCTTTGAGACCTAATACAACTTTAATTACTTTACTAATATATATATATATATATATATTTATATTTATATTCAATTGTTGCCTGTATTATGAAATTTTGATGTGGACATTTTGCAAATTCTGATTAACAATTGACAGTTTAATGCAAATCTGTTACCAAGCCACGTTTGTTGATAGTTTTTTTTAGAACAAAGCAGGTATTAAAACCACTTATGCTTGCCTTAAAAAAAAAAAAAGAAAGCAGCATTTTTTATGCATGCACAGTGTGAGTGATGGGGAATTTTTTGAGTACACCTTTAGAGTAGTAGTTTTCTTTCTTTCTTTTTTTGTTTTGGGGCATGGAAAAGGTGCAAAGAAAAGTTTTGCTGAAATATCAGGTCAGAATTGGCACTGAATTCAATTATAATTTAAACGTCTAAGTTATTACCATATTTGGATGTTTAATTTATCTCATTTGGTTATCTTGGTATCTATTTTCTGCATAAACACACCAATTTGTATTAGCAAATGTACTCTAATAAGAGAAAATACATGTTAACATATAGATAATGTGGCAATATTGCAATATACCTAAGGTACTGAAGAGAGATATGATCAAATTTTTTTTGGGAAACCTAATTAATACAATTATTCCAATTAATCATAAATTCTTGAAATAGAACAAAGAAGAAAAATATCGTTCATTTTAATTCATTTAATTTCATCTTTTTTTTTGGGTTGGTTGTTATGATATCCATTAAAAGGGTTTTCAGGCCATGGATTGCATGTTACAAACACTGGAAGTTATTGCTTCTTCGTGCACCTTTAAGCAAAGAATATTTCATGTCATCCAACATATCAAAACAGACAGAGGAAGCAATTACTTTTAGTTGCCCAACAATTAAGTAAACAGGAAAGATGGCGTGTTTGACGAAAAGAATATACGATTTCTTGGCATGAATTTGGAAATTTATAATCTCATGTGTTATTTGCTTAAAAAATGGGTTCAGTATGAGTTGTTTAAAACTCATAATTAGACACATCAACTATTCTAACTTGAAAAAGAAAATTTGTCTAACTAGTTCCCTCTCATATTTAAAATCCATGATATATGTTAATTTGAAACCATATTGAATCTTAAGGGCTCAATGCTTGCAAATGATTATTACCGTATAATGCCTTAGGAATTTGTTATTGCAGAAAATTCAAGAAACTAGATTGATGGAGCTTTCAAAGATTGATTAAGGACAATATAGCTGCACATTAATTTCAAATAGACCCTCAAAATTGTAAGATAAAGGAGTCGTCATTTCATCTGGACTTTAATAATCAGGGTGTTCTAGTATCCTATAGCTTGAGTGCTTGATAGTGAAATTCATCTGTTGAAGTCATAGATAAATAAACACTAAAGCATAAACAGAAAATTGAACAGTCACATGAACTTTTATGGTGCCCAAGAAACTACAACAACTATAAAACAATAACAGATGAATAACAAGTTCACAATTAAAATATTCATTATAAGCAGTTGCTGAGTTTCTCTTTGTATCTTATCTCGAAAATTCTATAAAGAGATTTCTTCTCTTAGTGGTTATAAATAAAGTGAATTTACTTGAATTCAAGTGTGCCGAGACACTAGTCCAAGCAAGGTTTTGAGGACCATAGGCTCCAGTTCAAGAGAGAAACAAGTTTGGGTTAAGTATCAAATTAAGAGAGTGTTTATTAGGGCCAAGAAATCTTTCCTAGGGTTTTGTACTTCAGAACCCTTTCGTCAACTTAACATTAACAGTAGTAACTTTGGAAAAACACGTAACCAGTTAATTACAAAATAAATATGAGAAGCAACATTGAAAAATAATGATTTACAGTCCAAAATCCGATTTTCCACATGACTTAACCGAAACACAATAAATGGTAAAATATCGGAATAACTTGCGCGCGATTCATATAGACTTTCTTGGTGGAATTTGACAATTTGAATTGTATATTACTACTCTTTAATAAAACAATTTATTTTGACCAAAGTAGTGGATAGCAGCTTTGGCAAATAGTTTGAGGGAAATTAAAAGAAGCATGAAATTCTTTTTGAAAGTTCAAGCAAATCTTTGTCAACTATACAGAAATCTAGCCATACTTTAAGCATAGAACATAAAAGCAAAACTCAAAATGTGGGTTTTTGTTTTATTTTTTGGTAAGCTAAAAGATAGGTTTTTACCAATAAATTTCCCGTCATTTTGTTTAAATAAAATCTGCATGTGTAGAAAAGTTGAATGTTCTTATGTGTTTATGATTTCTGTACTGTACTCCGAGCTTTGAATTTTTCTTTTGTTTTTTTGATAGCACCTGCCTTGATTTACTAAGACTTGTAAAATAAAAAATTACTTGCATAAGAAATTACAAAATAAAACACAAATTTCTAAATAATATAACTACTAAAACTAGTAAATAAATAAATAGGTTTTTCTGGAATTGTTTTATTTTGTCAACATATTTGATGACCATTCTTGGTATAAAGACAATTAGTTCTCAAAAGAATGTATACTCAAGGACATCATCGGAAGTTTCATTTCAGCTACTTGATCAGTTACTTATAATAATAATTAGTAGCTTTATTAAAAATTTAGAATGAACACATTAAATTGGTTTAATCTGATCAAGTTTTAAAAGCATAAGCAACTTCCAGAAATTAAGAAGGATTTTTTCCCCTTTCTCATTTTCTTTCTAAGGTAGATTGTGATTGAGTAAAAGAATTATCACTTATTCAGTTGGTGGTGGCTAAGCAAAGCTATACGCACCTTCACGCAAAGAATACGAACATCACATCATATAGAAAGATGAAGCAATTTCTTTGTAATTGCCCACAAATTAAGCCAACAGTAAACAACAAATTCTGGCAACACCATAGGGTTGCCGGCCTTATCTTCATCTATTAAAAATTGGGATCATTGCAAATTCTTAACAGTTCATCTCAAAATTTTAGAGGAAAAGAAAGAAAAAGACCAAAATGGTACTATCAGTTGTTCAAACACCAGAAGAAATATCATCTAGTGCAATTAGCTCGGTCTTTGCCTCTAGATATGTTCAAGATCCCCTGCCAAGGTTCTATTTCAACAAATATTCTATATATATTTTGCTCTATTTTTACGGTCTTTTTAATATTAATATCATCTACTGGAAGGTTGTATTTTAACTCTCGAGAGTATTTACTACCACTTTTGTTGTTGTTACTACTTCATTGGCACTAATAAAAGTGTCATTTCATCTGTTTTCAGGTATAGAATGCCTAAAAACACTATTCCGAAAGAAGTTGCCTATCAGATAATCCATGATGAGCTCCAATTAGATGGGAATCCAAGGCTTAATTTAGCCTCGTTTGTTACAACTTGGATGGAACCAGAATGTGACAAGTTAATGATAGAATCCATGAACAAGAACTATGTAGACATGGATGAATACCCAATTACCACAGAGCTACAGGTAAATTCGTCATCCTATTATACATGGCCCCTATGTTGATAACCATAGATATATGTATACAGAAGCACATAAACAGCCACACATGTTACGGGCATACCATTTTTTCTGGGGCTTGCAAATTTGTTGGTCCATATTTTCTTTGTCAAAGCTTAGATATATTTTTTTTTTGTCAAAAAGTTTTTAAATTATTTTTTTGGACTCTTAGGGTTAAATTGGAATTTTTATGTTAAATTTATGTTGCATGTTAGTCAGGACATATAAAACAAGCTAACAAGTTTGAATTCAATGTCTGTACGCCAATTCTTTTTTAAGTGGTTTTGTAAAAACAGTATGCTTGTGGACAGGAGATTATTTTGGAAAAATTAATTAGAATAATACTACAACACCTTTTATGATGTAATATAAGTGAGACAGAAAAAGTGATTGGATAGATGAAAAGTTGAAAAGGTATATTTATGATGTAATCAAATACTTTTTTTGAGGGTATTTGTATTCAATTTTTTACTTTGTTATTCTTTCCAAATTCTGAGTCTGCATGATTGATGATTGTTTACTATGATTTGCAGAATCGGTGTGTGAACATAATTGCAAACCTTCTAAATGCTCCGATGGCTTCAAACAAACAAGCAATTGGAGTTGGAACTGTTGGGTCTTCAGAAGCAATTATGTTGGCAGGACTAGCATTCAAGAAAAAATGGCAGAACAAAAGGAAAGCAGAAGGAAAACCTTACGATAAGCCTAATATTGTTACTGGAGCAAATGTGCAGGTGCTATTCAAGTACTCTTGATTACTAAATTAAAATTTGACTCTCATACAAGAATTTTGAAAATACAATGCATGTCTTTTATGACTTGCAAAATTGGTAACATGTTCGAGTTAGATAGAGTTCATCTACCATTATAACTTGTGTATCCTCATTTTGTTATGAGCAGAAAATTACATATTGGATTAAATCAATGTGGGAGCATACTACTTTTTTATTTTTCTACTAAATTAATTAGAAGCACACTTGTATTTCAAAATATAAGAAAGGTGTAGGAGAGGGTGACAGAATTTTACTTACATGGTGCACTCATACTCTTTTAATAGGATTAATCTTCTGTATACTAATAGTGTATACACTGTTACCATTAGATGCATGACAATTAAATTGAATTTGAATATGAAATTAAAATTTTGTATATTTATCATATATTCAATTGTTATAGTGTATGCAGTATGAGTGCATATAAGATTTAACTTTCTAAACATAATTCATCTTGTGTGAATGATGTGCTAACTTGACCTTTAGATCTTCCTATTAAAATTTAAAATTCACACTGAACCAACCATCTATAAACGTTTCGATTCAAATTCATAATTATTGGGAGTGTAAATTACATTTTAGTCTTTTATTGTACAAACCATGCTTTTTGACAGGTTTGCTGGGAAAAATTTGCAAGATACTTTGACGTGGAGTTGAAAGAAGTAAAACTAAGTGAAGGTTATTATGTGATGGATCCAAAGAAAGCAGTAGAGATGGTGGATGAAAATACAATTTGTGTAGCAGCAATTCTTGGATCCACCTTGACAGGAGAATTTGAAGATGTCAAGCTTTTGAATGATCTCCTAGGCGAAAAGAACAAGAGGACTGGGTAACAAATAATTAACTAGCTATTTTCTGAATTGACCATATAATTTGATGCTAACTTAACATGTGCTTCAATTGAAAAGAAAAAAGAAGAAAAACTCAGCATGATTTTGATAGTTACTTCACGCCTTTAAGATATTCCGCCAGAATGTCTGCATGTAGATGAGAGTGATTTCACGCCTTCATGCTATATGTGGAAGACGTGATTAAACAAGAAGGTTGTCTATGCAGCAGATATTTTCTACATGGTCACGATTTATTGGGAATGGTGCAATAATTGCCTCTGGCATAGATATTTTCTTGTCACTCAGGCTGGGGTATATAGGAGGTGTTTTATGTCGTTTTGGAGCAACTATTTGACAGGTTTAGTAGTGGGGTCTTGAAAAATTGCCAATTGCTTACTTTTGAATGTTGTAAGAAAACGGTGTTCTAGGATTAAAGATTTTTTTTGAATATTTTTTAAAAATTATTTTTTCCTTTTCTGATGACTATTCTTTGCAGATGGGATACGCCAATTCATGTAGATGCAGCTAGTGGGGGATTTGTGGCACCATTTCTATACCCAGACTTGGAATGGGATTTTAGGCTGCCATTGGTTAAAAGCATCAATGTAAGTGGACACAAGTATGGCCTTGTGTATGCTGGAATTGGTTGGGTTATTTGGAGGAGCAAAGAGGACTTACCAGAAGAACTTGTCTTCCACATAAACTACCTTGGAGCTGATCAACCAACCTTCACCCTCAATTTCTCCAAAGGTACATTTAGTAGAGACATAGATGATTATGATATATGAGTAAAAGATAGATTGCAATCATAAACAATAACAAAGATTTATTGAGACGTCAATATTCTAGTTAGTACACAATTAATGCAGTATTTCCACTGGTTTTAAACGACTAATTCTTTTGGTCCTTCTTTCAACTCTTAAATCTAGTAATCTCTCGCAACTGAATAACTTGGGATTTGCAGGATCCAGTCAGATTGTAGCACAATATTATCAATTCCTGCGCCTGGGACTTGAGGTAAACTAGGCACTGAACATTTTTTGTTAATTATTCCACCTTGTTGATTACCTATATATAAAACATTAAAGACGTCAAATTGGAATAAGCTCTACCAAATATTGCATGTTTTGATAATCAAAGAAAAGTATCTCTATCATCAATCTATCTAGAGCAATTGCTTTATTTTCCCTTGTTTGTTTTGAGGAATACCAAAATCCTTGTCTTAATTCTGTGAATCATTTTTGAAGATTGATTACAGATAATTAGAAAATCAGAAAAAGGTACTGGAAAAAAAAAATCTGGGAACGCATTATCATCGTATCATTGAACTTTTGCTCATCTTGCTATATAGTATCTCAACTTTTTAAAGTGCCCATTAAGTCCCTAAAAGTAAATGGTGATTACGTAAACAAATGAAATCCTCAAGTGTGGTGTAAAGCACGATTTGCATTCTAAATGAACTGAATTTCTTCAAATTTTGTTGATAAATCATGAACTCAAAATTTCGCATATTTTGGCAAATTGGTGCAGGGCTACAAAAGAGTGATAAGCAATTGCATGGAAAATGCAAAACTTCTTGTAGATGGTCTAAAACAGACAGGTCGTTTTGACATTATCTCAAGAGAAAGAGGACTACCACTTGTTGCCTTCGCATTCAAAGACAGAAACAAAAGCTTGGCCTTTGAATTATCAAAAGCCATTAAGACACCATGGATGGATTGTTCCAGCTTACACCATGCCTGCAAATGTTGAACACATGGCTGTCCTTAGGGTGGTTGTCCGCGAGGATTTGGGACGACAACTTGTTGAGAAGTTAGTTTCACACATAAATAGTGCATTATTGGAACTCGATGACACAGCGGATATTGCTCCAAAGATTTTATTTACTGTGGAAGTTAAGGCTAGTGACGATGATCACCATCCTGAGCCTAGGCATGATCACAAAGGCTCGTTGCATCTACCAGCGACTTCAATACATTGGAAGCAAGATAAACATGGTAGGATTCGAAAAAAAGTGCATATAGCTGGTGGGAAAACTAAGGGTGTGTGTTAAATTTCATGCCAGGATTTATAAATGATTTCTTTGGTAAGATTGAACTTCTTGACTAAAATATATGTCATCATGACATGTAAATTGTTATGGAAATATGAAAATTAAATTCGATTTATGCTTCGTTTTACATTTTTTTTTCAAATTAAAATATGTGTCATCACGGTAGTGTGGGTCAAGATGGTGTTGGGCAGAATTTGCCAAGTAGCTCGGGGTAATCAAAACAAGTACTGATCAAGCAGCTATGGTAATTGTGCCAAACATTTGTGATAATTGTGACAGTTTGGAAAGGGTTTCAAATGAGGACATTGGTGGAAGAGTTACTCAAAGTCATCTCAATGATCAGTATATGACGAGTGGTGAAATGAACTCACATCAACAAATGATTAATGCAATTCAGGAGCAAGCTAATGCTTTGCAGGCAGATGGTGTGGATGTCTCAACAAGTCCATAAAATCAAGCAGTAGAAGTCACCACTCAAAATCACCAGAGTGTGCAAGTAGTTTCTCAAACTCAAGTCCATGGAGTGACGAAGGTATCTACACCAATGAAATCTCAACAAAATAAAGAAATTGAGAGACCATATTTTAAAGATATTTTTAAAGAGATTAAATGAGAAAAGTTACACGGCAAAGTCAGTTATATCCCATCTTGGCAACTAGATGATAATAGTGAAGAAGATAGCAACAGAGATCAAGACATCGAAGATCAGTTCATCCCAATTATTTCAAAGAAGGGCAAGAAACGAAAGAAGTATTCAAAAATTGGCAAAATATGTAATGCAAACACAATAAGATTTAAAATCAAAACTCAAACACCTTCACGGTACCATAAATATGGAGCATGTTAATTTCATTTAAAAGTCTGTGAAATTTTCAATTTTGCAAAAGATTGTTCACACTTTTTAGAATTATTTTTGGAAGGGAGTAAGTTCTCTCATTTAGGCATTGCTTTTCCATGACTGAAGTGTATATTCCATATGTATTTCCTTTTCGATATAATATAATAAGGGGTAAGTTCTTTCATTTAGGTATTGCTTTTGTTAGGATATCAGGCTAATTATTTGAAATAGAAGAAACCAACAACAATTTAATAGAAATAATAACTAGCACAAACAATGAGTTACGCACAAGAATTAACGTGGTTCAGCTTAATTACAAAACATACGTTCATAGAGAGAAAATCTGTTCTTTATTATGAGAGAAAAATACTACAAGATTCCTACTAAGAACTCTCTCAACTCCTTTTCATGTGTGTTTTTGTAGAATGCCAATCTACTTATTTATGAAGAACATTACTTGGCCAAAAAAATAAATAATAGTAGGAAACAGCTACTAGAATCCTAAACCCATACAAATAGAAATTTCCTTGGCTACTACTCCAAGTAACTAAACCAACTAGAAAACTAATTACTCCACATACAAAATAAGAAAACCTGCCTAAAAGAAATTAAGCCAATTTCCTAACAAATCTCCACCTTGGCAAATATTTCTTTTAGCAAATACAGCAAACCACCCGAAAATAACTCATTTGCCTTTTACCACCAAATATCTTAGTGTCTAACTACACACTGGAATCAATATGGTCTTGTTTTCAATTGATTCAAATTGGCAAATGAACATGTGTAGCTAACCGAGTCCAACATCTTGTTGACTCGCGAGAGGGGTTCAATCCACCCTCTCCTATTGTAGCAATTTTCTTCTCACCATGATTTGCAATTTTGAAGCATTCTTGGATTCTCTTCCTTGCATTACGCTCCCAATCCATTGAGGTAACCAAATGGTACAAATTTCCATACTTCTTCCCCATCAACATAACCGTCTCGCCATGTGTGATTTTTAAAACTCCACCTGCAAGGGAAAACTGGTAACCTTGGGAGTCTAATTGACTCAAAGAAATTAGATTTCTTCGTAACTTTGGGACATAAGTCACACCACCCAAAGAACGAATCTCTTCATTTAACATTTTGATTTTCACCACTCCAATACCTTTGACTTCACAAATGGATCCATCACCCAAGACATAAAACCTGCCTTCTTTCTTTAGAGAGTGTCAAAATAATCTATCCTAGAGCAAACATGTGAAACACAACCAGAATCTAAAATCCAACCATCATGGGAAGAAGTAGTATTACCTTTGGAGATTGTGAGAATATCTCCACCTGACACATATCCAGCAATATCATCATGCTCTTTTTCATCATTCTTCTTTTGATAAGGACCAATATTTTTTAATATGACCAAACTCATGACAACCAAAGCACTAGATTCCACCCTTTTTGTTGGCCTTTGAACTACCTGCCTTAGATTCACCGCTAAATTTTTGTTCTCTTTTATTCTTACCTTGAGCAATTAACGCAGTTTCTTGTATCACTTCCTGGTTTGCCTTCTTTTGTTTTTCATGATCCAACAAAGGTGACTGCACATTCTCGAACTCTAAAGTGTCCTTCTCATACAATAGGGTCATTACGACACTTTTGTAAGAATCAGAGACTGAGGTAAGAAGTAAAAGGGCCTTATCTTCTTCCTCAATTTCCACACCAACTTTTTGGAATTGATCCAAAATTCCGTTGAACGTATTCATGTGATCCAAGAGACTACCACCCTCATCCATCTTTAGCTTGTAGAGTTGCCACTTCAGATGCAATTTATTGGACAAGCTCTTAGCCAGATAAAGCTTCTCCAATTTTTTCTAGAGGTCTACTGCAGAATCTTCCTCGTCTATCACATTATTTATGATGTTGTCCGCAACATAGAGCTGAATGGTGCTCGCACACCTTGCGTCCAACTCTTCAAACTCAACATCCTTCATGCTCGCTGGCTTCTTGTTCTTGCCATTCAATGCTTTCACCAAGCCCTGTTGAACTAGAACATCCTTCACTCTTCTTTGCCAAAGAGTGAAACTTGAAGTTCCATTAAACGGTTGAATTGGAAATTGTATATTTCCAAACGCCATGGTATGCCACCAAATACTCAATCTCAAATAGTTAACCAGAACCCCAACAGAGCTCTAATACCACTTGTTAGGATATCAGGCCAATTATTTGAAATAGGAGAAACCAACAACAATTTAATAGAAATAAGAACTAGTACAAACAATGAGTCACGCACAAGAATTAATATGGTTCGGCTTAGTTACAAAGCCTACGTCCGTAGAGAGAATACCTGTTCTTTATTATGAGAGAAAAATACTACAAGATTACAACTTGTATCCCAAGCCCAACTCTTGTATAACTCTCTCAACCTATTAAGAACTCTCTCAACCCCTTTTCTTGTGTGTCTTTGTAGAATGCCTATCTACCTATTTATAGAGAACATTACTTGGTCAAAAAACCAAGTAATAGTAGGATTCAGCTACTAGAATCCTAAACCCATATAAATAGGAATTTCCTTAACTACTACTCCAAGTAACTAAACCAACTAGGAAACTAATTACTCCACACACAAAATAAGAAAACCTGCCTAAAAGAAATTAAGCCAATTTCCTAATAGCTTTTCCATGACTAGAGTGTATATTCCATATGTATTTCCTTTTCTATATAATATAATAAGGGGTTGGTAACCTTACCCTCCATTTAGGAGGTTATTTTGCCAAAAAAAGAAAAGAAAAGAAAGGAAGTTTATTTCAAAGAAATTGCCAATAACCAAAAAAAAAAAAAAATACTACTACCATTATTGCAACTATACATTCCTTCTCTCCCTAAAATCATAGGTATCACTAACTCAAATATATAGTTTCTATTGTTTTTTAGACTTACAAATTCAAATAAATTTGTTTAATAGGCAGCCAACATACATTGATTAACAAGAACTCCTTACTTTAGAAAAAGTGAGTGTGTATATATGTGGCCAACATACATTGATTAATAGGAACTTTTTACTTTAAAAAAGTGAATGTGTGTGTGTGTGTATGTGTATAACGATTGTAAATCACGATAAACCTATATAATAGATACAAATATGAGAATTTTAAAATCAAAGATGTGGGCCATTCTTTATTTTATTTCTATCACTTGAGTTGTATGTATATAGGAAAATCCTATACTAAATGACATATAAATTAAGTGATAGAAATAAAATAAAGAATGACTCATCTATTTGATTTTAGAGATTTTTATATTTGTATCTATTATATAGGTTTACTATGAATTACAATCGCTTTTTATAGGTGGACTTATGTGTATGTATATGTAAATGAAGATTAATCTTAAATGAAACAATTCAACTTTTTTTTTCTTTATCTTGTCTAGAACTCATTAATGTCAACATAGCAACGAACTTATTTACTTACCAAAAATATAGAAGAGGAAATCTAAAGTGCTGATTATTTACTCATCGAAAAATAAAAGAGGAAATCTAAAGTCCTAACCATCTAATTCAATGCTTTCGTGCATATTTAGTAGCACTGAAAACCAAAAAGATCATTTCATTGCCTAAAGACTGGCTGGGGAGGGCAAAAAGGAAAAACATGGAAACGGATGATGTGAAATTTGCTAGAGTTTTAGTGTTTATAGCATTAGTCATAGTTTTAGCAAAGCCTGAAATCTCTAAGGTTTCTGTCACGGCCCGGACCCACAAGTCCATGATGTGACTTGAGTTTTAGCAGTCAAGCCCAACTACTTGGGTTTTGTCCTTGTTAGTCCAAAATGGATATCCCAAATTGAACTTAAGTGTTTAAACTCTACTTAAGTAGTGATCTATAGCACTTTACTTTTTCGATATGGAATGGGGTATCACATTCACCCCTCGTTTTAAGACTTTGTGTCCTCGTAAAATCCAATCCAATACCATAATTCAAACTGTACACTCAATTGTGTCAAGTTCTAGAGGAGGCTTCTGCCTATGGGTCGATGTATCACTTAGTTCCTCCTCTCCCTTGTGTAGCCCAATACCACTGATCCAGTCTCACTCCATGCAGAGATCACACAGGGTTCGCTTTGATAGCATAATGTCATGCCTTGGACTCGCAAACCTATGATGCGATTTGAGTCTCAACAGCCAAATCCAACTATTTGGCTTCCGTCCTTACTAGTCCAAAATGGATATCCCAAATTGAACTAGAGTGCTTAGAGGTTATTTAAGTATTGGTCTATAGCACTTTATTTTTCCAATGGGTATCACATGTAAATGTCACGCCCCAAATCCGAATTCATGAACCGGATTTGTAAAATATGGCACGCTGTATCTGTGAGATCTTGCTCCCACAAATACAAAGCAACTTGATCATAACTTATAAAAATTCACTAAAATTTAAAACTTACAAATGTTAAAGAA
Source organism: Gardenia jasminoides (assembly GCA_013103745.1). Taxonomy (NCBI): domain Eukaryota; kingdom Viridiplantae; phylum Streptophyta; class Magnoliopsida; order Gentianales; family Rubiaceae; genus Gardenia; species Gardenia jasminoides. Next base: position 25,892,012 of record CM023105.1, read on the forward strand.
ATACAAACTATATTTAAACTAAGATAATTGCTAAACCCTTATTCCATACTATCAATATAAAACATCTATCTATCCGCCTTTCTTTTATTTTCTATTCGTACTTGAACTTGCTTTTGTGATCTGCAAGAAAAAGTAATGGAAATATGGGTTAAGCGACACATGCCTATTAGATAGTACTTACTCCCCTGTCCGATCATGTAGCTACATACATTATGTGATTTTATAATTTTTTTCACACAATACCATATGCACATAGTAAACTAAAAACATCTGGCAACCTTTGAAAGATTACATATGCATGTCTCATAAGATGAATGATATCCTCATAAATAACTTCTGTTTAGCATGGCATTTAGTCCTGTAGGTTCTAAAATAGCTCCTCCCCTGAATGTGGCATGAAAACATATAGCATGACATGAACATATTCACTAAACATACTTGCAAATTATATATATAGCAATCATGTCATCTTATTTCACAAAGCATAACTCGTAACAAGTACATGCAATATCCGACTTCTGAATACTCAATCTACAGATTAAACGCCTTCTAAGAGGGCGACTAAAAGGTTTTGTGATTACCTCTTCACCACAAGACGTGATATAATATGAGTCAATTGTCCGAACTTTACACAGGCTACCATGACTGTCCATCGTTCGATCTTTATACTGACTGACATGACCATACATATGAGAACTACAGCCCTTACCATCTATTTCATGATTGTTCAGAACATATTTCACACATCACGTACATTTTCTTTCATAAAAATATGCCATTTATTTCATAAAACATAGTATAGTAAAACATTTCAAATAAGCATATGTGATCCATTTTTCATATATTAAAGTAAAGCATTTATTTGAGAAAATTCATATTTAAAATTTTCAAAAATACAGAGGGGTAAAAACCACCTATCTCAAATTACTGATTTGAATCTAATCTTAATACTTCCTTAATTGCGTCAAACCTATAATCAGTAACATATTTATATTAATTAATTCACTTATCTTATTCTTCATGTAATCAATCTTACCTTAAATAACCGTAGAAAATATGTTTAGACATTCACTAAAATGTACTTGAACAATTTTCAAAGATAAAAAAAAGTTCTCTTTTTGGAAAGTTTTTAATTTAGAAAGTTCCCTAATTCAGAAAGTTTCTTAACTTAGAAAGTTTTTCTTTTTAGAAAATTCCATATGTAGAAATTTCTATATATATATATATATATTATCAAAAAGAGGTATAATTTGATTGTATATGAATACATGTTATTTAGTTGCTTACTCAATCATTTATTTCATTTACTTGTCTTATCTATTTATTTATGTGTACAGCTTATTCATGCACTTATGCATTTAACATATTTACTTATTAGTTTACAATAGATATTTAATCTACTTATTCATTTAATATTTAAAAGTATATGTTATTGATTTTATCTATGTAATTAACTTATTTACAAGTATTTACTTATTTTTCTATTTACTATTTACTTATTAGCTCAACATTTGTTTCAATATTCATGAGTATAACTTATTTACTCAGTTACTTATTCAAGTATTTATTATCCATTTATTTAAGTATTTATTATTCATGAGTATAATATTTATTTATTTATTAAATGTTTCTTATCTATTTAGAAATGGCCACGTTAGTACATAATCAATTTAAAATTGAGCCTGTATTTAGATTGTGTATTTTTATATGATATATGTCTCTTACTCCATGAACTTTATGAAAACTTTGGACCTTACTGTGAGGGCCTCAAAATTCTATTTTTATTTTTAAAATGTATAATAATATTTATATTTCACTAAAATATTAGTGAATTTATGTTTTGAGTGATTATTTTCCAATTTAGAGGATTTTTCAAGAATTATTTGCCGGTGTGTGGTTTCGGCCAAATTAAGCGTTAAACTTTGCTCCGAAGCATGAATAGTGACCTTAAGTTGAAAACGAGTGTATGTAGTGATATTATTGATATATATTTAAGGTTGGACAGTGTTGGATTGAGATAAAACAGTGTAAGTTAGAATATCGCGCTTGACGGATATAAAGTGGTCATAAGACCACTTTTCCTTAAAATAGGGAAATGTCACTTTTTGTCCCTTAAAAGCTTGACTTTTGGCTTCTTGAAACTTCACTTTTTCAGCTGCAATTTGGAGCAAAGAGAGAGAGGGAGGCCGAGAGCTTGAGGAGAGAGAGAGAGAGAGAAAATTTTGCAACTTTGTCTTCCATTTCTTCTTCCTTCCTTTCTTGAAGCTTCAAGCCACCATTGAAGACACTTGTTTCCTTCATTGGAGCAGCTGTGAGAGAGGGAAGGAGAGAGAGGGGGTGGTCCAAAATTGGAGGGAGAAAAGAGAGGAAAAATTGTGGCTTGATCTTCAATTTTCTTCTTCATCCAACCTCTTGAAGTTGTGAGACTTTGGTGGAGGATTTTGGCTTGTTCTTCTTCATCCATGGCTGCCATGTGAGAGTGAGAGAGAGGGGGAGAGATCCGTGAGAAAGAGAAAGAAAAGGGAAGAAAGGCTTCTTGGACTTGCCATCTTCTTGATTTTGGGTTTGGAGGAAGGAAGCAGCCTCAAACCAGCAGATCTGTGGAAAAACTTGAAGGATCTCGAGGTGTCGGAGCTTGGAACTTCATCCGTGGATAGATCTACCTTAGACTCCTCTTGATCTTGCTAGATCTAAAGAGATCTTGAGGTATAACACTTGAATCCTATAGTTGTACCCTTATTAGTGTTAAATCGTGTAGATCTATGGTTTATTTTGTTAAGCATGCTTATGACAGAAATATTTGAGTTGGGCTCTTGAATTCCCAGCCTAGGTAGCGGACTTGAGGACCTGATTGTGGATGTAAATGATATTCGTGAAATAGGTTCATTTTATGGTTAAAAAGTAGATGTTGTTGTTGAAAATTTTGAAGGAAAAATATGTGAGATGGCAGAACCTATGCTTGGCATTTTTTATGTTTGATTTTGAAATTTTATGATATTTCTTGAAGAGATTTCACTTAAGTATATATGTAATATGTTCATTTGTGAGTATGTGTTTAAGTAAAATAAAAACATGAATTTTTAAATGATGTGAAATGAAGCTTTTCATGAACTTTTGGATAAAAGTGTTGATTCGATAGATCCGAGGGTTTTGAAATATTTTGGCTAATTTTTATGAAATTTTGTGCATTAAGACTTAGTGAAAATTGTTTTAAACATGTGTTAGAACCTTGAACTAAGAGTTTAGTGTCGAGTTTATATTTGAACGGGTGATTTTCGAGGTGAAAAACCTCACTGAATTCCCATATTCAAAAGAATTTGGAAGTGGTGATTTGGGAGTATATCGATGGAGCATTATATGCTAAACGATGCAGTGATCTTAAAAGAATTCATTTGTGTCACTTTATCATTTCAAATGAATACTTTTTCTTAAGGAATTTTGGGAAAAACCTTGATTAAGTCAAGGAATAAGTGTACTTTGGTTTGATTATCAATTAGAGCAGTTAAACTTATCCATTTTCGTTATTCGTTTTAGGGAGTGTGGAAGGATTTGAAACCAACCAAATTTGGAATCTGAACCTTGATATTTTGGTGAGTTTCCATGCCTGTTATGTGTTTATGTGAATTTGATTCGAATTATGTGTAGTTAAGTGATTTGATGTGAAAATACGATTTCTTTTATCCATCAAATGGAGTGGTGTGTACTTTATCGCACTTACTCCTATTTGAGTGAAAAATTTGTAAGATTGTCATGATGTGATTTAAGAGTGTTGATGTGAATTGTGTGTGCATGAAAAGTTTGGAAATTCCCAAGACCTATCAGCAAGTTGTTCGACTCGTGCTGTAGGCTAGGCCTAGGCTGAGGAAAATGGTACTAGCCATAGGGTTATGATGTGATGTGATGTGTGCTCTGGACTTGACGAAAGGGCTTGTCCATTATGGAGAGCAAAACACAAACTATGTGAACATCTATCTAAAAAACTATGTGACAAACTATGTGAGGTGGTCGGGCCCGAAGGGGGTTTGGTGGAGAAAGGAGAAGTGGAGTTCTACATGGACTATGTGAAAGTTGACGAGTGTCAACTACGAAGATCGCGGTCAAGCTTCGTGGACTCTGACTCCTGAGAGCCCCCGTATCCTACCTTTGTGATGTTAAATGCTTTCCTTGTTTGTTATTTTCAAATATGTATTTAAACTGAATTATCATATGTGTTATTTGCTTTGCATGCCCTTTTGGGAACTCACTGAACTTTTAGTTTACCCTTTCCAATTTGTTTTCCTTAGCAGGAACTGAGAACCCAAGCGAAGGCGCCAACCGTTAGACTTAGGGTTCACTTTTGTATTTGGTATGATAAACTTGAGTTATGAATCTGTGGGTTTGTATTATGAGGGTTTGGATGTATGACTAAGTATTTTATGTAATTTGGGATTGTAAATTTATTTCAACGAATTTGTGAGACATCATTTAGTTTGATTGGAGACTGGTATTTTAGGTTGATGTATTAGTGGTTGTATGTGAGTGAATCCTGACGAGAGTTAGGCTGGCGGACCGCTGAGCCCTTTTGGGATCACCTTAAGAGGAGGTGGGGCCGTCACACTTACTAACTATTCTTACCTTAAACAATTATTCATATAGTTTTTTATATTACCATTTATTATTATTATTATATTTTTTTCATTATTTTAATAATTAATTAATCAATTATTACTATTACTATTATTGTTACTATCAAATGATTTTCTTAATTATTTTAGACATATATTTATTATTATTACCTTTACTTGATAATAATATTTAATTAATAATGCTTGGACTTCTATTAACATTTCTTGGATTTAATTATTAAACATACATCTTAATAATTAATTTTATGATTGATAACTACATTTGGTTGGCTTAATAGTTTAATAATAACAATAATCACCCACACTATTGTCTAGACTTAACTATGGATTTATTTGTTTGGTATCTTAACAGACCCATAAGAATTCTTGACTCATTTTTTTCAATATATATTTGGCCCAAAGGATACCTTTATCTTGGCCCACATTACTTAGTGATTAGCCCAAATAACTTAGCTACATAGCCCAACTATACCAATTAGTCTATTTTTCTTTTCAATAACTCAAATCTAGTCCATGTAGAAAAATGGATTAAATTGACCCACTTCAATTAACCCTACCTAGTTCACATATATCCGACCCATTTCTTGACCCAAATTTCTTAAATGGATCCTTTCTTCTTCCTAATTTTGGAATGCTATTTTTTCTTGAAACCCTAATAAACATTTCTAGATCATCATCACCATCATCATCATCATTATCTTCACTGCCGGCGTCTCTGTCGCCAGTAGCAGCAACATCAGCAGTGGCGACCACTGCTGCTGCTCTCTTTCTCTCTCCATTAGCCTTATCCTTAATCTTCAGCATGTTCCTCGTGTGACTTGGAGTAGATCAATATATCATCTATGAATATTATCACAAACTTATCCACATAGGGTTTGAAGACTCTATGCATCAAATTCATAAATGCTGTTAGGGCGTTGGTTAACCCGAACAGTATAATTAGAAACTCGTAATGCCCATATCTGGTATTAAAGGCAGTCTTCGGGATATCCACTTCTCTAATTCTCAATTGGTAATATCCTTGCCTAAGGTCTACCTTGGAAAATACTGTTACCCCATATAATTGATCGAATAGTTTCTCGATATGGGATAATGGGTATTTGTTCTTGACAGTAAGATTATTTAATCCCCGATAATCTATACAAAGTCTCAAGCTCCCATCTTTCTTCTTAACAAATAGTACCAGGGTTCCCCAAGGTGATTCACTTAGTCGTAAGAATCCTTGATCTAGCAAATCCTGTATTAGTGTTTTTAATTCCTTAAACTCGGTGGGGGCTATTCAGTAGGGAGTCTTAGAGATTGGTGTTGCTCTTAGCATGAGTTCAATCTTGAATTTTATTTCTCTTTCCACGGGTAAAGAATTCAACTTCTCTAGAAATATTTCAGGATATTCTTTTATAACTGGTATGTTTTCCAATTTCAGCTTATCTTCTTGGGGATTTATCAGAAAGGCCAAATATCCCTGGGTTTCCTTCTAAGGTAACTTCCTGGCCTTAAGTCCTGAAATAAGATGCTGAAGTGGCTACATTCTTTTTCATGTCCAGCCTTAAGGTTGCCTCTTCGAAAATATGGAATTGAATAGTTTTTGTTCTACAATTTATTTGGGCATTGTGTCAAGCCAAGCTGTTTATTCCAATTATGATGTTGTACCCTTTGATTGGCAAGGCAATTAGGTCAACTAATAACTTTCTTTCCCCTATCCCAATCTCACAATTTCTATACACTGTGTTAGTTATCAAGGTATAGTTTTCAGTAGGGGTTTGTATTTCCAAATCATATGGCATATACTCAGGTTGCATTCCTAAATCATGCATAAATTCGGAAGATACAAAGGAATGACTGGCATCCTGATCAATTAAAAATTTAGCTGACTTATAAAAGAGGGGAATAGTACCTTCAATCACTTCTGACGGTCTTGGCACCGTTTGCTAGTCGATTGCATAGACTCGACCGGGTACTCTTGGCCTATTTCCTCAATCTGCGGCTGGCCAGGGGTTAGCCTGGTTGGTAAGGTGTGTGGCATTCTCAAGATTCCGTCTATTTGGACAGTTATTGACCTTGTATTCGTGTTTCCACATACTAAACACTTCCCAACTTTCAACCAATAGTCCCCCTCTGTGTGGTTAGGCTTACCACAAAATCCACATTCCAGTTGACGGGCTATATTCTTCTTAGATTGGAATGAACCACTCCTCTGTCCTCTTCCGGGTTGAATTCTTCTAGAACTGCCTCCCGATCTGCCAATTCCTTTTCCAGTCTTCAGAGGTGTTGGATTAGTCCTAGGCCTCTCAAAATTGCCACCCGGTGCAGCTCGTTTTTGGGGTTGAAAAGTGTTTACTTGGGTTTTGGTGCTTTCTACCCTCTAGGCTTTTTCTAGGGCATCCGAGAAAGTTGTCAATTGTGTGGTAGCTAATGCTCCTTGTATTTCTAAATTTAAACTTTAGACGAAGCGTCTTACTCTCCTGGGCTCCGTCGTTACCAATTCTAGGACAAATCTTGAAAGTCGAGTGAATTGGGATTCATATTCAGCCACGCTCATTGTCCCTTGTTGCAACTGTATAAACTAATCTTCCCTCCTTTCTTGGACTAAAGGAGGAAGGTATTTCTCATTAAATTCTTTAGTGAAGTTGGTCTAGGTCCATTGTGTCCCAATTCTGTTCCATTTTTGTTTAATTATGTTCCACCAATTCCTGGCTGCACTCTCAAATTGGAACACAGCAAAAGTGAGTTGTCTTTCTTCTGAATAATTCAAAGCCTCAAAAATGTTTACCATATTCTCCAACCATTGTTCCGCTACTTCAAGGTTTGGCTCTCCCATAAATTTAGGGGGTAAGAAGTTTTGGAACTTTTTTAAGGCTCCATCCTCTCCTGATTCTATTCTTTCTCGACCTATTCTCCCTTGTTAATTTGTTACGACTGCTAATAGGTCAGTCATTCTATGTAAGGCATCCGCTATAAGGTCAGTCTCAGGGTCACTTTGTTCCTGTTCCTGTTGGGTTGTGGATGTCTCGCCCTCATCTTGAGTATGGGAACACCTAGGCCTTTTTGTTCGTTGCCTATTTTCTCCCTCCATGCCGGTCTATTTTTGTAAGTATAGAATGTAATTTAGAAAGTAAATAATTTTGAAGAATTATTTTGAACAATGTACAAACTTAAAGCACAGAACTTTATTTACATCAGTTAATAAAACATTTTTTTACACATAGCTGCCCTTAGGCAGACAGAGCAGGCATAGAGCACACAAAAACATTCATATGTACAATGATATATTATAACAAAAATTGGGACACACTACTAGGCATTATAGCCTATCTAGCTCAAAGTTATGAAAGTCGGTCCTCAGAGGAGTCTGACTCAGAGCTAGGGTTACCCTCTTCAGGGTCTCTACGATTCACTGACTCCGAAGGTTTCCCGATACTTGGGCTTTCTTCTCCTTGTTCGTCCAACTGGACTCCCACAACTTCTTTCATTAGCATCTCGCAGTCGGCGAGAATGCTTTTAGTACGATCTCTTACAAAGCCTGCCATTCTGGAGTAACGGGTGGAAATTTCCTCGAGCTCGTTTATCCTAGCATGCTGAGCTCTCACAATCTCCTTCAGTTCCACTATATCAGACTCAGCTCTCTGGACTTGATTAGCCAGACTCTTCCTTGCCACTGCTAAAACAACCTCATTGGGATAGGCATAATTCTTCAGGCATTCATATCTCTTAACCTTGCTGGCTAGGCTCCAATGCATAACTAGGCCTCCCGGTCTAGCCTTATACTTAATCATTGGTAGAGGTTTTCTGGGCTGACTATTTTCTCCATTAGTTCCGTCTCTATCCATTTTCCTATTGCTAAGTTACAGCTGCCCTTCCTTGGCTGGCCAAACTTTCCTCGAGGTTGATGTCACCAGCCTTTGTCGGTGACTTTGAGGTGGAAGGAGGGTCCGATGACCTTCCTTTGATTTCCTTCATGGCTGAAGCTTAAGGGTCTGATGACCCTCCTTTGATTTCCTTCATGGCTTAAGCTTCAAGATTCAACTTTTGTCCCCCACTCCCCCCTAAATCAACCCCTTCAATTCCTTTCCTTTCCACTAAGGCCTGAAAACACCACTAATTATACTCATTCTCCTTCAAAATCACAACACTAATTTAAGAAAGGTTTTACTTATTAATCTAAGAAGATTTGAGTGATTGAAGAGTTATAACCATAGCCATAATTCATCCATTTTCTATGAATAATGAAAAATAAATGTTGAAATAAATTAATAGTATAATAACATGTTGATACATGTAGGAAAAATAATATCTTGAATTGTAAGAAACTTGCTTGATTAAGTTATAATGCCTACTTCCCTTGAGGGTTGCCTATTGTCTTTAATTTGATAAAGAAGTTTTCTGAAGTTTATGATCTGTCATATGTAGAGAAGAAAGAAAACTACATTGTTCTATCAAATATAGAGAAGAAAGAAAACAACGTTGTATGGATTTGGAGAAGATTTTTATTACAACCTTATCTAATTTTTAGGAACAATGCATGTAACTACCCACTATCTATTAGTGGTTGAGTAGGAATAGGTTACTAGGTTAGTTTATCTAATAGATACAAAATTCTTATTTTATTATTTTAATAAATTAGCAATAATAATAAAACAAATTCCTAAAACATATTAGGAAAATTCCAAGGTTTTACAGTTTCAATCCCATGCAGTTTGAAATGTTATTTGGAATGTGAGTTTGTACCACAAAAACAAGTGTGTATAGCTGACTGCTTGAGAAACTGCAAGGTTCAAGTTGTGGATGCTGTATCCAATTGTACATTTGTTTGTGTAGATTTAAGCTGTAAGAAGTTCTCATCAACCTCAGGTATGAAAGAATACAAATTAAAAGTTCTACATTGCTCACTTTCTAGACAAGATTTTTACATATACAACACCAATTCATAAGTAGTAACACATATTATGATGGAGCATACTCACGTATATCTAAAGAATTATTGTGACTTTTGTTCCAAATAAAATTTGAGAAAGAGATCCATGTCTGTTGTGCCTTGAGAATTTTTACATGGGACTTTTTATGTTGTGCAGATCTATCTATGCTGGGAGAATGCCTGGGTTCCTTCTATGACTATTGTATTGTATATTGTCGAAGAATGGCCACTTTTCTTAAGTAGCCATGTAATTAGAGAATAATATTGTGGACATATGTGATGAAATAAAGGCTTAATTTATTGATATGATCAATTTACTTATGCAAATTTCTCCGGGTTTTTCTAAGTTTGTTACCGCAAAAGGAATAGTCACTCAAGAGGAAGATTGTGTTATGGGATAATTATAGAAACCTCCCTTGAGGGTTTTTCATAATATCACCCAACTCCCTTGAGATTTTTAAAATTTCACTTACCTTTCCTGAATTAACATTTCTTGTAACATTTTCGCCCCATTGGAGGAAATGCAAAAAGAATAAAATTTCATTCTAATACTACCTTTATATTCTCCTACTTATAAAGTTTACAACAAGAATAAAAAATAGAATAAGATTAAATTTTTAAGGTGTAAATTTCTTGACTTAGACTATTTATCTTAGTTGTATTGAAATACAAGCAAAATTTACATCTTGAAAAGTTTTACACCATGAAAAATTCACATATATGAAGACATTATTTAGTTTTCAATACAACTTATACTACATCATGTATTAAAATATATTTTTCTAAAATTTCTAGATTTTCTTAATTATAACGGTCCATGAAATTTTCAAGGTGTTAATTACTTACCAAAATCCTCCTCAGTGGTTGACTTTAACTAGATTTAATTTATTCATGTCCTTTATTATCCTAGCACGACCACGATGTAGAGAAGTATAGAACATTATTAGATAGTAATTTTTTTAATATATATTTTGGTTTGGTTTTTTGGTTAAATAGTTATTAAGAGGAAGGGTAATGTTGTTAATTTGTCACATTTGATAGGAAGATTTAATCTTGTCAAACTGACAAGGAAGGTAAGTGAGATTTTGAAAATCTTAGGAGAGCTAAGTGATATTATGAGAAGTCTCAGGCGTGGTTTTTGAAATTATCCCTTAAATTATATGCTTCTTATATGTTTGACCAATCATATATGTGTGTGTGTGTGTGTGTGTGTCTATGTCTATATATATATATATATATATATATTTGAAGATAATTTTTTTATTCTGAGCCACTCATTGAACTTCCAAGTCTTCATTATTTTTCTCAATTTTTATTTTATTTTAATTTTTAAAAATATCATTAGTATCTTTTGTTTGGATTGAACCAAAAATATGTTTTTATTAGTCAGGTTTAGTCCTTAAAATTAGATTCTTCCAAATATACCATACAAAAAAATAGGAAAGAATGCCTATGATTTTGCAATCTAATTCCAATTTTTCATTAACTTTACCAAAATAAAACATAATCATGTTTGATATTTGTTAGTTTTACCAAAATTAGAAAGAATATTTAAATGTTTGAATCTAATGATAAGGAAACCTTTCCCAATTCCCTTAGTCTTTTATTAGCTTCAACAAAAATAAATTTAACCATTTAATACCTATAAAACAAATTTAATTTTAATCTTTGAATTCTTAAGGCTACTCATAGGAAAATGTTTTATCAATTATATTCTAAACTCTTAAGTCAAATAATTTTGCCTCAAAAAATCAAGTGCTAATAACTATAAGGCAATCGCAAAATTTAGAATAAATATGTTATCATTCAAAAAAACAATTTATCAATAGTCTCATTATCATGATTTTACATCTGATGACCTTTATTTTATTTTTTATAATGATGTTAGTTAATTAGTTTTCTTTTTACTCTATCATACTTGGTTGAAATAGAGAAGTTAGTTCCATGTCTTTTGTTAGCAAATTCTAAAGCAACTATACAATCCTAATTATTCTTATGACTTTGGCATAATCTTTTCATAAATATATCTTTTTGGTATTTTTTTACTTTTTCTTTGACTTTTATATTCGATATCATTATAATTATATTAGATGCTCACAATAATATTTTTTTGAATAATTTCAATATAAAACTCTTATAATGAGGTAAGTTTTAAGGTGAATAAATTTTATTGATATGAATTTATTTCTTAAATGAATACTAGTGCATTTGGGTGGTTAGTTTTGAAAGTCCTTTAGGAATTCTAAAAAAAAAATAAATAAATGGCTATTTGTAAAAACAACCTCTAAGATGGCAAAATTTTATGCAAGTTATACGACTTTTGATTTTTCCCATAGATCATAATTTTTACCTTAGATTTGATTGAAACTATGTGAAAAGTGATTTAAATAGGCAGTGAACAAGGAAAGGGGGGGTTGGGAAATAGAAGGAGGGCAAATTATAATATGGGAGAAAGGTGTTGAGAGAATGATAGATACAATTACAAGGATAAATAAGAGATAAGTTGTTAAGTAGGAGAGAGTGTAACGACCCGAACTCAAGGCCTGACCCAAGCAACTTTGGACCGAAATCACTGGCCCAAAATGGTTAACCCAAGTTACTTGATAGGCCTTGGTTCCAAGTTTATAAACCTTTCCTTTCCTCATGCATTTTTCGATGTGGGATATCACATTCTCCCCTCCTTTGAGGACTTTGCGTCAGATATAGTCACAATCCAAACTTGTCCATTTGGTCGTGCTTGGACTCTAGAGGTGGCTCTCGTTGAACGTGGCACTTAGCTCCGTTGGACTCTAGAGGTGGCCCCCGTCAAACATGGCACTTAACTCTTTACACTTTCTTGTGTAGTCGAAACTATAATGCACTGGCCCAAACTCACCGCACAGAGACCATACAAGGTTCGCTCTGATACCACCTATAACAACCCGGACTCAAGGCCTGACCTAAGTAACTTTTGGACCGAAATCACTAGTCCAAAATGGTTAACCCAAGTTACTTGATAGGCTTTGGTTCCAAACTTATAAACCTTTCCTGTCCTCATGCATTTTCTGATGTGGGATATCACAGAGAGAGAAAGTGCAACTTGCAAGATAAGACTGTTGAGTGATAGAGGAAGGATGTGTGATTTGCAGGATAGGGGAAGGGAAAATATTGTGGAGATTGGGAAAGATAGGTCTATCTGTAAGAAGAGGGTAGCAAATTAAGGGGATAGTATCACGGAGAGAGAGTGAATGAGATAAGACTATCGGATAAAGAAAATGTAGCAAAAAGAAAAGGAAGAGTGGCTGTAAGAACATGGTTATAGGGGTAACAGAGAAGGAAATGAGGAGAATGGCAGTAACGTGTGTGTATTTGGTAATATCTTTTGGTCCTTATTTTGGTGTTTTTCTATTTAATTTTGGTAATTTTTTTATTTTTTAACTAAAGATGTAGTTAGTTGAAAACAAATGTTATCTAACAACGGAACTGGAATTAGATTTTTTTTTTTTTTGTTATTCATGGAATCATAGGTAGTTTAAAAATACACAAAAATTCTTAGAGTATGACATAATAAATGAAAGGAATTTTTCTAAAATAGGACAAATTTTTATATGCAATTCAAAGAATATATGACAATTTTTAAACATAATTTTTAGACAATTTGATAGTCTTTTTTTTTTTTAAGTTCATGACTGGAGATTTTTTTTCCTTTGCTTTTATTTAAAATAATATCCTTTGATAGAAATTGACACTATCTTAAACTTTCAACTTTTCCATTCCAAATAATTTTTTAGAAACAATAATTTTACTATTTTGGTTTGAAATGTTATCTCATGCATAGCATGGGTTAGGAATCTAGTATTGTTATGTATTGGAACACGACTTTAGTCTGACCCCCAAATTGAACCTTCTGTAGACACCAAATTTTGACTATTTCAATTGTTTTCTTATGTTTTTATCTATTAATGTTTAGTTATTTATTTTTAAATATTCTAACACATTTTTCTTATTTTTATAGGTTTTTCAAAAAAAAAAAAAAGAAAAAGAGAAAAGTCGAAAACGCGGACCAATTACGCGGATAAGTCCGTGTAACCAGTCCGCGTAACTTGATCAGAAGTGAAAAAAAATACGCGTGCGTTTCTTTCAGTCATTTTTCTCCTCATTTCCAGCTGTATTTTCTGCGACTTGAGCATCAAGAAACCTATTTAGTTAATCCCTAACTCACCCTTAATCCCTAACACCCCATCTAATGATCAAAAATCAACCAACAAACCCTAAATGCATCCAAGCCTTTGGTTGTAGGTTTTAATGCCTATAAATTACCCATGTTAGGGTTTTCTGGAAAAAAAGAGAGGTTGAAAGCTGAGAGAGAAAGAGAGAAGAGGGAGGCTGAGAGAGAAAAGAAAAGACAGAAAAACGAGAGGAAAAGAGGAGAAAAAAAAGAAAAGAAAGAAAAGGATTCTAGGGTTTTGCTTTGGGAAGAGAAGGAAACCATCTTCAAATCCGGAACTTCCCCCTTTTGTTTTGAGATCAAGAGGCTCAGGTGATTCTCTTTCTCATCCCTATTTTTTGAACGTGAATCTTGCTGAAAATGTGACCTTTTGGTGGAACCAAGGTTTTGAATATGTTTTTTGATGTTTTATAATAGTTGATGATGTTTATTTGTTGTTATATGAGCATGTTACGTTTAGATAGCCTTGGTAAGGCTAATAGATTTGTTTTTACATTTAAAATCAGACGTTTGATGTTTCTGTGATGATGCTGTTGTGATTTCTGAGAAATTTCTGGAAAAATGTTCTTCACGTTTTGAAGATGTAAAGAAACGCGGGCTACTTGCACGGTTATTTCACAGAACGCCAAGGCTTCCTCTTGAATGTTTGAAGATGTGAAGAAACGCTGAGTCCCTTGCGCTGCTTGGTTGAACGATCCGCGTTTCGTCTTGAATATTTGAAGATGTGAAGAAACGCGGGGTTGTTACGCAGCCGGTAACCTCCGCGCTTCTAGCCCCAGCTTCTTCCCTTCCCCACTTTTGTCTATTTGATGATGTTGATGCTTAAGATTTGGCCTTCTTCGATTTTAGCTTGTTTTGACATGATCTAAATGATGATGTTTAATACTTTAAATAGATCCCCTTGCCTCTGAAGATTTTGTTTGTGTTATTGTCTCCAAAACTGGAAGCAATCTTCCGATATTTTGAAGATGGGAAGAGACGCTGGACTGTTACGCTGCTTAGTCCATGCTTCCAGTCCGTTCCTCCTCAACTTTACATTTTGCATGTAACGCTGACCTAGTTTGCTGCTCTGTCATGCTTTCTTCTCCGCTGTAACCTCTCTTCCTCGCTTTGTTGCTATTTCCGCTTTTGTTCCGTAATCTTACTCTATTATTCAGATTTCCTAGTCTTGTCCATGTTGCTTGCAGAATCTGTCTTGATACCTTCTCTTTGAATTTTTCATTGATTTTTCCTTTAAATTGGTACCTTGATCCCTTTTGTTGACATTGAGTCTTAGATAACCATTCCCATCATTTAAGGATTCAATTAAGGCATCACATCAAGGGATGGTAACTTCTTTCTCCTATTATGTGCTCTTTTGTATTTTTGCATGATCTTGCAGGTTTTAAATTAAGTTTTCCTTTGCTTTTTATTCATGCCTAGTCTTTATTTATGTCATTTAATTTTTGGGTAAATCATTAGGAGGCCTTGGATGCCAAGTTGTAATAGATAGGTTTAAATTGGCAAAAAGTGTATTTATTCTAGAAAATGTAATAGTTAGATTATTATTCCGAATTTTTTCCCTTTAGAATGTATTTAGGTTCCCCAATGTAATAATTAGGTTTTATATGCTTATTTTGCATGCTTGCATGATTATGTGTTTACTTGCTTTCCTAGGGTCTTGCATCTAGATATTATGCCTATGTGTTATGTGTTTATGTATTTTATGTGTTTACTTGCTTTAGTATCATGTTTACATGTTTATTATGTAAATATATTGACGTCACCACACTAGTCCAACGCTAGTTGTGGCCTTTCCTTTCGATTTCTCACTAATCCAATGTTAGTGAGAACTTTTTGACGAGGGCTGGTCCAATGCTAGACCCTTAAATGCCATTCATGCATTAGATACAAATCACACACACTTTTCACTTGTAGAGCTTCTTTCCCATTTTTGCATGTTATTATTTTCCCATCCCGTATGCGAAACATGTCATTTAGTTTTTTTTTTCGTCAAAAAAAAATAGATTAGT
Organism: Gardenia jasminoides; assembly: GCA_013103745.1. Lineage (NCBI taxonomy): Eukaryota > Viridiplantae > Streptophyta > Magnoliopsida > Gentianales > Rubiaceae > Gardenia > Gardenia jasminoides. The sequence continues at coordinate 25,907,768 of CM023105.1, forward strand.
GCATTTAAGACATTACCCTTTGAATTAGGGAAACGAGCGAGTGTGGCTTCCTAACCTTAGCACGCTTTTATTTCCTTCTATGAAAAGGAAGATTTAAAGTCACGAACTTAGTTCCCCGCACCCATTATGTTGCATTATCCCTCTTTAGGACATACATGTGCATTATTTAAATTCTATCAAAAATCATTCTTTAAAATTAAGTTTCTTCTTCCCGTTTAGCAATTCAAAGTCAAAAATCCATTTTTCTTAAAATTGCATCTTTTGAAATTTCAAGTTCCTCTTTCCAGTTGAAATTGACCTTTTCAAAAATCCAATTTCTTTTCCCTTGAGATTTTATAAAAATTGCATTTCTTTTGAAAACCCTAGTTTTCCTGTTTTTTCGAGTCTCATCATTTGCATTTTTCGTCACCTCCTCGAGGGATCAAGATTTGGATGACACAACTAATGTGATCAATTCCAATCAAACCTCAAGGAGACATTTTGCCCCTTCCCGATCCAATATTAGGTTTAAGTTTTGCATCCATATAGATAACATAAAAAATGTGATAAATTTTAAAGTTAGAATTAGGAAATTTTCAACTAAATCTTGCAACTAGCTTTGGCTAGGTTAGAAGGGTGCCTTAAAGACGAGTAACATCGAATCTTTGCCTTCCCTTCTTTCAACCGTGACCCCCGAACCTTTTTCTCTAGTTTTTCAAAGATCTGGAGTCGTCTAAAAAAGGGTTTTCGTAGTTTATTTTCATTAATTAAAATCTTTTGGGTGACTTGGTACACCTAAACCCCATACCAAGTGGCGACTCCAAACTTTTTCTAAAAAACCCTTTTCTAGACTTTTGTTTTTGGGTTCTAATCGTCGCATTTTTGTAGTCCCATGACCCTTTCTTTTCAAAATCAATTTTAACTAAAACCTTTTCAACTAAAACCAAACAACGAGTTTCTTCCCTCTTTTCAAAAAATGGCGACTCCACTAGGGATTTTCCTAAGAGGGTCCGAGCACTTGATTTAGTTGACTATTTCATTTTTCTAACTTTCTTATATATCACATTTGGATGTTTTAGGTTGCATTCCTTTTCTTTTCCTTTTCTTTTTTGGATTTTTTTGTAATCGCCTCCTTACACATCGCATACATGATGAATGAATTATTGTTTATTTATTTGTATTGATATTTACTTGTACCGCCTTGCATTTGGGTGGGTGTGCATCTACCTAGAGTCTCAAAATGTTTGGTATTTGAATCCTCCTCTCAAAGGGAATCACTTTCATAATGCATATGTATTTTACTTTGACCCTATTTTTTTACTTTAAGTGGTTTGTCACCACTCTTCCCTATTAGGATTAGATTGATCCACTTGGACATGTGGCCGCACGCGCACGTAGCAATGTCTAGGGATCACTCAACCACCACTTGAGGCATTTGGATTGATGACCTTTGCCTTTGGTCCAAGGTTTGGGAGCCTGTAACCTTTGTTGAGTCTAGTTGCATTAGTGAGCTCAACCTCATGCATCCATGTTAGAATTGCCTAGGGTAGAGTCCATCTTACCCTATTAAGGATCACTAGACAGAGGAGGGATTCCACCCCTTTATTTTTGTGCAATTTGTTGCTCCAACGTGTTATGTGATATCTGTCGATTAAACTAACCTTTTGTTGTCTTCCCTTTTCTTGCATTTCACAAACTCTAGAAAATAAGAGTCTTGGCACTCTCTTAAGACAAGCCATCCTTCTAGATAGGCTATTGCACGTTTGAATTTACGTTTATTGCATTTAAGTTGTAATTGCATATCACTTTTAGGCTTACCCCGGCATCAAATGGGGCTCCTATAGGCCATGTTTCATTTTGCACCTTTACTTGCTTTAATAAACTGGCATCATGCATAAACCATAGAGGGAATGCCGCATAGGGAATCTCATGTTAGGAATAAACCATCCTTTCTGTCTCGGATATATAATCCAATGAGATTTGCATGTTTATGTTTTCAGTAACATCCAAAGAGGTAGTGCACAAGGTAAGGTAGGGTCCGATCCCTTCTATGATGGTATCCAAAGATATGGAGTGACCATCGCATGCTAGAATATAAACATCTAATAATCATTTTTTGGCCATTTTATCAAGGTTGGTAAAATCCCATGCATAAGGACACTAAATCGAAAAAATGCACAAATAATTTCTCATTGTTGAGATAATGATTTTTATCAAGGCCAAATCTTGATTTTAGAAGGCTTATGAGCTAGTGTGTTGCAAATAAAATTGAGATGTGGAGTTACAGGTAAGCAATGAACCCAGTCGACTTTTGGGTAAACCATCAATCCCGTCCAATCTATTTGAACTAGATCCATGTTTCACTCAAGACTAGTCAAGACACTACGATTCTTTCAAGAATAGTCCTTTTCATACTAAATTAACCTTTAACCTCTCTTCACATATCAATTAAAGTAATAAATCCATTCGGACTTTGTCCTCGTGATGCATCAAGTATCACATATTCTTTTGGTCAATCCTCTAGATTGTTTTACTAATCGCATATCAGTGAAGTGATCGGACCCATCAGGTATTGTATGGTGCATACCCCAGAGGATTGCATTTTTCATGCTAGGCCGACCCTTGGCATAAAAGGGCTCCCCCATAGGACATGCATACCGGTTTTGTAATTCTGCTTACTAACTCCAAGTTTTTTTTCTTTTCCTTTCCTCCCTCCCTTGCATTCATAAAATGTGGGCGTTGATAAGAAAGAAACATTTTCTTGATCTAATAAAGTTTTGAAGATTAGAAGTGTTATTTGATTCTTGGGTAGATCCTGCGATGCAAACTATGGAGAATTCATTTGGGGAAACACAAGCTCAGAGCATCTATGAGATTTATGGCATAGAGGTTTAACGACTTGTCTATGAAAATCAATATTTTGACATGTTTTGTAAATAAAAGAGAGGGAAGAATGAAAAGTAGAGGTGTATTTTAGATGTTTTCATTTTTCTTAGTTGAATAAATTTTTACTCCAAATAAAGCTGTTCTTTTGGGCTTTCCTTATTTTGTAACTTTGTACATATTTATGTGAATTTCATCTTCTCTTATAAGGAGACTTCATGATGGATTTTAAGAAAACAAGACCGAATTGAATCTTGTCATTTGTTGAATAAAATTCACAAAATTTTTGCATACCGTAAAATTGTGGCCTCAATAATATAGAGAGAGAGCCTGAATTCGAAATATCAAATGAGTCACTCGAACTTGTTATCTTATTTTCAGTGACCAAGCAAGATGGTGTTTTCCTTTCGTTTTATTTTTCTGATCCCATCAAGCCTTCAGAATGAATAAATCACTTACATTGGTTAGCACACCCCTAGCCAGGGCAGTTTTATTTTGTAAATGTTCACTACAGCTAGATTGATTCAACTCATATTCAGTTGAAAGCAAAATGTTCATTACTTTTTATTGTTTTGAAAATTTGGGATGATGCTTTAGGCATTCGTTTTTGTCTCCACACAAATTTGGTCGTTTATTGTCCCATTTGAGTCATCAGAAGTACAATTTCGTTTCAAATAAAAGCCTTGATGATCATACCCCTATTAGAGTGATTTTCAAATGCTAGAAAGGAACAAATTTTCACAATGATTTGTTCTTTACTTTGGTTGTCATGGGATTTGGAAATGATGCTTTGGCCATTTCTTCTACTATCGAAACACTCTTTATCCTTTGCATCCCAAGATTGAGCCTAAATTGGTGGTTCGTTTCAACAGCACTTATGATCGCATCCCCACATTGGGGTAGGAGACATAAGCATTTTAATGACGTCAAGGATGCTAAAATTTTTAAAAAAAGAAAAGAAGAAAAAAAAAGGAGAAGAAAGAAAAGAAAAAAGAAGGAGTGAAGTTAAAAAAAAAAGAGAAAAAAAAGTGAAAAAGAGAGAAGAGCAAAATATGAAAAAAGAAAGACTGAGAAAAGCAGAAAAAAAATTCAATGCCAAAATTCATCCAAGAAGGAGGATAGAAGTCATGATGAGATGCAAGATCTTAAAGGTCAACCCCAAACTGGGGCAATTTTTTTGAAAGAAATACGATGATAGGTGCAGATGTCCTTAACAATCCTATTTCTTTAGCTATCGTTTTCAAGCCACATTACAAGCTCACAAAGTCTATCGTTGACTTATGTTTCATGACAAATTGAAGTATAGATCAATCTTTAAGAGGCCCATGAATCACTCACAATCGCAAGGTCATAACCTATTTCATTGTGTTCGACTATCTCTTCTTCTTACAAGCCCATGGATTTTATATGCTGACTAAATTTTTATACAAATTAAGGATGAATAACTTTTGGCTTTCATCAAGAATAGGGTATTGAATCAGATACAATACCAAAAAGAACCTTGATATACAGATCTATTCATTTCTCTCACCTTCTTTTTTATTTGAATCAACACCTACCTGAGTGGTCTTGAAGCATGTGCTAGCAAGAAAGAGTGGCCTTTTTTCCAAAAATATTGACCCTAAGTGAGGGAGAGACCTATTGCAATTTGATCTAATTTTAAGAGGTTCATCATGAGTTCTCCTATATGAGTAAGCATGACATTTTGGCTTGCTTTTTATTTGAGTAATGTAATTTATATTGTCTTGGATGTCTCTAATAACAGACTAATGCATTTTTTGACATTGTCATTTGATTGCTTTCAAAAAAAAAAAAAATCAAAAAGATCCATTGACCATTTCTATGATGTTTTTCTGGGTATACCCAAGGGTCAAGTAATACATCTTCAAATTTGCCACTCAAAATTTGACTTTTGGTAAGTTAGCATTTTTCTTGAACAGTAATTATTGCATCATTTTCAAAAAATAATAAAGAAAGCAAATTGTTTGAGAATTCAAGTGCATACCATATTTTGCGAATCCCCTATTTTGTGCAGGTATTCATGGCTGAGATCCACAAGAAGCAGAAGACAAAATTTGCAGATCCAAAGATCAAGCATGAATCAAAAATGAATAATACTACATTTCAAGATGATGGCATAGCCTATCAATTTCAAATGCGCGCCAACCCTAACCACTAGTTTTGGAATTATCTTTCAAAAAAAAAAAAGTGAAAAAGAAGGAAAGAAAAGTTTTCCCTTTAATGCTACATGTAGTTCCTTTTGGACTTTTGAAGCATTTTACCTTTGGATTGTATTTCTGAATCGGGGCAATGTTTTTGTTTAAAATTGGGGCAAATTTTTGAAGGAAATTGAGAAAAATTTTTCATGGAAAATTTTCAATAAACAAAGAAAATTTGAAAAAAAAAAAGAGGAGAAAAGAAAAAAGAAGAGAGAAAATTTTTAATGGCCCGCTGAAGCAATGTTTTATTTGATTAAACTGGGGCAAATTTTTTGGTTGGCTACATTAGAGCCAATTTTTATTGAATTAAACTGGAGCAAATTCTCCATTAACTAAACTGGGGCATTCTTTTTTTATTAAATTGAAGCAAATTTTCGGTTGACCAAAATAGGGCAAATGCTTAAAGGAAAATTGAAAAAAAAAATCTGCAAGAAAGAATTTCTCAATAAAAGGTGAAAATTGGGGCAAGTTTGCAACATTCACTGAATGATTTTTGTCAATGCATGCATGAGCACATTGCATTTTAATCTGCCTGATGGAAGCGTATGGAGACGCAGCTCGGAGCTTTGAGCACTCGACTAGGTCGTATAGAGGCGCGCCTCGACATTCCGCTGCCTGAGCCGCCTATCCTAGAGGCCACCGGAGGCGATGGTGGAGTTGAGTGGGATGATAGACCCATCCCCTAATTTGCAATTTATCCTATCTTTGCTTTATTTCACTTTTTTATGTTTGATCCTGCGTTCTGATATTTAGACATAGGTTTAACTGTTAGAAATATTTTTGGTTAAATTGCTACATCAGAATGTATATATTTATTTAAATTTGGCCCTTATGTGCTTATATGTGTTGAATGTGTTTGAAAATTTGGGTTGCTTGCAGGGAGTTTCATCCAATTATAGGAGAAACTCTGCCAAAATTTTTAAAAATATATATATATATATATATATATATATCAAAATTGCACATTTGCCTCTCAAATTGATTTGTTTTTCGAAAATGGATTCAAAAAGGGTGCAAATGTCCAATTTTGGTTGCAATTGCTTTCATCCTTCTGAAATAAAGCCCGTGTGATGCGAAAATCCTTTTCCATCTTACCTTAAATAATTGTTATGTGATTAAGATATTGGCATTTTAGAAAGTATGTTTTGTAAAATAGGAAAATTATGCCCTCGCTTTTTTTTCCTATTAAATGAGATTTCTTCTTTATTGATTTTACAAGAAAATGATTGATATAGTTGGTAAATGATCCTTTTCAATTGATATGCTAAAAAAAAAAAAAGAAAAAAAAGAGAAAAAGAGAAAAAAAAAAAAAGCAGCAAAGTGAGATCTAAAGTTCTACTCCAATGATTCTAGTACTAAGTAACCGGACGTTTAGCATCTGCAAATGTTAACTTCCGCGTAAAACGGTGCTTGAATTACGAGTATGCAAAGCAGTTCGAACAAGGAAAATGTTGAGTAACCGGGAATCTTCACCTAAAAGTGTTGATTTTCGCGTCAAAAGATATTTTTACTATTTGAGCAAGAAGGCATATGTCAAGTAACCAGGAGTCTTCACCTAAAAGTGTTGATTTTCGCGTCAAAAGGCATTATTGCAATTTGAATAAGAAGAGGTGTTTCAGTAAATCCTTTTAGCAGTAAAATCTCAGAAAACTGTGGAAAAGGCAAGCTTGAATTGACTATATGAGTCATTTGATTGCAAAATTTGGTGAAAGTGAGAAATCAAGCTTGAATTGTTAAAATTGAGGTATAATTATCTCTCTTTTACTTGATATTATGAGTACTTGATGCAAGTTGAATAATTGCATAACAATGTTTTACCTGGTTTATGAGGATTTGGGATTTCCAAGATCGCATGGTTTATTTCAATCCCATAGCTTGTTTTTTATGAATACTTCCTACTATTTGAAAACAAGCAATGTTTCATGAACATAGGTATCTCATGAATGCATTTTATCGCATGATTCTGATGCGTTTCAGTCGACAGTTGTGATCCCAAGAGAATTTGCACTTTATGAAAAAACAAAAAAAAGAAAAGAAGAAAAGATTGAATTTTCATGGACTAATTGGTTAATATTTCATGACTTCTGCAGGATTAACGATCCATTTGACACTGGGGCAATTTTGTTTTGAGAGAAGCGCTCTCTAATTTTGGATAATGCATTCAAAATTAATTTTTGTCGGAAAAGGTTTGCAGATCAAGAGGATGGCAACATATGTGTATTTGTTTCAACCCTGGAGAGGAAAGGTTTCAGTTACACTCTTCAAATTTTCAAAATCCATCAATTCTTAAAAAAAAAAAAAAGAATAAAAAAAGAATAAAAAGAAAAAAAAAAGAGAAGTCATTGTTCCTATCAATCACTTACTTTTCAAGACAAGAAAAGCAAAAATCAGAAATGCAACATTTCACTGAGTGCATCATTACTTGCATTTCACATTTATCATGTTGAACAGCTTATGTTTTATTTTTCAAAGTCTGGCAATCCAGAATTTATGTTTCAATTTATGTTTTCATCTCTCCCACTAGTGTCTAGATTTGGGTCTAATCCCACCAGCAATTTAGACTTAGGGCATATTTGCATTTTCCCATTTAGTCATTCAGGCTTGGGTCCAATCCCACTGAATAGTCTAAATTTGGAAACTAATTCAAATTCTGTTGTTCTTTGTCTCAGCCTCCACTGCACCCTTCTATCCCTTCAATTTAAATTTCTCAGCCTCCCAGCACCCTTCTACCTCCCATTCTTCAAAATTTAAATTTCATTGGTGAGTCTCAGACCACGGCACCCTTCTATCCCTTCTTCAAAATTTAAATTTGTTGGTGAGTCTCCACCTTCTATCCCTTCTTCAATTTAAATTCTGTTGGTGAGTCTCACCTCATCAAGCGTTTCTATCCCCATCTTCAAATTTAAATTTTATTGCCCTCCACCCTTCTATCCCCTTCTTCGCCTCAAGTCCCACCCTTCTATCTTCAAATTTAAAATCTTCAAATTTAAATTCATTGGTGAGTCTCAACCTCCGGCACCTTCTATCCTTCTTCAAATTTAAATTCTCATTGGTGAGTCTCTCCAGGCACCTCTATCCCCTTCTTCAAAATTTAAATTTGTTGGTGAGTCTCGACCTGCACCCTTCTATCCCCTTCTTCAAATTTCATTGGTGAGTCTCACTGCACCCTTCTATCCCTTTTTCAAATTTAAATTCATTGGTGAGTCTCAACCTCCCAGGGCACCCTTCTATCCCCTTCTTCAAATTTAAATTTACATTGGTGAGTCTCCTCCGGCACCTTCTATCTCCGTTCTCGAATTTTACAAGATTCAATGCTCATTTCATCATAGTTCATTTTGCATTTGAACTACGTTTGACCCGATTCTCATGGCGAGATCGTGAGGCAACTCTATCTGAGTTCGGTCACATTATGCATTTTAGTTTGAAAATTGGCAATCTAACATTCTGTTGTTTACAATGGTTCGGATATGACCAACTAAAGGGTAAGCATTTGGTGTCTCGTCTTTGTCTAGAGTTTCTTCAAAAAAGAGGCAAGTTGTAGACACCAAATTTTGACTATTTCAATTGTTTTCTTAAGTTTTTATCTATTAATGTTTAGTTATTTATTTTTAAATATTCTAACACATTTTTCTTATTTTATAGGTTTTCAAAAAAAAAAAAAAAAAAGAAAAGAAAACGCTGACCAGCATTCTGGATAAGTCCACAGTCACGTAACTTGATTAGAAGTGAAAAAAAAATCTGGCGTTTTTCATCATTTTTCTCCTCATTTCCAGCTGTATTTTCTGCGACTTGAGCATCAAGAAACCTATTTAGTTAATCCCTAACTCACCCTTAATCCCTAACACCCCATCTAATGATCAAAAATCAACCAACAAACCCTAAATGCATCCAAGCCTTTGGTTGTAGGTTTTAATGCCTATAAATTACCCATGTTAGGGTTTTTGGAAAAAGAGAGGTTGAAAGTCGAGAGAGAGAGAGAGAGAGGTGAGAGAGAAAAGAAAAGACAGAAAAATGAGAGGAAAAGAGGAGAAAAAAAGAAAAGAAAGAAAAGGATTCTGGTTTTGCTTTGGGAAGAGAAGGAAACCATCTTCAAATCCGAACTTCCCTTTGTTTTGAGATCAAGAGGCTCGGTGATTCTCTTTCTCATCCCTATTTTTGAAGCGTGAATCTTGTGAAAATGTGACCTTTTGGTGGAACCAAGGTCTTGAATATGTTTTTTGATGTTTTATAATAGTTGATGATGTTTATTTGTTGTTATATGAGCATGTTACGTTTAGATAGCCTTGGTAAGGCTAATAGATTTGTTTTTACGTTTAAAATCAGACGTTTGATGTTTCGTGATGATCATTGTGATTTCGAGAAATTTCTAGAAAAATGTTCTTCACATTTTGAAGATGTGAAAAGCGTGGCTACTAGCGGTTAGCTTCTCAGCGCCGCTTCCTATTGAATGTTTGAAGATGTGAAGAAACGCGGAGTCCTTGCGCGGCTTGGTTCGCGTAACAATCCGCGTTTCGTCTTGAATATTTGAAGATGTGAAGAAATGCGGGGTTGTTACGCAGGCCGGTCCGCGTAATCTCCCACGTTTCTAGCCTGACAGTTCTTCCCTTCCCCCCTTTTGTCTATTTGATGATGTTGATGCTTAAGATTTGGCCTTCTTCGGTTTTAGCTTGTTTTGACATGATCTGAATGATGATGTTTAATGCTTTAAATAGATCCCCTTGCCTCTGAAGATTTTGTTTGTGTTATTGTCTGAAAAACTGGAAGCAATCTTCCTGATATTTTGAAGATGGGAAGAGCGGACTGTTACGCTGCTTAGTCCGCGTTCCATCCAGCGTTCCCTCGAACTTTACATTTTGCATGTAACGCTGACCTAGTTGCGCTGCTCGTCAGCGTTTCTTCTCAGCGTAACCTCTCGTTCCTCGGTTTTGTTGCTATTTCCGCTTCTTTTGTTCCAGAATCTTACTCTATTATTCGTATTTCCTAGTCTTATCCATGTTGCTTGCAGAATCTGTTTTGATACCTTCTCTTTGAATTTTTCATTGATTTTTCCTTTAAATTGGTACCTTGATCCCGTTTGTTGACATTGAGTCTTAGATAACCATTCCCATCATTTAAGGATTCAATTAATGTATCACATCAAGGGATGGTAACTTCTTTCTCCTATTATGTGCTCTTATGTGTTTTTGCATGATCTTGCATGTTTTAAATTAAGTTTTCCTTTGCTTTTTATTCATGCCTAGTCTTTATTTATGTCATTTAATTTTTGGGTAAATCATTTGGATGCCTTGGATGCCAAGTTGTAATAGATAGGTTTAAATTGGCAAAAAGTGTATTTATTCTAGAAAATGTAATAGTTAGATTATTATTCCGAATTTTTTCCCTTTAGAATGTATTTAGGTTCCCCAATGTAATAATTAGGTTTTATATGCTTATTTTGCATGCTTGCATGATTATGTGTTTACTTACTTTTCTACGGTCTTGCATCTAGATATTATGCCTATGTGTTATGTGTTTATGTGTTTTATGTGTTTACTTGCTTTAGTATCATATCTACATGTTTATTGTGTAAATATATTGACGTCACCACACTAGTCCAACGCTAGTTGTGGCCTTTCCTTTCGATTTCTCACTAATCCAATGTTAGTGAGAACTTTTTGACGAGGGCTAGTCCAATGCTAGACCCTTAAATGCCGTTCATGCATTAGATACAAATCACACACACTTTTCACTTTTAGAGTTTCTTTCCCATTTTTGCATGTTATTATTCTCCCATCCCGTATGCGAAACATGTCATTTAGTTTTCTTTTTCGTCAAAAAAAAAATAGATTAGTGCATTTAAGGCATTACCCTTTGAATTAGGGAAAAGAGCGAGTGTGGCTTCCTAGCCTTAGCACGCTTTTATTTCCTTCTATGAAAAGGAAGATTTAAAGTCACGAACTTAATTCCCCACACCCATTATGTTGCATTATCCCTCTTTAGGACATACATGTGCATTATTTACATTCTATCAAAAATCATTCTTTAAAAATCAAGTTTCTTCTTCCCGTTTAGCAATTCAAAGTCAAAAATCCATTTTTCTTAAAATTGCATCTTTTGAAATTTCAAGTTCCTCTTTCCAGTTAAAATTGACCTTTTCAAAAATCCAATTTCTTTTCCCTTGAGATTTTATAAAAATTGCATTTCTTTTGAAAACCCTAGTTTTCCTGTTTTTTCGAGTCTCATCATTTGCATTTTTCGTCACCTCCTCGAGGGATCAAGATTTGGATGACACAACTAATGTGATCAATTCCAATCAAACCTCAAGGAGACATTTTGCCCCTTCCCGATCTAATATTAGGTTTAAGTTTTGCATCCATATAGATAACATCAAAAATGTGATAAATTTTAAAGTTAGAATTAGGAAATTTTCAACTAAATCTTGCAACTAGCTTTGGCTAGGTTAGAAGTGTGACGACCCCACCTCACCCTAGGGCGTGCCAAAGGGTTTAGCGGCCGTCAACCTAGCTCTCGCCAGGACTCACACACTAGAATAACCAATAATACTTCAAAAGTGATTGTAAACAACCATTCCAATCCAAATCACAAATAACAACATTACTAAATTCACCTTACAAGTCTCATTCCCAAATTACAATTCAAAGTACTAAGAGTACAATCACAATTCCATCTTACAGACCCAAATACAGTAAAATCCAACCTCCCACGATTACCAATGATATAAGGGTAATTCAACCCAAAACACTAAGAAGGATCTCGTCGCACGCTATCCATCGTCTTGAGCCCTGTGGGGGGGGGAAAAAATAAAACATTTTTGGGGTGAGCTAGAAGCTCAGTGAATGTTCAGTAAAAGCAAGAAATTCATGGACTTTTGAGTTAACAATCACTTTGTAAAACAATTGAGTTTTCAAGCAATCATTTTATCAATACTCACTTTAATAACAACATACAGTAAACAGTAATTCAGTACACAATCAAATCCAGTATTGGAAGGATACAGTGCTCACTTGGAGCTATTTCAGTAGTCCACTTCACCTTATAACTCCTGATCAATCCCCTCAGTACAACTGGCCATCACCTTATCCCTCCAGTGGTAATACTCGAGTATACCGTACAGTGCCCTAAGTACCAACCTACCCGACCGAGTCCGCTTCTGGCTCGAATAGGCCGATAACGAAGGGAAAAGGCCTTGTTCAGCCAATGTGGTAAAGTACACATGGCCTACAGTCATGCACAAGTAATGATCAGTCAAGACCAAGGAGTTTTTGTTTTAAGATAAAGCTTTCCAACCTATCCGGCCACACTAATGGCGTACTCAAGTAGGCTTTTGACCCACCGATCGCTCAAGAAGGGGTTCTTAGATAGGCTTTCTAGCAAAAGGGTCTTGAGACCCAGTTCAGTCGATACGATAAAGTACACATCGACCTACAAGTAGTGAACGATGCGATAAGGTACACATCGGACTACAGGGTAAAATGCTCCTTGGTACACCATTATCAAACAATCAAGTTATCAACAAAACAATCCAGGAAACAAGCAACATACAAACAATGGAAGTGTAAGCAGTTGAGCAAGATATTAACAGTTAGGTCGAGTGTGGTAAAGTACACACTCGCCTAGAAACAAGTATGTAATTCACGTAACATACGGGAGATATTCACAAACTCATTTCTTTGCAAGTATAAGTTGAATATATCGTATCACAAGTCATTTTCACGTAGTAGCGAAACATTTGATTTAAAATGGATTTGAACATCCATAAACTCTTCATAAATGGTTCCACTGGTAAAGCATTTCATTTGAAAACGATAGTAAATCTTTTCAATAAATCATTCATTTGGAAACTATTGCCAGATTTCATTTGAAGAGAGTTGAATCACTCACAAATCCTTTATAAGCTATTTCACGGGTAAAACATTTTACTTAGAAATAGTGACAAATCATTTCTTGGTAAATACTAGCAAATCATTTTACAAATCATTCATTTACAAATCATGGCAAGATTTCTATTTAAAAAAGGAGTTTGAACACTCACCTCGATCCACTTAAACGCAGTGAACAAAGAAGAAGACTAAACTTAGTTAGGCGGTTCACCCTCAACAAAGTCTTGACCACGAGCCAAAGTCCAACTATCGGATACCGGGCCAAAATCTCATGTTCCAAGTCTTAACTTAACTACTCAAAAGCACCAAATCCTTACTACTAAGTCTGGTTGAGACCATATTTAAAATTACCTTTGTTGAAATAGTAAGGTCTCAAACCTCAAAATCATTATTTTCAAAATAACTTGACACTTACTCATAGTCAAAACTATACCTTAATTAAAATACTTCATACCAAGCTCTTATATTGAAATCCATAGAATTTGACCAAAATATAGTAAAACCCTCAAATTCATTCAAATGACACTTTTCATTCAAATTCATGAAAAACTTCACTTTTCATCTTTTAAAATTCAAACATCCCCTCCACTCAAATACACACTCACAAATAAACAAAACCCATATTTTCTCAAAAGAAAATTCTTCAAGAACAAACACAAATTTCGAAATCAAGTATTAAATTTACCAAGCATGGGTTCGGCCATCACATCTATTTTCCTTCAAAATTCTCAACAACAAAATCCTACTTTTCTAACCATATCATCATATATTTCACAAATAACATTCAGATCCCAAACAGTCCTCAAGTCACTACCTAAAATCCACCTCAAGTCGCTACCTAGGTTGGGAATCCAAGAGCCCAACTCAAATGCTTCATACATAAGCATTCTTATCAAAATAAACCATGGATCGAAGCTATTTAACACTAATAGAACTATATCTACAAGGTTCAACCTTTATACCTTCAGATCGACTAGATCGACAAGATCCAAGATGATCTCTGGGTTTCCTCTTTCCAAGAGTGCTCCCAAGCCTAGCAACTCCTCAAGTTTCGATCTTTACCCAAGATCTACGAGTTTTGACGGCGATCTACGACTCCAAGCTCACGATCAAGCAACCCATCAATAGATCAAGCCTTGTTTCTTCACTTTTCTTCCTTTTTCTCCTCAAGAGCTTGCCCTCTCTCTCTCTCCTCTCCTTGGTTCTGAAATGGGAAGAAAATCAAGCCTATAATCCATCCATCAAGTTTCATAAACTCAAGATTCTAGTTGAAGGAAGATGAAAGATTTTTAACCACAAAACTCACCTTTCTTCTTCCCTCCAAAATCGGACCAGCTCTCTCTCTCCTAGCTCTCTTCCTCGGCTGGAAATGTGGAGATGATGGTGGCTTCAAGAGTGCTTGGAAGTGGAAGAAAGGTAGAAGAAAGAAATGGAAGAAACTTGAGCTTGTTTCTCTCTCTTTTTTTCTCCTTAGAGCTCTCGGCTCTTTCTCTCTCTATCTCTCAAATGTGCAGCTGAAAAATGAAGAAGCAAAGATGCAAGAAGCAAGGCTTTATGGGCAAAAGGAGTGGCTCTCCTTAATTCGGGGAAAAGTGGTCAAAAAGCCACTTTTTGTCGCGTCACACGTGACAGTCTAACTTACACTGGTTTCTTTCATCCCGACACTGTCTCACCTTAATAATATTTTCAAAATATCACTACATATGCTCGATTTCAAGTCCAAGTCACTATTCACGTGTCGGAACAATTTTTAACGCTAAAATGGCCAAACCACCCACACCGGCAATAAATTCGTATAAAATTCTCTAAATTGGAAAATAATCAATTTAAACATATATTTACTCATATTTCAATAAATAAACATAATATAAATAATATTAGGCATTTTTAAAATAAAATCTGAATTTTGGGGCCCTCACAAGAAGGGTGCCTTAGAGATGAGTAACATCGAATCTTTGCCTTCCCTTTTTTCAACCGTGACCCCCGAACCTTTTTCTCTAGTTTTTCAAAGACCTGGAGTCGTCTAAAAAAGGGTTTTCGTAGTTTATTTTCATTAATTAAAATCTTTTGGGTGACTTGGTACACCTAAGCCCCATACTTAGTGGCGACTCCAAACTTTTTCTAAAAAACCCTTTTCTAGACTTTTGTTTTTAGGTCCTAATCGTCGCATTTTTGTAGTCCCATGACCCCTTTCTTTTTCAAAAATCAATTTTTAACTAAAAAACCTTTTTCAACTAAAAACCCGAAACGACGAGGGTTTCTTCCCTCTTTTCAAAAAATGGGGCGCGACACCTTCAACTCCTCATTCTATTTTTTTTAACAGTTTTACATTATTTTATTCGTAATAAATTCTTTTAATCATTTGATTAGATATGACCATAATTATATCACTTAGATTTGGAATGTTCTTACCAATCATTGAGCAATCCTACTTATACTAATCCTACCTAATATGAACATAATAGAACTATAATATACTACTTAAAACTAGAAACATATACAAATCTTCGAAGAGGACATCAAATTTTTTATGTTCTGACAAATCAATTTCAACTTAAATATGCAAACATTATCACCTAAACTCAAAAAGTTTCTATCTATCATGTAGTAATGCTAATCTTACCGAATATAATTATTATACTACTCTCATGTTTTCTTGGGAAAGACACAAATCTAATAAGGACAACAAGAATATTCTTATTCTATAATAAGATATCTTCAATATGCAAATATTATGAAAAATAAAAATAATATAACCCAAATGCATACATTTTAGTAGTTTATGATTTATAGTTTTCTTAAGAAATAGAGTACGCTGCAGTAATGAATTTATCATTTTATTCTTTACCTTTTGTATCACATTTCTTGATTTTCAAGTTTTCACATATCAATATCAATTCTATATATATAAGAAAAATATTTTTCATCCCAAAGATTCAAATCATACTATAAACTTTCTGAAATAAATTAATTTTAAATTTTCCACATTCAATAATATGTCTTTTCAAAATTTGGTTGTAAGCTTTATTTGTTGCTTCCAAAAATCAATGAAAATTAAAATACAGCTAAAATTTTCTCCCAAATAACTAATATTCAATTTTATTAATTCTCTTAGTTGTAATTGAATGCTCAAAAGCATATGTTGGTACTTTTTCTTCTAAATCACAAAAAGTAAAATAAAAACCTAAATGGAGACTTAAATATATGAGGTGTGAGACAAAAAAATATAAGTTGTATTATGTTAAGTTCTTAAATGTATAACTTCAATTCAAACAATATATTAAATAGTTAGATTAGTAAATGAGGACAACAATTTAGAACTTTTTTGCATATGCATAAAACATATTAATATACAATATTTTTTCACCTATTTAATTTTATGAAATCATACACCAATCCCACTTATTAGAAATTTGACCTTAGACTGATCAAAAACTTTTTAAATGATGATGAACTAGGTCATGAATTGGGAGGTAGAAGAAGGGCGATTGGTAAAATAGAGGAACTATGCCAAGAGAGAAAATAGTTAGGGTAGGGTAGGAAGGAGATGAAATTGTTGAGTGGACTTGTGTGGTAAGAAAAAGGGGAAGGATTTCAAGGACAAAGAGGATAGAATTGTTGGATAAACAAAAGATAGTAGAGGAAAGAGGATAGCATCATGGAGGAGATTGGAAATGGGTCCTTCCACTTATAATTTAATAAAATATATTATATATTTATCTATAGTATGAATTGAATAACGTGATATTTTGTTGTTGAAAATGATGAATTATTATTATCAATTCATTATGGCAAAATGATTATTTCTTGTGTTAGCTTACTTAGTCTTTTTCACATATTGTGTGTTGTTTACAAAGAAATAATAGTAATTAGTTTAGGTTTTATGTGGTATCAAATATCGAGAAATGAATTAAAAATTAAAGCATTTTTTACTAAAAATTAAAAGAATAATTAGTTAAATCATTATTAATGTTATGCATGTAGAAAATATAAAATAAAGTATTGAAATTATAGTGATACTGGAGCCACGCGAGTGCACCCATGGAGTAGTGATGATGGGTTGGGACAGGGGCAAGAACAAGCTTGAGGAATGGGGATGGATGAGAGCAGAGATAAGATTAGAGAGTTAAAAGAGTATAGCAAAGATAGACAGCAAACAAGAAAATGAGAAGGAAGGCAATGATATATTTGTTTGGTATATATTTTGGCATTTTGTAATATATTTTGATATCTTGTTTGGGTATTTTTTGATTTATTTTTGGTTTTCTTAAGTGTAGTTATTTTAACAAAATGTTATCTAATACCGTAGCTACAATTTAATTTTTTTTAATATTCATAGAATGATAAGTAGTTTAAGAATACAGTAAATTCTTAAATTACAATATCACAAAAGAAATGAATTTTTTTAGGATGGGACAAATTTTTATAGGAAAGTCCAAAAATATATGATAATTAGACATTATTTTTAGTTAATTTTAGAGTTTTTCTAAGTAGATGAGTATGTCACTGCATAAATTCCATGACTGAAAATTTTTTATCCTTTACTTTTATTTAAAATAGCATAGTTTCATATAGATTGGAAGCATAAATGTTATCATTCTTAACTTTTAGACTTTTCTTTTCAAGTAATTTTTTTAATAACAATAAATTTATTATTTTGATTTAAAATCTTAACCCGTGCATAGCAGGCATAGAATTCAAGCGTGTGTGTCTATATATACATACAGACATACATACAAACACACACACACACACACATATATATATATGTGTGTGTATGTATAACAATGTTCAGTTCCCTACATGGTATGTTGTTGAATTGGACATATCAATGTTCTACCATGTGGACGACCTTTCTTTTGGTTGTGACAAAAAATTTTTTATGTTTATTTATGTTTTTTGATAGATTTCATTCTTTTTCTTTTTTTTTTGCCAAGAATTAATTTATAGCTCTTTTTCACTTCATTATTCATAGTAAATTTTGATTAATTATTAGTTACCGACCTCATATGTATTTGTATTAATGCCTTTATTTTTTTCAATCAAATCATGAATTTCCTTTTTAATTCGCTATCCATATTATTGGCTTGATGATTCAGCACCATTATCAAAATTCAGATGAACCTTCATTTTTTCTATTATTCCAATCACTTAGTTCCTTTTTTCCTATCATTTACTACTATACCTTTATGTTCTCTAAATTTCAATTAATCTATTATTTTGTGCTAATTATACCTTTCCTCTTATTTAATCAACTAGTCAATCAATCAATCAACCCAATCTTTTAATTCTCTTTTTCAATCACACGAGTTTTTCTTTTATCTATGATTAGGAAAATTTATAATTAGTCACATTATTTTCAATTTTTCTACCCCTATTATTTGACTTGGTTGTTGATTCAATCCCATTGTGTCCCATTATTGATGACAAGGCCATTAGAAAATTTGTTATATTTTATTTTATATTTCTCTATCTTACGTATGTTCTCTTTGTCTCCCTTATTTTCTTTCATGTTACTACTCCTATTAATCTTTTTTCCTTGCTGGTATTGTTGAGTTTGGTCACATGTTCTTTCTTAATGCTTTGAAATTTGACTTTCTTTTTTCATTAATTAATACCTTAATTTAGCCTATTATTCAATGCCATTAATTCAATTCCATTAGCCTAGCGTGAAGACAAAATTTATTTTTTATTCTCAAACTCTTTATAAATACTGAGTATAAAAAAATAGTTTATCTATTCAATGAACATTTAGACTTTCAAATGCAAGAAACCAGCTTTTAATGGAATAAAGCTTCTAGGAAAGGAGATGAACATAGCTCCGATTGAACTTTGCGTCATACGAATAAGTTATTTTTTTCCAGCAAAGGTTGTGAATAAACAAATTAAGTTATGCAAACAAAGAGACAAATACTAAAAACATGCATAAATTGGTAGTTTGGTACAGGACAATTTATCAAAAGAAATTAAACAAAATAACTGAAAGGACTACTGATAATATGATTAGAAGGGCTAAAGTAATATAATTTAGCGTGTGTGTATGTCACCCCTAACCTGTACATACTAGTCGTGAGACATTCTCCATATCCTCAAGTTACACTTAAGAGATACAAGGCTACATTGATATTAAATAACTAAAACAAACTCAATAAAAGCAAATTAGCCATTTATTGTGCAGTAAAAATTCAATGCAAAAAGACCTTACACACTAATGAGTTCAATTGTTCAATAGCTAATATAAACACCATCCAACGTAATAAATAAGAAAGAACAACAAAAGGAGTCTATCTCTTAATCCCTATACATCTAGGAATTAGTAGAAATCGTTTTCGGGCTCTTCAACATACACTATCTCATAATTCTCGAGATCTGCAAAAATGTTAATAAGATGAATTGCACAATAATTGCCCAATAGGTAGCACTATGCCGCTGTTAGATCATGTAATTATAGCTTTTTTGCTCCCAAACATTTACATGCACAACTTCAACTAAATACATAGAGTACTAATGAGTGGCAATCATGTCTTGAGATTCATGAAATACAAATCATACTTGGGGAATCATGATACTGTAAAATATTTCACATAAACTCATAACAAGTACATGTAATGACTGGCTTCTGAGTACTCAATCTAGAGATCAAACCCCTTCTAGGAGGGTGATCAATAGGTTTCATAACTACTAATTGGTCACATGACATGACATGAGTCAACTGGTCGGAATCTATACCAATTTCATGACTAAGTCAATCAGTTAGGTTTTATACCGACTCCATAACTACATACATAGTTAGGAATATAGTTCCTACCATTAATTCCATGAGCATACAGAGCTTTTAAAATTCATTTCATATGTCACATGCATATTTCTTTTTATTTCCTTAAACATGCCACTCTATCATAACTTATAATGTGTAAAGCATCTTAAATAAAATCACATGATCCATTTACATATAAGAACATAGAATTTGCATCCATAAAAATTCACATGAAAACATTTGAAAACATAGAGGGGTAAGCACCATCTATCTCAAACTGACTGCTCGTGAAAACAATCTTAATTCTTGTTAACTGGTGATGCACCTATAAGCGTACATAAGTATCCTAATTAGTTGTTATCCCATATACATAGGATCTCAAGAAAAACTCTAGAATTCATGTCTGGACAACTTATAAATAATATATAAATTTTTTTTCCTAAAATAGAAATTTCTATTTGTTATCAACTAATTAGTTAATTAATTAACGAATTAATTATTTCCTATTATCTTTATGGATAACTTTTTTATACATTGCCTAAAATATTAACCCAATTCTTCTAATACATACAAGCCCAATCTTTAGCCCAATTAGAATTTATTCTAACCCAAACTCCAAAACCGACCTGTAGAGATTTACTTGACCCGTTCCAAGTCAAGAAACCCTACTTGATTCCTTAGATCCGACTCATTTCTGTAACCCAGTACTCAAATGGATCATCTTCTTCTTCTCCAATTTTCCACTAAATATTTTTTAAACCCTAAATTGAAATCCTAATCTTCATCCCTAACACCAACCACCAACTTCACAATCATCATCATCATTTTCTTCGCTGAGTTGCTGGCATTAGAAACAACAGCAACCGCTGCTGCAACCTTTTTTTTTTTTTTTGATTTCTGGTGGCCGTGGCTGAAGTCGCAGCTGCCGTGCTTTGGTTGGCCTTTTTGCTGTGAATGACATCGCCGCTGAGTTAAGGGAAGGGTCCGATCACCCTTCTTTTGGTTTCTCCTGGCTGAAGCTTCAAGCTTTAACTGTGGTTATTTTCCTCCCCTTTTTCTTCCCCGCCAAAATTCAACCCTTAACATTTAGTCCAGCATATTACATCCTCCGTTCACATAAATCCTCCAATTGAAACCCCAGATTTTTAAGCTTTCCCTCACTTTAGTCCTTACATTCAATTTATGCATATTTAAGTACAAAACTTCCTATGACTCTTCAACTTAAAAACTCCATTACTCTTAATCTCAGACTCATACTAATTCTTTCCTAGGCCAGACATAAGTTTGCTAACATAATACACCAATGTAAGATAGCAACGGACAAAATATAGTTCCTAAATAATTCCTAAAGTTGATAAATCTAAGGGCTCGTATGCATTGAAAACTTACCGGTCTCAACGAGTGAGAGTAACGATCCTAGTTGACTTCCTGCTTGACCCCCTACGTACTCTTCTCTGACACTTTCTAAATTATTGTTATCTAACAGAAAGAGAAAGTGAAGGTAGAGAGTTAACATACGCTATGTTTTCAGACTCGGACCGGGCATCGAACCGGCCGAACTCAGGGGTCAGGGGTCGATGGGTCCGACCGGGTTCAACCGAGGGTCGAATCGGATGACGTCATAAATATGTCATAAATATATATATTAATAATATATAATCAAAATAGTACATAAAAAAATTTTCTTAAAAAATAATATATAAAAATTCCCTCAAATTGGTAGTTTTTAACTTTATATATATAAAAAATTTTCTTAAATTGGTAATTTATGACTTTATATATAAATTAGAGAATTTTATATTTAATAAATAAATTGACTTAAAGAATATAATATATATATAGAGGTAGAAATGTAACTTAAAAAATGTATTGGATTAATTTTACACTTTATTAAAATGATGAGAGGTTAAAGCATATTTACTAAAACTTAAAAAGTGAGTTTGAAAGGATATAAATGGGTTAAAGGTAAAAAAAAAAAAAAAAAAAAAAAAAAACTAAACTGGTCAAAAGTCAAACCCGGTCAACTGGTTCACCGGTCAGACCCGCTCAAACCCGGATTTTGACCAGTTTTTTAACTTTTCGGTTTTGAGGGTTGACTCGGACCGGATGCCTGGCCGGTTCCGGTTCAACCGGTCGAACCGGCCGGTCCGGTCCGAGTTTAAAAACACTGAACATACGATGTTTTCCTTTCTAATAGGTCTTTGATGAGTGGGTAACCAACTAAGATACTTTATTTCTAAATTCTCTACCCACTTCAGTTTAAAATGCGTTGTGGACGGATTTTGTTCCTTCCTAAATCTTATCTCTTACCAGGTTGTTACTCCAAAATCACTTTTACTCCATTTACACTTGTTTTACTTTTACCACTAACCTAATTACTCTAATAGTTATTACAAAAATTTTACGGGTTTTACAGTATATAAGTGTGTGTGCACGCCGGTTAAAGAAAAAAAAGAAGCTATAGAGACATTGATTAGGTGATGTTAAGGTTCTTGGTTCAAGTCTGAAGCTCTCCTCCTTCCCCTCTTGTCCATTACAAGGCCTGAGATCTTCTTTGAGAAAAAGAAAAAAAGAAGCGAAAACATTTAAAAAAATGAAGACTAAGACAATTCCGGTTTTTATCTTACCTTTATTTGATTTCATTAAAGTCAACATAGAAACAAAAAGAACTTATTACTTTCCAAATATAAAAGAGGAAATCCAAAGTGCTGACCACCTAATTCAGTGCTTTCCTATGTAGTAGCAGTGCAAACAAAAAAGATCATTTCACTGCCTGGAGAGGAAACATGAAAACCATGGCAAAAAATGATGTGAAATTTGCTGGTTTTTTACTGTTTATAGCATTAGTCATAGTTTCAGCAAAGCCTGAGACGTCTAAACCTTCAATCTTATGCAGTTTCAAATGTTACTTGAAGTGTCAATTTGTACCGAGAAAACAAGTGTGTATAGCCGATTGCTTGAAAAACTGCAAGGATGAACTTGTGGATGCTGTATCCAATTGTACATCTGTTTGTGCAGATTTAGCCTGTAAGAAGTTCTCATCGACCTCAGGTGTGAAAAAATACAAAAAGTTCTATGCTGTGTTAAATTTATAGACAAGATTTTTACATATATACCACCTTTTCATGAGTGGTAAAGTATTTTATATGGAAAATACTCAGGTATATCTGCAGAATTACAATGACCTTTATTCCAAACTGATTAGAATTTGAGAAAGAGATTCATGTCTGTTGTGCCTTGAGAATTTTTACATGGGATCTTTTATGCTGTGCAGATCTATCTATGTTGCAAAGATGCGTGGGTTCCTGCTATGACTACTGCAGTGTATATCGTCGGAAGAATGGCCAGTTTTCTTGAGTAGCCATGTAATTAGAGAACAATATTGAGCACATGTGTGATGAAATAAAGGCCCAATATATTGATATGATCTATATATCTTGTGCAAGTTCTCCGGGTTTTCTAAGTTTGTTGCTGCAAAATGGAAATGTGACTCGAGAAGAAGATTATATTATATGTTTCTCACATATTTGACCAATTTTTAATGAAAGTAAAGCTTCTGGGAAAGGAGACGAATAGAGCTCCTATTGAATTTTGTCTCCCAGTAATAACTTCCTTTTTCCAACAATGGCTTGCAAGTAAAAAAATTAAGTTACGCAAACAAAGAGACAAAAATTATGTCATACGTTTGTCAATTACAGAAAGAAATAGCATCTTTTGGCCCTTTTTGGGGTGGCATGAATGAACTTTGTCAAGAATGTGATGAAGTCATGTAGTTAAGGTTGGTTAAAGTGACATTTAGCTCTTGGTTAAAGTGACATATTGTGTTATGCCCTAAAGGTAGAAAAGTGACATTCACACAAGACATGTAGAAAAGTGAATGCTTTTCTTATTTAATATTGTGTTATGCCCTAAATCCAATCAATTTGAACTCTAAAAATACTTTTGTATTTTACATATTGATTTATGGCAATTTTTATTTTTTATTCTTTTTGTTATATTGCTGCAATTTTAATAATAAAACCCTTGGAATTAATAACCTTGAGAAGAAATCATAAAGGTTGTGATAATAATATTCTTCTTATTCTTATGGTTATTAATTTTAAATATCCTTAACTATAGTATTAGTGAGAAAGGGTATCGCTACTACTAATAGATTAGCATACTACTAATAGATTAGCATATATTAAGTTTCTTACTTTTTGAAGATAGTAGTTGATCTAATCGTCTATAGTGTGTGGAACATCTAAACTAGTATCTAAATGCTTGTGAATGATAAGTACATTGGATTAACCAATTGAAAATTCCATAGTGTTAGTGGAAAATTTCTCTATGTGATAAGCGATTTTTAGATTTGAAATGATCATAGCTACTTGAGTGAATTATTGTCTTTTGACCCAATTTGTTGTTATTCTTAATCGAGTAATTATATGATAGATGTTGGATACGATATGAAATATGAAAAGATGATGAGTTATCAGTAAAGGATTCACCATTTCTATTCATCCATTTACAAGGAAAATTTTTTCAAAGGAAAGGCATATCTCTTGCTATCCTTAACAACTATAAGATCTTCAAAATATAGATCCTTTTAGGGGATGAAATTTTTATTTTTATACTTCCATTGCTATGCCTTTTTGGGGCTGATTGCATCTCCTTTATTCAATATGATTACAAGACTGCAAAATATTAATTGAAGAAGGATATATATGCTTTAAATATCCTATATTGCTCTAACATAGTTATAAAATGAAAGTTTCTTTCTTTTTAAAATTATTTTTCCACCGGGGATAGGATTTAAGAAGTAGGAAAGGGGTAATGAAACTTGAACTGAAACTCTAATTATTGGAAGCTGATTGGTTTGTTGCTTAACATAAAAACGTCATTTGTTTGTCAAGTTCATTAACTTAATTCAGTAAATTAATTAAAAGGATTAACTTTTTATACACTGTCAGTGTAGTGTTTTTTTTACACTAGCATGATTTAAATTTTAATTTTAAATTTGTATTATGTGGCATAATCCAAACCTGCTAGTGTATGAAAACTTATACACTGACAGTGTATAAAAAAGTTATCCGAATTAAAAACCTAATAGTTAAGATTGCAAAATCTGTAAAATTAATCTAAAATTATTAGATGGATACATGTAAAAAAAACAAAGGACATTCACGATATGGTTCACTATGAATTGCAATACGAATTCAGAATGTGTTTGGACTTGGACCATATACATATTGTACTTTAGCCTAGAAAAAATGGGTTTGGATTAATTCCGTATTGCACCCTTCAATTTTATTTGTATTCTCACTTTAATCTCTAAACTTCAATCACTACAAGAAAAATGGGGTTTAGTGACAACATTAATTGTGATAACGAAAATCTTATCACAGATGCCATTAATCAGTGATGACTTTGAGGTCGACTTACTTGGGCTCATTGTTAGTGACAACATTGGAGTTGTCACATGCAAGTTGTCACAATATGATTGGAGGTGCTTGTAGGTTTGGAGGAAAATGAGTTACGTGACAACCCACAAAAATGTTGTCACTGAAGTGTATGACACAGTGACGACTTCTATTGTCGTCATTGAAAGTGTACTAGTTCGGAATCAGTGACAACAGTTTTTTTATCACTGTTTAAAACATGTCCTTGGATCACTTTCATAAATCCTACTATGGCACCCTAATTTTTGCATTTCAGCCCCATGTGTAATACAACAATTTCATTAATTCTAGGGTGACACCCTAAATTTTATGATTTTGCCCCAAATTTTTATTATTAGCAAAATATTGCTAGTATCATGTTTTCTAATTTTCCCAAGCGTAGCTAATAATATATTGGAAAAAAATTTCTATGCGATTCCCAATTTAGGCACCATAACAACATTTACAAAATTAATGATTAGCATAATCTAAATGTGGAGGTAATGAACAATAGAATTTTATTTGAAATTAAGTCTAATCCTTACATTTGGATGAGCAAAAGGTTGTTATTAATTATAATAGACACATTCATCACTTATGATCTAGTACTTTACCAAATGGATTCAGCATTTCAAGCGTGTGTTGGTAGAAGGTGATTATAATTGTTTGATCAACTAAGTAAAGCTATCGAGTTCTTATTAGCTGCAACCTTAGTTATCGAGGATGTGATCCGGATCGTGGGATCTTACGATCCTACGATCCAATTATAACTTTAGATTTCGATCCGATTTTGTTACGATCCTACCATTTAAAGATATTATGATAAAAATTTTAATAATTTGATCATAATTTTGTATAGAAAATTCTGCTATTTGTTGCATTAGAAATTAGATTCAAAAAACTTTAAAAGCACATAATTATGTTATGCTAATTCCTTACCTATAAAAATTGGTGAATCTTTAAAAATTGGTATTTAATTGTCTCATTAATAAATACTTAAATGACACACACACATATACAAAGTCAATTTATTCAGCTACGTACCTTGTCCAATAATTGCATTTGGACTCAAAATTGAGAAAGAACAATATTTTTAATTTAATCAGATTCATTTACAATATGTCACATGTAGTTTCAAAATTTTTATTTAATTTTTAGATTATTCCCAATATTTTAGATAATACGATTTTAACCTCAATTAATAATACTATTATATTGATTATACATGAGTTGCATTATTTATTGCTGTATATGTGAATTGCAAACATCAAAATTACTAGTAAGATTATTTTTTACGATTTATGTAGGATCTATCGATCCGATCGATCCTGATCCAGATCTAAAGTAAAAAAGCGATCAAGGTAGAATCCGATTTTAAAACCTTGCAATGATACATAAGCGATAATGACAAAAAAATGAGTACCAAAAAAATTTTGAATGAAAGAATGTTTAATATTTTGGTACATAAACAAAGTTTTAATAGACTTTTTTTTTGAAGTATTTTATTGTATAATAAATTAGAAAAAGGTTTTAAGTTAGGGAAAAAAAAGCTAAAAAAATCCGGAGTCCAAACACACTAAATTTTAGTACTCTAAAATTTGAGTTGAACTTCAGAATAAATGAAAAAAGAAAACGTGCTAATAATTTTTTTCCTAATTGAATATAGCTGTGAAAAAGGAAAAAGAGAGACATAGTTGCATAAAGCTGTCCCAATTGCAAAGAAAGCGTGCAATTATATCTGAAAGCGTGCAAAGAAAGCTGTTCCACTTGCTTTATACTAGAAAGAAGGCGTGCAATTTATAATTTTAGGAGTGTAAGAGCGGGAAGTGAAAAATTGACTGATGTGTGGCGGGGAAGAGGAATTTGGTCTATATGACATGGTTTTGGAACAACGTCGGCGGATCTAGCTATAGCGAAACACTTAACCAAATTTTTCTAAGTCCGACTTCTTCTCCAAATATCTCTCTGTCTAATTCACTAGCTGCACACACACTATTCACCTGCAAAAACCAGCTCAAATCAAAGTCCCATTCTCTCATTCTAATCCAGAAATGAGTGGAACTGCTGGAATGTAGACAGCTCACAACAAGCTCACACAAGTTGAAATCCTCCCGATTCAACATTTCCACTGACTTAGGGCAAGAATGTTCAAAGCCGGAGGTTAGATCTGCAAGGTTAGAGGCTGAAGCTTGGGGAAAACTTCTTGGCTGCAGGTTGAAGGCATAGTTTGAGGTAATTTTTCTATTTTGTGCTTGATGCATTGTACATAATTTCTTGGTTGCTGGTAGCTGCAATGTTGTCTGTTTCTTGTTTAATTCTTCATGGGCTATGGGTCTACTTGCACTCCGAGCAGAAATTTGAGGAAATTTTGGAGTAATCTTGAGCCAAATGTCCCTTGTGTTAAAGTCATCAAAGTTGCAGCTTTATATATGGGTAGCAGCACTAAAGTTCATGTCCTCTGTTTTATTTGAAAGATTCTGGCATTTACTAGTACTATGTTTCACAAAATCACTCAATTAACATCTTGGTGTAGTTTAGGGTGCAAGGGATAACAAAACTAGAGAAATAGTGCGTCAGTCGTGAAGTTAATGGAGACAATGAAACAGCCAACAATAGTGAAGTTAAGTGCTGGTGTTGAAGTCTATATTGGAACTTTTGATCTTTAAATTGATGTGGTTAATTACTTTTTTCACTGTTCAACAGCCTCAGCAGATTATCATATAAGCTTGTCCTCTGAAATGATTTGGGAAATAGTTGGTTAAAAAGTCAATAGACCACACATTTTGAGAATCCTTTGTAGATACATCTATATTTTATTTCCTAAGATTATTTACTTGGGTTTGCATTGAGTTATCCAATATCTTAGCAGATGTGTTGGAATGCAGGGCTAAAATGGGGTTTCAGTATTAATTTTTGCTGTTTATTCTAAGTATATCTCAGCTATTGGTATTCATTATCTTGTAACTTGGACTACTGATCTAGGAATGGATGGCAAGTTTATACCTGATTAGGCTGTAGACTTTACAGTTACATCCTTCCTGTATAGCCTCTAAAATATTTTTGAATGGAACTAAACCATCTTTCTTCTTGATCTCTTGAAGAAGTTTGCTTGAAAATCACCATGTACATGCGCCAAAGGTAGATTGCATATGATGAGCATAGATACCAGTTTATCTGACACTGATGATTATTGTCCGAGTGTTTTGTCTTATAGAGAGAACTCCAGCGGGAGCTTGAGCAAGTGGAATCTGGAAACCGACCATCACGGCGAGAATTTCCCTCGTCCACTCATAGTAGGTAGGGCTCCATTAAAAGTCATCACTACAGCTGATAACTTCTCAAGATCTTACTTTCACATGCTTGTTAATCATTGTTTGTTCGTTGTTTGAGTGTCTTCTAGAAAATTTGGAATCATCTTTTCTTCAATCGTCTGATACTAATGGTTGATGTTGCATCCTTGACTTCAATAAACTGCATGCTATATTGGGCCCTTTCAGTAATATTGTTGCAAACGTATCGTGTCAAAGGAAAGAAGCAAAATAACAAAACTGTTCTAACCCAAATTGCACTTGAATAAAGATATTCACGGCTGCATTTTCTGCACATTACGAGGTGGTTATTTTGTGGTGCAATTTTGGACACTTGTCCAAACCCAAATTGCAAAATGAACAAAAATAGATTCTCCTTCATTACAAATTGATTTGAAATTATTTCTATCTTACTTGTATTTAACTTTCTTCTTCACAAAATGTAGCAATTCACTAGCTAGAGGAAAAAAAAATTCAGATTACTTGGTCAAAATTATTATTATTTATTTAATTTCTCAATATTTCACTCAAGCTCTCTAATGATACATAAAGTGTGTTTTCAAATATAACTAGCTGTGGCCATCGAATGGGACTTGGAATTCTATAATTTTTTTTCCTCAAGAAAATAGCAAATGGGGGATTGAAGGTTAGTATAACTTTGGGTGAACTTTTCTGTTATGTAATGGGCTGCAAGTTTGAATTAATGATTCATATGATGACTTGTATTTTGCTTGAAAATGCTTGGTATGATGTACATGGGTCATCTAATATATGATGACTTGAATTTTTGTTATATAATGGGCTACCTGAACTATCTTTTTGGGACTTTTTGTTTGCTTATATAGCTTGGGAGATGCTTGGCATGATTTTTTTTTTTGCTTGACATCAATGAAGTATGCATCTTGTTGGCTGTTTTTTTTTTTTTTTCCATGTTTGGACCAGCTGAATATACTTGGTATGTTATGCATTATGCCTGACAGCAATAAGTCAATAATAATAGCTAAATTGCCTACTTATTTGGTTAATGATTTTGGGTATTTGATTTTATCCCCTGCTATTTTGTTAGTTAGTTTAGTATTAAAGCAACACATTGTCTACTTATGTTCTGGATTTGTAACTATAGGACATGGACAAAAACTGAATGACACTTGATAATAGGAAGGATGAGTCTTATAAACATGGGGTTGCTGCTTTCCTTAAATTTGCATTTTCTGAAAAGCCAGAAGATCATACGATCCCATGCACATGCAAACAATGCAATAACTTTCGCAACTATACAAAAAGTGTGGTGGAGGACCACTTATTTGCTTTTGGCATTCGTAAAAGCTATACTCAATGGATACATCATGGTGAACAATTTCGGCATGAAATTGAGAAGGATAGTGGTCAACATGGGGTTGAAGAGAGGGATAATGATATTGAAGATTTAAATGATATGGTCAATGACATAGGTACTGCACATTGGGGGAAAAATTGGTTTTGTCAGGATGAACAAAGTGGGGATAGTTCAAACGTGAGTGATAGTGACACTGATACCTTCTTGAGGTTGTTAAATGATGCAAAAAAACCACTCTATCCGGGAAATGCATTTTTCTCAAAGTTGTCTTTTGTAGTCACACTACTTCATCTGAAAACGATGAATGGGTGGACTATAAGGTCATTCAATTCATTGCTAGAAGTCTTTAAGAATGCACTACCTCCTGACGCTTTTGTTCCCAAGTCTTTCTGTGATGCTAAGAAAATCATTCGGGATAGAGATAATATATACAAGACCGTTACGGTAATTATATCCTATTCAAAAAATCACTACTTGGTCACATTAGTTTGATCTTTATACTTAGGCAGCTTATATTTATGCTTGTGTCATGTGACGTAGATTTATATTTCAATATTATTAAAGTTTCATTTGTCATGTAGGATGACTTTCAATTTGTGGAAGACAACTACTCAAAAACTGCTGTAAATAGGCAGTTAAACATCTTATACAGGAATCACCGCTATCGGTTGCATAGGTATTTCCTAACTTTTGAAACAAAGGAGGAAGCGATTAGACGGGTTCCTGAAGGTGTCAAACCTGATGATTGGAAATGGATGTGTGACTACTTTGGATCCGAAGAATTCAAGGTCTAGTTGTATATGAGAATTTGACTTTTTTAAATGTCTTATTTCATTAAACAAAAAAATTAGTAATTTGTTGGTTGTTGAGCTATTACAAAAAATTAGTGAGCGGAACAAAGTAAATCGTGCCAAAAATGAAACTCATACCGCCGTTGGAACAAAGTCACTTGCAAGACTTGTTGAAGAAAAGGTAATAATTTCTTTATCAACCTTATGTTCTTCATTTGGGTGTTTGTGCATTTTAACATTGAAGTATAACTGGTTATTTGTATAGAAAAGGAAGGAGGGGATAGAACTTCAGAGATAGATCTATTTGAGATCAGCTGTACATCAAAGAAGGCTGGGGGCTTGGTGAATGATCTAGCAAGACATACTTTGGTGAGATAATTTGTATCATGTTTTATCCATTTTCTATTTCTATTTGACATGCTAGTTAACAGCAAAACTAAGGTTGTTACAATTGTGTAGGAAACAATGAAGGAATTGGAAGCTTCAACTTCAATGACTAGTAAAGAAATTTGTGAACAGCAACTTGGCTACATACCTGGACATATCCATCGCCGCAGTGCAGCCCAAAAACAAGCAGCTGAGCTTGAGCACTTGAGGAGTGAACTGGAGGAGCATAGAAAAAGGGCGGATCAGGCAGAGCAACGAGCTACATCAATTGTTGAGGAATTCAATGCCCAAAAGGAGCTGATTAAGAGCTTGCAAGATGAACAAGCCCAAACAAGAGGGCTATATGAGGAGTTGATTACCCAAATGAAAGATTTACGCAAGTGATAAAGGTGAAGAGACAAGTTTCTAGTTATTTTCTTCTATTTTCACTCTCCATTTCAGTTTCTATCTTCGTAAGAAATTCTTAAGTTCACTAAAATTTTGGTTGGGCTGCAAAATTGGAGTGCTTAAAATAAAACCAAAGTCGACGCCATGAAAACTTATGTAAACTAGTAAATGGATATCAAATCATTTAAAGTGGTAAATTTAGAGATTGAAAGTTAAATTGCAATCAGCTTTTTATATTTATAATACGATTGCTTATAACCACAGTGATTAGGAAGACCAACCACATTTGAGTGTGGCTACATGTGGAATAGTAGTAGTAATTAACTTTTGTTGTCTATACAGGCATGTTTAATGCATAGCTGTTCAGAAGAAATGTGTGAGTCTAACTAGAGTTAGCTTTTGGAGATGCTTATGACAATGGCTTGAAGTTTGACATTGGTGCTCTGGCTATGCTTTTGTTTATTGTGTAGTACTTTGTTTTTTTGGATGGCCAGTTGGTTTTTTTTGGATGGCTTTTGATATGTGGTTTTTGGATGGCCACTTGGTTTCAGCACTTGATATGTAGTTTTTGGATGGCCAATTGTAAATAGATGTTGAACTGTTGTGCCCACAATTTGGACCCATTTTGGTTGCTACCTATTTTTAATGCCATTGGAGATACTTATGACAATATAATTGTCTTTTTCAAGTTTAATCGTTTGATTTTCATATATATTTGGGATTCATCTATCAAGAAATTTCAGTTGGATTGATTGGAAATGCTATAGGAGCAGGATGGAATATGGTGAAGTTATACCTTCTAATAAAGTTTTGTGACAACTACATAGAAGGTTGTCACTAGCTGCAAAATTCACCTAGTGACAATAATTCTCGTCACTACTCAACCTGATACATAGTGACAAGGCAAAAGTCATCACAGTTCCTCCTAAATTTGTGACGACTTTTTTTCCAATTTATGACACTAGTCAACCTGATATATAGTGACAAGGAAAAAAGTCGTCACAGTTTAGACCAAATTTGTGACGACTATTTTTCATTTATGACAAAATAAAATGCGCAACGGTGACAACAAAAGTCGTCATTGATTTGGTCTAAACTGTGACGACTTTCTTCTCATCATAGAAAAAGGCCTTCTGTGACGACCCGTTTAAGGTTGTCACATGACCTCATTTGTGACATAGAATCTGTGACGACGATGTGACAACGGAAAATATCGTCACAATAGACTTTTAATGACGATATTTGGGGTTTCTATGACGACTTTTGGTTGTCACTAAACCCCATATTTCTTGTAGTGAATTTGGGACACTTTATTCCTTAAAATGAGATTGATTTTACTTAACTGGGAGAAGTTCCATATTTTAGGGACTAAAGTATCCTACTTTGAAGTTTAGAGATCAAAATGAGAATCGGATACAGTTCAAGGGTGCAAAATGAAATTAATCCAAACTTCTTTTTTTTTTTTTCCTCTAGGGTATGTTATGTATATGGTCCAAGTTTAAATACATTTTGAATTTGCATTAGTCCCTAAAGTGGGAGATATTAGTGAGATAGATTTTACTTAACAAGGAGAGATTTCTTATTTTAGGAACTAAAGTGTGTCACCTTGAATTTTAAGCATCAAAGTGAGAATTCAGATACAATTGAAGGGTGTAAAATGAAATTAATCTAAACTTTTTTTTTTCTAATTTAAAGTACTCTATGTATATGGTCCAAGTTCAAATACATTTTGAATTCATATTTTGTCCCTAAAGTGGGACACATTACATAGTTAAGTGGGATAAATTTTACGCTTTAATAAGTACTAAAGTGGAGTAGATTTTATTTGAATGGAATAGATTTTATATTTTAGGGATTAAAGTTTTCCACTTTGAAGTTTCAAGATCAAAGTAAAAGTTCATGTATAGTTGAAGGGTGTAAAGTGAAATTAATCCTAAAATTTTAGCACTTAGGAAAGTGTTTTGAGAATTTTAACTCGGTGGCAAAGATAATTTCTTCCTTGGCTGACATGGAGCCAGCAATGCATCTTTAATTCCAAAGAGAATTGCAAGTTTGATCCTCAGTCTATGACCCATGCACGCAAGTATTCCCTAAAATTTTGGCCTTCACAAATGTGGCCCCTAATGTTTTGAATCTTGCGCAAATTTTGCACAATTGATGAAAAAAGTATAAATAGCTTATGATTAAAATTAAATTGACGTTAATCAAAAGATTTGATCTCACATTTTTGGTTCCTATGTTTCAATCTATATGGTCTCTTAAGTTTCAATCAATACAAATTTGACTGACCAAACTAGCATTTTTATACATGGGCCCATGTAAGTCATGGGGCAGAGATTCAAATGCTGTACCTTGAAGACACATGAAGAGAACCCAAAATGTCGAAAAGGACTAATTTTAACTAAAGGATTCTCAACATCTCATATCCACCTCCGGCTTATTGTTTATCTGGTCTTCAACTCATTAAAGTCGATGCAAAAACAAAAGCAATTTACTACTAGGAAACAAATATGTTGCCCGTCCCATTCATTGGTCTCTTATATAACAGCTACGCAAACAACAAAAGACCATTTCACTGTCTAAAAACAAGGTAGAGAGGGGAAAAAGGAAACCATGGCAAAAAATGCTGTGAAATTTGCTGGAGTTTTAGTGTTTGTAGCATTAGTAGTAGTTTCAGCAAAGCCTGAAATCTCTAACATTTCAATCCCCTGCCCTTTGAAATGTGCTTTCAAGTGTAAGGTTATACCAGGGAAAAACATACTATGCCTAGCCCGTTGCCTGAAAAACTGCACTGATCAAGTTGTGGAGGTTGACTCTAACTCTACATCTGGTGCAAATTTAAGCCCTAGCCCTAGCCCTAGCCCTGAACCTGGAAGTCCTAAATGCATTCCAAAATGTGCCTTGAAGTGCCTATTAGCACCAGGGAAAGATGTACTATGTATAGCAGATTGCTTGGACAAGTGCAGCGGTCAAGCTGTGGATGCTGTCTCTTACTGTCCATCTGCTTGTGCAGATATTAGCTGTAAGAAGTTTTCATCCGCCTCAGGTAGGCAAGAACGTACATAAAAAAATTTTACAATCTATTAATAAAATTTTACAATATTTGTAGCATTTTATGTAGAAAAATATTTTAGGTTTACTATCATTTTGAAGAATTATTGTAATATTTGTTTCCTGATTATTACAATTTTCATGGCACTTACTAAAAAAATTATAGTTTAGATGTTTAAATTTTGGACTCATTTGGAGGCAAATTCCTCAGATTATTTCTATTTGGAAAAAAAGTCCATAATGTATAGCTAATTTTTTTTGTCTTCTTCATCTATGGGTGCCACACGTCTGACGTGCGGCACCTAGGTGATTTTTTTTTTTTTTGGTTATCAATTTGCAGAGGGGCTTCGGTGCAAATATGTGAGAAAATATGATTTGGTGCCGCATGTGTAGTATGCAGCACCTGAAACAGAAAATGGTGTGTGACTGGTGCCGCACACTACAAGTGCGGCACCCAGTCAAACGAAAAAAAAAATTTTAATAATTTAAGTAATAAATCTGATATAGGGTTTTTGGTGAAAATGTTATACGGTTGGGTTTAACTTGTGAAAGAGTAGTAATTAAAAAATTACCCTTGACCTAAGGGGAAAAAAAATATTGAAGAGGAAAAATTGAAATTGAAATGGCACAAATTTGGTAAAATTTTGAATTGAATTGACAAAAATTGTATTGCAATGATATAATTAAAAAATCTAATGTGTTTGAATCTCATATATTAGGGGTTCTGTATTTTGTGAAAATATAAAAATATAATATATATATATACATCAAGTGCGAGAAATATTAACCGGTAAATATTGATATTACAATGGGTGTTATGGTTTATGGTTAAAAAGAGTAAAACACAAGACTATTATTTTGTAATTAGATTATGAAAAAAGTTTTGTTAATTATGAAAGTGGAAAAGTTGGAAAAGCTGTTACTTTGGAGTTTAGGGTTTAGGGTTACACGGCATGGTATATAAAAATAATTCGGCGCGTAAACCCTAAAAAAATTTGAGAGTAATAAATAAAATGTAAGCGGAGAAAATTTTATAAATTTGATAAAAATTGAGAACCCAATGTGTTTTAGGCCTCAAACAAAAAATAGTTATATTTGGGCGGAGACAAGGGTGCTGAACTTCGCGTTCACGTCTGCCGCACTCTCCATGTCTTTGCCAGCCAGACTCCACATTTGCTATTTAGCCCTTCTACCAGTTTAGAATTTTTGCACTTTGGTCCCTGATCCATTCTTGCCAAAAAAAATTGCACCGAAGCCCCTCCCTCTTCAAATTGTTAAAAAAAAAAAATCCACCTAGGTGCTGACGTGCGGCACCCATAGATGAAGAAGACAAAAAAAATCAGCAATACATTACGAACTTTTTTTCCAAATAGCAATAATCTGAGAAATTTGCCCTCATTTGGATGGTGAGTTTTTTGAGTGTTTGTATAAAATCCATGATATAACAGGCATAAGAAATAATTTTTAACACTTGAAAAGTAATCTGAGAATCCCTATTAAATGGACTCTTCAATTTCTTCTTTAGATGGCTTTAATTCCATAAATATAACTTTAATTTTTTTAGATAACTGAGGGGCAATGCACAAAATTTCCAGACGTGGACGCAGCAAAAAGGAGTCAGGGTCAACTTTTTCCCTTTTGTTCTTTGCTCCAAATAAGAAGTGGTTGATATAAGTAATACGGAAGTTTGGAAACACGGTGCTGCGGTTTCCTTTTTTTTTTTTTTGGGGGAGGAGGGGTGTATAGAATTGAATTTTATTAAAATAGACGTAGATTCAATTGTTAACTTCAGAAGAAAAAAAAAAAAGAAACTTAACAGTTGACATTTAAAGTCTCATTAACCAATATCTCAATTTATTGCCGTCTTGACAAATGGTGACCCTGTTTGGCAGTTATTAAGTTTTTTTATCAAGTTTTTTTTACAAGTTTTTTAACTACTTTAACTATAACAACCTCAAAAAACTTTCTAAAATTTTTAATATACACCTCAAATATCCAAAAACACACATAAAAAAATTTTTCCCTTCCTCCTCATATCTCAACCCACCACCACTTCCATCCCCAGCCAACACTTTGCCACCACTAACTCCAATGCAACCGGCAACCTACTTTCCCCCCTCCCCTTTCTCCTCTCCCTCTCCTGCCTCCCCTCCTCCTCCTGCCCTCTCCCCCTCATCTCTTTCCTACTCCCCCCTCTCCCTTTCCTCCTCTCCTCTCCTCTCCCTAGCCTCTCCCCTCCTCTCGTAGCCTCTGGTCGCACAACCAACTGTGCCTGGGGCTGGTCGCACTACCCTTTTGCTCACTTTGCTCATTTTGAAAATATCCTAACCACTTTGTTTGTTCAAAAAAAAAAATCACCACCTAAAAAATAATTTCTACTCGTACCACTATATCACAAATCTATAATTCATAAAAATAAAAATTTTAAAAATAAAAAAAGATATTTGTAAAGAAATATACTAGTACCAATTAATTTATATATTTAAAACTAAGTCATTATAAACATTTTTTGCCTAACATCTTCACAACTTCATTGACCAAGTCTTCAAATTGTACTAATTCATTATAAAGTCAACTCAAAACAAACAAAAAAAGCATACATTCATATTCCATATTATCACAATTAGAAAAAAAATAAAATTTAATTTATTACAATTTATACGTAAAAAAATTGTACGACCATACAAAAAAAAAAAGAATAAAAAGAATTTTGGATAAACAGAAAAAAGAAAAAAGTGACTTTTGATTCTTTTTCTTTCATTTTTTGACATCCATTTATTTGATATGTAAATCATGTACCAAGTGAAGGTTAATATAGTAAATTTACAATTACTAGGGAGGTGAGTGATATTTTTAAAACTATAGGGGTGCCAGGTGATATTACGAGAAACCTCAGGGGAGGTTTCTGATATTATCCGTTAATCCTAATTTCAGCATATGCATAATAAAATGTCATTTTGAATGTGAAAATCGGCCAGTAAGATTTTTATGTGAGAAAGATTGTTTCGATAAGTGCTTGGATGTTTCGATAAGTGCGTGGATCAAAGATTCCAAGCTGTTTCTTATTGGACATCTGTTTGTACAAATTCAAATGGCAAGAAGTTCTCATAGATCTCAGGCATAGATTTTTGACTCTTAAATTAATTATAGGTGCAAATTGTAGATGCAATAAGAGGCTAGCCCAAGAAGTCTGTCAACAAAACATTCAACCCCAAAATATGAAATATGAATACTGTATCTCACAAAGTTCAATTATTCTAGGAAGCGTCCCTTTTGACAAATGTTCAAGTTGCATCCTTCTTTAATTATAATGTTTTTGCTTCCAGAGGAAAAAATTAATATCCCACTTAATTTGGCCACTTTATGCCGGAATATTTGCTGTGGGATTGTAAAATGTAAATGTGCTTGCCATGACTACTGTTGCAATTATCAGAAGATTGGCTAGTTTTCTTTAAGCAGCCGCGTAATTAATTAAGGATAGAATTTAGAACACATATGAGTAGTTGTCAAAATAGGTGATTTGGGTATATATGGGTAAGTCATAATTGGATAATGGGTATAATTGAATCAACCCATTTATACCCATTTATTTAAATGGGTATGGGTATACACAACTACCCATTTATGACTTATTTGAAATATTATTTAGGTGTTTGACAATAAATAATGGCTTTTTGTTGTTATTACGTTGGTAAGAAATTCAAATTTATCTCTTTATCACTCACTAAAATTTTGAATAAAATGTGTATTTGTTTTTAAATGGGTTAAATGGGTGAGTCAAGTCAACCCATTACCTACCAATTAAATAGGTATAAATGGGTACCCATTTACACCCATTTAAAATTAATGGGTTGATTTGGGTAAATTATTAATGGGTTGGGTTTGGGTGAGCCACTATATATGGGTTGTGATTGACACCTATGGTCCAAATCAAATGCTCAATTCATGGGATATGCTCTATCTATTTCACTCAAGTTTTATGGGTTTTCCTAAGTTTGTTACTTGTAATATCCATTAGCTACACAAGAAGCAGATTGTTATATCATATATGTCAGACAGATTGGACCAATTCTTATGAAATCAAAGCTCCTAGGGCAGAGGAAAATAACAGCTCCAACTACAGCCTCTTACATATAACATCTATCCTCCAAGAAAGGCTTGCTGTAATACGTAAATTATTTTTTCGCACAAAGAGACAAAGAAAATAGTAACGTACGTTTTCATTTCCAATAAGAATTGGTATGTTGATATACTTCAGTTCAGCTGAAGAATTTGACATTTGGTTATACACCACGAAGTCCAATATTTAGTTGATCATGTACTAGCCTGAGTATTTTATCTTGACATTTAAAATTGCAAGAAGAATGATATATTGATCAACTTAATAACAAAGAATAGTTAACACGATAATTCCCAATTTACTGTGACATACTATAAGAAGCGTTGGATCTAGAGGAGTCAAGAAAAGTTTGGAGGGGATCAAATCACCACAATACCAAAAAAGTGAATTAGTATACCTTCTGAATTAACTACAAGTTGGAGGATTTGATCTCCAACTTGCAATCCAACATAGAACTTAGGCTGTGTTTGAATTGATGTATTTGACTTCAGGAGAGATTTTGAATGAATAAATTTGAAGTGAATAGATTCGAAATACACTTTAATTGAATTACATTGTTTGGTTTACAATGAAAAAGGATGCAAAGGATTTAAACGAACAAAAATTTTCGGCACAGATCATAAAAAATTGGAAGAGCTTGAGGGTTAGAATCAAATTGTATATTCTTGCTTTCTCCCCCCTTTTGACCCAGTCGTTGCTTCCGTTCACTGTTCCTCCTACGATAGTACCATTGGGAAGAAAAAGACACTTAACTTCAACCACCATTAGAGTGGCTACCATTACTGGTTTTC
Source organism: Gardenia jasminoides (assembly GCA_013103745.1). Taxonomy (NCBI): domain Eukaryota; kingdom Viridiplantae; phylum Streptophyta; class Magnoliopsida; order Gentianales; family Rubiaceae; genus Gardenia; species Gardenia jasminoides. The sequence goes on from CM023105.1 coordinate 25,947,077, forward strand.
ACAGCATCAACATTCCACAAGAAAATTGAGTTCTTTCATTTTCACAAGAAAAACAAATTGAGTGTGTTTCTTTCAATTTCACAAGAAAATTTTCGTAAATTGAATTCCTGCAATGCCAGTGCCCCTAATGGCCAGCTTCAAGCTCACGGACAAACGCGCGAATCCCAAAACAGCGACAGGCTGCGGCGGCAACTCACTCCGTAGTTGCCTTTCATGGCGCCATCACCTTGAGTAGACGGCGGTTGATGGCAATGCAAGAGATGGAAATTGATCCGTGAGAGATGACAATAGTTATGAAGTGCAAAAAGATGGGGGCAAGAGAGACTATGAGTGCCGAGAGCTGTGAGACGATAGAGGGAGGATGTAGTTTCACTAGAAAAGTTGAGAAAGAGATTAGATGAAATAGGCATCACATCGAGATGGATTTCAAATTACATCGATAACAAGAGGAATTCAAATCCCAAATTTTAGGCAGTTGAAATCCACTCTGAACCCACTAGGGCTTAGTCGAGGTGATCTATCCAACAGCACCTTTGTCGCCTTCCAATGCCAGACCAGGGTTCAAGTCTTAGGACTCGCTTTGGCGCTGGTGTCTACTGTGAGGAACCTTCTGCTAACCCTGTATAAAAATGGGAGGCTATTTCTCCCAACAACCCAAATAAGGGTTGGGGCCTGAAGTGGGTCAGGTCCTTTTCGTTTGTTGAAAAAAATCCACTCTGAAATTCTCTTGAATTTGTCATTCAGCGCATCAAATTTTATCCAAATAGTGGAATGGATTTGAATTAAGAATTTGAAATCAAATTCATCCAAATCTACCCATCCAAATACAGTCTTAAAGTTTGTGTATGTGAGGGCCAACTTGCGTGAACGAGTCAGTGAAAATTTTAACAGTTAAGAGTGTAAAATCGGTAAATTAGCCTAAATATTTTGATTTAATACTAGTAAATAGAAGAAATAAAGACACGTTACACACACAATATGGCGTAGTTTGAAATACAATGCAAATTTGGGCATATTTGGAGGTTATACGCATACATACACCTTAGGAAAAAATTTTAACACTTGAAAGTTATTTGAGGACTCTACCCATAGAGCCACCAAAACAGTTTTTAATTTTATTAGATGACTTGGGGCGAATGAACAAATTTTTCAACACAACTAAAGAGGAACAAACGAGAGAAATCATATGGCCAAAAATTATATGAAACTTGCAGCAACTTTCCTATCGCTTGCAGGCAGCATTAGGCATTCTTTCAGCAAAGCCAGAAACATCATTTTCAAGGATTATCTGCACTAAGGAATGTTACCCTAGAATGTAAAGATCAGCCAGGAAGAGTTTTATGTGAGGATTGCTGTCCGAATTCAAACTGGGAGAATTTCTCATCAATTACACTTGTGCATGCAACAAGAATTTAGGACGAAAATTACAAAAAGTTTTTGCATCTAAAGAAAATGAAAATCCTGCTTTGGTCACTATCTTGCCAGAATACTTGTTGTGGGATTTTCCTGTATATGCAGATCAATCTAGATCGGAAGGATGCAAAGGTTCCTGCCATGACTACTCTAGTGTTCATCAGAAAAATGTTTAGCTTGTTTAGTGGCCGTGTAAGGAAAATATTCAAGGATATCTGTGATGAAATAAAGTGGTATATATATGCATTGGACATGTTCTACTCTAAGAGAAGGATAGAGGAAGACTTTCTCCAAGTGTGATGCAAAGATTTTGGCTTTTCCTGATTAATGAATCACCTAGGAAACCAGAATAGCCTATTCAATTGTCAAATTGTCATAAAAAATTTCAGTCAGTCTTTTTAACCAATATCAAGTCAAATGATTAATGACCTGAGGAAACATTGTCAAGAATTTCTCTAGAAATAGTGATTAGGCAACATTAATATTTGATGATTACTGGGGCAGAAATGCTAGAGACCCCTTCCTAGCTTCTGATAAAAGAACTCGAGCTACGACCTACTAAGGCAAGGCTTAAAAGGGGCAAAAAATTAAGCCTACCAGGGCAAGGATTCACTAACTAATTAACCCTGAACCATCACACCCTTGGAACATATGAGACGGGCAGGGATGGTCCCTGCCCGCTTGAACCATCAGGCTCTCTGGACCGTACTCGAGCGATTTTGTCAAATTCCACAAAAGGTAACTCACTTTTTTTAAGGCGTAATTAATTTTCAACGCAAAACAAATATAGAAAAATTTTTTTGAGCTCCACATATAGCGTTAAGAATGATGTATATTCAACCTTATACTTTTTATTTTGGTCAATCTTGACCATGAACCTTCCAAAAACGGTTGATCTGGCAACCATCCTCCATTTCAAGTCCAAGACAAAAAGCATAAAAAGCATGGAAATTCAGTATAACCAGAATTGTAATACAAGGCATATTAAACCATAAGCTAAAGCTGGCATAAATTGGAGAATGTTCAAAATCCAGAGTCAAAACCAAAAGAAAACCTACCAAATTTCACTTCGAATAAGTACCAGTAATTCATGATAAAGCATCAAAGATGAGTATTCTCCAACTCTTAGGCATTTTCCTAAATATATAATTAAGGATTAATCTTATACACATTATCAATATATATATTGTCATTGTTAGATACATGGCGTAAGTGTAAAATTTGAGTTTGAAAATTAAACTCATATGCCATGCATCCAACAACAATAGTATATATATTGTCACTGCATATAAGATTAACCCACATATTAATTAAAAAATTCAAATATCAGAACTGCAATCTAGTTATTATTTGAGTGGTGATCTACGAGGTATTCCTTTTCTTCTATGCCTTCTTATGGGAAGCTCGACTTTTCGAACTTCTTGGATGTTATCCTTGACTTCTACGCCACTTGGCGACGGATCAACTTCACCATTGACAAAGATTCCTCCTAGGGATTCAACCTTCAACGGAAAAAAATTAAAGCAATTTTAACATTCCTAAAACGTGTCCAAAAAATTTTCTTAAAACATAATCTTATTAATAAAAAGAGAGAGAGATTCTTACTTTGCAGGCAATTGAACAAAACTTGTATGCTGGATCCATGATATGTCCTTCACATATCTGACACTTTGGGCCACCCTGCGCTGCCTTTTTATCTTTTTCATGTAAAAAGAAAATTGGCCTGGAGTTAACTATGAAGGGCTGTATGCCATCAACATCCATATCTTTCATTATATCATCTTTTGGCACCCCTACTTTGTAAGATGCTTTGTAAACCTATTACATGATAATATAAAAGATCAATCAAAACTGAAAAGTATTAAAATTTTCGAAAGATTGTAAATTACATAAATGTTGAAATAAAAACTAAACATACTCGCAAAACATCGTGATCTTCGTGCGAATCTCTCCAGCACTTTTTGCAAATCGGTCCATCCATGCAGCTTTTGCAAAAAATTGTTTTCCAATGATGGCCTTCGATGTCACAAGTATCATTAACTTCATAGAAGCTTACTTGGAACAAATTTTTCAGCCATGGTGGTAGAGCTCCAACGGGGGCCATGATAACTTCCCTTTTCAAAATTTTTAGGAGGAAAAGAAATAAAGCACAAAATAATTGCTAAGTTCCCAGAATCTTGAGTTCAATGAAAGTAGAAAAATTTCTGCTCGTTTGGAACTGGTATATATAAGTTTATGGGTAGTTGAGAAAATTTGGAAGTCTCACTATTTGTTTACAGTTATTGACTTGTGTCCAAAGTATTTATAATTGGAATTTTACATATTACCACAACTTAGTTTGAGTTTATATAGAAATTGCTAAATTGTCAACTTCCACTCTCTGCAATTTCATTCTCGAAAGGAAATAATCCTATAATTGCACTCTTTTTTTTAGAATAATAATTCGGTTACTGAATATGGCAAGCTTTCCTTGCACGGTGTCGGACTGATTCGTTATTAGGCATCCTCCAAAAAAAAAAAGTAAAAGATATCATTGTTAGGACCTTAGTTATAATGAAGCTCGATATAATTAGGAATCTTCAATGTAAGAAAATAAGGAACCCTTGACAGGACCAAATTCATCAACGTGTCTACCTGTGGTATTTTTTTCTTTCTTTTTGAGTTATTTGTTAAAAAAAAAAAAGGAACTTTCCTTTTCCTGATGGGGTATTGGTGTCTATGTGCACACTTTCTTTTTCTTAGTTTAGGCTTTTAAGAACTTCTTAAACTCAAAGGTTACCAAATAATTAAACGTTACAATCCCATAAGAAAAATGTAACAATCACAATTGTTGCACTGAATAGCCTATATTGCTCTACGTAATATTTAAGAAAATATTCTTGGAAAATAAATCATTGCTTTGTCATGGTTATCAACTTATTTCATTACATAATTTACATTAACAAGTTAAAAAGTTAAGATTGTAAAATCTGTAAAATTAGTCTAAATGTCTTAGAGGGTTTTTTTTTTTTTTTGGTTTTTTTGTTTTTGGGGTTGGGGTTGGAGGGATGGGTTGAGCTGGTTTACCTAGCTTAAAAACAAGTCTTGTTATCTATATGGGTGAAAATGTGATGAGGATGTCTTGCTTCTATTGAAGTCACATTACAACTAGAGAAAAAACGAGAGAAACCATGGCCAAAAATGCTATGAAACTTGTAGCAACTTTCACATTGCATGCAACAGTAGTTATAGTTTCAGCAGAGTCTCAAACATCATCTTCAAGGATTATCTGCACTGTAAAATGTCATCTTGAATGTAAACATCAGCCAGGAAGAGTTGCATGTGAGAAAGAATGATTCAAAAAATGCATTAGGAAGCTGTCTCTATTTGAGCATCTGTCTGTACAAATTCAAACTGCAAGAAGTTTTCATCAACCTCAGGTACAAATTTTTTACTCTTCCACTAATAATGCTAGTAGTAGATGCAATAAGAGGCTTGCCCAAGAACGATAGTGTTTTTGCTTCCAAAGAAAAAGACAAATCCTATTGCCCAAATACTTTATGTGGGATTTCACTATCCATGCAGATTTATCCAAATTGGAAGGGTGCTAAATTTCCAGCCACAACAACTGCAATGATCGTCAGAAAAGTTTTGCAGCCATTTAAGGAATATTTAAGGATATCTATGATGAAATAAATTGGTATGGATTGAATGTATTTCAGTTTAAGAGAGGAATAAAGGAAGCGGCAACTTGGGTTTTGTGATTAATGATCACCCAAATCAGGAGCTGGTGTGATTGTAGGTACAGCTACACCATGTTTTTCAAGATCCAAATTGGACCAACATTGATCAGCTGGGTTCAATCTAGACGGTTCATGTTAAAATAACCCAAAAAAAAAAAAAATGAAATGGACGATTCATGGCAGACTGAGCTGATGTGATCCAATTTGAACCGTGAAAATACCATTGTCAGATTCTAATACAAATTTCAGTTAGATTCACTTTAAACAATATCAAGTCAAATGAACTCGAGGAAACATGCTCAAGTATTTCTCAACAAATGATGACAACTCTACATTAATATTCGATCTTGATCATTACTGGAGCAAAAAAGCAAGAGATGTTTCCCAGTATTGCATATCTACTCCAACAAAAGAACTTGCTAACAGCCAGGGCGAAGGATTCATGTTACCAAACCCGAACCACACACACTCTAGAACATATTAATGTAAGAAAACGAAAAGCATGGAAATTCAGCATAATCAGAGTCTTAAAAGGCTAGAGATGCTATGAATCAATGGGATGTTTCTCAACGAGATTTTTTTTCTAACTAGCAATAATTCACGTGCTTTGCACGTGAATTTGCCAAGATATAACACCTTAATATACTAAATTTTTGTATAAAACTTTGATTTTTTGTTGGCATAATATAAACTAAGAAACAACATAATGAACAACATTAATTGATAGTTGTACAAAATGTTTATTGTATACAAAGTAGTTAAAAGTTTATTGTGATTCTATAGTTATAAAAACGATGAAGATGGAAGATTATCACATTTAAACTAATGTTGTTGGAATAGTAATTTGACAAACAAATCACTATCCAAGAAAATGGCATATAACAAACAAAATTATACACAATTGTATAATATTATATAAAAAACAAAATTATATAATTATACACAATCATATAATAAAAAATTTTATAATAGTATACACAAAGCAATTGAAAGGTTATTGTGCATATTACAACTGCAAAAACTCTAAAGATGGAAGACTATTATATCTAAACTAAGTTGTTATAGATTTTACTTGAATTGTTATAGTAAGAAGAGAAAATTTTCTATGTTGTATCAAATTAGTATATACAACAGAATTTGAGCAAAATATATACTAAAATAATTCTTTTAGATACAATGAATTTTTATCAGTTTCATTAGTTGTAATTTTTTTGGTTTTTTTATAATTTTTGGTAAATTTTTTTGGAATTTTCTTAATCAATATGACATAATATAGTGAATTTAATCATTAATTTAAACTTCTATTTTCTCATTAATTGTTTATAACCTTTTGTCTTCTTATTAATCATGATTTTCTTCTAAACAAATGTAATAAACTATAGTTATGTATAACAATTAGAGATAATTTTAACACATACAATAATTGGAGATGAGGGAAATGATTGGTGAATATAGTTGTTATATCTAAACTAAATTGTTGCATATTTTACTTGGATTGTGATATCAAGAAGAGAACAATTCCAAACCAGTGTATACAATAAAACTTGAGCAAAACATATATTAAAACATTCTGATTTGAATACAACAAATTTTTAATCAATTTCAGTAGCTGTAAACCTTTTCTATTATTTTTTTTTTATAATGAGCAAAACATATACTAAAAGGTTCTAATTTGATACAATAAATTTTTATCAATTTCAATAGTTGTAAACTTTTTTAGTTTATTTTTTTATAATTATCGATAATTTTTTTTTGAAGTTTTCTTAATCAATGTGACACAGTATAGTGATCTTAATCATCAATTTAAACTTTTGTTTTCTTATTAAATGTTTATAACCTTTTTTCTTCTTATTAATTGTGATTTTCTTCTAAAGCTATGTATATGTATATATTATAGTTTACTTTAATTATCAAACATAATAATATAATAATTGGAGAGAATTTTAACAAATACAAATAATTGAAGATAAGGGAAATGATTGGTGAATGTAACTATAAATGGGCAGTTTTTAATTTTAATTGCCAACATTTTTGAGATTTAATTTATTGAAACTTTTTATTTTTTTATTAGTGTCATGATTGAAATGCAATAACTCTAATTAAAAGGCATGACGGTAATTTAGGCATAACAAAAGGTAAGATCAAAATATGCTTACACACTTACACTCATTATTGCCAAGACTCATCATACTTTTTATATAGTAATAAAATAATAATAATAATAATAATATAATATAATATTATAATAATAATAATAATAATGATAATGATGATAATGATAATGATAATGATTTCAATCAAATGGTTTTGCAAGTTATTCATACAGCCATAACTTTCAGCCCCTCAAGCAGCCCATGGCAAGGTTTAACTAACACAAAATATATTACCATAAGAGACATCCACCCAACGTTAACATGTCTTGAACTAGAGGACCAAGCTGTGATATTTACACATCCACCGTAATTTTTGTGTCAAGGTATGAGAATTCTTCGAAGAAGAACTTGAAGTGCTCGTATGAATGTTTCACGTCATCAACAGCACACATTTCTCTTATGCTGTGCATTGAAAGTTGGGGAGCTCCAACATCAACTGTTCGAATCCCCACTCCACTAGCCAAAATGGGACCAATGGTTGAACCACAAGGCATATCGTTGCGAACCACGAAATCCTACATTGATGTTTCTTAGAAAATTATTATTATGGCAATATAATCAGACTACTTTTTTCAATGTTTTTCACATTGAAATTTGTTACTAGAGTTGATAACTACGTACTGGAAGATCAAACTATCATGTTCAATAATGAACTACTAGCAATATATCCGCTTACTACTTTAAATTGTAGAAATAAGGTTGCCTATATATATTCTTGTGTCAATTAGGATGCCCTCACTGCTTGGTAAATCAATCTGAAGATTCAACTAAGGTCCTTTCCATAACTACCTAGCAGCTTCTCCTAATAATGTCAGTTTTCTCAAAGCTCATGTACATAATACAAACTTTAAAATAGGCTTTCATAAATTTGATGACTTCTAAAAAGTGATCCTAGTGCTACTTCATCTGCTGAACCACTGACAAGTATTTGCATGATTACCTGAATAGGTAGCTTGTTCTTGGCTGCTACTTCCCTGAATATAAAGGCAGTAACTGCATTTGTTGCATAACGTTGATTTGCATTATGCTTGATGACAAGACCACCGTGCAACTTGGGCTGGTGGTTCTCTTCATGCTTATCCTGAAAAAAGAAACTACTCACATAAGAGGGCAACAAATACCTAGATAATGAAATTTAACCAGGGCTACAGAAGCAAACATACCATATAATTAGGGTGCAAAGCATGTGCCATGTCAGCAGACACCAAGAAACTCCTCTGGATTGATTTTGTTACCAACTGAATTGCAGTCATGTTGCAAAATATTAAAAATCAGCAAATACAGAAAAAGGGGAAAACAAAAACTTTTTCAAGCAATTTTTCCAATAAATAAAGGTAATGAAGGCATTCAGACATCAAAGAATGAGAGCAAAGAAGTCAAATATTTATGCTGTAGCTACAACAGTTAGTAACTAGTTAGCATTTTAGAATTTCCCAATAAACAGATCCTTGTTGGAAAAACTTGATTTACCGCAGAGACCCACTTAAGATGAGGGACAAAAACATTAGTTTGTCTTTTTGACAATTTTGTGGTGTCTCCAACCCTTTATTAGCATTGCAGTGGATGTAGAAAAATTGCGGAAGAATATCAAGTGGAAAGACCAAGCTACAAGAAAATTTGTAATGAGAAAAAGTAATTTGGTCATCCTCCTGGTTGAAAATTCAAACAAATATGGAAATATTTGTCTTTAAGACATGCTCACAGATAGAAAATGAATATCCTTCTTTCTAATTTTTTACACCACAATTCCATAAGAAAAGGACAGAAATATAGAAATACTGAAAACAAATATAAGTACACAAAATACAAAATAAGAGGACAAGAAACAGAAAAAATTACAAATTCATCATGATGAAAATTGGGAACTATTCTGTGTATTACCATGGTGGTGACATCGAAATCATAACTAGAAGGCTTCTTAACCATGAACCAAAACTGACATGGAATTGAAGAATGCTCCAAATTCAGAGTAAAACCAGAAGACTTACCAAAAGGATATGAACTCATTTTACCTTCGAATCCGAGCTGAAAGTACCAGTAATTCGTGATAGAGCATCAAACATGACAGGAGATCCAGCTCCTTGTGCTGAGTTTGACCCAACCTCCTCATGATCAAACAAGGCTACCATTCTTACACCAGTCTCATCGTCAAGAGAACTCTCAGAAGATGTAGCATCAACCAGTGCCTGAAATCAAATGTCAAAGAACAAGATAGGAGAAAGCTTATGTAATTTAAAAAAGTCAAAAAGTTGTCATCTTACATCTCCATATACATATCCATACTATTAATGAAAATAACTTAATGACTTTAAGTAACACTATAATTCAGAAACTAGATGCCGCTCCCCCCCCCCCAGGCGAGTACCACCCATGCATTCTGTTGCATGGAGTTTCTTTTTCTCTGGAGCTGTATGTCAAATGACATGCAACATTTGAAAACTTCTGCAATTCCAGCACATGGATATGCAAACAAATATTGCTTTCACAGTGAATAAGTTCAACAAATCAATAATACGAGAAAATCAAAACTGAACTTCCAAGCATTCTTTTTTTTTTTTTTTAAAGTTACAAAAACTTCAACATTTTTTACATTTTCACATAATAAAAAAAATTCCAACAAGACTAGCGGGCAGAAGAAATTCTGAATTCAACTATTTCCCCCTTTCAGACAAAGAAAAATTGGTAGAATCATTTGATATGAATAAAACCACTTTCTGTGTGATAAGCAAATTACATCTTTTGATATCAAAAAAAACAATATTAGCCAAAGAATGATGAGAGCAACAGGTGTTGAAAACTGAACACATTTCAGATGCCAATATAGGCCGCCTTGGAATTATTCATGTGTCCCAAGGGTCCTGAAGCCATCTCTTTAAGAATTAACACCAAAAACCCTCATACCTTTAAAGAGCAGAATGACATGCAGAGATTATCTAGTCTTCCGGAAAAAACAAACTCCTTCATAGCACCCGCAATAATGCTTGGTTGAGTATCACATGCTTGCAGCTCGAAATCACATATATCATCTGGCTCACACCCAACTTCATTTGCAAGAAGCTAAACAACAAGGGCAAAAGGGAACAAGGAATACAAATTGGAGAATAAAAGAATAAATAACTTTCAGTAATTAAAAAATTGCAAACAAGAGCTACAAACCAGATTTGCAAGTGAGAAAAAACAAATGAAAGGAAAGTTGTATGTGATGCGGCTCACCTGCAGAAGAACCGAATGGTGCTTTTGGTGACCCCTAGATGGCCTTTCAGTGGACTTCTTTGCATCATTTGCAATTTCACTATCGACAGAACCATTCTCAGCAGACATTTTATTCAGTTCTGCCTGCAATAATCAAAATAATTGGATGATAATTTGAAATAAGGAGCACATTCATTTATTTTCCATACCTGTCTTCAAATCTGCACGTTATTAATGTCACAGATAAAAGGAAGAATATAAAGCTGTATGGACTCAAAAACCAACATGATTAATTAATGATGCAACACAAAAAATATGCTCTCTGGACATCTAATATAGCACTTGCATTGTGATGCAAGAAGAAGACCAAATAGGTGGTACAGTAATTTGATTAACAAAAAATCTGACATTTAAGGCAATTGAATGGGTCATTTGGAACAAAACCAATGGCTCTATGTGAAGAACTCAGGGAAGAAGTAATTTGTACAAATAATAAACCGATATTAGTGATACAAAACTTGACACAAAAATTCTGTATTCTAATAATAAACTGAAGTACTTCTCAAGATAAAAATTCTATTTCTCCTAGAAACTAGACAAAGATAGGAACATCGAGATCCTAATAAACTTGGAAAAAAAGGGATACCTAAAAAATGCTGCAGCAGTAAACTGCACAACAGTAATCGCACAAACATAGTTCCTGTTGTCATTTTAATTGATATTGCCATTATGTTATGAAATTTTGTTGCCTTCAGAACACAGAAATCATTATAATGTGGCAACTGAAACATGTTTACTTCAACCAGATAAGGAGGAAATGGATTACATACCCCCTTTTTGGTGGCTTAACTTTCTGATTTGTTGCAGCTGACTATTGGAGCATAGAACTACTAATGATGAACATGCATGGAGTACATGTGCATGACCCTGTTTTGGGTTTTTTTTTTTTTTTTGGGGTTCCGGGGGATGTTTATGCACATAAAAAGAGTCTCAAGCCTATTGATGGGGACTGGCATCAGCCTGTTTTAGTTTCTTAAGTGTTAATGACACTAGAAACTGTCCCCCATGATAGTTTCTGGAGTTACACGTGTTAATGGCAAAAACTTCTATGAATGGCTAACATGCCAAAAGCCTGAATGCTCATCCCAGCTCTAATATTAAAATAATGTACTGTTACCTTGGCCAAGTTCAATGATAAAAGCCAAGGGCACAATATATCTTGAGAACAAATGATCGAAACTTACAAGATTATTGCTTTAATAATGTATGGAAAAATATATTTACTTGTAAGTCAGGTACATACCTTGATCAATGTAGCCAATACTGGAACAAGATGAACATGTTTGTTCACCTTAAATCCATCATTGACCTCCCTGCTTGAAAGAAATAACCGAATAGAAAAATATTCCAAGAGCATCAAGCAGAAGCTTTTCAAAACTCAATAGAGAAAATCCAGCAGTTATTGAGAATTGCATTATATGAAAGGCACCTATCCAAGTGAATCGCCAGAGTAGGAATTCTCATTATAGGCTCCCCAATTTTAACAAGCTTATGTGAATAAGACTCAGAACCCTCTTTCTGCTCTCTTATAATCATCCTGCCGGCAACAGTTAAATCACGATCAAACCATGTGTGCCACAAACCACTTCCATATGTTTGTACACCAACTTCCAAATACCCACCTTTGGACACCTAAAGCCATCAGAACCCAGACCAAAAGTTAAACTCAAAAATCTAATTCTCGATTTCAACTCAATTTCTGAGTCAATTAGATACATGTCTAAATCAAAGAAATAAAAGACAAACCTTTGAAATAGGCTTTAGTTTCAGACACGGACTGTCAGTATGAGCACCAACAATGTGAAATCCATTACCGGCAACATATCTGCAAAATTGCAGCCAGTTAAACACAACTTACTTGAAGTCCCAAATGTGTCTTGTCATCAGCTTAGTTCAACCACCCTTTGAATAGATTCAGAAACAAATGCAATCACTCTTAGGCACCAGCCCTGACTAATACACAGAAAGTATATCTAGTCCAACAGTTCAAACAAATAGAACAGTTAAGCAGAAACTATGAAGTTCATTTAAAACCCAAATCCATGAAGCTGTAGAAGTCCAGAACTTTTAGGAACTTAGCTTTTAACAATGACACCAATTACTTTGCCTAACACAATAGAGACTTAATCCAACATACTAGAGACTCAATGAAGACTTAAAGACAATTCTGGAAATTTTCAGCAAGTAAAAGACCAAACACCCCTCAAGAACTAAATGGTAGTAACTCAAAAAATAAAACTATGATGAACTTAACAAAAGACACTATTGTTATACCTAGTTGAAGCTTGAGGAAGATATTAAAAGCTTTAATCCAAGATTTCTTGCAGCTCCTTGTTGACTGCATCACTATGAGTGTGTTTGGATAGCATAATTATTCTAAATATTATTCTGCTTGCATCATAAACACAATTTTCAATCAACTTTTTATCTTCCCAATCACTTTTTTATCTCACATACATCACATCACAAAAATGCTAAAGTAATTATTTCAAATAACATTTCAAATAATCTCCTATCCAACAGCCAACAAACTCAAGCATTAATATTTGCCGTATAAATTTACGTTCAAGCATTATGGCCCCAGCATGCCAAACAGGTAATTTATGAGAGTATGCATTTGAGTAAACATAATCTACTCCTGACAATTCATTAGTACATACAATTTGCATTTTTCAAGTCATGTAAATGAGGAGAAAAAACTACTAAAGCAGCAATATTCAATTTTAAATGAACTCAAAGCAATTGAGAACCACCTTGACAAAGATGTCCATTGGTATGGTGAAGAAGACCAACTATTTGATTTGCCTCTTACTTGGCTTGTCACTTCTTTTGGTTAATCCAAATTTAAATTTGACATGCTGTATTGCCTTCGTAATATTGTTGTGCAAAGTGAAACTTCCATTAGATTCCACCTTACAGTTCTCACTTTTATTTAAGGTTTATTCCCACATTCAATTTTAAGAAGCAGGTGGAACAAAACGCAAGTACGTCTCTCTAACGAGAAACACCCACTGCTCGATGTGCATTCAGATTCCAATATCTACAGATACATGTGTTAATTACAGATATAGATTTTAATGACAATGCTCAATTTTATCTCCCATTGGATTTCTTATTCCAGTTATTTTCTATCTGTAATTTTATTTCCCCTTTTCTAAGGCAGACAACAAAGGAAAAAGAATCCAGCTTAGAAGATCAAATTCTTTTCCTGACATGGTTTCGACATCCAAGTTACCAAATGGCAAATTAAAGAGTCCAGATAAAAAGAGCAAGCTTGAAACAGAACCATGTATACATAAACAGAATCATATATCTTCAAAAGAAATGAATAATATTTCAAGAGAAGAAGAAAGGCATACTTTTTACCAATAGCAAAAGCAACAATTGTTGAATAATTCCTAGTGAAGCAATATTTCTTTCCAGCTTCCAATTTCCAATCCTCCCGCTCCAGTATTTGCTCATATCCTGCACTCTTCAGTCTCCTCTTTGCTTCCTCTGACAACAAAACCAAAAACCCACAAAAACCCATCGACAAAACATCCTTTAAACAAAAAATTAAGCATTAAAAGATCCAAACTTCATTCACGAATCCAATCTTGAAAAACTTTAGCAATCAGTACAAAACCCATCATTTAATGTAACTTCCTACTGTTCTCGTTTTCACTTAAAAATTTCAGCCGGAGTGAAGACTATTTACCAACTGCGTGAAAAGCTGTTGGTGAAGCGTTCAAGAAATCAACAAGATCGGCTGCCACTGAATTTGCCATTGAGTCTTCTCTCCGCTCTGTTTTTGGAGTGTGTTCCTTGAGTGTGGGAATCGAGGTTAACTGCTTTGTTCTTACCCACTAAGAGTCCATTAAGGCAAGAGGGGGTGGGGCAAGGAACACTGAGACTGCATTAACCTTTATCCCCAAGATATATAGTTAATTGCAATTTACACCTCTGAACTATCACTGGTTTGCAACTTCCACTCTAAGCTATCCATGGTAGCACTTACCTACCTTATATTTTCTATTTTTAGCACATTCCTCAAATTGGTTAAAGAAAAAAACCCAATAGAATTTTAGGGCCCAAAAAAAATCCAATAGATTTTAACCAAAAAAAATGATAATATCCTTAATGATTAATGAATAGAAATAGCAATCTCGTCCCTATTTTCCGTCCTACCTTTTTACCCCTACACTTATCTTGAACCTGCACCCCTTGCCATTATAGACTTCATGCTTGTCTTTTAATTTTGTTGTAAGTTGGCCATTTTATGAATCGAATTTTGGACATCTAGAAGTTTTAGATATTTCATACAAATTCAGCTAGGGAAAAAAAACTTTTGATTAAACTTAAGTCGCATTCTTTCATAACTAGGCTCAACATTTTGGACTACTGACTAACAAATAAATCGAAATTATCCATAAATTGCTCATAGTAGTTGCGTTCGTTTTATGTGTGAAGAGAGGAGAGAAATATTAGAAAAATAAAAAGTACTTTGTAGACATGTGTGGGTGCTTGGGGCAATTTATCTTCCACCCCTCACCCTTGCCCTATTAATGGTTGGGAGGGGGGAAAAAATTCCCCTAGTCCACGCACTTTCTCAGATGTTTGTTTTGTTGCCATCTCTATTAAATATGGTGCAATAGGTATTAAGTTATTTTCATTAGTAAGAAGAATTCATTGATTTTCAACTGTGTTGAACAAAGTTCCATAAATAAATTGTTATAAGTAACTAAATTAATTGGTAGTTGAAGGGTGCATTTCATAGTTAACTCCATTTATTTTTGTTTATTCCTTTCTTTTTTCCTTTTTGATGACTGCTTTCAATACTTTGTTCAATGAAATCCATGCTACATTTACAAAACTTATCTTCAAACCTTACTTTATTTTGATCATTCAAAGTGCGATCGTGAGGTCACCGAATGAAGTCCTCCCTTTCTTTCGGAGGTGTTGACCTGTAACAAGAAAGTTTTGTTTGATAATTCAGTTGAGAATTTAAATTTAATATGTTCGATCTTAACATATTCAGATGTACTTAACAATAAAAAAAAGAATATTTTTAAGCGATTCTAAATTATCTAAACAAAATTTAGTCTAAAAAATAAGTGATAAGATGTACATTTATCACTTAATGCAAAACATGTTCAAATATTAAGATTTCAATACGTAATAACTCAATAATTTGACCGATTCAAATTTCAAACTTCATATTTCAAATTTTAAAATTTTATATTTCAAATTTATCATATGCACCTAAGTTACATATGAAATATGGAGATGACACCAACATATGGAATATAGAATATGGAATATGGGATATGGGAATAATAGATCGAGCCAATGACCCACTAAAGCGAGTGCACCCAAAACAAAAATAGGAATTGGATCGATCTATTCTATGGCGAAGCATCCAATGTATTACTGCACATTCACACGATCTTCCTGTACTTTTTTTTCAAAAGAGTTATAAATTAACAAATGCTACTATACATTATATAAGACGTATGTCCCTTTCTATTCTTTCTCTACACTCTTAATCCGACAAATCTCATGCCCCTAATCTTTAAACCTTTTCTATTATACCCTTAATTTGTCGTAAAAATATCTTGCAATATAGTAATGTATTACTTAGTTGTCAGGATCGCGATCCGGATCGTGGGATCTTACGATCCTATGATCCGAATTATGGCTTTCGATTTCGATCCGATTTTGTTACGATCCTACCATTTAAAGATATTATGATAAAAATTTTAATAATTTGATCATAATTTTGTATAGAAAATTCTGCTATTTGTTGCATTAGAAATTAGATTCAAAAACTTTAAAACCACATAATTATGTTATGCTAATTCCTTACCTATAAAATTGGTGAATCTTTAAAATTGGTATTTAATTGTCTCATTAATAAATACTTAAATGACACACACATATACAAAGTCAAATTTTTAGCTACCTTGTCCGTAATTGCATTTGGACTCAAAATTGAGAAAGAACAATATTTTTAATTTAATCAGATTCATTTACAATATGTCACATGTAGTTCCAAAATTTTTATTTAATTTTTAGATTATTCCAAATATTTTAGATAATACGATTTTAACCTCAATTAATAATACTATTATATTGATCATACATGAGTTGCATTATTTATTGCTGTATATGTGAATTGCAAACATCAAAATTACTAGTAAGATTATTTTTTACGATTTATGTAGGATCTATCGATTCCACGATCCGATCCTACGATCCGATCCTGCAAAGTAAAAAACGATCCAAGATAGAATCCCGATTTTAAAAACCTTGATGTATTACCGTGTTTTAAAGTGTTGTGCCGTTCTTGATAATCCAACTCCTAAAGCTCCAGTGAGAGTACTTCGGTTGTGATGTTAATGTGTTTTCTTTCTTCTTTTCTTACCTTATCTTATACTTGCAAGGTTGCAGTGTAACGTTAATGGAAGCATGGGAATTTATTTTTATAATGTCAGGCTCGACTACTGATTAAGAAAATCAAGAAATTCAAAGGAAGTTAGTCCTAATTACATGTAAATATATACTTACACGTAGAAAAAATTATATCCAGAAATGGTTTCCTGCTTAAAATTGTAACAAAGTGTTCCAATAAATATTAGTACGGCCAAATATCTTGATGACAGAAAACCAATAAGTCACTATCTCAAAAAAAAAAAAAGAAAAAAGAAAAAAGAAAAGGAAAGAGTAATCTACTTAGGAAGCTAAGAGTGTTTACATGATGAATAATAATAATGAAATATGAGCTAACATCTTAATGACTAAACAAGGGAGCATTTTGAATCAAGATCTTAAAACTAGAAAATCAAATCAATTTTAGACATACAAACGTGTTTTATTCCTTACTATACAAATTCTTAAACCCAAATCCAATAGTACCATAGCATGATATCTTCATTTTTTACTGTTTACTTCCTTTACTTTTTTTTTTACCAAAAAAAACGCACTGAATCACCTCTGCTTCCCAAAAATAGCATACTATGCCAAATTAACACAGTCCAAATTAAGGGTGTAATCAAGTCGAACTACTTGAACTTGATTCAAGTTACAAAATTTATATTCGAACTCGAAATCAAACTCGTTGAACTTGAGTTCAAACTCGATTTTGTTTCACATTACTTAAGGTCGGACTCGAGTTCGCGAACTTGATAAGCTCTCGACCTCATGCTTATTGAGTCCAATCGAGATCAATTAAGTCTAATCAAGCTCAATCAAACCTAAGCAAGTTTAAGAAATAACATTTATACTTTATATAATTTTAAACAGGGGATAAAATAGACATTTTATACTAATAAATAAAAAAATTAAAAAATATATATATATATGTGTAGCTCAATTAAGCTCATTGTCGAAATGATATATCCTACTCTAACCTACTCCTACTCTATACTAAGGAAAGGGTGGACCTAAAGGGGGTCAAATGAGGACCCAATGAGGATTAAACCACCACCGGACCTACGCACCCACTGGTGAAACTTCCAGTGAATCCTAGAGGAAAATGTAAGTTATGGAATTTGATCCATAACCTATGCCCAAGGAGAGTTTGAAAATCTCCCCGGTGGCCAACTTGACTAAACCAAGTTGGTTGAGCTTTGACTAAATAAACTTGCAAATTACTTGATTAAATTTGACTTGTTTGCATTCTTAATCCAAATTGTCTTCTACATAGAAAACTCAGTATTGCTGTGCCTAATAGTACACTCACAAGGAAACAATGGATACTAAAAATAATTAAAACATCAAACCAGCTTCTTCCATGAGCATAAATAATCATTAGTTAACACAACCATAACAGTCCAAAGGCCCATCTATATTTAATTACAAACACATCATATCCTTATACAACTAAAGCTGACTCGTGAGTTTAAACAAAAGATCAAAAAATATATACAATGTCATCTAAGTTCATCTAAAGTGCTCCGCAATTGCTACTGCTTCTAAGCTCGATCAAAATCCTCTTCTAAGAAATCATCATTTACTGTAAAAGGATTAATGATGGAGTAAGCAAACGTTTTGCTCACTAACTTATGTAGTTCTTTATCAGCTTGAATAGGTTACAATATCAGAGTTGAGAGATTCTTTTCGTCCAGGAAGCTACTAAGGTCCGTGTAGAGTTGTGATGATTTATAAAAGAAACAGTTCTGATATAAGTATTTTAACTTACCAATAATTGGGTTCCTTAATTGATGGAAATTAGTTACCAAACACTCTACAAGTACTTTTTATGTTTAACAGTGTTTTTTTTTTTTTTGGGGTAAATGCACTGCAACCCCAATGGGTCTAAAACACATGCCCTCAAGAACTGCTGAGTTCGGCTGATAATCCTGGGTCTAATATTGTGGTCATGTGGTATTGCCACTCAAGTCACAAGGATAGGAGCACATTTGATGGATACTTTGGAATGGGAAAGCTTGGTCACCAAAATGTCTATAAGCAATAAAAGGAGCTCATATCAACAATTTGACGTCTGAGAGTCAGAAGCAAAAGACACCAAATATCTCTATAAATATTGAGTGAAAACTGCAAAATATGAATAAATAAATAAAATAATAGGGAAGCATGGAGAAGAGTGCTGGAGTGAAAAAATGAGCTAAGACTGAGAGACAAGACCATAGTTAGTGTTTAGCTTGACATTTGTTTTCTGTACAAGCGTTGACTGTGTCAAAAATATAATTAAAAAGAATTTATTTAAGAAATAAATTCTTCTTGGAAATTTTGTGGTTTAATTCCACTTTACACTCTTCAATTATAACTAAATTTTCACTTTATTCCTTAAACTTAAAAATGGGCCACCTTAGTCCCTAAACTATAAAAATTTTCCCACTTAAGTGACATCATTAAGGAAGTGAGACCATTTTACACCTAAATGAATATATTTTAGAATTAAATTGGGATAAATTTTAGACTTTAGGGATTGGAAAGGATAAATTCTATATTTTGGGGACTTAAGTATAACAAATTTTATAATTTAAGTCCTAAAGTGTCCCATTTTTGTAGTTTAGGATCAAAGTGAGAATTCATTATAGTTAAAGGGGGCAAAGTGAGAATTCAGGTTTGTTACTTTATGAGACTGCCTAAGAATCAATGAAAGCAAGGTAATTTGACATTTTAGTTATTGTTTTCTCTTATTTTGTTGCTGCTGCTGCTGCTGTTGTTCTTATTTTGTTTGTCCCTCGATCAATTGAAGATATTTTTCCATTTAAATAATGGAAGATGTAATTAGCAGTTGATTTGTACCGAGAATTTTAAAAAAAAAAAAATGGAGTGCACCACATTTTAATTCAAGAAGAGGGTACAATCACACTTGTTTGCCAGTGCTACATTCAAACTCTGTGCTGGATTGTAAAGGAATTTACATCCAAACTTATGCCTGTAAAGTCATTTGCTTTTTAGTTGTTTTGGCCCCTTTTCACTCGTTAGTCGCGAGGTTGACCAGAAACAAGCCATATTTGTGAATTACAATCTACCATTACGTTAGTACTCATTGCTTTTTCTTTGGGTGGGTTGTCTAACAAATATTCCGATTGTTGCAATGTTATGGTTGTCTACAATTTTCGTTTTTGGTTAAATCTAGCACCTATTTGCAATATTTGGATTCATGAAATTATATTGGGTCCTTTTAATGGATCCATTGGATACTCATTAAGATTTACTTACTTTAGGTATGCAAATTTTTTAGAAAGATAAGATTAATTGGAAAATGTGTATAAATGCAATAGAGAACAATAATTACTAGTATGTATGTATGTATGTGTGTGTGTATATATATACATATGTGTGCGCACATATACATGTGTGTGTGTGTGGGCGGAATTTAAGTATATTGGATTTCACTTCATTATCTAAAGTTCCATTACATGTGCCCGGGTAAAGTTTTATATAATATATCACCATGCTATTAAATATTTTGATATGAGCGTCCATTGCATGCCCGTTAGAAAAATCCAACTACATGATGGATGAATATATTTGTATTATATTCTTTTGGGTCTAATTATATATATTTGTATTTATGTAATATTTTATTCCTACTATTTTAGTTTGATTTTTGAATAAATTTTTTATACACGGTTAATGTACAATTTTTTTTACATTAGCAAGTTTAGATCATAATAAATTTATTTCAAATTTTAAAATCAAATAATATACATGTTGCATACATTCATGATTGTTAATATAAAAAAATTATGAAATTGTCAGTGCATAATAAGTAGATCCTTTGATATTTTTTTTTTCCTCCATTTCCAGAAAGAGCAACGTTTTCTTGCACTTGGATTTTGACTATCCAAGGGAATAGTGGGGGTTCGGTACGCTTCGTTCGCCGCGTCCGGAAGTTACGGGTCACAAAAGGAGGCAGCCAGCAAACGGTTTTTATTTGTATCGCTGCTAATTCCACTTCGGTTTCCGGAAAAGAGCACAAGGAAAACCGTTGGCGCGGCCCAAATCTAGTGCTCTGATAGGAAATGCAGCCCTTGTATGGTAACTCAAGTTTTAATAAATTTGTATAAAATTTTTATATTTTTACTTTAATTACAGGAATCTTTTCAAAACTTCTAAAGTTTTAACTTAAATTTTAACAAGTTTATATAAAATTTATTTGTTTCCTACTTTAACTACAGGAACTTTTAAAAACTCTCAAAGTTTTAACATACCACCCCCAAAACAAGTAAAAAACTTCGCTCTCAAAAGTTCTTTCTACAACTTATATAGTAAGTTATAGTAGAGTTTTATATAAACGTTCAAAAAATTTCACTCTCAAATAAGGCTGCAATTTCAGATAGAAAAGGAATTAATTTCAGGTTTCATTTGGATCGAGAAATTTGACGAAGGATTTGAGAATCATTCAAATCGTTCTAGTTGTTTAAATTCTTTAAGAAATCTTTGAATTTATAATTTATCAATTATAGAAATACATTTGAAACACTATAATAATTTGTGATTTACAATTTCAAATACCTCCTATATAATATAAACAATTAGAGGGATTTGTAAAGATTCTAAATTCTTTATTAAAATTTTCAATCCAAATAAAACCAATGTATGTACCCTGTGCACATTTAAAAATATGAAGAAAGAATTAATAGGGAAGACAACAGAATAGAATGGGGCCAGAAAAAGTCACCATCATCCAAAAGATCCTTCCATCCTGTGTCCTATCATATCTTCCAGGTACCCTTACTCTCGTCTCATCCCTTGCCCTATCTTGTTACCCTTGTCGGTGCCGTCGTATGCCCCTCTATTGTTTTTATATTTATATTTTGTTTTATTTGTATATATGTATAACATTAATAATAAATTTATCAATCATTCTTTTGAAGTTTTAGCAAAAAATTTAACGTGAAATAAAATTTAAAAATCATTGTGATATTATAAATCCATTTATATATATATATATATTACATAAAATCTAAATCAACTCTCATTATTTTTTATTTATAAACTACATGCCATAATAAAAAAAAAAAGTAAACTAACATAACGAGATTAACATTAAGCCACAAAAAATTAACAAGTAGGATTATATTATAATATTTTAAAATATCATATCATATTAAATGTATATAATCATACTAGATTTTGCATTTTATATACTACTAATCTATATAAATATATGTAAATATTTCATATCGCTAATCTATAAAACGTACATCCCCAAATTTAATTTGGGATATCTAAAATAATTGGGACATACCCAATAATACCCATTTAAAATATGGGTATGTAGATTTATTTTGTATCCATTAAAATAATAACAAAATAAAAACAATATTTTCTTTTCACTCAACATTAATAAATTAATGTTATAAGGTTGTAGTACTAGGTAAATTAGCACTTATGCATCGATGCTCTCTCATAACTACAAAATTTCATGCAAAATTCTATTCTTGATAGAATTTCATTAAATTAGGATGGCCTTAGAATTGGAAAAATTTTTTCTAAATTTTGTTGATCAATAGATTTTTATTTAATCAACAAACTTGAATCATCCACTTATATGAAGTTAGTCTTTATAAATTTCATATTTAGAAAATTTTATTTAGTTATGCATAATTTATAAAGAAATAGAACATCAAATGGACTACTTATGCTCTGAGTATAGATATAAGTTCTTAATCCTATTCATGTTTCATGCTGCAAATTCTCCTAAAATGGCCCCAAATATTCATTGACCTTGTCGCTTGTTAGTTGTTACGAGGCAGAAATGTGTGAACAAGAATTAATTGCGATGCCATGTGACAGCTTTTACTGGAGGGGATACAACGTACGAAGGACCAACGGGGACAAAGAATTCAAGTAAAACGGCCACTTGTATTTTCATGTGAAAGTGTAACATTTTCCACCACCTTGTTTGGATTGGAGTATCATAGAAAGATTTTTATATTTTTCGTGATCACACTTTTCAAATACTTTTTTACCCACATACATCAAATACATTATATTTTTTTATAAAAAATTTAGAAAATGTCAATCTAGATAAGACGTAAGATAGACCTCAATTTTTTTTAGTTTAAGTAGTAAAAGAGAATAAACTCGTTTAATAACCAAGTCTTGGTTGAACCAATCTAAGTCCATCTGGTTTGGTTAACCAGTTCAAGAATAATATTAGGTTGTTAAAGCATAAACTTTTTGGAACCAATTCGATTTCATATTCCTCTCCCATTTTCTTATCAAGATCAGCCCTTAAACTGTCTTCTTCCTGCTAATCGAACAAATTCGGACTGTTTATCCAAAGCCGCTTTGCAATTTGATTCTTCTCTCTCTTTTTTCTTGTTTGTGTAGCTGTCTTCCCTTCATTCTTGGCCCAACGGCATGGAAGCAAGAGATGAATCCGAATAAGTTCTGAAACATTAATGATTATTCATTTGGAAATGTATCCAAACTTAAATTGATCAAACCCAAAATCTAAATAAGACAAAACTAAAAAAATTATAGTAATGTCCTATTGGTCATTAAATAATTTCAAAAATAGTCTCTCTCTCTCTATATTGTTTATTCATATATCAAATTTTTAAATGCATACAGTTTTGGTCACGCTCCACCTTAATGGAGATGCACTATTTAATTAATTTCTTTAGTGAATTTCATTAAATCATTTTGAAGTTTTATATTGTCCTCTCTCTCTCTCTTTCTCGAACCAGTGACTCAACTTGGCTGGGTTGCTAGTAGGATCGGATAATGAAGTAGCCCATTAAAAAATCACTAACCTACTAATTCAACTAGTAAAACCAGAAACAATCAAATTTTGTGTAATTCGACAATTTTCAAAAAATTCTAAATATTAGGCTAGTTAGGTTCAAACACACAACCTCTAACTTAATTACCATGCTAGGATTTATAAAGCAATAGTTTTAGCTCGCAAAGTTTTTTGGTGTTCAGCGGACCTTTTCATTCATTCCATTGTACTTTTTAACATTTTGAGTATGCTGTTTTACCTTACTATAGAATTCATTGGCTCAACCAATCGACCCATGGTTGAACCAATCCACTTGCCTGGTTGATTACTAGGTTGGGTTAATGACTGTGGATGAAAGTCATTAAGCCGTTTTAATCAGGATAATTTTCCTTCTAGAATTCCAATCTTTTTTTCCCTTTTCTTCTTGGGTTAATAACTGTGGACGAAAGTCATTGAGCTGTTTTAATCAGGACAAATTTTTCCTCAAGAATGGCAATCTCTTTTATCTTTTTCTTCTTGCCTGACACTTTAAAAAGTTCCTCCAGTCTGATCATTCAAACGTTCATACTTGTGCGTGTCTATGTTGTGTTTACAAAAGCATAAGGCATACAATGAGGCAGTGACAGAAGCCACTTCTTGTTCCGACCTCAGAGTCTATGTCCCTTTCGGCTTCATCGTCAGACAATCTCCCTAAAGTGGAATAAATCATCATGTCGCAGCAGATACTTTCCTGCATATGTGGTTTTTGACTTATATTGATTTGAGCAAGTTTAACGTCCAATAGCTAGGATTGAAGAAATATATTCGTTATCACGTGTTATCAAGAAGAAATTGCGAAGAACGAATGAAAAAGTAAAAAAGATAAAAGGATGTCTAGATTCTGCATTTACTTACTTTGAAGCAAAATCTGTGAGAAAACATGCTACAACCACCAAGCAAATGCTAAAAATTTTTGAAATTATTTTGAAAATAGTGGAATACAGCATGACTATCTTACCTTTGTCGCTTGACATGATATTATTCCGTTTATATACTTTATGGTAACTGCATGGTGGTTAGAGCCTAGAGGTGGGTTTTTAGAGTTTTTTCTACTGTTAGATTTAGAATTTGAATGTTGGACTTGATAATTAGAAGTGAAAAGCGTGTGAGAAGGGATGGGAGGTGGAAAAGAAGGGGAAAAAAAAAATAGCATGGTTCCCCAGGTGTGCTTGGAAGAATTAAATATTCTTAGCATAAAGGAGCCAAATTTTGAAAAATGAAAAAAAAATTACTAGATAGTACAAAAGTTGTGATAAAATTTAAAGAAGGTAATTATAATCTCCCTAGATGCAAAGTCGATCTTGTTTCACATCACAATATATTCCATTTGTATAAGTTTCGTACTCACACGGTTGCCTAGGTGTGGTTGAAAAAACGAATTATTCTAATTCTCATAAAAGAGCAGAAAAAAGTGAAATGAGAATTACTAGTTAGTCCGAATCTTGTGATAAGATTTAAAGAGGGTATTCATAATTTACCGAAATGCAACATTTTACCCCTTTTGCGTCGAAATAAATCACGGGTAATTTTTAATTTTTTTTCCTACATTATCTAGAAATGTAGAACGTGAACAGGCAGGCCAGGTAAAAATTAAAGCCACCCCTGATAAATATGACAATTGTGCTTTTCAATTATATTGGAAGCTTCTTCGGACCAAAAAAAAAAAAAGAGAAAAAAAAAAAGAAATATGGCCGCTTATTCATTCAATCAGTCACCACCTTCCCAACTTGTACCTAGCAAACTTATCCCCGAATAAACCTCCAAACTCTAGCCAACACACGCTATGTGTGGAACCTGTTTATATAGTTCTACGATAACCAGATAATTAATATAGATATTCAATTATTCATAAGCAAACTTCAAACCAAATATATATTTTACTTGAAGTGTTGGGTTAGGATAACTTAATATGACTACTTTGTTTGTGATGCTCCAAAATCTTTGAGCCTGTTTGGAATTTTTATGTGTGTGAGTGTTTATACACACATAGAGTAATGATGTGACGTATGTAAAGAAAAAAGTCGATTGAAATATGTGTGAAGAGAATTTTTCTACGATAATAGATTGTAATCTAGACAAAGTCTCAGATGTAGAAAATCATTCATGCACGCAATTGCTGAACCCTGATTCAATTGTTAAGTTTATGTATCTGTCTTTCATCCAGAAAATGTTTCTAATGACTGAATCCTGAATAGCTAATGAAATTAATATAGTCCTGATTTTGTTGGCACAAGTCATGATCATTTCTTGAATTGAGAATTCAATAGTATCTATTTCTCTATACTCTGGCTTTCTAGCTGGTTAAAGTCATTGGGTCACACGAAAATCCCAGAATGAGAATTGCAGTGGTGGACCAAGCCATACTCATTTCACGCGGGTCTTAATTTATGGATGCTGGTTTTATGAAGACAAAATGCGCCCATGTTTATGTAATGAGAGACACAGCTCACTTTCATGGATTAACATTTTAGAGTTTTGACAAAGCAATAAGAAAACTGTTCAAAGTTCACACTCTTAAATTAAGTATTCCAATCAATTCTCAACAACTGGCAAAAAGATGGCGAAAAGTTTAAATTGTAAAATAATCAAAAAGAGAAAAATAAAGGACTCCATGTGCAAAAGCTTGATCCAGCACTAGCGCAAGTCACTTCCGAATCTCTTCCCGTGTCACTAATATTAGGTAGGGATTTTTCTAATAACTATTCAGGGACACCGGCAGTATACACAATTTACTATCTAAATAGACTCGGTCTTTTCCCCGTTTGCAGCTTTTCATGTTAAACTTTATTTTCTTTACAAGTGCCCTGTAAAAAACTAGGAAAATCCACAAGGCACACTCGAAATATTTCTTCCTAAGACCTAACTTAGCTAGTAGAGATATGAACCAAACAATTTTTAGGGTTTGATTCGACTCTTAAATCCTTTCCTTCTGCTTCTTCTTTCTAAAGATTGGAGTCTCTCTTCAAAAATCTAAAATATTTTCCCCTATTCACGTTAACAATTATATACTCTATCATAAAAGGCATTATTAAAAACAATAGTATGCACTTTCTTTTTTATGCATTAATTATTCAATTCAATGGATGACATCCTAGAATTTGTTTGATAACACAATTCAACACTTAAATTTAATGGATTTAAATCTTAACATGTTTATACACATTTGATAATAAAAAATAAAATATTTGAATTAATTAAGTAGAACTAAATTTTCTAAGTAAAATTTGACAATTTAATAACTTAATGAATTTAAATTCAAATTTTAAATTTCAAATTTTGGTTTCTTGAACAGTTTTTCTATTTCATTCAAAATGCAAAATGTAATTTCATTTGTTCAGAATATAACTCACTTTCAACAGCTCGTAACAAATGGTATTAAAATCAATGTATAAGATGTAATTTGAACATTACGTTTTTTCTCAGCAAAATCAGGGCCATCAAACCTTTCAGAGCAGTTGCATTCTGCAACAAATCCTGCCCCAGACCCCTTCGAAACCAGGGTCTCTATTTATGTCGGCGCATATGTTTTTCAGAGAAAGCAAAAGTACATATTGCATATTGACTGGACTGATTCCGGTTCCACCATGTTGACTAGTTATGGTTAGAAAAACAGACAATGCACTTTTGACTTTCCCATTTCCTTCCATGACATGGTCAATTTTGGTATTTCATGCCATATATGTTGCTTCACGCTAACTTCTCGTCTCGTGTTCTAATTTCTAACGTTCTAGAGTTCCTCAGACCAAGAACCTTGAAAAGAAATGCTCATGCCGCCTTCATTTTTCCCACATACCAAAACTTTTTTATGTCCACTTCCAAATTAACATGCATTTTTCCATTGCTTATGGCAACAAACATTGCCCCTTTTACCACACCTATATATAGCAAGACGTTTCCATCCCTTTCTCCCCAAGCAATCAACCGATGTTCTTTATATATGGTTCATAGTTTCTTTCTTTCTGTCACCAGACCTCCCTCTTCGTTTTCTCTTCCTCTTACTTCTTCTTTGATACCATCAGAATCATCATCAAAAATGGTTCTCTCAAAAATTGCTTCAAAATCTGATGTTTCAATTCATTCTACGTTTGCCTCTCGCTATGTTTGCTCTTCCTTGCCAAGGTAACGTGATGAATGCATGGCTTTATATTCTCTCTGCCTCGTTTAAAATTTTCTGCATATTTTGTAATACAAGTCAATGAATGTATCTGTGATTAGTCCTTAGTGATTCTCTTGTTGTAGGCGTCTTCATCTCAAATTTAATATCTTAACATATAAAACTTTGGCATTTTGGAAATCGCTTTTTCATGGCATGTGGATTAAGCAATTGGTGATTGTGGCGGTTGTGTAGGTTCAAGATGCCAGAGAACTCAATACCAAAGGAGGCAGCATACCAGATCATCAATGATGAGTTGATGCTTGATGGGAATCCAAGGCTAAACTTGGCCTCTTTTGTGACAACATGGATGGAGCCAGAATGTGATAAGCTGATGATGGATGCCATTAACAAGAACTATGTTGACATGGATGAATACCCTGTCACAACTGAACTTCAGGCATCTTCAATCTTCACTAATTTTCTTTTCTTAAACGTTCAGTATGTTGATGGAAAAGCAGAGATCAAAAGAGATACAACTATTCCACTATAATATATTTTTCATATTCTGATGTCTACTACACGTTTCCACTTAGCACACTTTTTTTGAATTAAATATCCGTAGACGATAGAAGTCAATAGCCCTAGTACTTGGCCCCCAGTAATAGAGCTTTCTGGTGCTTGGATACTTTTGACTAGAAAATTTTGGTCAAAAGCACCCAGCTTACATAAGGACTTTGAAGGAGTTTATATACTTGTGGAAAATTTATGCTTACATTTCTAATCTCCATTTCAATATAAACTAGAACTTCCAGTTTATATAATCTCCTACCAATAAGTGTGACTGAATGAGTGCGTATGTGCACAGACACATACATATATACATACATGCATATGTATACACACATATAAACATAAAAAAATTCTACCAATTTGTGGACTAGACGTTGCTCTACACGATACTTTAGTTGCATACTTCCATTATGTACTTTCTATACGAGCCGTTTTTGCTTTATATACAGGATATCACTGTTGGTATGTAAGTATATATATATATATATATATATATATATATATATGAATGTACTTATACATGCGTATATATGTATAATGTATATGTGCAATAATATCAAACACAAATTTTTCCCAATATACATGTCTTGCATTTAGTTGATTTCTTATTATAACATAAGAAAATTGAAAAATAAAGAAGAAGAAGAAAGCAAAGGAATGAAGTACATGGCATCTTATAACTTCCCATTTTTTGTTGATCAAGGCCATTTATTACTATATTGCTCGACATTGTACAAAACTCTATGCAGAATCGCTGCGTGAACATGATAGCACACTTGTTTAATGCCCCATTGGGAGAGTCAGAGACGGCTGTTGGAGTTGGAACTGTTGGGTCATCAGAGGCCATAATGCTGGCAGGCCTTGCTTTCAAGAGAAGGTGGCAAAACAGAAGGAAAGCAGAGGGCAAGCCTTGTGATAAGCCCAATGTTGTTACTGGAGCCAATGTCCAGGTATGAAGCATTTGAGAGTCCAAAATCTAATTAAATAATTCTCACTCTATAGGTATATTATAGGTTATTTGATTATTTCCCTACAGGTTAAAGATATCACTTCGTAATTGGTACAAATTTGCTTGTTCATTATGTTATTTGCTGTTCTAAAGACTTACATTTCCCTCCCTCTTAAATATAATTACTCTTTTTGGGGTAATTCTTAACTTCATCCAATTCGTCTTGAATATTTACTCGAAAACTTTCTGTTATGAACCATGGTTTATATGGATCATCTTACATATATTGTAAACTCACAAATGATATTTAGCTTTCTATGAGAACTTTATATAAATCCTATCTATATCTGAAATATTACTTAACCCCCTCCTCTCTCCCCCTCCACCCCCACACCCAAAACCAGACAAAAAAGGGGTTTACCTAAAGTTTGGGCAAGTAACACACAAATGTAGAAACTTATGAAAATGCTTATGCATGAGGTTTCTTAATTTCTCTCCTCTTCTTTTTTTGAAATTTATTAATATCATGACATCTAAGAGGAGATAATGCACTTAAACATCCACTGAAGTTGACAACCTTTTGGTTCAAGATAGACATGTTCTTAAATTGACATATGCTTCTTAACTTCTGCAGGTGTGTTGGGAGAAGTTTGCAAACTATTTTGAGGTAGAGCTTAAGGAAGTCAAGCTGAGGGAAGGCTATTACGTGATGGACCCTGTGAAAGCAGTTGACATGGTGGATGAAAATACCATATGTGTTGCTGCTATTTTGGGTTCAACACTCAATGGAGAGTTTGAAGATGTCAAGCTCTTGAATGATCTTCTCATGGAGAAAAACAAGCAAACTGGGTAAGTATAAACATTCCCTTTTTCCTTTTCTCTGATTTCTAAATTGTACAAGAAACCAATAAAATTAGTAGGCTACCTTAAACATTAAAGACTAACATTTTTCCTTAATCATTGGCAGTTGGGACACTCCAATTCATGTTGATGCAGCCAGTGGTGGTTTCATTGCTCCTTTCCTCTATCCAGACCTTGAGTGGGATTTCAGGCTTCCACTTGTGAAGAGCATCAATGTGAGTGGGCACAAGTATGGTCTTGTATATGCTGGAATCGGATGGGTTATCTGGAGGAGCAAAGAGGACTTACCAGAAGAACTTATCTTCCACATAAACTACCTTGGAGCTGATCAACCAACCTTCACCCTCAATTTCTCCAAAGGTGACTACGGCCACTTCCTATGTATATATTTCTTAAATTTTTTCCCTAATATGATCTTTAATAAGGTCTCACGTGACAAATTTTTCCTTCAATTCTTTAGGTTCTAGTCAAGTCATTGCTCAGTATTATCAACTCATTCGCTTGGGCTTTGAGGTAAGAACCTGATAGAATTATCGCAGAAATGCTCATCTTTCATCATCCAGACACAAAAATATGAATGCCTGGATGGCAAAAAGTCTCAAATTCAACTGCCGCTAGGGTAGCTGGAGATTGTAATCTAAGATTGTAGTCTAACTATACGGATAAGGACTAAGTATTGATCTTGAAACTCTGATATACAGGGATACCAAAATATCATGGAGAATTGTCGGGAAAATGCTCTTGTGCTCAAAGAAGGATTGGAGAAGACAGATCGATTCAACATTGTATCCAAGGATGAGGGGGTGCCATTGGTTGCATTCTCTCTTAAGGACAACAGCTGCTACAATGAGTTCAAGATCTCAGAAATGCTGCGCAGGTTCGGATGGATTGTGCCTGCATACACCATGCCAGCAGACGCACAGCATATTGCGGTGCTTCGTGTTGTCATTAGGGAAGACTTCTCTCGCACCTTAGCAGAGAGACTTGTGCTTGATATCACAAAGATCCTGCATGAATTGGATACACTCCCAGCTAGGCTGAGTACTAAGGTTTTGAATGCTAGTGAAGAAAAGAAGGTCAAGAATGGCACTGTGGTGAAGAAAACAGAGATTGAGACACAAAGGGAAATCACTGATTTTTGGAAGAAGTATGTTATGCAGAGGAAAACAAACGTCTGCTAGATTTTTGCTACACAGACAAGCTACCATTGTTCTAACTGAGAGTTGAAGTTTTTCTTTTCTAATTATTGCCCTTTCAAATATAAGAGATATTAGAGCGTCTCCCTTTCATTATTTTATGTCCTTTTGCGTTTCCCTTTCCTTTTTAACATGAAGTAGCGCTCCATCTTGTCAAGGTTTTAGCAATTTTTAAGCATTACTGTATTGTTCAACCTATGTTACTTTTCTAATACATTGTCATATTGTTACTTCTCAAAGACACGGAAGTAATTTTCCTTTCTTGTTATGATAAATGCATGATCTTCAGTTTTAATTTTCCAATCAGTAGTACCAGTAATATCCTTGTAAATGCTTGCACTTCATAAATGGTATGATGCTAAAAGCATCCAATAAAAGTTTATAATCAAATGAGAATTGTCTTGGTAATGATTTTAGAAACTAGAAAAGTTATATGTACCATCCAAAACCAAAGCAAACTACCTTATTCTAAGAGGCTTTATTTATCATCCAAAACGCAAGCAGCTTGGTGTTAGCCATATAATGCTTGCGGATGATTCATTTCTGCAACCTGTTGCCTCTGGTAAAACAACAAGTCATGATTAGGCTTAAGGCCTAACTAGGAAACAGTGAAACTTTCATTGCTGGAGGTTCTCCAACAGGCACACAGGTGTTTTGGAGCCAAATGGGTAATGAGGAAGGATGAATTGCAAGTGCTATAATTCAATGTTCCTCTGATCAGTTTGAGATTGATTTTTCTTACCATAAAGTCGTGGTTGATAAAATTTCTTACCATAAAGCTGGGGATGCTAAGACTTATGCATATGATGAAATATTACAACTAATTAAATTGTTGTCTATTAGGTTGCATTAATTGTATTGGAGTGCCATCTTTATATTCCCATAAAAGAGTTTTTACGAAAATTGAAAATATGCTAGATGCATTTCTCTGTCTGAGGTTAAACATATAGCTGCTAGAGCCAAATGGGAAGATATTTGTAAACCTGCGAAATCGGGGGGGCGTTATTGATCAGTTTAGATAATTGAAATAAAGCCTTGCTGCTGAAACATGCTTGGGGAATCTGGTTCAGAAAGAGTATTTGTTGATAGCTTGGCTTCCCTCTATAAAACTCAGAGACTTTTATCTTTCTGGTCTGTGCATATTCCTCTTGTTGCTTCTTGGTCTTTTAGGGAACTTCTGCAGTTTAGACGCATTGTTCAGAATTATGTTTTACCATCTGATTCATTCGGTAACGTTGTGATAACTCTAGTCTAGTTATAGACAAAAGACCGACTTGTAAGATGGGGCTCTACCGCTGCACTAATATGTGCTTATGCTACAGAGAAGTGGAAATCATGGGGCATCTGTTCTTTAAATGTGACTTCACTTCTTATGTCTTGTCAAGGTCACAGGCTACCAGCAAAATATCTGTTGTTGTTCAGGGGCGAGTATAAATGGACGGGAAAACTTGCTCCGTTATCTCAGCATTTAGTGGGTGATTCATCTCTGAATGCAGTCAGGAAGATGATCATATTTGGTGCAGGTGTTTGCTAGCTCTGTAGTGAAAGTAATAGGCAATTTTAACAACGGATTAAACTACCTGAAGTGGTAAATTCCGGTGTTGTGGAGTTTGTATGCTGCTGTGGCCAGTTGAAGGAGTAGATTTGATTCGTGAATAGCAGATTACATATGGTTAGTTAAATCTCTTTGTACGTAGCTTTTGCTGTGGCTGGGGTAATTTCGTATGCAACTTTGGCTGCTTGTTTTTACTCTTTGACATTCTTGATAAAGCTTATATTTACCTAAAAAATCAGTTTATCTTGCTCTCATTTTGATCCATTTGAGAAATGATATATATCATCCATGAATCACCAGTAGGGCTATAAACGCAATGAATCAACATTCAAGCTGTTAAACTTGATTTCATTTTCAAATCAAGTTAGAATTTGAGCTCGAACTTTATATGAGTTTAAAATTTAAACTTGATAGGTCTGAATGGTGTTCAAAAGATTCAAATTTTTAATTTTATCAAAATTATATATATATATATATTCATAATTGTATAAATTAATATAAAATACCGATAACTATATTAAGTTAAGAATAAAATATTATTCAAACCTTATTGAACAGAATATATACAATTTCAAATTCGACGCATTGGTGACACAACTAATGGTGATATTTATAAAGCTAATAAGAATGAAAAGCAAATAAAATTGTGGGTGAGACAGAACTTTTTGAGACAGGACTTTTGACGTGGGATGCAAATATGCAATTATTTTATATTTCGTACTTAGAGCTTGTAGACTTTTGGTACAATTAAATGTTTGTTATAACATAATAGGTATGCACCAATTAATATTGCAAAAATAAAATAAAAAATACTCTATAGCTTGTGATTTATTGTCAAGCAATAACTATTAGGTCGTCTAATGAAACAAATTGCCCAATTATTAATATTATCTATAAAATTATAAATCGGACATTCTAATACACACAATAGGTTGATAAGATATATATTTAAATAGTCAAATGACTATCTAATTCGCTTGCAATTCATGTGATTGGATATATAAGGGAAGTTCAATGTTACACAAATAAGATTTATAAAGTGCATACAAGATTTGTAAAAAGTAATAAAAATAGCATCATGTAATATATTTTGTTTCAAGGATTCATTGTAGAATTGATGAGGGCAATTTATAATATTCATGCATCGGGAGACAATTGTGGAGATAGATCGAATATTATGAAAGTTGGCGCTCTTCAGACTTGGGCACAAACAATTATCAGATCAACTGTTTACTAATTTTGTTCAATTCTATCAGATATATATCCATTTTTTAGAGTATAAGTCACTTTGAATACAAAGTGGAAATAAAATAAATTTTTTCAGATCTCATACATAATGTTAGAAATAATGTACATGCAGTGATTAAACCTTACATTTTTTTTGGACAAATCATGACCGCAAACCTTCCATGATGATTATTCTAATGACCCTCCCTATCCCAAAGCCATTTAGCTCTAATGACCCTCCCCTCTCCCCAGACCAGATCTGGTCGCCCGTGTGTGGGCAAGAGGGGAGGGGAGGGGAGGGTGGCAGGGGAGAGTGGAGGGAGAGGGGAGGTTGCGGGGGGAGGGGGGAAGGGGAGAGGGGAGGGTGGTGGGGAGGTGGCAGAGGAAGGGGGGAAGAGGAGAGGGAGGAGAGGAAGAGAGAGAGAGAGAGAGAGAGAGAGAGAGAGAGAAAAGGTCGCCGGTGCCGGCACCTGGGTTGGGGGAGAAGAAGAGGGAAGAAAATGAAAAGGAAAAAGAAAAAAGAAAAAGGAAAAAAAAAACAATCTAAATACATCTACAGTAAATTGTTTTTCACTACAGTAATGTTATAGTACTGTTTTTGAAAAACAACTCCAAAAATAGCAAATCCAAACGGAGCTCAAGGAAATCCGAATCAATTTATATAACACAAACAAAAGTACTCAACCGAGTGACAAATCTATAGTAATATACAGTCGTATAGGACGGTGGTGAAGGGCAATGCTACTTTTTCAGTCTAGTAAGCTTTTAATGTCTACCACTATTCCCTGCAGAATTATGGAATTCTACGTGGACTTGTTCTTTAACAAACAGCTATAGAACTGTCCAATATCACATCCACTTCAAGATTGACCCCCGATTCCCACTTACAAAGCAACACTGCACGCCTGAAGGCAACAACAGCGTCGACACATAATCACATCTACACGCAACAGCATGGATGAATTGAAGGTACCGGATTCTGCGCTTGATTGCAGAAACTCATCTGCACGCTCACCAAAAACAGGGCAGTGTTGCCAATGACGTTTGAGGCAACATAAAAGGACATTAATATCGACAGCCCAAAATAAGAAGTATATTGCTATTGCTCTCCAACTAGTATGTCCCTTTTTTGAGTTTTCTTGAAAGCAATTTTTCTTGTCTTTTCTTTTCAATACGATGGGGGTAGGAGAAATCGATACCTTTGATACTGTGGCCAATGTTCTTCAAAAGCAATTATATGTTTGTAGCAATGTTTTTCAAATTTGAAGCAAGAGCTGAAGCAAATAGGCTTTTGACTCACGGTTCAACCAGTTTAATTATCTTGGTCAATTTTTCAACAAATTTTTATGAGTAAATGTCCAAAATGGTCAATGAACTATTCAAAATTGCACGAGCTGCCCACTGAACTTGTTTTATGACCAAAAAGGTCATTCAACTTCCTAAAAAACGAGTCTTTAAGTATATTTTGACCAATTTAGCCGGTAAAATCAACTAAAAAGGAAAAGAAAAAAAAAAAGCAAACTTAACCTACTATTGTAGGTGTTCAAGGATAAATATCCTATTCTAATTGACACAATTTTTTAAATAAAAACTAAACATTAGGAGTTAATCCATATTTTGGCAAAACTTCTTAGGAGTTAAATGCAATTAATACAAAAAATCACCAACACATCATCTTCTTTATTCTCCTCCTCCTCCACCTCCATTAACCACCATCAGTATTGCATAATACTACCGCTGCACCCTCTCTCCTTTCCTCCCAACCGCTCTTTTTCCCTACTTCCCCTCCCCTACCTTCCCTTCCTTCCTTTCCCCGAAACTAGAGAAAAGGGAGAGAAATGAGGGAAGGGGAAGGGGAAGGGGAGGAAGAGGAAGTGACAATAGTTAGGAAGGGGGAGAGAAGGGAGCAAGAGGGACGTAATTATAGTGGGAGTGATGGTGGTAGAGAGGGGAAAGGGTTAAAGTTCGTGATGAGTGGTGAAAGGAGGAGGGAAGAAAGACCGGTAGTAGATGTGGTGGCAAGAAAAAAAGTGGTAGTGGTAGTGAAGTGGTAGAGGAGGAAGAGGAGAGGAGGAGGTGGCAAGAGGGTGGTAAACATTACTGCTATGGCGGAAATGGGAAGGAAACTAAAGCAGAATTTTTAAAATATTTTTGTCCCTGAAGACTTGCAATTCTGATTAATTTAGCATAAAGTGATTCAAAAAGCTCATTTTAGATAATTGAGTGACCTTTTCAGAGGAAAAAAAAATCAATAACCAATTCGTACCATTTTAAATGATTTAGTGACTATTTTAGACATTCGTTCATATTTAACAATCTAAATAATATTAAACTAAAGAAAATAGTTGCAGTCGATTCAATTGTCTGGTTTTGAGCTGTTTAGCCAGTTCTTATGGGAATTTTTTGAATTTTTGAGTTTAATATAGAATCAGATTGGCGCTAATGGCCGGTTCACAATTCAATCGGTCCTTTTTCCAAAACACTGGCTTGTAGTATTTGAATAGTGAACTTTTAGTACAAGTTTAATATGTAAGTTATTAGCATATGAACTGTGGATTAAGCTGCCTACTAGTCATATTGGTCTTTGAAAAATCCTGTACATGGATTGATTTTTTCGGGAGCCCAAATGATATTGGTCTATTACATAAAAAATTCCATATAAAAACATGCAGTAACATTTACTTTACTGCTTTTGTTGCATTTGTTTTTTTTTTTTCAATTTAAATTTACTTTTCTAATTGGAACCCTTCTTAACAAGTATCCATTAGTATTGGTTAATCGTATCACGATTATTTTTGAAGTTATATTTTGAACATAAAGTGCCTCAAAATTTTTGCTAAATTAACATTTGTTACATCATGCTAGGCTATGTATTTGATATATTTCACCAAGGAGACCTTGATCAAGTAGCTAAAATTTAGATCCTAGAAATTATATATTTTGAATTTAAATTTCTCTTCTACCTCTTGGCTTCTTAAATCTTACCTTTCCTTACTTTAAAAAAGAAAAAAAAAAAACTAGCTAACCTATGCTTCCCTGTTAGTGTCTTAAGGAAAGGGGAGGCTAAATCTCAAATCCGTTCATCCTAAATCCTAATTTTGTAAAAGTTATTTATGTTAATGGTTACAGTCATTAACATACAAAAGGTGTGAAATTAATGTATGAACAAGTAGCTTTAACCCTTGCAAACCCAAAGAAAAAAAGGGGGGATATTGAATAATCTCTCAATCATTGATCCTCCAAAAAATAAATCATTACGACAACAACATACTAGAGCACTAAGCTTAAGACTCTTCCACGTAGCTAAATCCAACCACCCCACTAAAGCTCCAATTTTCCCACCTTTCACATTTGAACTTCACAGCCTATAAATATGCAAAATCACTCGGCACTCCCAACCAATTTCACCAAGACACTCAAGGTGGAAAAAAAAAACCAGCAAAAATATGGTTTCCAAGAAAGCAATTTCCGTTGTCACATTGCTTGTCTACTTGCTTGCATCTCATGCAATTTTGCAGCAAGCAAGTGCAGCAGGAGAGTGTGGAAGAACTCCCATTAACGCTGCAGCATCCAGCTTAAGCCCTTGCTTAGCTGCTGCTGGTAATGTTAGAGCTAGGATATCTCCAATTTGCTGTGGAAAAGTTAATGCATTGATCAGAACTGCTCCAAGATGCCTCTGTGCTGTTCTGCTTTCACCTTTGGCCAAAAAAGCTGGTATTAAACCTGCTGTGGCTATTACTATCCCCAAAAGATGCAGTATCAGAAACAGGCCTGTTGGGAAGAAATGTGGACGTAAGTACAATAATTTTCATGCCTTTTCTTGTAAATTGACCAGTCCCATTAATTTCTTTAGGCTTAAATTATTGGTATAACCAAACTTATTACCGTCAATATATGAATACTAATTCCTTGTTTCTGTGATGTAAATTGCAGCTTATAGGGTGCCATAAATCAAGAGCCAACACTCAAGAAGCTGAGCATCTTGTATGTGACTTCAGATGGATGATGCTTAATAAAAGTGGTTCTTGTTACACACAATATATATTATATATATATATTGCTCAAAAAAAGTGGTGCTTGTTTTGAGAAAATAAAAGGTTTGCTTCTCTAGTGGTCATATGTTACTACAATGATCCAAATCAATGGCAACCTTCTTGTGTTGAATTTCTATGTAATTCTCTTTCATTTGTAATGCTAATTTAATGATTTCTCTTGTCCATTGCTATATTGGTGGACTTGTCCTACATTTGATACCAATCAAAGAAGGAAAAATTAAACACCATGTTGCCCTTTTGTTTCATGTTCGATAATACAAGTTTCTTAAAACCACTGGGCCAACCAGGATTAACACTATTTTGGTCCATCAAAGTAGCCAAAATTTTCAATTTGCACCCTCAATATGAAAAGTTTCAATTTGATCCTCCAAAAAATCAAAGGCAATTGAGTTGAGCCCCTCAAATGTAGTTCCATTTATAACATATTGTCTGCGTATCATGAAGGGTTGGCGGGATTTTTAGATCACTTTTTTCTTTTCTTGGGCCAAAGTGAAAATTTTTACGTTTAAGAGCTCAATCAAAACTTTGCATTACTTAGAGGTGAGGATAGAATCAACCCAAGTTAGAGTAGATACTGAATTTGATTGGCCACATTTAAGGTTCCTCTGTAAAGGAGGCAGGCACCGCCACACGTAATTTCACTGGATTGCATCCCACATTACAAATGCCTAACAAATCTCTAGCAAACAGACCCCAACGAGATATGGATAATATGATGTCAACACATTTTCGGACGAGTAGAAAAGGTAAACACTTGCACTTCAGGGCAGATGGCACGTTCCCATTCAGGCATTTTCAACAATCTGGAAACATCAAAATGATGTCAGCCGAAGGAAAATCCTAGTTAGATGACCAATATAAATTAATCATGAATCGCCTCCTTAATTTTAAAGATTCTCATATTTATATTTATCTTTTAGATATATTGTAATTTTCAATCGCTCTCTCTCTTTTTATTTTTAAATGAACTATTTATCCAAATTACAATACACCAAA
Organism: Gardenia jasminoides; assembly: GCA_013103745.1. Taxonomy (NCBI): domain Eukaryota; kingdom Viridiplantae; phylum Streptophyta; class Magnoliopsida; order Gentianales; family Rubiaceae; genus Gardenia; species Gardenia jasminoides. Next base: position 25,986,350 of record CM023105.1, read on the forward strand.
GCAGTAACCAGCCTTTTTTAAAAAAATATATTTATAAGGATTAAATTACAAATGACCGTATTGCATAATGCAAACAATCCCTTTGTGTGTGTGTGTGTGTTTTTTTTTTTTTGCAAAGGGAAAAATGGACCAAAAAAAATGCATAATTAGTTAGAATGATTAGATCACATGCACTCTAAAAGTGCATTTAATGAAATTATAATATCCACTTAATCTCGTTATGGTTTGCATAAATATCTATTTTACACCTGTAGTTTTTGTATATATCTATATAATCCCTCTATGATTTTATATAAGGTTGCTAAGTCGTCATTTAATTTAGCATTTGATCAACTTGACTAATAAACCAACATCTTCACAGAATATACCTCAGTCCGCTCAGCCCTAACCATGTGGGCTAAGCCTCATGAACATGTGTTGGGCCAATTTTGGGCTCAAATATTATGAAGGTGGAATCTGGGTCCGACTAAGGTCCTTCTACTTAAAGTTCGGCTCCCAAACTGTGCATGTATATACCCCACATTATACAAAGCATCGTATAGAATGTGGGATATGCATAGAGTACGTAGATTCGACTTTTAATACAGTTTTATGTATTTCGGATTTCAAAAAATAGTTTTATGTATTTCTCTGGTTTTATTTTATGATTGCTGGAACCGATTTATGCGTTTGAACCAGCAACCACAAAGATAAATGACATACGTTTGAGCTAGCTTCAATTACGCTCAAAGCACAAATACTTTGTGAGTCGAATATGAGTTTTACACCTTGAAGCCTCGTTCGATTATGCATGGGCTAGAAATAGAAAATATGATTTCAAGTGCGAGATAAACTTAGCATACCAAAACTCATTCACAAAGAGAAATTGACAAGATAGAACAAGTTTTTATTGATACAACGATGACAACTCATAATGGGCAGTAACACAATTAAAAAAATTGCTCATTAATAGCAGAAATACTAACTCAATAATACTATAAATAAACTCGAACATGGATCTAAGGGTTCAACTTTGACTGCTAGACTAAGCCATTAAAATTAGCGGATAAATGGTACAATTTTCTTTAACACGTTCTCTTACTTATACTGAAACTTGTTCAATTGTTATTTTCCACCATTAACAATTGGTTCGTTATATTCTTTAAATCTTATTCAGTCAATATGTTATTGCCAATTATAATCAATGTGATTTTTCTTTAAAGTTGTCAAAAGGAAAAAATTGAATTTGGTTCATTCAATTCTGTCTTGTTACTAATGTTCTTCATTTGGTAGGCGTAAACAACTTGGATTTACACCAATGAGTTTTTTGTGTAAATATGCAATGATGAACCAATTACAAAGGATGAGGAAAAAAAATAAAAAAAATTATAATAATCATACTAATAGGAAAGAGGAACCAATAGTACATGAAATTTGATGGGAGGGGGGGGGGAGAGAGAGAGAGATGGAACAAAAACATAAAATGGAACCCCAATGAGTTTGTCACTTATTTCGCAACTTATATGCTGTCTCATTTTCTATTCTTTTCTCTATTTCATTTTTTATTAAATTGTTATTTCTATTTTTCTACTATCATATTTCAATTTTTTTTATTTTCTTAAGTACCAATAACTACCAACACTATAAAAAATAATATATAATAGAATAACAAAAAGTAAAATAGAAAATTCATACAAATCCCATTTTTTGTGCTTTTTTTAGTCTTTGAATTTTGTCTTTTGCCCCATAAAAAGTTATTGAAACTGAAGGAAACTAAAAAAGAATTAAATTAAGATATCTGTAAAGAAGAAATAATAATATAATAAAAAGTTTGACGAAGTATGAAATATTAAGTGAGACATGCTTATTGTGCATTTACTAAGGATCTATTTGGTTCATAGGATGACATATGATTGGATTACTCATCTTGTGTCATTCCGTATTTGATTACATTTTATATGTAGGATGAGATATCCCAACAAACTAAATTAATCCCCTATTCATGGGATAAATTTATCCCATGGAGGAGGCGATATTAGTCATCTCGGGATGATTACGAGATAGGAAGATAAAATTTTAGACCAAGTTATCCTTACAAATAATACAAATCTATACTCTCATAATTATATAACCGACTAAGATAATATAACATGAATGGACTAATTTGCCCCTACTAATTAATTTTAGAGTTTTAACTAATTTGCCCCTACTATCAATTTAACAAAATTTGGCCTAATTTACCCTTGTGAATGATACAATTCATACTGACTATTACATTAACACAGTCTAATATAATAATATGATTAAAAATGGACTAATTTGCCCCTACTACTTATATCAAAAAATTTTGATTAATTTTTCACTATTCATTATATTAAAGTTTTGACTAATCATTAATAAAAGTAGACTTTTTATTCATTTGTCCATATTAATGCAATAACTAAAAATTTGGACAAATTTGTCCCTACTAATAAAAAAAATTATATTTGAACTAATTTACCCATTTTATTGAAATAAATAATTTTGGATTAATTTACCCCTATTATTAATAAATTAAATTGTTGGCAAATTTGGCCCTACTAAAATTCTAGACTGATTTGCCCCTACCAAAAATGAGAGTAAATTTTATATTATTTTGGCCCTATTAATTAATTATATAATCATATTTTCTTGGCCAAATTTAATTCATAAAAGGTTAGACATATAAATTGAGACTTATAAACCCATTTAATAAGGTTGAATTCTACCTAGAACAAAAAATTTATATGTTGGTTCCTGTTCGAACTGCACACAGCTCTCTCTCTCTCTCAGACACGTGTTTATGTATGTGTGTGCATGTGTAATATATTTTTTTACAAGTCGAGTTTGAACTTGTCAAAATTCGAACATCCTTAGTTGTAAGTCTATAAAAAAGGGTATTTTGGTCTATAAATAAATAATTTCACCTCATCCTATTTACAACCAAACACAAGATAAAATTATTTTTTAAGAAATCCCATCTTACAAAAAACCAACCAAACACTAGATAATAAGATTACTCATTCGAGAATGACTGAATCCAAGATGAGTAATCCGAAAATAAGTGATCTACTTTTATTCAGTCTGTGAACCAAACGCATCCTAAGGGGTATAAGAGGGTTTGGCAATATTTTCTAGTACGTACATGGTGCATTTGGATTGGAGTTTTAAAGTACTGTAAATGGATGCATTGCAAATGCATCAATTTCAAATTCATATTGGTTGCATTTGAATTGATAGATTTGGATTTGGAGAAGGATTTGAGAGAGATGGATTTTAAATAACTCTTATATTGAATGAATTTGAAATTCTCTGAACTAACCTATTGCATGGTATGGGTGGATTTGAAATCTCATCCTGAAAATAAAATTTCTAAACAATAAAAAGGATTTGAACTATGGATTTAAAATCAAATCGACCCAATCCACCCATCCAAACACGGCATTTCATTTCCAATAACTTGTTCAGAAAAAAACTATGACGTGTAAAAGGATTTTCAATTAACATTAACAGGTAGGAGTAAAAATTGAAAAACCAAAGAATATAGGGCTCGATGTCAAATCTCTCCTTTTTATCATTCTTCTGCCATGTTTGAAGAAGCTATACACGATTCTTCTATCTGATGTTTTTCAGGGATTGCACTAGTCAACAATAAGTAACCACACAAACTTCTCTCACGCACACAAAGCACATACACATTTATAGGTCCTCAAGCTAACCTCAATTACTAGTTGAAAAATAGATTTCTCATTCAGATTGCACTGTTGGACTGTCAGAATGCATTCCCAACACTAATAATCCACGGAGAGAGTAACAGACAGATCAACCAAAAGCTCTATTTGCCTCGCAAACTTTGATGACGGGCTGAAGCTCTATCCAATTTTTGATAGAATTTGAAATTTATACATTCGAACAATAAAATGCTTAGTGGATTTCAAATGCAAATGTCTTTCAAATTATCCAAACAACTTAAAGGGATTTGGTTAAGAATTTGAAATTCAATACCTCCTGAATCCCTCAATCCAAATAGACCTTAGTTAATGTAATTAATTAATTACTGAACATCTCTCTTAACATCTGCTGGGACAAAGTGAGACCATCCTTATAGGGCCAGAGAAGGAATTCCATATCGGATACGTTCAAGCATGCTACAATTGAGCAACTCTTTTAATGTTCCACATTAATCAATCCATATTTACAAGGCGTGTCCATGTGTGTGTATGAAAACAAATCACACCCGTGTGTAGGCCAGAAACACAAATTTGCATTGGTAAGGAGTACGAATGGTTGTCCGTTCAATCATTCCTAAACGATGTAATATCATGTGAACAAAATATAAAATATACTTAATTATTTGTATAATTTAAAACAATGGTATGATATTCCGTCACTATTGATATAGACCCTATAAATAATAATTGTGTTTTTATTGTCAAGTTTTATAGATAATTAAGTACATCTTATAACTTATTGATAAGATGTTACATCATCCAAGAATGGTTAAATTGACAATCGTTCTTGTCCCTTATTTGGATGTCATGAGGATGGACTGCTAATCCAATAGAACCACTTATAGATTTTTACCTCAAAAACTTTGTCCACAAGGTAAATATCCTTTTTCTTTTAAATTTATACATTTTTCCCCTTATACAGGAAGGAGATCACTTTTAGTAGGGACCTTTTTATTTCTTACTTTCTTTTGGACAACATGCTGTTAGCTCTTGGTAAGGGAGGGGAAGGTTGAGTTAGATGATAAGGTGGGAGGAAATATAATTCAGTTGTCTTGAACTACTTTAAAAAAAAAGAAAAGAAAAGAAAAGAAAACATACCATTCTTCATTTTTATGTACTTTAATTCCTCACTTTGCGCCATAGAGTGTATATTTATATTTTGTCTTAAGACCTATAGCTTTTACAAAGATCAAACCAAATCAAATTCCAAAGTCAAATCCCTATCAATAATGTATACTTAGGACACAAAATACTATGTCATTACCGGCATCATAACACAGTTGTCGTTGAGGTTTGATTAACAGCCAATGAATTCCTCCCACACAAAATTTGATGTTACGTCTATAAACTGTACAAAATTTATTTCTTGTTTAAACTATTGTCAAAATGACCCCATTTTCCCCAACAATTTTTCCACTTCGTACATAGGTCCACCAACCCAATTGTCCCAAGCCAGCATGCCATGTAATGGTCCCACCAAATGAATACTAGTTCCCATGGAAACTCTCAAAAGATTTTTGAGGTGGAGGTGTGGGGTCAAATTGATATGACCCCACAATGGCGAGAATGTGAAGGAAAAGTTCCACAACAAAACCAAAAGGAGAAACAGTTAGGAAAGAATCAGCAAGAAAAATGAAAAAAAGAAAAGCTGAGTTTGAATTCTGTCTCTTGAGCATGTCTTATTGCTCTTCATGTACTGCCTTTGCATGGAAAAACATAATGATATCATAACCACTGCAATAATTCAGTTCCCCACATATCCACTCACTCCTGAAACAATCCCTCCCCACCACCCCCCCCCCAACAAAAGAAAATCCCCAGAAAACCCATATTATATTGATCACCATATCTATGTATCTTGATGATATTAATAACCATCTATACTGTGAAAAATTTAAATTTTCTACATGCATGCACAGAAGTTCAAATATATGTGGCCATAGAAGATTCATTTGTCTCAATTATTTGCTAATTTGTCACATTTACCACCAAAAATTACTATTGTCATGCGCAGAATGAGAAAGGGCAGATATAGTTGTTTCGTATGTTGCTATTATATTTATTACAAAATTTAGTGCAAGCTTGTAGTATTTCATTGTTCTGTGTGAATTTTATTCATGTACACTGATTCATAAAAAGTAAAATAATGAGACATATAAAGTTAAGGTGTATTCGACTTCAGTTATTATTATAGGTCAGAATACGCTTTGGAATCATAAATTATGATTCTTACATCAGCAATACAATTTTTTTGTGAGAATGTAGTTTGTCTTGTTAACTGAAGTATGTTGGTAGACATAATCACACTAAATCGCACTACTCAACTTCTTGCGGAATAATACACTATGCATGTATGTGTGTATATATAACATGTATAGAAATTGAAAAATGGGCATATTGAGAATCCCAAGAAACAAATCCACTACTTTTCCCACTCTTGCTGGCAGTTGACTGACTGATTATTTCTTCCAAGATCATCTGATTTTGTCACTTTATTCTTGGGCATTTCTCTTTTCTTTATTTAACTTTTTGCAAGCTCTTTAAATACAAACCATCCAACTCTCTTACATCCAAGGACACTGCTGGAACACATTTCTCTTCCAAGTTCCACCTCACACAAAGAAAAGATCATGGGTGACCTCCACTCCATTCCTTACAGCACCCTACACAGCTCTTCCCTAGGCTGGGACTTCCACAATCTCGGAGTTTTCAACGCAGACATGCCCCATTGTAGCATTACTACTTTCTCTCTCTCTTTTTCTTCTTCTTCTTCTTCTTCTACCTTTTGTCTGCACTGTGTTATATCATCCTTTTTTTTTTTTTTTGGCATAGTTTTGGAGAGCAGCATTAGTACTAGTACTCCACCAATGCTTTCACAACTTGAATCTGATTTTTCCACTGGGTATCTACAAGATGCTCTATTCGAATTTAGCTCTAAAAGAAGGAGGCTGGAGTTCTGCAACACTGATGATCGAAGTGAAGAGTTAGATAATTCCACCAGGGTATGTAAATTCTTGATTCTTCTAATTCATTTTCCTAGAATTGAATTCTTTGTTATAACTAGATTCTAACAAGGTAGTTTCTTTTACACAGAATTCTTGGGGTTCTACGTATTCACTGGATTACTACAACAATTATGATTATTTGAGTCAGATAATGACAAATTCTGATAGCATTTCAGGTGATTATGCCCTTACTTTTTCACTATATATTTTTGTTCTTGACTTGGTAATGTACAGACGTTAAAGATGCATTATTTTCTTGTTAAATATGGCCTTTTTGCAGGTGAACCTATGAGTATAATCAGTGAAGAAGCATCCCTTTTCTCAGAAATGAAAACAACAGAAGAAGCAATATCCAATTGTGAAACTTTTGATACTTCGTCTTCTCAGAAGGACTCAATTAACATTCAGTCCACTTCAGGGAAAGAAACCCTACGTTCCATAGACTCCATGCTTCCTTCTGGTACAACACAGTACAGAACACTCTCTTTCCTCCATTATTTCTTAATCCCCATACTTGTGGTGTATAATTAGTTGGTCAACAAATTTACAGAGTTCACACACTTGAGAATTTTCAAACTAGTTTTTCAAACGACTAGTTGGTGCCAAAGCGTTAATAATTGCATGAAATATGAAGAAAAAGAGATCTAAAGGCGTTATATTTTAATACTTTATTGATTATTGGTACACCCGCTGGTAAAAGTAATCAAGATTAAAAGCATGAAAATATTAACAGTAACTAGTGAATTTATATTTGAGCTAGTAGCCTTAACCCTTTTTTTCCTCACCTTAAATTGTCAGAATCCAAAAACTAATGAGTTTACATATTATTTACTGGTATAGGATTATGTTTTTCTTTTTCTTTAGCACATGAACTACAATCACAAAGAAGTAAAAATATGGCCGCCGCAATAGCAATGATCAAGATCTCTAGTATATTGCTTTCAAGGAATTGTGTTTTTGCACTACCCGTAATTCTTAATAAACCAAATTTCTGTTTTGTTGTGCGATTAGGGGATAAAAAATGTACAACCCTAGAATGCATAATCATAAAGTCATTAACATATTATAACATGACTCAAATCTTTTTTTTTTTTCCGTACCTCAAAACAATTAATATATAGTATGGCAAAATTAAAATTCTGAAAATATTTTGTTTCAGGAGGAGGAGGAGGTGAGAAAAGGAAAAAGAGAATTTTAAACAAAGTGGTTTATCCATTTGCATTGGTCAAGCCAGGAGGATTGGAAGGAGATGTGACACTAAACGACATCAATGAAAGAATTTTGATGCCACCAACAAGGGCAGTGAGGCATCCGGTTGGTGACTTTGCTTGCAGGCCTCTAACCTCCCCAGATGGACCTGGTTTATCAGGGAAAGCAGTGGTGGCTCTCACTAGAATTCATACACAAGGGAGAGGCACAATTACAATCATTAGGACTAAGGGTTGAGTAGGTCATTATTCATCAATTTTACATATTGCATGTATAAATTTTAAAGGGATGATTTGATTGATTTTGGAGAACTTTTTTTTGGGTTTTAATTGTAAATAGAGTGTGAGACAAATAGAAAGAGAAAGATGTGGATGTATAAAATAGTCTATTCTCTCGTTAATTATCAAATTATTATCTACTTGTTCAAGTTTTGTGGTTGGTAATAGTATAAATATTGTGATCAAGAATATGTAAAGTGTTCAACAACTGGGAAGATTTTATAGTCTTACTTACCAAGGTTGAGTATTCATCAACTTTAAAGGGTTGCTTTGATTGATTTTCAGAAATTTTTTTTTTTTGGGTTTCAATTGTAAATAGAGTTTGAGAGGAGAAAAAAATAGAAAAGAAAGGTGTGTATGTATAAAATAGTTTATTATCTCTTCAATTATCAAATTAATATTTACATGTTCAAGTCTTGTGGTTGGTATTAGTATGAAGACTCTGATCAAGAACATGTCAAGTGTTTGACAACCAGGAAAAAATTTATCATTCTTACTTACCAAATTGACGTGCCACAAATATGTTGGTGGTTGTGAACGTCATGGGTCCATTTTCTCAATTTGTTTGGAGCAGGAAAGTTGAGCACTTAACCTAACAATCTTCCTCAAGCAAAGACAAAATAAATGTTCTGTGCAATATGTAGTTTCTTTTATCTAAGCTTATGTCAGAAACTTTAATTGAGATGTATCAGAGTCTTAGTGGCAAAATGCTCCAACCAATTCTCTAGATTTGTAGTATCTCTTCTTCAGATCAATTATATTTGTGTATATGCGATGTATCTTCACTATTAGTACAAGATTTAATGAAAGTATGATATTTTATCAGAGAAAGAAAAAAAGAAAAAGAAGAAAAATCATTGAGGGTTTGATAAGTTCAACAGAGTATGAAGAACTGAAATGTATGTCACCTGACGTTGAAAAGAAACATGTCAAGTTCTTTAAATCTGCAGACAAATAATTTGGTACAATGTATTATCTAAAGGTCAGGTTTGCATTTTTAGGAGATCTATATCTTCTCATTCTTCTGTGGAGTCCAGAAAATATCAGATGCGACAGGCATGTTTTTGTTCTCTATATGAGAATAGTATCCAAATTGACATTAATATATTGTCTTCATGTTAATTGGGTCCAGCCAAATTTGCAGGAATTTGGGGATATTATATCTCACCTATATTCTAGGTTGGTACACCTTCAACCTTTCCTGTCCTTTTCACGAAGACATAAGCCTTAAGTAAAATGTTCTCTTTTTCCCTTTAATAATGCACATAATATAAAGAGGAAAATTATTGTGTTCAAAACTAGAAATTAATATTTTAAATCCAATGAAAACCTGATTTCGATAAAATCATAATTACAATTTTTAATCTACAAATTAACTCTAGGAGATTGAAGATTGAGGCTTAAGCTATGAAAACAACATTGATAAGAGCAATCTGAAAAAATCTTCTAACAATGTAAATGTAAAATTCACATGGTAAACTACAATTGATATTATTATTTCATTGTTGATTTAGAACTCGGGGTCACCAATTATGGGTCAAGTGAGGTTTGATTCAAAGCTAAGCAAAGGAGCAAAATTCAGATAAAAAGTTGAGTCATACTGAAGATGCAAAATATAGAGGAAAGGGGCAATGCATGTGACTAAAGTTGATTATTTTTCCCTTTCTTTGTCTCTTTAGAAAATAAAAATACCACCAAAAAAAAAAATCTCTGAAGTCAATGTACTCCCCTATCATCATTTGCGGCTTGTGGTTTGAAATTATGTCATCATGAAACCTTTACTGTACAGGCTTTTATTGCCGTCAAATACAATCACCTAAAATAAAAATAAAATAAAATAAAGGTAAAGAAATGAAAAGGAAAGAAATGGAGTAGAAGCATAGAATGGAATAGGAAAAGTATTCTAAAGTTCTTAGACTGCTTTAATGTAGTGACAGATTTTTCCTTTGTGATGTGAAAGCCAATATGTTAAGATAGAGACCCTGAATTCTTTTCTCTTGAAGTGTAACACATGCCTAAGATTTTCATGACCTTACTGTGCTGTGTGCTTTCCTGCGCGCGTGCACACACATGCATATAACTCTACACACACAGAGTAGACGCAAATATTTTTAAGAATAGATGGCAGACAATATATTTCATACTGTTTGACATGAAAATAATTATTGTAGCACCTATATAGGAGTAAAACCAAAGAGTATTCCAGAGCTATATATGACGTACAACTGAAAAAAATGGTAAATTTATTTATCATAGCAATGATCTTGGGTCATCGCCTAATAAATAAAGTTCTAGACCAGAATTCTATGTGACAATTAAAGCATATACTAGTTAAAAAGATATTTCTAAGATAAATATGTGAAAAAAATCTCAAATATCAATGAGAGTATACTTCATAGCACAAGGAAACTACAAGAAAATGGAACTTGAATCACATTGAAAGAGCAAAGGAAATGGAAAACCAGAAAAGAAACCAAAAAAATCTAAGTAAAAAGTTCAAAACCCATAGCTATTTTTAGCTAGTACACAAAATGATTAGTCGTGACTCCTGATCACTTCTCCTTGTTTTCTTGCTCATTACGGTGTTTGGTTGAATTTCCAACAGTACACAGTATCTAATTAATTGTGTACTGATTGTAATAAATTGAGAAGATAAGTACTATTATAGCAATTTTTCATCAAAGCAGCCGAATCCTTCAGGGCCGTATCATTGAATAGGGATTTAACTTTATCACATTTTTCAGCAAAAGATGACAACTCCCATCAAATTTATCAGAGCCGTAGAAAGATGGACGTTCCTCAAATTCTGTTTTGAGTATGGGAAATGGTACTGCTATAAAGCATAAAAACCTCTGGTTAAAAAAATAAAAAGACTATATGTAGAGGGCCAATGTCCAATCATTAGTCGAGAATGTGCTAGCATTTTAGTAAAGTAATTAATCCTCTTCAGAAAAGTCTTACAAATCTACTATTTTTTATTTAACGTTTTAACTATGGATATATAATTTAATTGTAACATATTGAGTTCACAGGGGCTAGTGTGTCGTTTTCTTCATAGGTCAACATGGGTTTGTTAGTGTAGCAAATTTCAAACTTTAGCCATCATATGGAGACAGTATCTAACCTATGGGACATCAATGGAAGATCTATCTATCCTTGATGCTTTATCTTTCCTTTTTCCATTGGTTGTTGAAATATAGGACCCATCTTGGCTTTTGTGACAAGAAGGAAAAAGGTGGTAGGAAATAATGCTCAGATATTAATTCTTGCATGTGATAATAACAGTTTCTGGTTCTACTAATTGCTTAACAGCTAGTTTGGGAGTAGAGGATGGGGTGAAAAAAACGAAGAGAAACTTAAGTTATGAAATCGAAAGAGAAGAAAAGAAGTGATTTTGATGCTGTATTGGAGTTTGAGAAAGAAAGAGAATGATTTTGGATATATATATATATATATATATATGTAATTAAGATTTTGTCCAATTGTGATTTAAGGATAGATATAGTATTTTAGAAAAAATTTCTAAGTTTTCTCAGCTTTTTATCCAAATCAGTTGCGGAAAGTTTTTGTCAAACAAAATCTCTTTAAATTAGACAAAATCTTTTCACTTCTCGGGGCAATGAATCTCTTAAACGACAGGAAAAGTTTTTCATTCTCAACCTTCCTCTTATTTTCTCATCAAATCCCATCTCCTAGACTAATTGTAAGGTTTTGTCTATAATAGGTGGTTAGATTAGTGAATATGATTAAGAGGAATTAATCTCAAATAACAGTAACTACTAATGTCCTATTTCATAATCTAATTCAATACTTAGATTGAATAGATTTAGATCTTAACATATTCAAATGTGTTTGATAATTAAAAATAAAATATCTGAATTATTAAGTGATATTGAATTTCTTAGACAAACCATGCTCTAAAAGAAACAAGTGATAAGTTATTTACTTATCATTAATGTAATATATAATCAAATGTATCAGATTTATTACCTAATAATTTAATAACTTAATATATTTAGACTTTAAATTTCAGATTTTAGATTTTAATTTTCAGAAATCAGTTTTATCAAACCTAGCGCAAGTGTTTATCTGCCACCTTAACGTTTAATAGTAATAAAGAATGAACTGAATTGAAGATAGTTACTTCACTCCTTTTCACGGTTACACCATGCACAAAGAATCAATTATTTTTCTTGGAAAATTTTCTTGTTTACAATTTACATATTCAAAGAAATTTTCATTTTATTTGCCTTTGTCATGACGTTCGATTTTAATGTTCAAACTTCAAACCCTTCTCAGAGGAGGAATTACTCCAGCCTTTTTCGTAATATAATTGTGTAGATGGATGATGATTGTACCTGTAACAGGGCCCTCAATCTATCATGAAAATCAAGAACTTTTTAATCTTGGGATTTATGGCAAGCAAACTCTTAAGCAAAGGAAATGTGTCACAGCTGTATAGCAAAACTTAGCATGTGCACCTACCTAATTTTTCTTTTCTTTTCTTTTCGTCGATTTTTTAATAATTAAACCTGAGAGAGTGACATATGTTGAAGTCGATCTAGGTTTTGTCCCTTTAGAACAATCATTAGCTTGTGTAGTTGAAGAAGCTTTTGACCTTTATGTGGCATGCCTATGTATTTTACTAGTATTATATGGTTATAAAAATCCATTTAGGTCTGCACACTAATATATGTCAATAACATTTTCATACATATCTTAATTAAATAAATGATGATTTACATATACACATTTGAATACCCATGTATAATCGGGGTATGGCTTTTTCAAAAGATTAGCTAGCTAGGTTTATGGGCGAAGGTTGGCTCTAGAACTCTTTATCTGTTGTCCTTTGCTTTCTTCCTTTTGCCTTTGGTTGTGGTCCGAAGGAATCTATACAACTGATGAATTTTCTTGCCCAGAATTTTTGGACCGTCTACACTCTGCACACTAGTACTCCTGTCAAATCATGCGGAACCTGAATCTAACAGCGGGGAAGACTTTAAGAGCTTCCCTTGATCACTGAATCGACACCAGCGATTGTATAAAAAGATTATTCTAATATATACTGTCATGTCAAGAAAAAATGATGAAAAGAATGTAATCAAGATTTGGCAAAAAAAGAAAATTCAAACTCGAGGGCCAAAATAACATTTTGCAAATATATCTAACTCCCACAATTTTCGATTTGGACTGATTTTTATTTTACCTTACAATCTCTATCTCTACGAAAGGTTGTATGCATTCCTGCGCCAGAGATCTTGCCCAAATTATGTGGAAAAAAGGGACATAAAAAAAGGCTACTGCTCTAGATTAACTAGGAATTTTAGAAACAAAGTTCTGTAACATTTGTATAATAGATTTGGTATAACTTCATATAACTTTAAAAAAGGAAGAAAGCGATTGGTCGGGTTTATGTTAACATGGCCATTATCTTTAAAACCTCGTGCATTTTTCTAATGTACTTAGCTTTAAAAACAAAGGCATTCAAGGGAAAATTAACAAAAAAAAAAATTGATTATGTAGCAACTAATTGAGCATAGCCATAGATGATGTACTAATTTGGGCTGTTTCGTGATTAAAAAAAAATAGAGATTTTAAATCTAATATGAATGTTCAACTTTGTTGCTAATAAAACAACTAGTTAGCGAAAGAGCATTAACTTCATCTTCCCTCAGTCTAATAACTACTTCACAAAATAACAGACGGATTTTTCTTTCTCCATTTCAATTAAAAAACCACGATTTTATAATTTCATTTATAGGACATTTTTCACCTTTTCATTTGACTTAGATAGTAGAAAACAAAACATTAGTCAGAGCAGTTGTTGTTATCTTCTTAAAGGACTAAATAAAAAAAAGATACACATCTATTTGGGGAAAAAGAGAAAGACATCAAAATTGTTGGATCTCATTAGAGCAGGTATTGACCTATAGTTCTAAATTGGAGGTGGCTACTGAAATTTTGAACAGCCAAAATTTACTCGTATTTAATTTTTACTCATATTTAAAATTTGTGCAAACTCAAGTTCAACGGTTAAAGGAGAAAAGAAAAAGATTTGCTTCTGTATTTTATTTCAAAAGGATTCTTGTATTTTATAAACTTTGAGTTTCAATTAATAGTTAAAAAGATGGATTAACTTTTTATGCATTAAAACTTTAATGATTTTTTTACCTATGCATGATTTGAATTTTAAATTTGGATGCTTGTTACGTGGCAATGATTTAAACTTGCAACTGTAAAAAAAAAAAAAAAATTGTACATTGATAGTGTGTAAAAACTTATTCTAAGAAGATTATATGATATAACTTTCAAAATTACAGCATATTTAATTTTGCTATTTTCCATGCAAAATTATTCTGCACCATTATAATAAAATCAGTGCGAGTGGTAAGGTATAGCTTTTACGGATAACTTGATAGATAAGTTCGAGCCAGTACGGGTATATATAGATCCATCTAATTTGTACTTGAAGACCATTTGGGGATCTGTTTCCCATTGAACATCGAGTTGGTGTTTTTTCAAATAAAAAAAGAATACTAAAATTACACCTAATATTAATCAACACTTATATTGGTTTGACTTGCTGTACAACCCTCACATCATGGGAAATGATATCGCAACAAATATATGCTTCACTAGTGCAAGGCTAGGTCCACTTTAAAAATGTTAAATTTGTCAATTAAAAAAATTGCTCTGACATTAAAGTCAGAAATGTTACATTATCACATTATCACTAACGGAAAATTCTATAAACCTTCTTAATTTTATAAATTCTCATATTTATATTTATTAGTTAAAAATAGGAAAATGCTTCAGTCTCTTTTGGGCACAGTATCCATGATTCTAATCTATTTACATCTTGCCACGTCATTAGTGATTTAAGCTCTTGAAATGATTTAAGGGACGATAACTTTTATTTTATCGAACGGTGAGTTTAATCTTATAGGTATAATATTTAAAAGGGACCGTAAAACCCTCCTTAAAAATATTCTCATTATTCTCGGTCACTTTTTTGTAGATGGACTGTATTACTAGCCTTACATGCTTCCTCAATTTCCTACTCCTCCTCCTCCTCCTTCTTTTTCCCCCTTCATTCCTCCTTTTTTTTTTTTTTTTGTTTTGTGGAAAAGTGGAACATCAGAATCTTCAGAAGTTATATTATAAAAGATTAAGAAACTGTAGATAGAATACAAAAAGAAGAGTTATTTCTGAAGCTTAGTCAGATACACTGAGCAAATGATGTAACAGGACTCATGGATAGAGGGAGCAAAATAAGAGAAAGAATCCTAAAACATTCTCTGAATAGCATCATGGCAGCATTAGCCGGAACCACAGGGTTGGACATAACAAGACATACATCACGTATGAGAACATTGAGAAGCACTTCTCTTCTCTCGTGCTGCATGCCCTTGTCTCCTTTGTCACTGAAAGTTGAAACAGAATATATTTAATTATAAAAAATAAATCAAAAAGTAGTTCCATTTATCCAAAGAAAAGAATGGAAAGAATTAAGGAGAAAAAAAAGGAGATAAAATTCCTAGAGGAACGTGAGAATATTTTTGGTATCTGCCTTTTACTTTTTCCAAATCCCAAATGGGATAGAGAATTGGATTCTCTTGATTTTTTTTGTTCAAATTTGGCCTTGGGATTTAATTGTCTTTTGCAAAGTACTTTAGTTAATCTGAGATTGACTAAGTGAAAAGAAATACATTAATAAAATATCTCTGTACAAATACACATTGGATATTAGTATGCGTGAAGGTAAAACATCTGGTGACGCCAGCAAAACGTAGTTGCAACGTCAGCTTGCTTTAAACCAGAAAGGTTAGTGAGGGTCCACAAAAGTTTTGGTGGAAAAAAAAAATTGGGTCCCTCCAATTCTTAATTATAGCCAGAATGGTCCCTAAAATTTTAACAAAAGAAATCCAGCTTCTGCGCGCTTTGAATTTTGATAGTCTTCTAACTTTTCTTTTTCTTTTTTTCTTTAATCTCCCATCCTTTTTTGAATCCCAACCGTTAAGTACAAGATGCGAACCCTAAACCTTCCATCCTTTTTCGAATCCACTTCCCATCGCTTTTTCCACTCCCAACTATCATAGGTTTCGAACCTTCAACTTTCCACGCTTTTCCATCCTCAACTATTTGAATCTCAAATTTAACAATGGGAACAATTTTAAGAGCCCTTTACTGACCATTGGACTAATCCTAATGGTTGATAGTATTTTACCGATTACCAATGGGAAAGTTGTGTGCATGTTACATATGATAACGGAATGAAAGATCTAATATTAAGTGTAAAAATTACTTTTTATATTACTTAGGAAATCCAATCTTTCCAAAAGAACATAAAAACCAATGCTAATAGCCTTGTTCTCGATTGCTTTAGATTTTATAAAATCAGATTATAGAAATTGATTATAGGGAATAATTAGAATCACTAAAATCTACTCTTTAGGTGATTATAGATTTTAGTCTTTTTTATCATTAAAAAAAATCTATAATTAGAATATAAAGCAACCGAGAACATTACAAAAAATGATTATCTAAAATTAGAATCTATAATCAGTTACAATCAACCAAGAACAAACCCATTAACATTGCATTATCTTGTGGAAGTGATACTTAAGTATATAATACCTCCGAGATGATTCTAATGGTGATAAATTTTGTTTATTGTCTTAATTGCGTGATTCTCACTATTGTTGGCTACGCAGCTTTTGTTAATTTTTCTTTTCGCAATCACAAGTAGTAAATATCAAATTATCTTAAATCTTCTATTTTGTTTGAAATTAGAAATAACAGGCTCCAAATTTGTTTCCTTTTGAAACTTTGGGGATTGCTTTGGTGCGACACTTGAATTTTGGAGAATAAAATTTCAAAGCTCACAGTGATCCATCCATTCTTTGGGCCCAAAAGCAGGCCTTCATCACATTTTCAATGCTCTGAAAGTTGGTTTAGACTTCACTGTATCGTTCCAATTTTATCGGAAAGGGTCGGGTTTCGACTTGAAACTTCCGTTTTCACTTTGCGTGCTCTTACTACAATTCGGGCTGGACATTTGTTGTACAGTACATTGTGGGCTGGGAGACTAGCCCATTACCAAATTGGCTGGTGCTGATATTTTGGACTACTTATTCGCAAATGTTCGGCTTTTTTGGACTCTTTATTCACAAATGTTTGGCTCTTTTTTGGGGTGACTAACATTCTTAGAGTTGTGTGCTGACAAATGTTTAGCTTTTTTTTTTTTTTTTGGTGAAAACGGATCACCTTGTCTAGAAAGAATTGTGTGCTAGAATCTACTTTGTTTGGATTGCAATTTTTCACTAAAAAATTTTTACGTTTCCCGTGATTAAATTTTCCAAACATCTTTTTACTTCACATATATCAAATCGCTATAGTATATTTTTTTATGAAAAACCTAGAAAGTTGCAATCTAGACAAGAGTTAGAGTTCCATTTCCAGGTAATATGTTACGCAAGTACTCTATACAGTCCAGAGAACATTCTTCAACTCGTGGTGATCTCCTAAGTCAAATAATTAGTAAAAATATGGAATGGGTATAATACGATATATTATGCATACACATATTGTACAAAAATTTTTCAAAAATATGATTAAAATTCAACACAAAAATACGTGTTCGGCAAAATTATGCATATAAATTCATATGTGATTTGTATGAATATATTTGGAAGTTACAAAGCTAAATAAACAGTTACAATTATAATATTTCTCAAATATATACTACATTTCTACTGAGTTTAACCCTTATCCTTGTGTATGACATGTTAAATTTATTTAAAAATTTTATCATCTTATTTTTTTATGTGTAAATCTACAAAATTATGTTATATGTATTTGTTATTTTGTACATAACTAAGAAGATAAGTCACTGTTCTTACAAATTTTGAAATTTTTCAAAAGTTGAAGTATAATTCATGAACTATAATATATAAAAAGTTTATTACTATTTTATATAGCTAATTAAAAAGTATGATTATTTTTTGAGCATTATTAAAATGTAGAAAACATGAGAGTGTTTTTTTAAAATTATATGTACGAACATGTATTATACAAATTCAATACAAATACTTACTAATTATACTTGAGTCAAACCCATCCAAACTACTTTTTTTGATTCGAGACATCGGATAGAATGTCTAAAAGTACTTTTCTTTTCTATTACCTAACTAATTTCTCTATGCCTAATTTTTTTCCTCTTGGGCCAAATAACAAAGATAATTGCATTCCGATGTACTCTACAAGTATACCCTTTATGGACGTTAATTAAGATAATGGTAAAACTTCGAATATGATTTTTATGCCCTCTTGACAGGTGCCGAACCTGTGCAATAATAAATATTAAAATCCTAATTATCACCACAATTAATTATAAAATAATTCTGAGTACTGGAGCAGGGACTCCGGATGTGCAATGAGTTACTTGCTTCACCCTGATTCCAAGGAGTATGCTAAACCCGATATACCAGAATTATTTCTAAGAAAATATTAACTTGTAGTAGCGGTAAGTCGTCTCCTCGTGGAACAGGAAATTGTTTCTTTCAGTCACGAAAATGGGGTTTGGATGTGATAGAACTGGAAATAAAATAAATAAAATAAGTAAATGAGAAATGAAAATACCAACTAAATAAATCACCGAGAACGAATAGAGAATAATTTAATAAAATGCAAGTAATGAAATTCTACCCAAAGGAACAACTTCGTCAATCACTGATCATTGATGCAAAAATAATTCAATCACTTGTCACTAGGTTAGTTATAGTTGCCAACAAGCTCGACAACCGCTTTTTCCTTACTTTTCGAGCCAAAAGGTGACCGCTTCCCTAACCGATAACAACCCTAGGTACCGTAGAATTTAATTATCAATTGCATTAAAAGTTAGAAAAACCCAACCCTAACCAATGAACACGCTAAGAGGGTCCATTTAAGCGAGATCATACGTTTCCCCAACATAAACCAATTATGGTGGTCGTCACTTGTTATTAACTAAATGAACGATTACGTATTCAATTAGTTAATTTGACAATAGGCTATTAGGTTAATTCAAATACCCGGCCGCGATACTCAATTAACAAAGTAACCCTTCATCAATTAATCCCGAAAACGTACGAATAGTAACAAATTAAAAGAAAGGTTAGAGATTCGATTAGATCTCACAAATTTCCTGGACCGCGCCTTCGAGTTGCCCTTTGAGTAGACTAGGGTTCTAGCCGCTCCTCATGGAGAATTTCATCCAACAAATGTTTGAGAAACTTTCAACCATAGAAGCAACGAGAAAGGAAGATGAAATAATGAATTGAAATATAAAACTTCCAAATCAACGCGGAGGTGAAGTCAGCCACCAAGTTTCCTTCTTCTTGAGTCACAAAGCCGTGACTAATCACAAGGAAAAACAAACGAAAGAAAAATAATCTACGAAGGAGTCTTTTGCCTAACTAAAGTATGTGATCAATCAAAAGACCATGGCAGGAGGAAAAGCAACGATAGGGTTATGTTTCTTCAGCTTGTCCGCCGATAGCTCTCTCCCCTCTTTGCGGCTTGGATCATCACCCCATTAATAAAAACCTAAGCTTTCCTAATCACTTAGGAAACCTAGTCCTAATTGGAGTCTATTTTCCTAAAAAGCATTAATAAAGTAAATAAGGAAACCAATTACTAAAAATCCCTAATTAAAAGGGTCTTCAACCAATTACTGAAAATAAATAAAGTCTTCCACCAATGGTAGGAATTGTCAGGCGTAGGATTTTTTCCACAGAATTCCTTCTTCACAGCCCAATGTAGCGCGCCTACACCCTATCCTTGAATGTCTTCTGGAATTTTCACCAAAAATAGAGCTTCTAATCTTCAATTAATTCCAAGAACCTAAAATCAATACCAAAACCAAATATGAGTAGAATAAAGCAATTAAAACCATATCTAGGCCATACTTGAGGGAAAATGTCCACAAATAAAGCATGTAATTTAAGACTTAACAATTCTCCCTTTTCTTTTATCCCTTGTAAAGGTTGAAGTAATCAGGAGGGAGAGGGAGAGGAAGGGGGGAGAGAGGGAGAGAGAGAAAGAGTAGTCTAAAGCTAGAATTTAAAACAGAGAAAAGGAACAATGTGAAAACCATATTTTAATACCCTAATTTAGATACATTTGATCTATAATTACTCATTAGTGCATGTTGGCATTCGTTACAAAAGTTATATGTCTTTGCAGGTTTATACTAATAATTAGTATCTGAAATATATTGTTTAAGAAATGTTTCACATTATCACCCAAACACCAGTAATTGGGGTGAAAATGACACTTTTCAATTCAAATACCTTCCTTAGAAAGGTGTCCTTGTAATGAAAACACTTTATTCGCCAATATAAAGGAACTGTCCTGGATGATTGCTAAGATGCATTTTTTTTCCAAGAAACTTTATTAAAGAAAGAAAAAAGGAGAAAGTCAAATCAAGAATTTCATAATCATCTAACTAAAAAAAAATTTATTATTTGTTTGTTCTGTCAAAACAAGCCATATACAATTGATAGCGATGTTACTCTTTCCGTTAACTAGTAAATCAATTGCAGCTGTAAAAAGTACAGTGATAATTAATAATACTAATTACACTATTAATGCACTAATTTTTGTGAAGGTTTAGCCACCAAACCCTCGGTTAGGCCCAGTCAACATTGACATTTGGGCATTTATTTCTGCGGTTTTCAGGCTTTAACTTGGTTTGACCGGTTCAAACGGTTTGACCAGATTCAATGCTCATAATATCGCGTGGTGTGCCCAAGTGGAAAAATATATTGCCTACTCCACGGGTCAACTCAAAATAAAAAAGTTTGCAGTACGACGAAATATTTATTTGATCTTAACACGTATGATTCCTTGGTCAAAGGATTTTATTTTATTTTTTTTTGAGAAAGGTACTTTTTGCAGAACAAATTGTCATCGATTTTAAAGTGAAATATTTGGGAAATGAAAAGCAGGAGAAGCGGAGATCCAAGTGAATTTGGTGACATTTTATTCAGTTTGTATAATTCAAGGTGAAGTCACACAATTTTGGAGTAAATTATGAATGTTCTTTGAGCAAATAGATTCGGTAAGAATACAAGAAAGTGATAAGAAGTAATTGCACCAATCAAATAGAACCGAACAAAACTCAACTGAATTTTTTCAAATCCTTAAGTATATAGTAATTTGTAAAAAATTGAACCAGTCTGCAATAATATGGTATTTACTGAACTTATGTGATTTTGCATGTGAACTTCTTGATTATTCTCTAATGATGTCTGTTAAGTCTTTAATTGTGCATATTATTTGTGGATATTTCCCCTTAATTATGGCCTAGATATGGTTTTAATTGCTTTATTCTACTCATATTTGGTTTTGGTATTGATTTTAGGTTCTTGGAATTAATTGAAGATTAGAAGCTCTATTTTTGGTGAAAATTCCAGAAGACATTCAAGGATAGGGTGTAGGCGCGCTACATTGGGCTGTGAAGAAGGAATTCTGTGGAAAAAATCCTACGCCTGACAATTCCTACCATTGGTGGAAGACTTTATTTATTTTCAGTAATTGGTTGAAGACCCTTTTAATTAGGGATTTTTAGTAATTGGTTTCCTTATTTACTTTATTAATGCTTTTTAGGAAAATAGACTCCAATTAGGACTAGGTTTCCTAAGTGATTAGGAAAGCTTAGGTTTTTATTAATTTGGTGATGATCCAAGCCGCAAGGGGGGGAGAGAGCTATCGGCGAACAAGCTCAAGAAACAAAACTCCATCGTTGCTTTTCCTCCTGCCATGGTCTTTTGATTGATCACATAATTTAATTAGGAACAAGACTTCTTCGTAGTTGGTTTCTCTTCGTTTGTCTTCCTTTTTGATTAATCATCGGATCGTGGCACTTGAAGATTGGATTTTGGCGGCTGACTTCGTTGCCTTATTCACTCGGAAGTTTAATATTTCAATTCACTACTTCATATTCCTTTTCGTTACTTCTATGGCTGAAAGTTTCTCAAACATTTGTTGGATGACATTCTCCATGAGGAGCGGCTAGAACCCTAGTCTACTCAAAGGGCAACTCGAAGGTGCGGTCCAAGAAATTTGTGAGATCTAATCGAATCTCTAACCTTTCTTTTAATTTGTTACTATTCGTACGTTTTCTGGATTAATTGATAAAGGGTTACTTTGTTAATTGAGTATCGCGGCCGGGTATTTGAATTAACCTAATAGCCTATTGTCAAATTAACTAATTGAATACGTAATCGTTCATTTAGTTAATAACAAGTGACGACCACCATAATTGGTTTATGTTGGGGAAACGTATGATCTAGTTTAAATGGACCCTCTTAGCGTGTTCATTGGTTAGGGTTGGGTTTTTCTAACTTTTAATGCAATTGGATAATTAAATTCCTAGGTACCTAGGGTTGTTATGTTAAGCGCAACGGTCGCATTGACCGTCAAAAGTAAGGAAAAACTGGTTGTCAGAGCTTGTTGGCAGCTATAACTAACCTAGTGACAGGTGATTGAATTATTTTTGCATCAATGATCAAGTGATTGGACTGTGCCTGAGAAGTTGTTCCTTTGGGTAGAATTTCACTACTTGCATTTCTATTAAAATATTCTCTAATTGTTCTTTGGTGATTTATTTAGTTGGTATTTTCATTTCTCATTTACTTAATTTATTTACTTTATTTCTAGTTCTATTCCATCCGAACCCCCCATTTTCCTGTGACTTGGAAAGAAACAATTTTCTACCCGTTCCCTGAGGAGACGACCCTACTTGCCACTTTTACAAATTTATTAAATTCTCTGGTTAATTTCTGGTATATCGGATTAAGTAAACTCCTTGGAATCAGGGTGAAGCTAGTAACCCATTGCACATCCGGAGTCCCTGCTCCAGTACCAGATTTAACTCGGGAGTATTCCCGTGACGATTAGGTTTAAATATTTATTATTGCATGTTCGCACTGTCAATTTTTTGGCCTGTCGGGAACGGTGCTGAATTATTTGTTTCTTTTTGGATTCATCTTTTTGATTTTTTTTCTTCTTTATCTCTCTTCTATTTTTCTTACTAGTTGATGGCTGCTAATTTTCAATATTGTAATGATATACTGGACTTTGTTCCTAATTGGGTTAATGAGAGCTCTTCTATTAGTGATCCTCATTTAGATGATTTGGCCTCTCTTGTGCAAAAGTTGAGTGATGGGACGAAGCAAGGTTAACACTTGTGGAATATGTCAGTTGGATCATCTAACTGACATGTGTCCATTACTTCAAGATGATATGAATGCCCAATTTTGTGATGTTGGAGTATTCCAAAATCCACCCCCACCAATGTTTGATCCTTATTCAAATACGTATAGTCAAGAATGGTGGGACTACCCCAACTATAGCTATGCAGAGAGGCCAACATCTCAACTCTCATCTTCTGATGGAGGGAATTCTTTGGAAGATCTTGTCAAAAACTTGGCCATAAGTACTGCTCAATTTCAGCGAGCGCTCAATTTGAAGAGACAAGAGCTGGTATGCACAATCGGAGACTCAAATAAGTCAATTGATAACAGTCAACCGCTTGGACTCTCGGGATGTATGGGAGCTGCCTCCGCCGTAAGCTAACCCCGAGAATGTTAGTGCCATGGATGAAGTTGAAGAGGAAGCTGAAAATGAAGATTCTCAACCTCAAATCTCTCCAGTGGAAGAGTCCACCAAACAACTCCCAATTATGGTGATATCTTCTCCATCCTCTAACCAATGTGTTCTTGAATCTCATTCTATATCTCCTGTTGATGAAATTGACTTTATTATACTAGAAGAATTTGAGTTTCATGACAGGAATAATTTAGGAGTCATGATGACTACTAAATTATTAATTGGTCGCGATGGAGGAGTGAGCGAAGAGTTGAAGTTGTTATTTGATTGCTTAGCGCCACCCGCTAGTCAATGGAAGAAAAGAGCTCGTGTGCATAAAGATTATTCTACTTATGAAGGGTATGAAGATTATGTAGAGAAAGCAAAGGAAACGAGCTACAAGATTTTATCCTCCTTGAGTAAAGACATTTATGTCTAGCCAAAGACATTAAAGAAAGGCGCTACTTGGGAGGCAACCCAATAATTTTGATTTTTCGTTATTTCTTGTTATTAAATTTTGATTTTTTTCCCATATTTCGAGTTTTTATTTCTTATGCTAAGCCATTTTCTTGTTTTAATGCAAATTTTGTGTTTGTAGGCCTTGGGTGTATGTGCCAAAACTTTGCTCAATGGAGTTTTCGTTTGACTTGGATGAAGACTTTCACAGCTTTGCCTTGGTGGGAGGAAAGTCTTCGGTCACATTTTGTTCTACAAAAATTTTGGACGTAGGGTTTCAGGTTATGGTGCCTTGGTTGTAACGACGGAAGTCTTCCCAAGAGTTAAAAAAAAAAAATGCAAGGGATGGACGAAGACTCTTCGTGCCTTTGTAAGGGAAAGTCTTACACACACACAGAAAAAAAAAACAAAAAAAACAAAAAACAAAAAACAGAAAAACTCCTCACGGGTGATCCGAAGACTAAGGGTTCTAAGGCATGCCCACGCCTTATCAACTATCACCTAGGAGATCTTGCCGCGCCACCCCCGAGTCATAGTTGATCGATACCCTCCTCCGTGATTCAGGGAAGTTTCGTTGTCCCCTAATGCTTCTTTTTCTTATTCTTTATCTCTTACATTGGGGACAATGTAAGATTTAGAATGTGGGGGAGGAATACTTTGGCTTGGTTGATACTTTTCCTAGTTTTTTTCAATTTTAGTTTCAGTTTTTGTTTTAATGCCTTTTCAACTCTAGTTGCTTGTTGGTGTTCTTTTTTTCAATCGTGTTTTCTTTTTTATGTTTCGTGGGTCTTATGTGGTTGAATTGCAATTAAGAGTAGTATGATGGCAATGGCATGAATATTCCATTATGTACTTGCAATTGATTTGAAAAAGGGATGTTCTTGACATGACATATAGCCAGTTGTGAGTTTTTGAGCTTAAATATCTTATTATTCAAATTTTGTTCTTTATCATTTGTGAGAGTAATTATCACACCTAGTTAGATTATTCTAGAACTTGCTATGACATACATGTCGAGACCACATTATTGAATTTGATGCATGAAAATGATAAGGGCAATTAGGATTAACCTTTTTGACTTTCTAAAGACCTATCCTAAGTATCTTTTCCCCGTAGTTGACCAAGTTGGACCTTAGACTTTTTTCTTTGTTTAACACATTCTTTATCACTCTTTAACCCCTTTGTTTAAGACCTCTTTGTTTGAACCCAATGTCAAAGGAAATACTTAATGTTCTTTTGCATGATGTTATCACCAGTGAAGGGAGTTGATTATATCTATAACTAGCAAGTGCTCTTATGTTCGTATGTTATTAGTGTCTTGTTGCAAAAAAAAAAAAAAGAAAAAAAAGAAAAAAAAACAAAAAAGAAAAAAACAAAAAAGAAAAATCCCAAAAAGAGAAAAAAAAAAAAGAAAAGAAAAAGAGAAAAAAATGTGTGAAGCACTCATGAAAATAAGTGCTGTGTTGTGATAGGGAATTGTTGTGCATGCACTTGCTATGTTTGGAAGTTGTTGTGGTGATAAAGAACTAACTATGTGAATGAATGTGATATTTCAATTCATGCAAGGGATAATGAGGTATTCTCTTTGACGTTTATAACCTAAATTACCTTTTTGTCTAACCTTTACCCCAAGCCCCGTTACAACCCTTGTTAAAGACCCTTTGATTCTTGCATTTGAATTCATATTCAGTGGTGGAGATGTGATAGATTAGCAAGCTTAGGGCAATGTCTTTCTATGGTGTTGATTTGAGTGTATATATCCCTTTTTAAACATATTGAGTGCTAAGTGCATACACTATTTTCCATGTGAGGATTGTCAAGGTTTGAACATCCTGATTTTGATGAGATTGTTGAGAAAGGTGGAATATTTGTGCTAATTTGTTATGCTATTCTATGTTTGTCGTCTTGATTTTGAGTTTAGTTTAGAGAATGCTTGAGGGCAAGCATTGTTTAGGTGTGGGGGAATTTGTTAAGTCTTTAATTGTGCATATTATTTGTGGATATTTCCCCTTAATTATGGCCTAGATATGGTTTTAATTGCTTTATTCTACTCATATTTGGTTTTGGTATTGATTTTAGGTTCTTGGAATTAATTGAAGATTAAAAGCTCTATTTTTGGTGAAAATTCCAGAAGACCTTCAAGGATAGGGCGTAGGCGCGCTACATTAGGCTGTGAAGAAGAATCTATGTGGAAAAAATCCTACGCCTGACAATTTCTACCATTGGTGGAAGATTTTATTTATTTTCAGTAATTGGTTGAAGGCCCTTTTAATTAGGGATTTTTAGTAATTAGTTTCCTTATTTACTTTATTAATGCTTTTTAGGAAAATAGATTCCAATTAGGACTAGGTTTCCTAAGTGATTAGGAAAGCTTAGGTTTCTATAAAATTGGTGATGATCCAAGCCGCAAGAGAGAGCTATCGGCGGACAAGGTCAAGAAACAAAGCTCCATCGTTGCTTTTCCTCCTGCCATGGTCTTTTGATTGATCACATAATTTAATTAGGAACAAGACTTTTTCGTAGTTGGTTTCTCTTCGTTTGTCTTCCTTTTGATTAATCATCGGATCGCGGCACTTGAAGATTGATTTTGGCGGCTGACCGTTGCCTTATTCACTGAAGTTTAATATTTCAATTCACTACTTCATATTCCTTTTCGTTACTTCTATGGCTGAAAGTTTCTCAAACATTTGTTGGATGACATTCTCCATGAGGAGCGGCTAGAACCCTAGTCTACTCAAAGGGCAACTCAGCGGTCCAGGAAATTTGTGAGATCTAATCAATCTCTAACCTTTCTTTTAATTTGTTACTATTCGTGACGCTCGGATTAATTGATAAAGGGTTACTTTGTTAATTGAGTATCGCGGCCGGGTATTTGAATTAACCTAATAGCCTATTGTCAAATTAACTAATTGAATACGTAATCGTTCATTTAGTTAATAACAAGTGACGACCACCATAATTGGTTTATGTTGGGGAAACGTATGATCTAGTTTAAATGGACCCTTAGCGTGTTCATTGGTTAGGGTTGGGTTTTCTAACTTTTAATGCAATTGGATAATTAAATTCTACGGTCTAGGGTTGTTATCTGGTTAGGGAAGCAGTCAACGGTCGTACCTTGACTGTCGAAAAAGTAAGGAAAAACTGGTTGTCAGAGCTTGTTGGCAACTATAACTAACCTAGTGACAGGTGATTGAATTATTTTTGCATCAATGATCAAGTGATTGGACTGTGCCTGAGAAGTTGTTCCTTTGGGTAGAATTTCACTACTTGCATTTCTATTAAAATATTCTCTAATTGTTCTTTGGTGATTTATTTAGTTGGTATTTTCATTTCTCATTTACTTAATTTATTTACTTTATTTCTAGTTCTATTCCATCCGAACCCCCCATTTTCCTGTGACTTGGAAAGAAACAATTTTCTACCCGTTCCCTGAGGAGACGACCCTACTTGCCACTTTTACAAATTTATTAAATTCTCTGGTTAATTTCTGGTATATCGGATTAAGTAAACTCCTTGGAATCGGGGTTAGTAACCCATTGCACATCCGAGTCCCCGCCCAGCACTGATTTAACTCGAGTATTCCCGTGACGTTAGGTTTAAATATTTATTATTGCACAGGTTCGACACCTGTCAATGTCAATAGCAATTCCAATCACTGGGGAGATTTCAATCTTCTCCCAGTTCGGTGTTTAAATATTGTACCTGACACGTGAAACAGTAAAAGAACAAAAGGTGCTAGTAGCAATTCCAACTAGCAGACACAGCTGGAGTTGCGAGGATTTAAAAAAAAAAAAAAAATTGATGCCAGTAGCAGTTCCTCTGGTAAAGCCAAACACAAAGATCGACTAAAATGTAAGTGGCATGGGGAGGAGGGTTAAAAAAAAAAAAAAAGAAAAAGAAGTAGCAATTCACAAACGCGGATAGGGCCGTTTTTGTAAAGAAAACAACTATTGATTGCAATTTCATTTTTCAGGATAATCACCAGCATTATTGTTATTATTAAATGTGACATCATCATGGCTGTCGTCATCATGCACCCCAGCTATCCAATGCGAACCCCTCTACAAGCGTTGACTGAGAAGTAAATAATACAGTATAACACTTTTTTTTTTTTTTAAAGGACTTCAGGATTTCTCTCTAATTAGTAGTTATACTTGATGCAGGGATGGACCCAGAAATATATTTTGGTGGGGGTTGAACTACATTTAATTTTTTTTGCGACGAAATAAATATATTTAATAAGTAAAATTTCGAAGCAATAATTATAAAAACAATAAAAACATTAATTGTCTTGGATGGAGGCTTCAGTGCTTCACGCTTGCTGCTGCTCCTGATGGCTGATGATATTCTGCTTAAGAAAGTGGTCCACTGGTCATATGAAGCCCTTTTAGGGCTTCATCTGATTTTTATTTTTATTTTTTCGCTTCAGTTAGGTTTTGTCTTTAAAGGGCAAAATAAAAAAAAAAAAAATCGCAGCAATCCACCATCGTCTTCTTCATCGCGTCGGCGGCTGGTGCAGGCGTGCAGCATCCAGGACCAAGCTCCAGCAATCCAAGTGGGGGCTGGTGCAGGAACCCCCCATATATAGGGGGTTTTCCGGCAGCTTGGTGGGGGCTTAAGTACCCACCAGCCCCCACCTGGGTCCGTCCATACTTGATGGCTTGTAATTTCAATTGGGCTGCACTGTTCTCTATAAGAAATTTTAGAGAAACTCAGGGAATCTTTTAAAGGGAATAACTCAATATTTTACTAGCCTTACCCTGAGGATTATGATTCAATAGATATTTTTAATTTTTTTCCATTTTTTTTTTGTTGGGGGGTTTGGCAATTAATAGGAATGAATCATGAAAATTGTCTTAAAACCATGAGCATTTAGGATAGTGAAGGTTCATAATTGATACTGGAATGGAATCTGATTAGATAGAATTAAACTTAGTTGTACATATTGAAAATTATTTCAGAATCCAAGAGCATACATGTCAAGAAATTGATGTGTGCTCTTAAATATTAGATAATGTTACTTTATCTTTTTGAGGGACTCTTTTGGTCTCACGTCTCCATCATTATTGTACTACGTTATCATCATCATCATCATAAAATACAGTGAAACAATTAGAAACTTGATCAGTAACATTCCACATGGCTTGCTGGACCTTTGATCAATGATCACCACCAAGAAAAAAGCTAGAAAAAAAAATGTCTGAAGCTCAGAACAAAAGATGGTGGACCAAAAACCATAGAAAACCCAAAATCTTTTGTTGCTTTCAAGAAAAAGTTAGAGAAGAACAAGGAAGAAAAACCTATGTTGGAAGCCTCTCATTTGTGATATAGTACATGTCTTTGTACCCTGTAACAGAGGAAAAAGAGGGCATGAAACTACAAAAGTACTAGATTTAGGACATCCATCCTACACCAAAACAAGAAGAAGAAGAAGAAGAAAAGCAGCACGAGGAGTGCCCCCCAAAACGACACCGAATTGCAGCTAGTGGAATCAATGATCAGAAGAAAACACTTTAGCAGAAGATGATGCTCTAGACTGGCTTTGCCTCTGCTCTGAAGAATCCGAATTGAAACATGAAAACACCCTTTTCACCACATTCCTAAGAACCTGACCACGGCGAGGAATCCACCGCGGGGCTGTGGAGGCGCGAACCCGTCGTGGTGGCTGCCGCCACCGGACTTCCACACCCCTAGTGGCAGTTGTGCGATCCATGTTATATTTGAGTAATTAAAAATGAACAAATGTATGTTTAGACACAAAAATAATTACTGAAAAAAAATGTAAGCTGTGGTGGGCAATATTCAAAATAATTTTTTTCCTCTTTGGTTGGGTGAAACAAAGTTGAAAAGTTTCTTGATTTTCTGAGAATAAGGCCGGTGATGAGTGATCAAGCAAGAGTGCCGACGTTTAATTATATAGCATGAACTGTCTTAACCGCGTAACCGTGTATAGAAACGTGTCTGGGGAGTGGGGAGGAGAGTTTTTGTGCCTAGGACCATTCGTCCTTGCTACTATACTTTTTCTATATATGTTTGAATTAGTCTTTCCCCATTGAAGGCCTCTTTTCAACATTTTGGCCCTGGGGGATTTGTTAGGGTTCATTTCTCTTTAATGCATAGAGCAAGTACTGTTATTTTTGTACATTGATCCATCGTGCATGAATCAGATCCATATATACAGCAAAATATGAATGTACAATGTTTGGTGGTACAAAAATCTCAATTATATTTACCCTGATCGAGCCCTACAATTTTCACAAGCAACCCGGTGGCCATGCAACCCGAGTCAGGTGTTCTCTTTATTTGGTACTATTTCTTATTCAGCTAATTTTTGAGATAATGATCATTTAATTTTCTCTCTGTTACAATGTATTATTTGTTGATTGAATTTGACATGCATGTACGAAACTTTGTAGAGTCATAATAGTAGGCATAAGCAATTCCTTTTTGTTGAGTTGGCTATTAGGTGAAATATAAGGAGTAGATTTGGCTGCAAGTCTGAGGTTGAATCTTTGCACTTGCAAGTAGTGCACCCCTTTGTTTAAAGGTGGGATTCTAGCTCTAATTCTCTTAGTCCAATTAGACCCTCCCTTGATATAAGTCAGATTAGAAATCAAAGTAGAGTTTAAAAAATATCCAGTAGTGCACTTCTTTAATTTAGAAGTAAGTTCCTCTCCCTCTAACTCCATTGACTTAGTTGGACTCTCCCTTGCTGTAGGTTAGATTAGGGGTTGACAACTGACAATAATAATAATAGTAATAATTTCGGAAATAATTTATATGGAAAATTTCCCGTTGGTGTGGTTTTATAAACCAAGTACCTATAATTGTTTGACGGAGTCTTTGGTGGGCTAACGAGGCAAGGCCTGTTACGACCCGCCTGTGTACTCTTTCAATTTGGTACTTCTTTTTCTCTTTGGCGATTTTTTAAGACAACACGGTGGGATGATTTTCGCCATAACATTGCCTGTTTCTGCAGAAGATTTTTGCCAATAAAATGATTTCGCTTTCTATTCTTTTTGCCCTTGCACTGTGTAATTTGTTGATTGACTTTGGTATCCTGATTTACATTAGATTTTTTTCGTCTGAAAAGAAACTCTAAACCTTACGATAAAGAACTGAAAAAGGCTAGAATTCAAGAATCGAACAAGAAATCTCATGGTTACTCGATTAAAGAAGTCCATATCAGTTAACAGGGATGGACAAAAATACCCGCTAATCCGAAAACCGGTGGGATCCGATCCAATCAGCTCTAAAAAATAGGTACCCGATTTGTATTATTTGTTTGGATCAAAGAAGGTTGAATACCCGCTAATATATGAGATGGGGTAGAATCACAGGATTAAAACCCTCAGGATACCTGACTCGCAATATGTATTTATTTTTTTTTATATACATATGCAAAATTTTATTTTTAGAGCTAACTAAGAAATTTTATTGAACAAATTACACTCTAAGTATGAGTGCTTATTATTTGTTTACAAGATTCATTTATAGAGGTCATGATGTTATTTCTTTGAGAAAAAAATTAATTAATATAGAATATGTATAAAAAAGGAGCATTGCTTGTAATAATTTTTATTTAGTTTTGAATCCATTGATTTTCTTTTCACTGTGTTCTCTTTGCATATTTATTTCTTAGCATGAAACATTTTCTTTTATGTAAAATTAATATTAAATGTTATTCCCTCCTATCCACTTTGATAGTCCCATTTTCCTTTTTCGTGTGTCCCAAATTACAGTCCACTTTCCCATTGAGGATGTTAGTTAGCTTTTAATTTTCCTAAAATGCCCTTATTTACTATAGTTTGTTAATAAATATAACTACCCTATTTAATGTAGTTAACTTTTCCAAAAGCATATTGGTAATATAAAAAGTCAGGTTTTGTTATCCTTCTAAATTTATTTATATCAATGGAGGAATACTAAAAGTCATCATTTGTTAACTTCATATAAAGGTATAATAGGAAAGTACTCTCCTAAATTTAGTCTTCCAATAAAGCTACCCAACTTTCTTAATCTATATGAAAAAACACATGGGACTATCAAAGTGAGATAGAGGGAGTAGATGAATGTGTACAATATAAAACTAAACAAGTATAAATTACTTTTCAAAAAAATTAAATTATGAGAGGGGTGGGGAAGGTACCAGCCAACCTGATCCGCCTTTAGCAAGTACTCAATAATCAGGTATTCGTTAATATGTGGGGCGGGTAAGGATCAAAAAATAACTAATCCGCAAGATGCGAGTCGGATTAGGCAAAGGTCTCGTGCGGTAGGTCTCGACCCGTGCCAACCAACCCCTATCAGCCAAGTTGGATTTGAAGATGATTTAAACTATAGGATAATTTCAAAAACCTCCCCTAAAGTTGGGCATAATATCACCTAACACCCCTATGGTTTCAAAATTAGCACTTAGCTCCTTTGTCAGATTGAGGGGACAAAATGTCTCCATCAATCATAGTTAAATGACGAAATTGCCCTGTAAATTATCATGATAATACGAGCTAGAAAACTTCTTCTAACCTTTAGAATCTAAGAGTAGTAGCACTTAATTTTGTTTAAATAATATGTCCAAGAATAGTAGTAACTACATGGTAAACTTATTCTACCTTTAAGAATCTAATAATAGTGCTCTTGCTTCAGTGGTGCACTATAATATTGTTATAAATTTCTTGCATCACTTGTATCTTTTGTAAATGGAAGTAGAATTGATTATGTGCACTGTTGCCATTGCAATCTTCATCATCTAGACAACCACTTGTAGATGGTAATATAGACTAAACTGGATTGCAATGTATCCTACTGTCTAAAGTTCAGTAAAAATCTGCAATCCTATCCTTCTTTTAAGTGGTTAAAGATGGCATTATAGTCTATTCAAATTAACACAAAACCATTGACAGGCCATAAGTATAGACTTCTTTACATTAAGAGCCACTTAAACTTCACAGGCCTTCTCATCTAATTGATCATACTCTACTGCTGCACTTTTGTCCCAAACATACAACCAAGATAATCCGACACTTCACAAGCCTATCGAATTGCTTATACAATGAGAATGAAAACATATACAGCAAGAAGAATAAGATTTATTACCAGCAAGACGGTGAACCAGGAATTTGGTAGCTCCAGCCTTTAATTTTGCACACGTTTTCTATTATTGATTGCAGAGTCGACTTGTCGCCGTTGGTTGGAAACCTCATCACTTCATTGCCTTCATACCATTAGAAATTATTGCATCTAGAGTAGCAAAAATATAGATTGTTCGGATTTCTTTCGCTTTCCAAATCCTTATTGTTGCCTTCCTATTGCAAGCACAATATCATTCCTAATGGTGCCTTCCTATGATGGAACTTGCCATGATTTGCTTCTTGTTTTTTTCCCAATTTCCTATTTCAATCTTCAAGATTGCTGATAAACTTGTTTTATTTTTTTAGCTCTTCTCTTGTTGCCATTACGCTACAATTCATGGAGAAAAGTAGCTACTGCAACAAAAGGCTACTTCACTGTTGAACTTGTGCAACCTGATGCAAATTTCTTTTCTTTATTTCACTTTTCGAACCCCTCCTATTTTGTTCTTTATATTTTCTAGTAATTGTGGTAATTTTTTTTCATACAAAGGGTACATAGGAAGTAGATTCTTCTCTCTCATGCAAATTGAATTTTTTATTGGTAAATTATCCCTCAAGGGCTTACAAAGTTATAAAAAAATGTCAATCAAAGAGTGTAAGGCGAGATTTTTGAAACTACAAGGGTGCTAAGTGATATTAGGCCTAACCTCAAGGGAGGTTTCTAAAATTATCCCTTTAAACTATACTTAAAAAATGTTGATACAAAAAATTCACCATCCTTAGAGAAAAAGGAAAAAAAATCTCCAATGTCTCAAGTAGGCAAATCCACATTTACGTGACATGATGACTCATCTGACAATGATAAGGCCCATCAAACTCTGTAGATTCAAGTAATCCAAAGGCCCATTGAAGCTCACTACCTCTCAATAACACAAGGGCAGCTTTCATATTGATTAGATTTGTTATTTTCTCTGTCGAAATGGAATTTTATATGGGAGGTTTCGTGAAATATTACTTAGATCCCAATATTTTTAAAATCTCTTATTACCCTTAGAATTGATATTTTGTTAACAATACCACCCCCTCTCAGTAAAAGTAATATTAAAAAATACATGTTGGAGGAGAGAGGAAATTTTAGTTCCCTTAATACCCTTAGACTATCAAAAAAAAAAAACAAAATAGAAACATAATATAACAAGTCATGGAGCATCTAATAATATCAATAATAGCAATAGATAAAGTAACATTACCTAATTTGTAATTTCTAAATAAACAAAAAATACCACCTGAAAGTAATTCACGTATGGGAGGAATGCATATAAATACTTGGCATCAACTATTCATTTGTATCGTCTGAGTAGGAAGAATATCTCACAATCGAACAATAAAAATTATATCACTCTCTTACTTTTATAACTATTTTGATTATGAAAACTACATCATTGATCATTTAAAATACGAGCTCATAATTTTTACTTGTTGTATAGTTTTGTTTTGAAAATTATACATTCACTCCAAAGTTTAGGGAATTATCTTAGTGAAGTTGTAATTTTCTCCACCTCTATTCCAAATTCTCGTATCGTTCACAAGAAAACGAAAGAAAGGAGAGAAAAAATGATGATCACAACATACAAATAAAAGTCATATTGTTATGAGTATTTCTTCTGATAAGCAATTGCACTCCTTTGTAAGTATTGGCAGATAATTTCACACCTTTGTTGGTACGAAAAAGAAGAGTGGTGCTAATTATTTCCTAGACATTTTGCAATTGTATGCTTATGATGTTTGTCAAACTCTTTTTTTTTTTTTGTCTTTAGAAGCTAAATAATTGTTGAAAGAAATGAGGGTATTATTGGCAATTGATCCCTTCTGATAGTGATATGTGGACTTACAATCTTTTCAGCGGTGGTAAGAGAGATTTTGAAAATGTCAGGGGAGTTAAGTGATATTTCATGAAATCTTAGGGAGGTTTTGAAATTATCCCTTTTATATGAGTCATAATTTATACATGTCATGGCCCTTCAAAAGCCACTCCCAATTCAGCTAGTAATAGGATTCTCAAACAAGATTAGCTATTTTTTGAAGCAATTATTGGGTTTACATTGAACTCCTGTAATAGTGAGGTATTCATGCATCTACATTCTACAGGTATCA
The DNA here is from genome assembly GCA_013103745.1 of Gardenia jasminoides. Classification (NCBI taxonomy): domain Eukaryota; kingdom Viridiplantae; phylum Streptophyta; class Magnoliopsida; order Gentianales; family Rubiaceae; genus Gardenia; species Gardenia jasminoides. The sequence goes on from CM023105.1 coordinate 26,021,887, forward strand.
GTCCCAGTTATATCATACATACTCTAATATAATGGATATAGATGTTAAAATAAAAAAGTAGATATTGTTACAATACAGTACAAATACACTTTTTTGATGCAGACATCTATACAATGTTAGGGTGTTCATATTTTAGTGCTTATAGTTGCTATCTAGTGTCTAAAATTATTACGTTTGTTCGTACATTATATGATGCATTGTGTTTATGACATTTTTATGGTACTCAAAATGCTAAGTCCAATTTTACGAGTCAGCATTGTTGCTGAAAATGGTTATAACTCATTAATTTAGATTTTTCAAGCCTATTGCGCTCAAAGTAAAAGGTTTTAAATCAAATTTCTAAATGAACAATTTTTTTATCACTAGATTATTTTAACAAAACAACACTAAATTTAAGGGTATGAAACTTTGGTGAGGAAGTTGTATAATTATTAAAAACTGGAAATTTGCAACAATTATTTATCAATATAGCAACTCATTTCTCTATCTCGCCATTCTTATGGTCCTAAGGGGAAAAAAAACATATAATTTGACTATATTTTGGTATTAAAAACTTTGAAGAGCAATCATATCTCAAAGTGCAAATCAAAAGTACACAAATAATATTACTACATGTTGGTTTTATATTTTTTTGTATAAAGGACTTTTGGAAATATACCAATTTTATTAGTTTTCAGTTTCACATAAGGTAAATCATATATGTATAGATCCAAGCACTTAAATTTGTAATTTGGTAGATCAAAAATAAAAATCAACACAAAACAATATAGTGTATTTAGTTTAGCTTTATACAAACTTCTCTTGATATTTTAGATCCAGTTTTAACAAGTCAATAAATACTGCTAAAACCATTTATAACAAGTTGAATTTTATAGATCAAAAAACTAATAGCTGGTGAAAAATATTTAAAGAGGAAAAAAAGTTTAAATTTTTCATAAAACAAAACCTAAGTGGGTTTGGAGGGAGGGGGCAATGGAATTTTGTCAAAACTCAGGGGGCCAAGAGAATGATTTTTAATAAAAATTTTCAAAATCTCTTAAGGACTAATAGAGAAATCTCAAAAACTATTGGGGTGGATGCCACTTGGCTCCCCTGTCCTTTTCATCTCCACTCCTTTCCACCCCTCAAATAAATTAGAAGAAATGAATCACTATATCTTCTTTGCTAAACCCCAAGAAAACATATGAAGAAAACTGTAATCTTTTATCAGCATTACTTTCCTTTTATGCTCTCATTTAAATTGTCCGGTCTATTTGGAGTTTCATAACATAAACTCGCAAACTAGATCATGGAGACAATAACTTTTGAACCAGAGGTTTGTAACAGGTGCTTTTGTAAGCATATATAAATTATATCTAATTTATCATTTGAATACATACACCATAGATATATTAAAAAATTGACATCTCAGCTTTATTTTAACGAGTCTCCATTTTATAATACCCGTGAGCAATTCTAATGTATTTTTTGCTCTTCTTTTCCTTAAAACTAAACCGCCTGCTCCAGTTTTCTATTCTCATCCCACTTTCCCCTTCAAATCTTTCGACTATTTTAGAAGTTGTAAGATGTACTCAGTTCTTTGAAGTTTTATACAATGTTAATTGGTCTATGTTGTTAGTTCTTCGAACCTTTACGTACGTGCTCCCCCCCCCCCCCCCCCAAAAAAAAAAAAAAAAAGAAAATCATGTGTAATAAAGCACAAGCTAACGAATCTTAACGTTGTGCTTGTGCCATATATCTCCAAATTATGTACCCAAAAATTCTTCCCCCTCCCCACCCCCGTCCTCAAAAAAAGAAAAAAAGAAAATAAAGAACATTACGTGCATCATCTTCTTTCAGAAGACTAAGACCTCTTTGTCACAATTACTATTACATTTTTCTCACTGCAACTTTATTTTTTTGATAAAAAGAAAATTTCATTAACAGATTATCAAAATTATCCATTACAATTTGATTTACATCTCTACTTTAATGGCGGATTAAATATGTACTTGAAATAACATATCTGCAAGTTAATAGATATACTAAAACTGAACTGAACAATACAAGAATATTTTCAATTGCCATCCAATAAGGCAAACTACTGTAACTTCCCTTCGTGCATGCCTGCAATTGCTAAATCTGCTAAACAATGGTTTCAAATGCTAATAAGAATGATGAGATCTATTGAGACAGGCCAAAGATCCAAAAAATTTCGAATCTGATAACTAGATCTGAAATAAATTCAAATCAAGCAACAAAACAAGGATAAAAACAAAAAATTCTCACCAAGAACTTTTAGGAGAAACAGAAATTCCCACTAGGAATCTTTAGGAGAAATAGAGAACTCTCACTAAGAAAATTTAAGAGAGATTTTATTGAAAAAGTGCAATAAAATAAACTCCATGGGTCCCGAAGAGGAAGATCTCTTGAAAAGATGAAAAGAAATAGAGATCCCAAAGAAAAAGGCCTCTTAAGAAGATGAAAATAGGTAGAGAGAAGTTGGAGAAAAAAGAGGTGCAAAGAGAAGAAACTTACATTTTTCTTATTGCAATTTTGTATATGCTGAATGATGGAATTTTGTGAACATTTCCCTCCTGACCACAACAAAGTTAGTGAGATATTCCTTTGCTTCGTGAAAAATAATGAGATGTACAGATGTCTCATCGAGGTTTACTCCTTGTTTGTTTTGTCTTCTAAATCTTCTTCGTCCTGAATATTCACCAATATATTATCGGGCACCCTATCTTTCCTATTTGGCTCTCTTGTTTTTTTATAAACATGCAAATCATCTGTTCTTTTCGGTCTACGTCTTGATCCTGACACCAATTGTGCTCATATGATGCCCTAATTTTCAAAGGGTAGTGCAGATTTCAGTAAAGATATGTCTTAGATAATTGGACATGTTGGAGTTAAAAGGTAGATTGAGATGGATGAAATTAAAGAAATTTATATAATACCTAATTTGGTAGGCTGCTTAAGAAAATATCAATTATCGGTATCTATTCTTTTGAATTTCGGTAGTATCACAGGCATTGTAACTTTTGAAACTTAGATGTCTTAATAAGTGTCATGAGAGCACTTGTTGAAGAAAAAGTTATATAAATTTGTAGTGTTACTTTCTAATGCAAAAAATATTAGATGACCCCCAAGTGTATAAAATATAGGTAGTGAATATGTCAAATTGTAGGAAAAGTGGAAGGCCAAGCACATTTTTTAGTCTGCTTATTTTTTTTCCCTTTGTGGTGGTTCCCTTATTGCCTTGTTTCACAGGACGTTGAGACTGTGTAACAGAACATGTATATTTTCCAGCTATTGTATCTTAGAAGATACAATTTTAAATCAGAAGGTTCGATTTTGTTGAGATTTGACCCTGAACAAGCGTACTAAAACAACAAATAATTGTCTACCGATTGTTCTATCAATCTGTCGAGTGGATAAAAAAATCTGACATGACTTTTGTCTTTTTGGCAATGTTTATTAGGTTCCAAACAGAACTTATACATTAATGAAAATTAAGAGCTCATCAATATCACCAAAATTTAAATGTTTGTGAAACGAACAATAATCTATGAAAATTATCGCCTAATTGTTGATTTTGACGACTAAATCTTGAAATTTTGACACGTAAAGATAGACAAAGATTGATAAGCCTGCTAGTACTAATTTTAGATTTGATGCGTTGGCAAGCAACATTTGAGGCAACATTTTTTGTAGCTTCTCAATGTACTTTTCGTTGGAGTCCCTGTCCTTGACAAGAAATCACCCATGACATTTTAGCTCTTTCCTTAGTCAATTTTGCTTAATCACTTTCCTTAATCTTATCTACTAGCTGATAGTATAAGATCCTGTTGAGTTTTTAAAGAGTTATGTCTCATTTTTGTATGTAAAACAAATCTCACACATTTCCAATACTTATGTGGGATCAATATTGAAATTGTCTTTTGGATCATTATGTAGTACTTGTATAAAACTAAAGTAGTTTGCAATGATGTTAAATTTACCTAATATCCTATATAAATAAGGGTTCTTAATTCTATTCTGTGCCCAAAGAGCGCAAAATGAAATGTGGGTTTCGTGTCAATCAGGGTCTATTTTTTCATATGGGTAAACAATGATGGAATTTTTAACTAGGTCCAATCACAAATTGGTGTGCTTTTCCTGTGCCTATAAAGCATAGAATTAAAAAACGTCAAAAAGATGTAGATATATTTCCTGTCATTACTCTTAAGGACGTAAGAAAAGATATTTCGACGAACTAAGAAAATACTTTTATGATTGAAATGTTGAAAAAGGGAGACTGCACTTTTCCTATTTAAGTCTCCCCCAAAACCAAAATCTCATTCTCGTAATCATCAAGAAAATATGGAGCAAGAAATGGTAAGTCAGTCTGATAAGGCGCTGCTGGTAATTAAGACAGATTCTTGTGAGAAGGATGCAACTGATGGCAGTGTTCATGTTTTAAACAATTCAACTCCATTTCCAACATTGGACCATAAGGTACAGTTACATTTTCTTCTAGCTACAATCTCAATTTGTGTTGATTTTCATAGTGTGATTGGCAGTCTGTATAGTAGTAGATGAATTGAGACAAAACAAATGTGTCTATGTGGATTTAAATGGCATATATTTTGCCAATTTCAGGATCTTTTGAATTCCTTCTTGATAACATGTACTGTCATTATTTTTCCATAATTTCTCTTTTTTGCTTCCCACATTTTGGCCTTTTCTTCCATTTTCTAGTGGTGCCTTTGTTATATTCTTTTAAAAGGGTGGCTTGAACATAGTCTTGAAATAGTAGTATTTGCTTAAGTTTAGATTTTCTTTTTGATAAGGTTAATTTAAAACATAGAGGGTTTGATTATATTGCTTAATTTGGAATTTGTTTGATTATATAGGTTCTGATATGATCTTGGTGTGAAAATTGAGTTTGAAAGTTTTTTTTTCTTTAAACCTTCCCAATTTTTTCCACAACCTTACCCTCACCTGTTAGATGCAAATATAAGATTTAAATCCTAAATCTGACAGTAGGAAAAACTCGTGAGAACCTTCTAATCACCGGATCGATCCCAGTGATTTTGAGTTTATAACTTATACATACAACTAAATTTATCTAAAAATCAAAATTACATTAAAATTGTGTAAATTTACAGCTGATGTTACTAGATTTATAGAACCGGTTTGAGTTCAAACTTGTAAAGCCCCAAATCCCCGAGAATTGCTACTAGGAACTCGTTATTTCGAAACTTTAGCAAAATTTGTCAACACCTTGGTCGACAACTGTTCGATATATTTCCTGAAAGTGAGCACGTTTTCCGAGAATAAGAACGAGAATGAGAGATGAAATGTGTTTGTTTTCTACCAAACATTTCAACAAGAAGCAGTCTCCAGGAGAAGCTGCGCCTCGATGACTTGGAGTTCTGAATTCACAAGATTGAGGAGTTCAAGCAGAAACAAGCAAAACCCCCCGTATCAACAACAAATTAAAATGCAACAAAAAGAGAAAAGATCAAAGTTGACGGAAATAAACACCTATTTTATTGCATGTTGCCTCTAAATAAATGTAGATTTTTATGCATATACTCCTAGCTTCTTGAGGGGAAAATGTCAATAAATTATGTGCACCATGTAACATAGTACTAATCGTAACACTACTCACGGGATTGATCTATTCCCATTACTTAATAATATTCCCTACATCTTATTTTGTTAGACTTTTTTTCCTTTTCCATTTGTCTCAAACTATAATCCACTTTTTAAAATTTATTTTTTCAAGAATGTTAACTAATTTTTATTGAACTGTGTGACAAAAAAAGAGCATGACGAATAAAGTGAGACAGAGGGAATAGTATTTATACATCACGTTCATGGAGTGACAATTAGCAATTAATACCTTCTCATTTCATGAGTCAATACTCATTTATCAAACTCATCAATTATTATGTAGTGGTTAATAAGTGCTCTGGGTCAGAATTTTCATGCTAAGGGGCCAGAATTTTTCTGCTTTCTTAATAGCTACCAAAAGCTAGGTCGGGTAAATTGTGGAAATTAACCTAGTAACCCCTGTCACAGATATTGAAAATTCACATTTCCTTGCCATGAATACTTTCATATATGTTATCAGAAAAGCATAGGAAGTTGTTGGTTTTAAGCGAGAAAAAGTATATGGTTAAGAAATGTACTTGGGGATTTTTTTTTTTTTATTTGGACTGGCTCGGGACCTTCAGGCATATTGTTTGGACCTTTTTTACATTTTAAACTGTCTCCTCATGGATTTTTGTTGACTTCTGTGGACTACGTATTCACCTGAAAAACCTTCCATCCAAAGGGGAGCTCCCCCTTTTCGAAAATGTCACCTTAACCTAATAATTTGTAAATGTGCCTTCACTAACTAGAATAAAATGTTCATTTTAGGTTTTAAAAAAATTTATTTTTCCCCAAATAAATTATTAAGAGTCAACAATATGTGTGTGTATGTTCCTCAAAATTAAATCCATAGCAATTCTTAAGAAAAGAAAAAGTAATATATGCAATCTATCATTATAATTGATAATCACAAGTATAACCACCATATTTATTTAAGGAGTTTATTCTAGTGGTGAGTAGTTCAGATACACAAACAATTGTGCTTCAATCAGTCATGGGATATTTGTGGATTTCTTGTGTCGTTGTATATTAGTTATTAAATATTCATTTTGCTATTTGCTACTAAGTGCTACGTAAATATTTTTTTGGGGTGATTGCTACATAAATATCGGGTATTTTCTTCATTTATTCATTTTTTTTTTTGTAAAAGGTGGATTTTTGAAAATTCAAAATTAGAATCCAAAAAATAGGTCTATTATAGCTTCTTATTTTGGCCTTTTGTTTCCTTTGAAAAGGGATAAAAAAAAAAGGAATAAAAAAACATTTGAGAACATAGGACAGATTTTTTAAAATCAAAAGTTAAAAAAGCAAGTTTGGAAAATCAATTGAGAATAGATTGGCAAAGCTAGGGAACTGTGCACCAACTAAAAAATGATGCTCCGCCACTGCTTCCACCCATAAAGTAGGACCAGTTTATATGTATGTTGACTTGTGTATTGACAGCTTCAAAATCTTATTAAAAAACCGATTTCATTTGCCAAAGACTTCCTTAAACAAACAATTTTCGTCCAACAAACAAACAATTTTCGTCCAACAATCCTAGAGAGTAGAGAGTACTAATATAGGGAATAGATTGAAGAAGGTACGTGCAATTACACAAATATCTTTTTATTAAGCCTGCACATATGCGCGTTGAACTCTGAAAATTTTGATAAAACTTTATAGACTAGCTTTTTATGTACTGGTAGTATAATGATTTTTTTGTATTAGCAACTTTGGATATGTGCCTTATGTGCATGATTATGTATAGTATGATTTAAAGTTGACAGTATAAAAATACTTATACACTGAAAGTGTATAAAAATATTATCCAAACTCTATTGGCAAATGTCTATAAAATGAGAGTGAATATCCTTTACCGGAGAAATGGTTTCTTAGCAACAGTTGCTCTTCCTGCACTAAGCAGTTTGTGGTGGGAACCAACTTAAAATTGTGTGCTCAAGCCTTTTACAAAATATGGTGAGTTAGTGTCTAATTTACATTTCCTTGAATGGAACTGATTCAGGGTCTTGATTCCCTTAACGTCCCAGAATATTGGGTTAGAGCTCGGATTCGAGAAAGAGCAATGATTATTCTTTTCATTAGGGTAAAATACAGAAAAGCCTCCTATGGTTAACCTAATCTATAGAAAAGTCCCTTATGGTTTCAAATCACACATTCCAAACTCTTGTGATTTGAACTAATTTGAAACAACAATGGAAATCATCAAAAGTAATGGAAGCGGGCAAAATAACAGAATTACCCTAGTATATATAAGCAAAAAATGACCTTCTAACAACCATATTGTTTAAGTAAATTGACGAAAAAAATGCCTATGGGTAAGCCAACTTATAGAAAAGTCCCCTATAATTACCTATTGCTGACACCACTATTCTCTACTTTCTACCACTGCATTGCCCTCTATCATAACCCCTATCTCTCTCCTTTTTCTACCTCTTCCTTCCCTCCACCCACCTTCCTTCTCCTTCCCCTCCCTTACACCCCCCTTTCCCTTCTATTGTGGCCCCTTTTCCCACCTCCTTATCTCCTTCTCGAAACCAGATTTGTCACAGTAGCTTGGAAAGACAAATTTTTGTCTCAAAACTTCTGAAGTTTCATCAGGAAAAACATCAAAACATTTCCAAATCTGAAATATGTATTGCCCCCCTCTGTGTATGTATTATGTATACGGAAAAGGTGGGAACCGACAATTTTTCTTGAACAATGGAACTAATTTGTACCATGTTTGACTTGATTTTGCTTTATTAATCTTAATTAGTTGCCTAATGCTTGCAATATCCATGATGATTATTTGTCTAGTTGTTTAAGTACTCAGAATCTTGATTTTTTATAAGTTTTTTTTTTTTAACAAACGGCAATAGTCTATTCTACACTTATATTGTGGGAGAGAAGAAGCCCAACTAAACTTGTATAGGGGTTGGAAGCAAACAGCAATAGTCTACTCTCTCTGGATTTTTTGACAAAAGGAAGCAACTGTTTCTTGTAATGCACTAGGCGGGATTTGATTCTCTAACTTAGTGCATGGAAAAGTTTTAAGAGACTCTCCTTGATCATTGGAAGAATTTTGATTTTTCAACTGCTAACTGCACAGCGTGCTAGTTAACATTTTTCTTTTGTTACACGACTCCTTACTGATTTATTTTAATATAATTGTTTTTCCATTCTAGTTTTAGTTCATGGAGTAGTTAGTTGTTCGCATAATTGCCACGTGAAAGGTAACCTAGAAAATTAAAATCATATGCATGAAGAAAAGATGATATCTGATCTGATTATTTTTGGTTTAGCTAATTCATTGATTACCATATTTTGTAGGGCAAATTACTAATAATCTCCTGTGATTTCACCTATTACCATATAATCTCCCTAATGTTTCATCCACTTCAACCCAAATAGTTTCATGTAAACTGAAAATTGAATAAAAATAATCTATGTAACGTCATTAATTGAAATACTAGTAGTACTTTTACTTAAATGCTAAATCAATTGATGACTTAGTTACCTTGTATAAAACCATAAGAGGATTACATGAATAAATACAAAAATTACAGGGATAGAGTGGACATTTATGTAAATCATAGGGGAATTATATGAATATTATGATTTCATTACACCCACTTTTAGTGTGTGTGACATCTAACCGTCATAATTTATTATGTATTCCATCCATTTTTCATTTTATATAAAATCACAAGGGGGGGTTATATGTAATTTACTCTATTTTGTATGATATAGTGATTTGAAAGCAGCAAGAGCATGATCATAAGGATGAGGAACCGTCCAAACTATGAAAAATCACTGAGGATAATTAGACAAATGCCCTCTTTGTGGTTTGATGAAAATCCTGCTTTACTTTGTGCACAACAAAGTATTTTCTTAACTCTAAGAGCTTATGAGAGATATGTTATGCTCATGGGAGAGAGGTTGAGCCGTTGGGAAAAAATATTAGGCCAACATAAGATAAAGGTCCATGAGAACAAGAAGAATCATAAGCACAGATTGAGAGAGTTTTAAGTATTCAGGGTATCTGCGGACTCTTAAGCTGAGACTCTGCCCTTTTCTCCGTATTTATTCAATCTTTTGGATTGGTTTATGTCTTAACGCAGTTGTAATTGGTTTAGGGGACAGAAAAATGGCGGACTCTGTTACTTGCTTACAAGACATTGGGGGTCGTCTTTGGTGGGCTTGTTACATCTCCACTTTACGTGTATCCTTCAATGCAACTGAAATCTCCAACAGAAGAAAACTATTTGGGAATCTTCAGCATTATGTTCTGGACTCTTAGTCTAATTGGAGTTCTCAAGTATGCTAGTATAGCTGTTAGAGCTGATGATCAGGGTGAAGGTATGGGCTTATTGACATGGGTTATATATAATTATATATGATGATTGCAATAGTTTTAATCTTGGATACTGCTCATCATGTCCTCAACTTAGCACACCATGTCAAACAAATTATTTCATTCTATTTTTGGCGTCTTCCCATTTAATATCTAAGTTGTACACTTAAATATACTTTGCTCCTGGCATCAGCATGCTCTATTTTCCTTCACATTTTGTTTGCCTTGAACATGCTTATGAACCTTCTAGCTGAATTTTTCATTTTTCTAATTTAGGACTTATAGGCTATTTTCAGTTTCATGAACGGAATCATGGAAAGTGTAGAAGTTATTGTTATGGCTATGTTGAGACACTAAAGTTGGACCAAGTTAAGTTTTCTTGGCTTTATGCTTTGGCTGCAAAGCATTCTGATAAAGTTGAATGACTAGGCATTGCTCTATATTAGTGAATGTAATTTCCAAATTTGCAGGCAAAACTATCCTACCAAGTCCTACTGCTGGAGTTAGGATATGTTGGCTTGTATCTTATGGGCCTAACTGCCATGAAAAGTTTATGCTACCAATTTTACAACCATCTTACCATCTGCAACTGATGAAACTCGGGGCAAAAACTTAATTGTTTACACAAGCAAATATTAATGCATCCAGTAACATCTCTTCTTTGTTCATTTTCATTATTTTCTTCATTTTACATGTTGAACGATATTGGAGTCAATGTAGTCCCTTCCCTTCTCCGACGTTTTGTCAGCAGTGACTATGCCCAAGAAATCTATCTTTTGACAGCCAGCAATTTTCAATTTCTTCTGTAGCAGCCACATAATTCTCTGCAGTGAATTGTGTTTTTCAGATTGATCCAACGCATATGGTTGTAATATATATCATTTACCTTTTCTCTTATTTAATGTGGCACATATGTTATAGTTATTAGCGAGCCAAAAGTCAACCAAACCTTTAAGAGTTCTCCTATGTGCTTGTTAGAAGTACCATCTCCCGAATTTGTATCAGTCAAGTCCTTTTCTGTACTTCTACCGCTTCAAACACAAACAGACGTCTACCCTTGTTTTTAATGTATACTTCATAAATTGAGTTAAAAACAAAATGATTTGGAGCATGCCTCTGACCTAAACTCAATGGTTCTTGAAGCTTCAATGGTTGACAGACAAACCCTCTCTCCCTCCCTATACAGTTTTCCATCTACAATTAGGCCAAGCCTCCTGCAGATCTCTCGTGTGGAGAAGCAAATGAGAATAGAGTTTAACATTTTGGTGTTCGTTTATCAATCTGGCGATTACAGTCACAGGTGGGTGAAATGCAACACAGATATCAGATTCCTATTCTGATTTTGCCTGAATTGGAGTTCAAAAGTGAGGAAATAATTGTTGTATGCTAGCTTATTGATCAGGAATAGCTTAACAAGTAGTGACTTGATGATGAGTAGCGATCAAAATTCAAAAGATGAATCTGTGATATTCTCATTTTTAAGCGAGCATTGAAAGATGCATCTTTATTGAGCTGAACTTTAAGAGCTTGCTGCTTTCACCTACCCATTCTTGCCTGTGTCATGACTTGTGGAGAATTGATTTTTGCAGGTGGAACTTTTGCCCTCTATTCATTACTATGCAGGAAAATAAACATCAACATTCTTTCTTCAAAACGTTCATGTGCAGATTCCTGCACTACTGAAAAGCAAAGTAAACTTGGCAAATTTTTTGAAGAGAGCTTGGTTGCCAGAAGGCTGTTGCTTTTTATAGCAATTTTAGGTGTATGCATGCTAATTGGTGATGGTGTACTTACCCCTGCGATTTCAGGTTGGCTAGCATGTCCTCTTTGAAATTTATTTCTATGATCCCCATATTTACTTTTTTGCTGAAAACTCTGCCTCAGTTTTGTCAGCAATGGATGGCATTAGGGCACCTTTTCCATCGATTACTAAAAGTAAGTACTAAGCACATTTGCTGTCTAAAATTTTACTGATGCCTTTAAAATTTCCTGAATTTATAAGTCTGAAGGGGCAGAGCCAGGTTCCTAAGTTCATAGACTACATTTCATGCATGTCTGAAACATTCAACAAAAGCCGGTTAATAAACATGATTTATACTGCATATCGGATTGTCAACTTAGTAGTTACACAAATAATAATGATTGGATCAGGAAACTTAGAACTCGAGCAGGAGATAAAGAAATACTAATTGTTTAAGTACACAGAGAAAGGTTAACTCAAGCTAGTAAATGAAAATCTAACGAGCGATGCAAGATTGGACTTCCATACCAGCAAATCAGTAACCAAGTATTTTTTCTCTTGTTGACGTTTTAATTTTTTTGACTTGCAGCATGGGTGGAAATCCTCTCAGCAGTTGTCCTCATTGCTTTATTTTTCCTGCAGAAATATGGTACATCAAAAGTGAGCTTCCTTTTCTCACCTATAATGGGTGCATGGACCCTCACTACTCCTCTTGTAGGAATATTTAGTATCATAAAGCACTACCCAAGCATATATAAGGCAATATCACCACATTACATATTCACGTTCTTCTGGAGAAACGGGAAGGAAGGCTGGCTGTTGCTCAGTGGAACTATCCTTTGCATCACAGGCATGCCTCATACAACCATCTGATCAGATTATGTGAATAAAAAGCTAACGTGTCTCTTTTACTTATGACTATGTTTAGCTTCAACTATTTTGACTGTCTTCGGGTGGGAGTGGCCGGGGGGCTTCTGGAAATGCTGATGGCTTTTCTTGCAATTCAATCTTCCATTCAAGCAATTCTTTAAACTGGAGTAAATTCCAGTTGTATAAATATTACTGACATGCAGAAACAACTTGTTCTCAGTAAATTGTTGAAAACTTAACTGAATTTTACAACTGATGCAAATTATTCCTGTTATCATCACGAATTATGAAGCAGAATTTTTTTCCAAATGAATACTAAACACTACTGTATCACAACTTCTACTGACTCTATTGCAAACATTCGTTACAAAGCAGGATTTTTTTCTAAACGAATACTAAATACTATTGTATCATCACTTCTACTAACCTTATTGCAGATATTCGTTCCAATCAAATTGCCTATCATATATTTCTTTTTCCTCTTTTGCTCCCTTTTCTTCTTCTACTTTTTATCCTTTTCTGGTTTTGTATTCTTCCTAAAGACATGAGTGTTTTGGGACGCCAAGGGAGGGGGGAGGCTGAGGAGTGATCACTATTTGAAATCTGATTGTTGCTTCTATGCAGGTTCTGAGGCCATGTTTGCTGATCTTGGTCATTTCAACAAAAGTTCAATCCAGGTGAAGTACATGAAATATCATCTTGATCTTTACTTTCAGTTTTTTTGCTTTATATCGATCCTAACTCCATTCAAAATATTCTGGCAGATAGCTTTTCTCTTCACAATATATCCATCCCTAGTTCTGACATATGCTGGACAGACTGCTTACTTGATCAGAAACCCAAATGACCACAAGGATGGGTTTTACAAGTTTATACCATCTGCTGTATACTGGCCTATGTTTGTGGTATCCACACTAGCAGCTATTGTAGCTAGTCAATCATTGATTTCTGCCACATTTTCAATTATCAAGCAATCTGTTGCACTTGATTATTTTCCTCGGGTCAAGATTGTCCACACATCGACCAGACAAGAAGGAGAGGTGTATTCTCCTGAAGTTAATTATATTCTTATGTTTCTTTGTGTTGCTGTCATACTAATATTTGGAGATGGACAAGAAATTGGAAATGCCTTTGGTAAGACGTATAGTTTACACTATTTTATTTGCTAGTCTAGTTGATCTACCTAGCACTCATAGTCATTGCTATATTTACCTCACTTCAGATCTAGCTATGCCAATAAATCTACTCATTTGACATATATACAAATGGTCTGAACCAAGAAATTTAGGCATGATTTAATTGTTTCTTTCACAAAGTTATTTAGAATAAGGAGTTCCAGTCAGTAGGCTTCAACTATTCTTGTTTGTTTTACATTGATGCCAATTTCATAATTTGACATTTTTGCTATAAAGTGTTTGCTCTTGTTAGTCTTTTCATATTTGACGAATTGAGTCTGCTTTGTTAAATATGTATTACATAGTTGATTTAAGTCTCAGAAACTTTTGATTTGACATCTGGAAGTCGCTAGAAACTGCAGCATCATGTTTTTTAAGAAAATGTTGATTAAGATGAATTCTCAGTTTTGCCTATTTCCTCCATTTTCTAATCAATAACAGCATCTTTCTAGGAGTTGTTGTCACCATGGTCATGCTCATTACAACTATACTGCTGACTTTAGTCATGATCATTGTTTGGAGAACTCCACCTGTTCTAGCTGCACTTTACTTTGCTGTATTTTTCGTGATCGAGGGCATCTATATTAGTTCTGTCTTCACCAAAATTCCAGAAGGCGGTTGGATTCCATTTGGCATTTCTCTTATCCTTGCTTTTATTATGTTTGGCTGGTTTTATGGAAGGCAGAGAAAGATAGAGTATGAGTTAACAAACAGAATAGATATGGACAGGCTTAAAACACTGCTCTCGGATCCAGGCATCCAGAGGGTTCCTGGACTTTGTTTCTTCTATACTAAGATTCAAGATGGGCTGACCCCTGTACTTGGTCACTACTTGAAGAATATGAAATCTCTTCACAACATCACTGTGTTTACGACTCTTAGATATCTAATGGTTGCAAAAGTACCCCCACATGAAAGAATTATTCTCAGCAAATTGGGTCTCAAGGGAGTTTATGGGTGCATCATTCAGTATGGCTATGCTGATTCTCTTAGCCTTGAAGGGGATGACTTTGTCCTTCAAGTTACCAACAATTTGCAGAATCATGTGCGTGATTTATTTAGCCATGCACAATCTACTACTTCCTTGGATGAAGAAATTGCTGGCATAGAAGGGGCCAAGCTTGCAGGTGTGGTTCATGTACGCGGGAAGACAAGGTTTCATATCAGTAAGAGTTCTAGCTGGTTTGACAGAAATATGATTGCTTTCTATGAAGCCCTGCACTGTAATTGCAGGTCTGCGCTTCCTGCTTTGGGAATTCCACTACCACACTGCATAGAGGTTGGAATGCATTATGAAGTTTGAAGAAAAATGGCACTCCCAATATTCTGGTCATTCTTTAGGTTTACATCAAATAAGACAACATATGCTAGAAGTCTACAAGATTATAGCACCCATTGCTGCATCGGAATATTAATGACTTTCTTCAAAATGAAAACACTGAAAACATTCATTCATCTAAGTAGCTGTTTCTGGCATCAAACATCTTTTGGGTGAATAGTTGGTTAATCCTACATGTACTTCTCTAAGTAATATCCTTTAGAGAGAGGCATAGTTCAAATTCTCCAACATTGTTTGGAAAATACTCAAGTGAGAAATAGTTATGATAACAAAACAAAGTTCACCTGATATTATAGGTAAAAACACTTTTAGTGACCATTTAGTTACCTGTTAGACCGGTCACTTAGATAAGATAATGCCTAAAAATTAGCCTAAAAGTTTGGAAGTAACTTTTGCATCAAAAAGAGTAAGTTAATTTAATAAATTAGTAACTTTCAGGTCTTAAAAGGTAAATTGAAAATAAGATGAAATTTACCTTTTCTTAAAAATAAATTACTATTTTATATCTTAAACTTACTTTTGATGAGAAGTAAGTTTTGCATCTAAAAGAGTAAGTTAGCTGAATAAATTAGTAACTTTTATGTCTGAAAAGGTAAATCGGAGGAAACTTACCTTTTCTTGAAAAAAATTACTATGTTATATCTCAAACTTACTTTTAAAGATAAGTAAGTTTTGCATCTAAAATAGTAAATTAAATCAATAAATTAGTAACTTTTATGTCTCAAAAGGTAAATCGTAAAAATTATATGAAACTTACTTTTTTTTTGAAAATGAATTATTATTTTATATCTCAAACTTACTTTTAAAGATAAGTAAGTTTTGCATCTAAAATAGTAAGTTAACTTAATAAATTAGTAATTTTTATATCTAAAAAGGTTAAATTGGAAATAATATGAATCTTACCTTTTTTTGAACATAAATTACCATTTAATATCTCAAAGTTATGTTTAAAGATAAGTAAGTTTTGTATCTAAAATAGTAAATTAAATTAATAAATTAGTAACTTTATGTTTGAAAAGGCAAATCGGAATTTTTATGAAACTTATATTTTTTTGAAAATAAATTTCTATTTTACATATCAAACATATTTTTTAAGAGTAGTAAGTTTTGCATGTAAAAGAGTAAGTTAACTTAACAAATTAGTAACATTTATGTCTCAAAAGGTAAATCAGAAATAATATGAAACTGACCTTTTTTTGAAAATAAATTACTATTTTACATCTCAAACTTACTTTTAAAGAGTAAGTTTAGTTGAAGTAATAGTAAATTTCTATTCAATATTAGTTAAATTTATGATAGCATAGTAAATTTGATTAATGATCAAAATTGACTTGTTTGAGGTATAAATTTACTATTTTACTTTAAAAACTTATAAGAGTAAATTTAGTTGAAATAATAGTGAATTTTATGATAACATAGTAAATTTGATTAATGATCAAAACTTACTAGTTTGTGGTAAAACTTTATGATTTTACTTAAAAAACTTATATGAAGCTACTATTATGAAATTTACTTGAAATAGTGCTAAAATGTTTTATTAACGATTGAAATTTAACTTAATAAATTAGTAACTTTTATATCTAAAATATGAAAGCTACTTTATTTCTTGGAATGAATGATTTAGAACTTTATATCCCAAAATTAGTTGTTAGAGAGTAGTTTAATTCAACTAATAATAAATTTTTATAGAATCATAGTAAATGTTATGATTTAATAGTAAATTTTACTAGTGATCCAAACTTACTACTTTATGGCATAAATTTACTAATTTACTTTAAGAAGTTATATGAAACTAGCATTAGGAAATTTAATTGAAATAATGCCAAAAATACTATAAAAACTATTTTTACTATTCACATCACCTTATAAGATATGTAATAAAATTTATCGGATTATAAATTTTGAATTATTTTCAATTTTTGAAAAGATTGAAAGTTTGGTTTACAATAATAACAAATCATCACGAGCCGAGTTATATATATAATGGTAGTTGTCTGTTCATCTCAATTTGTATAAGTTAATCCATATGAATATAATAAAATGAAAATTTTTTTATAAATTGATTTTCAAGATCATAAGTGTAACAGTTGAAGTTATATTAATTTAGCATAATCTTTATTCATCCATATATTAAGTTGCATAACTTTCAGATATATTTTGTATCATTTACATTTTGGATTTGTCTGCAGTTTTTACCAAACTCATATTTTTATCTTAAAATTTTAATAATATATAATATTAGAGCGAATTCAATTTTATATCATATGTGTCCAGAATTTTAGTAACTATGGTTATTACTTTATAATAGAAACTACCCCAAATTATGTTGTGAAGCTTATATATAGCAAGAATCAGTTAAATTTATAAGTATAATCTGAAGCTTTTATAGGCAAATGATGTGTGGAATATTATGATATGGCATTTTTATAATAATCATATTTTTTTATAGGTGAATGGTATCGAAATTGATAAAATTGTCATTTCACAAATGACTTAAACTTACTGCTTTCTAGCATATATTAGGCTAATTTTTACATAAAAATTATCGTATGATTTTGGAAGATGATTGTTATTTTGAAATTTTTACCACTGGGAACGTTTATATTGTTATTGGTAGAAGTACTTGTTATCAAATAAAGATAAAGTCAAATTCTTTTTGTCCATTTTGATGTAGTACCTATTTTTACTAGAAAGTTGTTAAACCATTTATACAATACATAGTTTCTCCTAAAAATAGTAGTATTTTGTAATTCAATTTGAATAATGTGTAAAAGATTTTATGGTTTTTTTCGACAATATAATCCAAAGAAGTTTGCACTGTTAAAAAAATAGGAAGAAGCGATAATGAAATCAGTATAAAGATGCACAAATACAGTACACATCATATAATGCATTTTTGTTTAATTTTTTTAAGTAATTAGTAATTTAATCCTTAGTTGATATACAATGCATATAAATTTTGGACAAATGGAAATATAATTTAACATATACTAGTTATCCATTAATAGAATTTGTAGCATGAACACATACAATTGAGCATATGTTTTCCTTCGCTATTCAGCTATCATTTATTTTGTTACTTCAGTTAGTTATTTTAATTTGGATAAAGTAATGCTAATTGAACTTCAATTATTAGTAATGACATTAATATTATGTTGTTAAAATTTGGTGACGACAATGAAGTGTTAATGACAACAATTGCTAAAATATAGCTTTTGTTTTTTGGATAAATCAAAATATAAATTCCCTAAAAAGTTCACTTTTATTTTGTAAAAAATATCAACTTGTTAGTTGAATACAAAATGGTTTTTGTGACGACCCCACCTCCCCCTAAAGCGTACCAAAAGGGATCGGCGGACCGCCTGCCCAACTCTCGTCGGGATTCGATAAATTCTTACAAAAGTACGATATGTACATTATATATATACATAATATCCACTACATGACCACGACAGTCGGAGAGTAATTCCCGTTAAGGTTTCTTACACCCACTAACCAAAATACAATATACATGGCCAAAACTTCAAGCCAAAAGAAGTACTAAAGCTAAAAGGCTACACTATGCCTCCCACGCGTCAATTCCCGCTTCGGCCCTCTGCTAAGGAAAACAAATTGAAAAGGGGTAAGCTATATGCTTAGTGAATAATCAGAGGTGCACACGTAAATCACATTTCCACAGATATTTCAAATCAATAGCAAAAAGTAACATCACAAAATAAGGCTACGGGTGGCTTCAAAGCCATTTCAATTTTCACGCTTGATCTTCCGTTGACACTCCGTCAACCGATAATCCGTAGGACCCCACTTATACTCCTGTCACCTATCAACCCACTCAGCCTACAGATTTGCATAGCAGCTTGAGCAATAGTAACATTGAGATCCCAAAGGCATTGAGATCAGACCATCTATTTGGTCAGAGAATAACATTTACCATTGAGACCCCAAAGGCAACCCTTGAGATCAGACCATCTATTTGGTCAGAGAATAACATTTACCATTGAGACCCCAAAGGCAACCCTTGAGCAACATTGACATTGAGACCCCAAAGGCATCCCTTGAGATCAGACCATCCACTTGGTCACTTATCACTAACAATATCACATTTCACAGATCATATATCACACAACACATGCATTCAAGAACCATATATGGAGCTTAGGCCGAGTCCGATAAAGTACACCCTCGCCCAAAACCCACTTATCACATTTCACAATATAATCACATATAAAGTCCTAATTACTCACCAAAATTAGTACAAAAGCAACGGGTTAGAAAGGTTCCCCTCCTCCACCTCCTGTGAAAAGTTGAGCCAAAAGATTACTCAAACAATCACTAAAATGCCAAAACTACTTAAAAACACTTACAACAGCAAATAAGGTACATGCATGGGGAAATCAAAACGGGACGCAGAGAAGCAAACGGAAAACACACACTGAAAAGTGTGAAAGGCAGATTTGATACCCTGAGCCATTTTGATCATAACTCATGGTACGAGTGTCGGATTGAAGTACACAAGGTGCCGTTTCGAAGCTAAGAGAACAAGATATAACTTTCATGAAGACCATTTCTTCCTAGATTCACTCCTTCTGGGTCAAAACACACGAAAATAGTTCCAATTTCTTCATATCAGACTTGCTGACAGGACGAATGCAAATGGCCATATCTCAATGCACAAAGATCCAAATCAAGAAATTCCAAAGGCGTTGGAAATCTAGAATCAAGGGCTATAACTTTCATGTTTTGGCCAAAAGCCAATTCACAATGGATCGACATGAAAAATAGAGCCAAAGTTGCTGTTTTAATCTCCCCTGTGTTTTTCAGATTTGTGCCAAATGCATTGAATCCAAACCAATTCACACGCATGCAATTTCAATGACTCGAATGCAGTAATAAACATGCAAATGCAGCCTTTCAAACGTCCCAACCTCATACTCGAAAGACACTTACCTCCTATCCATTCACCACATGTTTATAACCACGCCAAATCGCTTTCAATTTAACTTAATCTCATACATTGCTAATCAAGGTGCTTCAATGCACTATTAGTGGTCTATCAATCATCCATTTACCCTACCAAACACACTAAGGTAGCCCAAGAACATTAACTTTAACTCGGGTTCAACCTCTCACTATTGCCAATCCAACAACCACAACACCAACTACACTTTAAATAGCATGCAATGCACACACGAAACACTAATTGAAGCCATTAGAAATCATAAACCAAGAACCCTACTTAGTGCTTGCTGGCCGAAATTGGGAATCAAGAAATCAACATCATTACTCCATAAATCTACTAATTAAAGCAAGAACAAGTGCTAATTTAGTCCAACCAACAACTAGAAACATCAATTCCCAACATTAAATCTTGCAACTAATGAAACCCTAACCCTAACTCTTGACCAAGGTTCAAGACAAGCAAAACAATAAAACCAATCCATGGAATCATCTTCCAAGCTAACTAGGATCTTTAATCAAGCTAGAACATTCATAAAATCCATCATCTTCATCCATTTAAACCAAATTCCAGCTTGCACATAAAGGAAGAGTACCTCTTTGGCTTATGTTCTTGATGAAGTTGCAAGCTCCCAAGGTTAATCCACTTCTCCTAGCTTTCAATCAAGGTTGGATGGTTGAAATTGACAAAAATCCCCAAGCTCTTCTCCCTTTTTCCTCTCTTTTTCTCTCTTTTTTTCCTTCTCTTTTCTTCTTTTTTCTCTCCTTGGTTGGCCGACCCTCTTGGCTGTTTTTTTAGCTAAGAGATTAAGTCTCTTAGATATTTATTTAGCTTAGTCAAAATTTGGTCCAAGTCCAAGTCAATTATCTCAAGCCAATGCAACCTAACAACTTAAGTTGGTTTGCACTCTTGCCCAAATGATTTCTTTTCCTATCAATTTACTCCATAAACCATTAATTCAACTTAAGCTACTAATGCTTAATCTCACCTACTTAGGCCACTAATCACCCAAATACCGTAATTAACTCTCATGAGCATGCACAATCACACATAAAAGTTATGAAATGACAAACTTGTGATTTTTACATATACTTAAGGTTTTGAGAAAACATATTAGGATTTGTACATTTAGGGTTTAATATACAACTAGGGTTTAAACAAATTAGGGTTTTAATATACAATTTAGGGTTCTCAGAAGAAATATAAGCAAGTAATTCAAGAAATTTCGGGTGTATAATTCAGCAAATTTCGGGTCCTCACAGTTTCATTAACAAAACTATTACTCCTCAAATTAACATCAATGAGTAGATGTGGGACATAATATA
This sequence comes from Gardenia jasminoides, assembly GCA_013103745.1. NCBI lineage: Eukaryota > Viridiplantae > Streptophyta > Magnoliopsida > Gentianales > Rubiaceae > Gardenia > Gardenia jasminoides. The sequence continues at coordinate 26,043,255 of CM023105.1, forward strand.
GATATTTGAGAATTCTGATAGGAGGTTTTTTCTATTGTTAAAATAACATGTTATTATAGTGTGAAAATTATTTTAGAATTGTTTTGTATATTAAATGAATTTAATTAAAATTACATAATAGATTGTATGTGCTCGTGTGATTTGTTTTGTTTTTGATTAGGAACCTGAGAAAAAAATGTAAAAATTTTCTTTTAAAGTACTTTAATTAAAAGAGGAAATTAGAACAAAAAAATAACAGTATAGGAAAAGTGCAAATGACACACTAGTAGGATGTTTGGTGCTTGTAACTAAAAAATATACAAAAATAGTAATAATAATAGTAATAATTATTATTATTATAATAGTAGTAATGATGATAATTGGACAAACTTATTTTATGAATTATAAAGTGTTTTTGTTGTGATAGAATTCCTTAGTAAAATTTGAAGTGGTTTAAAATTCTAGGAACCCAACTATCTGACTTTTAGTATGTACTATTCTTCCGTACCATTTTTCCGACTTAGTTAAAGCAGAAAAGGAGTTTTTTAGGAAACCCTCGATGAAATAGGGTAGGAGTACGAAAGAGATTTTCAGTTTAGTTGAAGTGGGAAAGGAAAATTTTAGAGAAAGCTCGATAAAATAGGGCACGAGTGGGAAAGGGATTTTCAATCTTATTTAGGGCAAAAAGCTAGATGAAATAAGGCACCACGCTCACCAGGTGTGATTCCCATCTCGTTTGTTCATCCTCCATGCTCACCACGCTCACCAATCTTATTTTCAGTCTTATTTGATGTTTCATATATTTAGTGAATAAATGGTCGTTGTAGGGAGAAGAGGCTGCAAAAAATGGAAAAGGACACCAATGAGGAACAATCTTCTTTGAAGAAGTCATTGATGACATATGGTTTGTTTTGGTAGGCCTAAATATGTATTTGATTTCGAATTGCATGGAAATTTATGAACGACTTACTAATTTAACTTGGAAATCTGGTATGAGTCTGGAGATACTCAAAGAAGAACCAGACATGGGGATAAAGCCGGTAAGCTTTTGTAGCTCATGTTTTGTATCTCTGTTGGTCCAGAATGCTTATCCATCGGACAGCAATCATCTTAATTATGAAGGATTTACTATGATGGACAGTGATGTTATGTCTTCTCATAAAAGGCGTGTTATGTCCTAGACAAAGGTCTTGTAAAGTGATCATTTTTTTCCCTTCTTTTTCTATCCTTTTTAATTGTCTTTTGCTTAAACAGATCGAGCAGTAAAAGAAAATTCTAGTTTTTTTTTGGATTGTCCCCATAGGTTGTCATTCTTCAAATGCCAGAGTTTGCCAATGTGATACTTTAGTTAACAAACTGATGGTAAGTGTCGAAATCAATACATTTGTTCACTACTGAAAGCCTGAAACTACTATGTTTTGGACTTAGTTAATTACTATCATATATTCACATATCCAGCAATCAACTTTGCTTTTTATGCTCTAAATAGGTAGGAGACAGAAAACTTTGCTTCAAAATGATAAGTTAGGCTTGCCTTTCACTTGTGAGGACATTGGTGTGATAGATGAATTTTGATGTATTTAAATTAGTAATAACCCCCTATGATTTTATTTATTGTCACACAACCCTCCTAACGTTTGAAATACCCATTTCATCCCTCTATGGTTTCATATAAATTGAAAATTTAATGGAAAATAATATATATAATGTCATTAATTGAAATACCAGTAATGCTCTCATTTAAATGCTAAATCAAACAACGACCTAATCACCTTATACAAAAGCATAAGGGGATTACGTGGATAAATGAAAAAATTACAAAGAATAAAATGGATATTTATGCAAACCATGAAGGGTATTAATTGCATATTATGATTTCATCACACGCATTGTTATAGTATTTCGTCATTTGTTTCTGCTTGGGAATTTTTTTTCCTTGAGTTGCCAAGTGAAACTATTTTGCTAATCATTAATTTTTTTGTATAGGTTAATGTTCTACCAGCAAATTGAAATTCACTATCCCTCCCAAAGAAGGCAGTATATAAAGAGCTTCATCAAAAAAATAAAATTGACTACATTGCACACAAAAGAAATGAGAATGCTAAGGTTATGTGATATCATTGATGGAATTTGGAGATGTCACCTATTATTATGTTTCCATACCATTTGATGTTGACGTTAATTATAGCTGTTCTTCACATTTTCAGTTGACTATTCCAACCAGAACATCACTGCGAGGTGTACATCAAATCATACAGAATCTAATTCCGGAACAAAAAACCTTAGTCATGGAGATTGTTATGGGCAGCTTACTTGAAATCAAGTGCAAGAACATTCACAATAGTCTATGTGAATGGTTAATAAATAGATTTGATTACAAGAATTGTGCATTGAATGTTCACCAAAAAGTCATTCCAATAACTATAAAAGATGTTGAGATAGTTTTAGGTCTAAGTTGTTCTGGGGTTGATGCGAGTACAAGTCTAGGCATGACAGATGTTGTTACAAAATTGTGAGAAAATTCTAAAACTGTGATGGAAAAAAAAAATTTCTACAAGAGGGGTGTTTGATGAGCAGTTTCTGACATTGAGATTTTCGCATTTGGCAAATGCGAACTAAGGTAATTTCGGACGAAAAAAAAAAGTGGAAGGATTATATTTTTCACGTGTGACAACTCACATTTTGTAAATGCGAGTTATCGGAGACAAAACCAGCTTAGGGCCTCTTCTTCCTCCCACGCGAAAACAGACGCAAAACCATAGAAATTTGGGAAATCGTCAGGCGTAAATTGGGGCGTCAACCGATCGGGTTTCGTTGATCCATCTTGAGGTGCGGACCAAGCTGAGGGGAGGTGAGGTGATCCATCTGAGTCGGCGAAGCTTCACATCGGAGACGTGCTCCTCATCAGAAATTGATGCCGAAAATTGGCTGGAAGACCGCAAGCCACCGGCATTATCTACCAGCACAAACTACCGCCGGTTTGGGTGAGCTTTTACTAGTTTCGGTTGCTATTTTTTTTCCAATTGATGCAATTTATTTTTCCCGTTTTTTGCTAATTGTTTTCAACCATTTCGATGCAATTGTTTTTTTCGCTTGCCATATTTTTTTGCCATTTCGATGTAATTATTTTTTTTTCATTTGTTTTTATTCCATTCGATGCAAATATTTGTTTCATATTTGCTTTTTCTTTTTTTTTTTTCCATTCCTGATGCATTTTGTTTTCGGTTTCTGTTGCTATTTCTTTTTCCATTTCTGATGCCTTTTTTTTCCATTTCTATTGGTATTTTTTTTCCATTTCTGATGCAATATTTTTTTTCCATTTCTGTTGCATTATTTTTTCCATTTCTGATGCAAATTTTGTTTTTCTATTTCTGTTGCATATTTTTTTTCCGTATCTGCTGGAAAATTTATTTCCCGTTTGTGTTGCATAATTTTTTTCCATTTCTGTTGCATTTTTTTTGCTTGATTTGTAGTTTTTCAAAATTAGTATGAACCATTGCCGGATGTGAATTTGTTATTGATGAATTACCTCTTCTCCAATTTTGAAGGAGAAAGCTGAATATTACGACATTTGTATAGTTTTTTTTTTGTATCGTGTATTACGACATTTATGTATCATGTATTATAACTGCATAACAGTTGTAAATTGTAACCACTTATTAACGGAATAAAACTATCCTATAAATTACTAAAGAATTTTTACTGTCCAAGATACTTTTACATAAACTTTGTTACTTTCACTAAAATATTCACAAAATATGTTACACAAATTAACCAATACAAGAAGAGATATAAGCCACAGCTATTGCTTCATAAATCGAAAAAAAATAAAGAAAAAATTTATTAATATAGCGTGTAAAGGGATATACCAATCATGGGAAGGTGAAAGATTCCACCTCATCCAGCATTTCTTTATAATCAGCGATGACAGAATGGTTTAATCCATCAGCGTGAAATTAAATTTACCTGCTTTATTTCGGTGGGAGTGTGGAAAAAAAATCCAACTTATGTAAATATCCTTACTCTTGGACAGGTAGTTGTTTTATTTTTCTCAACCATATTTAATTAGAATTCCAATAAGTAACTTGCGATATGCGTAAAGCATTTTTAGAAATTTTTGTAAATTTTGTATTTTATATTTGTTTGCAGTGGACTAAACATTTGAATTTTATATTTTCATTAGGAATTATTTGACAGTATTACTTGTAAATAATTGGCTGAATTTATACATGGCATAAGTAAATCAAAATGATCTGGTATTTTCATTTGGGAGAGTTGAAAATTATCGAGTTTATTATATTAATGTTTGAGTTCGAAAAAATTGCAGGGAGTTTTAGTCATTTTATAGGGGAAACTCTGCCAAAATTTAGATAAATTTTATAGGGAAAATTTTTTGCAAATGCACATATGACATAAATGTGAATTATTCGTTTATACTCTAAAAAATCAAATTGCTTATGGTTGTAGCTACTATATGTTTTCCTTGTTTTTTGCCCTTAATTCTAATATTTGATTATTATGTAGAATTGAAAATAAAAAGTGAGCAATGAAAGGCCAATGTTGGAAACAAATTCCCAAAAATGAGTATTTCAACTATATAATTTGAACTGAGTTGAAAATGTTATAAGAATTTAAAAATATTATAGATAAGTGACATTTTTTAACTTGTAAGGGTGTTTGGCGAAAATGTTAGGAACTCTAGGAGGAGAGTTGTTTAAAATAAACTATTATAATTATGAAAAAAGAAACCCCAACAACCTGTTTTTATCATTGGATTACTTTTGTTATGTCAATTATTGAGTTGTTCGAATGCTTGCAAAGTAATAATTTCTGTCTCGAATATACATAAATTTGGTGGCAGAAAATCTTTATCTTGCAAAGGTAGAGGCGATGCAAGCACAACGAGACTTTGCCGAAATATTTGTAAATTTTGTTTACATAATCTCCTTTCTAAATTCATCAACATATTTTAGAATTTTTTATTGAGTTTTCTGTTTCATTTTATTTTTCTCTATTTATTCAAGCTTAGAATGTGGAAAGTCACCTACTTCATAAAAAAAAGTTTTTGTATTATATTAGAAAAAAATGAAAGAAAGACAATGATCGAATAGCCTTTTGGTGAGAAAGTCAATTAGTTTCCATACTAAACCTTCTGATTATGCTCAACCTACAATGCCTACTAATTAACCACTCCGTTCTTGATCATTTGCAGACCAAACTCCATCAACAAATTTCGAGATTTTTTACTTCATTCTCGAGGCTTGAGGAGACCAACAGATTGCTAACTAGGTATGTAATATCGACTCTTGAATAAAGTACAAGTGTTCACTCGTTCTTAGCAGCTGTATGTTACTATGATGCATGGGTTCATTAGACCACTATTGCTGTATGTTCTCTTATTCACCAACTTTTGTATGATTTGTTGCCAAACTTCAAATTACACTTATTCTATTTGCCTCATATAGTTATGCCTAATATGTTTTTAAAAATATATCAGGGAGTTTTAGGCATGTTATAGGGGAGATACTGCCAAATTTTTAAAAAATTATTAGATAAACTTCCCAAAAGTATGACTCGATATACAAAAGGAAGCTCGTGGTGATACAAGCAATTGGAATGCATACTATTAGCACTTATTTCGGTGAGAGTTAGAATCGAAAGTTACAATAACGTACGTCATCATTAGTTTCCAATAATATATTTCTTCCCTCCATTTCCATTAACTGATCCACTTCTTATTACCTTCCCCTGCTATGCTATTGAGGTAATCGATGCTAAACATCTATCCACTGTTATTGATGAATACTAATCGGTATTCGTCTATAACAGTGGATATTTATGTAGGCGGTTTTCATACTCAAAGTATGTATTCATACAATGCTTTAGGCCATTTTATTGTTCAGCCTCATTATGACATATGTCATAACATCTACTAAAAAAATTTCTTTTTACTTTCCTTTCATATTACTTTCCTTTGTTATTTGAATAATATGGACTTGTTGGTAGGGAGATTTACTCATATTGTAGGGGAGACTTTGCCGAAGTTTTCGTAAATTTTTTTTTTCCGATTAATCCCTTCAATTGAATCCTTAATAGGAAACAAGTCTTGTTTATGTTAACAAACTTCTAGATTTCTTATTCTTGAATACGTGCTTCTGCCTACTATTCATTGATGTAATAAGCATCTTCTTCATTGTGGTTGCTGGCAGAGAGTTTTAATCGTTTTATAGGGGAGATTCTGCCGAAATTTTGAAATTTTTTTTTTACATAATGTCCTTTTTAAATTCGGCAACACAAGTTAGAAGTTGTCATTACGTTCCCTGTTTCCATTTATTTTTCTCCATTTTTGGTTAATTAAATCCCATTTTGCCATAATTAGACGGACTAATTGCACTTTCCACCCCGCACTTATACTCCATTGTCATCCTGTATTTTCAATTTCAATTTAGATACTTGCGTCTTAATTCCTTACTTTTGTCATGCTGGATTCCAACGAACAACATGTCCTTTTCCCCTTTGCCTACCATCCCTCCCAATGGGTATAAAAACTATTTTGAAGATGGTGCTGTCAATTACGTACCCCATCATTCGTCTTTCATAATTCATTTCTTCCCTCTATTTCCATTAACTGATCCACTTCTTATTACTTCCTACTGCTATGCTATTAAGGTAAACGATGCTAAAAATCTATCCACTGTTATTGATGAATACTAATCGGTATTCGTCTATAATAGTGAAAATTTCTGTAAATGGTTTTCATACTCAAATTATGTATTCATACAATGCTTTAGTTCACTTTATTGTTCAGTCTCATTCTGATGTTACTCATAATGTCTATCCTACATAATTTTCTTTTCTTTCCTTTCATATGACTTTCCTTTGTTATTGAAATAAAATGGACTTGCTGGCAGGGAGATTTAGTCATATTGTAGGAGAGACTCTGCCGAAGTTTTTCTAAATTCCTATTTTGAGAATATGCCCTTCAGTAGAATCCTTAATAGGAAACAAGTCTTATTTATGTTAAACAAATTCTAGATTTCTTATTCTTTAATACGTGCTTCTGCCTACCATAAATTGATGCAATAAGCATTTTTTTCATCATCTAGTGACCTCTGTGATTACAGAATTGGGGAACATGTCTGCCAAGCGATCTCGACGAGTATTTTTCTACTGGGGAGGTCAAATATAGTACCATGAGGGGTCAGTATGTTATTTCCTACAGGCCTGCAATCGATCAGTCAAACTGCGACATAGAGTTTTGTATGATGAGTTAGTTGACAAAATTTATGAATATATGGGAGTGGACCGGGGGAACGTCAGACTCAAAATATTCCTCCGTCAACCGTTCGGGCGCTTGCTACATAGTATTTCCCCGATTGTGGATGATGAAATCTTGGAGGATATGTATGAATTATGGCGTGAGACAAATCCGTACATTGCAAATATATACATTGAGCAGGAGGAATTTGGCCCAATTCCCTCTGCTCATAATGTTGGCCCAATGATGTCCCTTTTCAATGCCTGTACGGATCCAATGAGGGTGCATCGTCCTCTCCACACGGCAGCCCCCGAGACGGGATCCGCATCCCACCACATGCTCGGAGATATATTTGGGGAACAGTTATGGTCACAACTCGCAGCTAGTGACATAGGGTATTCTGGAAGGCAACCGTCAGGACTTCAAAACATTCACAACCCCCAATTCCATGGTCTTGACTCAATGTTTACCTTTAATGAGCCTACATTGCCATTCCAGCAGTCTCCTCATGCATATCACTCAAATCCGGGTCCAAGTTGGCGAGTATCGGATGATAACGATGTCTACACCGGTACAGGCACCACAATTTCGTCTTCAGATAATAAGACCGATCGAGAGGTTGATGTAGAGGATGTAAAAGAGTCCAACTCTGAGGAGGTCCCCCTAAGTGATTCGGATGATGAGACAAGCGCATGTGGCTTCCAAGGAGATTTCGGTTATCAGACTGCCTTTGCCGATGACTCTAGTCCATCTAACGAGCAATATGGTGGCATTGGGCAGAATATTCATTCTGGTCAGTCGTATGTTCCAAGGGGCCTGGCATTTTTTAATAACGTTAGAACCTATCATACAGATGACCTTGGTGATGAGAATGATTATACTAGTATTCCTATATACAGCGAGGAGAATAGGAATATTTGTTTACACATGAGATTTGTAAGCAAGCAGCAACTCGTGAATGCTATCAAGTTGTGGTCCATCGAGCAAAATAGAGAGTTCAGGGTAGTTGAAAGTAAGCGGGACACCTGGGTGGCAAGATGCAAGTCATGGTGGAGGCGAGTATTCAAGAGTGGATGGTCCATCAGAGCACTTCGAAAGAAGACTCACGGACTGTGGTAGATTACCAGATGGACTAGGGATCATGCTTGCCTTGGTACGTTGTCAGGTAACAATAACAGAAACTTGACTTCATCGGTTATTGCCAGTCACATAATCCGAAGTGTTGAAGATAATCTTGGATTCAAAGTTAAAAACATAATGTCTGCTATAAAGACCGATTTGAAGGTTGACATCACCTACAAGAAGGCGTGGTACGGTAGGCGGAAGGCTATTGATCTTGTATTAAGAACTTGGGATGCAAATTTTACCGAACTACCCAAATACATGCATGCATTTGTGCAGTCCAATCTAGGAACAGTTGTTACGTGGTTGCACCACCCAGATAGTGGAGATCGGCTTAAGACATTTAGATACCTGTTCTGAGCATTTGGACCTGCAATTCTGGCATCCCACATGTGTAGGCCCGTGGTTTGTGTTGACGGCACTCATTTGTGTGGTGAGTACAAAGGCAAACTCCTTATTGCTGTCACACAAAATGCAAACAATCAAATACTTCCACTTGCCTATGTTTAGTCGATGAGGAGACAATTGAGAGTTGGGACTGGTTCATGTACCAGTTACAATATCATGTGCTCAAAGACCGTTATCAGGTATGTGTGATATCGGATCCGCATCAAGGTATCATCCAAGCCATGCCGACACACGACTACTGGAGGGAGCAGGTGGTATTCCACAAATTCTGCCTTCGACATGTTAGAAGTAATCTCATGACACGCCATAAAGGATTACACATTAAGAGGCTGTGTTGGGCGTTAGGGAGATCGGCTTAAAACATTTAGGTACGTGTTCTAGGCATTTAGACCTGCAATTCTGGCATTCCACATGTGTAGGCCCGTGGTTTGTGTTGACGGCATTCATTTGTGTGGTGAGTACAAAGGCAAACTCCTTATTGCTGTCATATAAAATGTGAACAATCAGATACTTTCACTTGCCTATGCTTTAGTCGATGAGGAGATAATTGAGAGTTGGGACTGGTTCATGTACCAGTTATGATATCATGTGCTCAAAGACCGTTATCAGGTATGTGTGATATCGGATCGGCATCAACGTATCATCCGAGCCATGTCGACACACGACTACTGGAGGGAGCAGGTGGGATTCCACAGATTCTGCCTTCGACATGTTAGAAGTAATCTCATGACACGCCATAAAGGATTACACCTTAAGAGGTTGTGTTGGGCGTTAGGGAGATCTTACAAGTGGAGGATTGAAACGTGAGATGCAATAGAAATTTTCAGATGCGTGGGCGTATTTATCAGAAATTGAAGAAAAAAAAATAGTGTCTGATTTACGATGGAGGTCATTGTTGGGGTATTCTTACTACCAACATGTTCGAGAGTTACAACAATGTCCTTAAAGGGGCACGACATTTGCCGATTCGAGCATGCGTGGATATGACATTGCACCGGACAGTCGAACTGTTTAAGAGGAGAAGAGCGGATGCTAGTCATTATCGTCACAGATTTTCTCCAAGGATATGGCGGAGTTTTAATGCTGCTGATCAAAAAACAGGAATGCATAGGGTTGTAGAGTTCCATGCCGCAACAGGTGTATACAAAGTTGTGACAGGCCGCCGCATGGATGGCAAAGGAGGTAATACACATACTGTCAAATACTTACAGAATGAATGTTCGTGCGGAAAGTGGTAGATGTATAGGTTTCCATGCTCTTACGCTCTAGCTGTGTCTAGACATCGTGGGGATAACCCGAACAGGCATGTAGATCAGCAATTCACCAAAACAAGATAGTTCTAGCAATATTTTAAAATTTTCAACCCATTACCGCATCCGGATATTTGGTTGGATCCTGAGTGGGAATTGCAAGCCAATAGCAGCAGATTCATTGCAAGGAAGGCAGGACGGGTTCGAGTAAGAAGAATTCGAAATGAGATGGACGAGAGAGACCCGCAGGAACTGAGAAGGTGTGCCAATTGTCATGAGAAGGCTCATAATAGGAGGAATTGTCCAAATTTTAGGCCTTGATTCCTAGTATGTGTTTTAATATTTACAATATTTGGTGCACTGCATAGTGGATTGTCTGTTCTTATTTTTATTTGGAGGCTTTATAATGCAGATGGCTGCACTATTCATTGATGTAACTCTATGATACAAAATATTGCTTAGTGTGTTAGTTCATATTTCTTTATCGAAAAAAAATGTGTTTGTTGGAAAGGAGTTTTACTAATGTTATAGGGGAGACTCTGGCAAAATTTCTATGAATATAGTTCAGAGAATGTCCTTTCTAAATACGAAGTAGTATGCGAACTACTGCTTTCAAAGTTTTTTGTTTCATTTTATTTTTCTCCATTTCTGTTAATTAGATCCCATTTTAGAGTGTTTTTCGGTGATGTTGTCACTCACGGAATGAACAGTATTATTTTGACTTACGGCAACTTAGAAAATGACATCGTAAATAATAATGGAATTAATTGTAGCAAAATTGGTAAATCCTACTTTCTATTTACGTAATGTATGGTCAAAATGTGACTATAGCTATTTAGGTAAGAGATTTAATGGGATTTGATATTAGAGTTTACATAAAGAGGGTGTCAATTGTGATTTGATTATGTTTTAATGGAAACTATTATCGGCCGTTTTAATAGCCACAATGTTGGTGACAGTAGTTTTATATTTTTTAAATAAATTATACTTATTTTGTGATTGTATCTTGATAGATAGTTTCACTTACTAAATGTATAGGTGGAGCTAATTATGGCTGATATTCCTCCGCAGTCGGATGTGCACCCCGGTCCGTATGTGACTGACATTATTACGGTGGGGATTGCCCACAGAGCCCATTCCATATGTCACGGCCATATACCAGGCGATCAGCTCGCTGTCTGCCGGTTTGATAAAGCTTTCTGGGACCACAGACAGATCCCTGAGCAGGTGCGCCACTACATTCGCATGGCGGAATTCGAGGGGGTACTACTATGCGGCTATCAGCAGTTGGATCATGCTTTGATCACCAATTTAGCGGAGATGTGGCGCCCGGAGACACATACTTTTCATCTCCCCGTCAGAGAGGCTACTGTGACCTTACAGGATATTGAGATCATATGGGGATTACGCATTTACGGATCCCTAATTACAGGTGTGGATGTATCGCACATCGTAGAGGAGTGAAGAGGCATTTGTGAGGAGCTTTTAGGATTTTTCCCAGAACCGACTAACTTTGACCGGGGCCGTCTGAGAGTTAGTTGTCTGTCTGGAGTGTTGGATACGGGCTTGCCGGTTGATGCTACGGATGAGACATTCAGGCAGAGGGCACGTATCTACATCATGTTACTGTTGGATGGGCATTTGTTTTCGGATAAATCAGGGAATAAACTTTCCCTGAGGTGGCTTCCACTTCTGCGGGATTTGGAGACAGTTAGGGAGTACAGTTGGGGGAGTGCAGTTCTGGCGACACTCTATCGCTCTCTATGCACCGCCACACGGCCTGATGAGGTATGAGGTTGTTGCATACTCACACAGGCATGTAGTTACCGTTGTTTTAATATGTTATCTGAAATAATCTAATACATCTGCAACTGCATATATGGGCGTGGGAATGAATGCCGACTTTGCGCTTAGATTGAGTGCGGCCATTAGAGCACTATCCTGGTCCCTATGGAATTAGATTGAGTACTACTTGCTTTACTTGCAATTCAAATTCTGAACCCTTGTTGCAAATGAGTTACTAACCCTGTTTAATTTTTCATCGATTTTACAGGTGGGATGTTAGTCTCGACATACATAGGGTTGTGCGACATGTCTTGTCAGCTCTTAAAGACCAGTTGACTAGGTTACGGCCTGATGAGGTATTTTTAGCAGTATCTATGAATAGCTTGCAATCTTGTGTAAATTATGCTTTCGTGTTATTCGACTGATCAATACATGTCGGTGAACGTTGATTTGATATGGATCGACGAATTGGTTAGTATTCATCGGTTCTTACGGGCAGGGTGTTGTTCGTCATTTGCAGGGAAAATGTTGCCAAAAGTTTATGAAGCTCAGATGATGTATTTCTCTGTATTTTTTCAGTTCGTTTGACTGCCATATTCGGAGGACATTCTTGCATCTTTCCCTAAGTATTGTACTGCAGGACGTGACATTTGGAGATCTGTCATATACATCATCTGCTGGGAGGTTGTCGAGCCCTATCTCCCTCACCAAGTTATGCAGTAGTTTGGATTACAGCGGCTTGTGCCCGACTCTCGTCTGAGAGAGAATAACGCATTGATATAGCGATTTAGTCACCATAGGAGGAAGAACCAAGATTGGGGCACTGCACACGTGCATTATATTGATGTTTGGACCTATCGGCATTCACAGGTGGCCGATGGCATTGCAGTTGATGATACTGCTTATCCATCTGATGACTATTTTCGATGGTATCGTGAACGGACAGTTCTCTACGTATCAAACCCGAGTCGACATCCTCCTACTCCCGAGGGGTTTCAGGGTAATAGCGCCAGAGCAGAATATCTTGTAAGTTTCACCACCTACTAATATTAGACACAAATTTTCCTTACCCGTATTACTTCGTCGACACATGACTCCATTTATACATTTCTTAATATGCCCTTCTTTGAACAGGTGGATACTATGTCACGCCTTCATTATATGGCATTAGACACTGAGGCAGTATGCGACGATCAGAGCAGGCATCATTTCCGTGCATTCAGGGAGTTTATATCCACGAGTTTACAACATGTTGGGGGGGGCACGGCGTATTGCACTTCACCCTCCACCTATACCACATGACATTCTACGCCATGTCGACCCACGTCATGTTGAGCGCAGTCCTTGGAATGTAGGTGGAGGCCAACATGGTGGTGGTCAGCGCCGTAGGGTGCAGTCACCAGAGTACACCTTCTAGACAGATGCTGGAGGAAGTGCAATGGCTACCGAACACCATTGTGGTGGATCGACTGTGCTCACACCTCAGTCACTGATCATGCGGGAGGGTACAACATCTAGGTCACCGGTGACGTTCCAAGAGTTCACACCTATGGAGAACCTAGACGCTAGAACTTCCAGTTAACGGGAAAGAGGTCTTGACCAAACGGAGTCTCATACTGAGCATTTACATGATCAGCATGCCACACATAAGTCACACACCACTCAAGTGACTCCGGTTGTGCAAATCCTGCCACGTAGAGGAGTTAGGACGCGTAGACGTAGAGAGTGTGGTACTGGTGGACATCTTGGAGGACATTGAACGTTGTATTGATTGATTAGTTTTTTTTTTACGTTAATTGAAAGCAACAAATGTATATTTTTCATTTGCAAGCCCCTAAATTAGTCAACCGAGACAAATTTTAGGCTAGAAGTTGTTGCGCCGACTTCAAATTTCTTAGAATCGCTGGTCCAAAATTCTACAAGCTAACCACCCCTATAGTAACAATTATTAGTGAAGACCTTAAAATTATGCATCACTTATAGTACTATTACAATTCAGTTGGAAATGTTTCATAATTTTTAAAAATATCTTTGTGCACTGGTTTAAGGATAACATAAATGAAATTCGTAATAACTCTCATCAAAAAAGGTTGCACGCATTTAGGCAATACCAAATTTGATCACATAACCTTATTAAGCATGAGGGCAAACAGCACCAAGTTTAGCTATCTTTTTTTGTCATGAAAACTAATAACTGCCGATAATCCATGGCAATCAAATTACTAGAAGCAGCAACAAAAAAATGAACAATTTTTATCAAGATTGGAAGTTTCTACTAAGATTTATGTTAAGTTATCCAGGAAAGACTCGACACTCAAACATGCCATGAAGAGTATGAGAAAGGACTAAAGAGAAGGCTTTGCCTTAACAATGCTATAGAATTTACATGACAATTCAAGAATTTCGTAACCAACACCAGATGGATGAAAAGTTGAATACATCAAGGCAAATAACCCCATACTCTATCACTCTTAAGTCCTGGTTCTATCCCTCCAGAACCAAAATTGTGACTAAACAAGTTCCATAATACCCAAATAATTAAGTTTCAAAGAAACAAGAACAATACTCCTACCATTTCTAACTAAGGGAAACTAAACAAATAAAAACTTCCTCTTAAGTATGTTTGCACTAGTCCTTTTTTGTAGATATACCTTTGATGATCCACTTACAACCTACATTATTCTTACCCCAATTAGGCATAAGTCAACCTCAAATGTTGAAGATTTTTATGTTAACAAAAATCAAAGATTTGGAAATCATCACAGCAGAAAACAACTCTTGAACTGTGGCCAAGGATGTTTTTCCAATGATATAATTGAGTGAGACAAAGAACAAATAAACATCGACCACTGTTGAAGGAAGCCATAGGTATATCTGGCTATTTGCAAACTACATTCTCTAACTGTATAGGGGACAAAAAATCATGAAATACAACAGATGTAACTTACGATAGAATTGTCGAAGAATATAGGAAACACCAATAAAAACAGGTGCTTGTCAATATAATTACAATGTGAGTTATAGTCTATGGTTTAGGTTCAAGGTTTAGGTTTAGGGTTTAGGGCATTAGGGTTTATGGTTTTAGGGCTGTAGGGTGCATTCGTTTTAGGGTTTACGGCTTTAGGGTTGTTGGGTTCTATGGTTTAGGGTTTAGGGTTTTAGGGTTTAGGGCTTTAGGGTTGTAGGGTTCAATGGTTTAAGGTTTAGGGAATTAGGGTTTAGGGCTTTGCGGTTGTAGGGTTTAGGGCCTTAGGGTTGGAGTTTTAGGGTTTAGCGTTACTGGGGTTTAGGGTTGTAGGGTTTAGGGTTTTGATTTTATTAGGATTTAGGGTTTGGGGATTATGCATTTAGGGTCGTAAGTAGTACATAAATCGAAATTTGTGTTGGAAGGGAACAAAAATTTTATAGCAATATTATCAACTCACCTACATGAAGGTGTACAATGTTCACTACATAACAAATTGATAAGTACTGCAAGTAAAATAAAGATTGTCAAACTCACATCAATTTATTTTTTCTTTCAGAGTCCCTACGCTTTCCAGTTAGAAGTGGCCACGGTTTGGAGTTTGGGGTTTGGGTCATCAGTAGTAAAGAATAAAAAATAAAGAGGGAAAAAATCAGTTTTTTATTTTTAACTATCAAGTATTTCCTGAAAGCACACAAAGAAAGAAAAAAAATTAATAATAATTGTAATAAACGGAATGAAAAAATGGAGATATTTTTTTTTGTCAAAACCAATGATCCTTCTGGACGTGGGCACATCCAAAATGGTTGGAGTTTTCTGGTCCGACATAGAGAAATTCTAATGCGAGTTCAAAAAATTACTTTTTTTTATTTTTATTTATAAGTGAACTCGCTTTCAGTGAATGCGAGGTTCAATAAACTCGCATTCATAAATACGACTGCAAAAAAATTACATTTTTTAAAAATTTAATTTCCCAATGAACTCGCATTCAGAAAATGTGAGTTTTAAAAAAAAAAATTTAAAATTGAATTTCTGAGTGAACTCGCATTCAGGGAATACGAGTTTCGTTAAACTCGCATACCCTAAATGCGAGTTTGGAGAATTTTCTTTTTTTTTTTTTAAATTGAATTTTCGAGTTAACTTGTATTCAGGGAATGCGAGTTTCATTAAACTAGCATTCTTTAAATGCGAGTTCCAAAAATTTTCTTTTTTTTTATAAATTGAATTTTCGAGTGGGCTCGCATTCAAGGAATGCAAGTTTCTTTAAACTCGCATTCTCTAAATGTGAGTTTCAAGAATTTTCTTTTTTTTTAAATCAAATTTTCGAGCGAACTCGCATTTGGCAAATACGAGTTTAATGGAACTCGCATTTGCGAAATGTGAACTTCATTGGAACGGAAACCTAAATCCAAATCAACCTATTTGCAGAAAAAATTTCAAAAGCATCACATTTTGAGAAATTTCTCGAAAATTGTCAATTGACCTTGGTTTTCAAGAGTCTGGCTTAACACTTAACAATTTGAAGGCAAGGTTGATTTCAAGTAATGGTAGTTGTGATGATAATTTCAAAAGATGTTTTGTTTTATACATGTTGGGAGCTGTCCTGTGTCCAACTACTGGACTAGGTGTTAAACGGGATTTTTTCAAATTGTAGAAGATGTTTCTAATCTTGGCAACATCAATTGGAGCAAAATGATTCTTCAAGATTTGATAACATCTGTGAAGAAGAAGCATGAAAACAACCAGTTTAGATTGCGTAGCTGTATTTATTTTCTTATGGTGAGTTTATTTACTTTTTGTCATGGCTTTATATTATGAGTAATTTTTTTGTGCACTGTCAGTGTATACACAAGCGGGTACAAATGTATGCCACATAATTCAATTTCAAATTTGAAATCCACCTTTTGCATAGGTGGCATTCATCTACACCTATTAGTGTAAAAAATCTACTACACTGACAGTGGATGAAAACTTAATCCTTATATTATTGCTAAATGGTATTAATGTTATTATGTATTCTTCACTTGTGAAGTTCTTTTATTTGGATCGTGTGACTCCACAAGAATTGGTATTTGAGTCCTTCGCAAACAAGTCACGTCCTCGTGTTAAGTTTTGGAGCGACGAAGATGTCAGATTGAAGATTTCTTCACCTACTTCAAAGTAGGTATCTGTGGCCTAGATAAGGTATAAATCTAAATATACCTTATATCATTTAACTTTAGATGTGTTTTATTATGTAATTCTATTACTAAAATAAATTGTAAAATGACTAGTTCATAGTTTACCATAATGTTTTTTTTTTGGGTCTTATGTTACCGCTATTGTATTTAATTCTTATTTGAATATGTTTAAAATTATAATTTTTGTCATTTAAACTATATAGATTCAAGTTATGGTCGACGATAGCAACACATCTATTCCATCTCCAATGGCTTACATGGCTGATGTTATGCCAATTTTTGATAAACTGAATTCTCAACAATTTGACAAGCTTGCTGAGACATTGGAAAAGATGAATGATAAAATTGACAATCTTGCAGTAGTAGTACATGGTTTGTCTACTACTGTGCTTGGGATAAAAGATGATTTGTATATGTACACTACCCAAGTTAAGAAGGAAACCGCTTTGCATCATAAAGATAACTTGCAAAATGTAGAAAATTGCAATGAAAGAGCGGCTCATGCTAGTTACTTGAGCATTGCTCATATTGGTGATGCAAAAAAATTTCAGGAGCAATCGCAAGTTAAGGTGGGCCACCATATACTTGCTGATAAGAACTGTAATGTGGCTTTTGTGTTAGATCAAAATGAAGCCAACCCTTTGGATAAAGGAGTTGATAGTAAAATCTAGCCCTGACCTGCTATATGTGTAAAAGAAGAATCACTTGACACACTTTTTGGTCCTACTCATTACAAGAAGCCACCTTTAGGGTCTCCACCGGATAAATATGGTGTGTTAAAGGACTTTCAAAAAGGAATGATGCATATGATTAGGAAAAACCAAAACACTCTTTCCAATCCGCAAATGACGAAGAGCAAGAAAAACATCAATTTTGATGATGTATTTGATCATTTGAGGGGGTATTCTGGTGATCCAAAAAATGAACATGATAACACGGTTGACTCGTTCACTGCATGTGGAAAACAAGAAGTTGAAGTAGCTGCAAGTTTTGACTCCTTTGTGGAGCTTATGGAGCTACGTGCTAATGTAAATATCAAATATAATGCCAATAATATGGAGGGCACATATTCAAGCTCCGAGGGTAATACAGGTAAGAAAAGGAAAAGCAATAAATAGTCAAAAGTTGAAACTAATTCACAAGTGAAGGATTCAGCATGCATTGGACATCCAGTGTATATGAATACCCGTGCAGCTAGCAACAAGAAACCCAGTAAATATGTTAGAACTCCATATACTTCTCCAAGACACCAAAAGAAAAGGAAAAAGGTTAGACAAATCAATGTATTTTCTTTAGTTTCATGCACAGGTATAATTTATATTATACAATGCATCGTTTGTTTTCAACTTTTAAAAGTTTCATGCTTCTTTTTAATGGACAGCAAAAGCAGAGAGCACCGACACACCCTATCGAATTGGAGAAGGATAAGATATACAATATGGTTGTTTCATGTCATTGAAATATGCAAAAACTTGTTTTATTTAGGAAAGATCTTTGCAATTAATTTTTTAACTTCATATGATTGATTATACAGCTTGCAGGACAAGAAAGTGTATTGGGTGAAAACCATATGTTGCAACAATTGTCTAACGACAAAGCTCGAATCCTGGACTATATTTTTAACAATAACTATGATCAACAGTAATGATTAAATGGCAAATCTTGATTTTAACTAATTTATCATTATCATTGTTATTGAATATATACTCAATTACGATCGCCTTTGCTGCGAATTGATTGTGGAAATTGGACATGTGTTTGCCTTAAGAAGTGAATTGGCGTGCTTGAAACCCAAGACTAGGCTTACTGACACTGTTAATTGTTGTTAGCAGTAATGATTATACTATTTTCAATGATGGATATGGTATCCACTGTACTGATTGCAAGGTGTAATAGGTGACTTCTAATGTACTTGCAGCCAATCAATCTTGTTGCAAACATGCTTCGAACAGATTTTGCAAAAGAGCATCAACATCAAACATGTAACACTTGGTACCTGCCAACTTTTTTCGCGGTATGTTGATATGTCATTACTGGATTGTGTTTGTTGTTAATTAACATATTTTTCATATTTTTCTATTTTTAAACACAATGTCTTTGATAATTTTGTATTTTTAATATAATTATATAGCACAAATTACAAGCACCCATACTCGACCTCAAATCTCTTTCGGCATTTTTGGGTGATGATAGATATGAGGAGACATAAATTTATGCGAAAAGGTATACTAAAGAATGTGTCAAATTTATGCGTTTTGCGTGGTTTACAAACCTAATGTTCATTAACCTATTATCTTGTTGAACTGTATATGTGTTCTCAGATATTTATGCCAATAAATGAAGATAATCAACATTGGTATTGCACACTAGTTCATTTTGTAAGAAAGAAGGTATACATATTGGACTCATTGCCTAATTCAGAGAAGCAGCGAGATCTTGTCGTTAGAAATTTGGTAAATATGTTTTTAAGATGTGTAACAAATAATGATGGGGCATTTTCTATAACTATGCCTTTTTTTTTTTTTACAATAGGTACAAGTTCTTGATACTATGTTACAACACAAATTTGGGGATATGTATAGGTTTCAGGTAGCATTATTTGAATTCGATGAATCTCCTAATATTCGTGTACAGCCAGACGGGTAACTCTTATTACTTATAATATTTTTATTGCTAAAAATTTTGAATGTCAATTTTCATTTAGTATGCTATTTGATTTTCATGTAGCAATGATTGCGGTGTGTATGTTATTATTTTCATGAAGGCGTCCGAAGTGGAACAAATGAGTTCAATCAGGGTATATTTTTAATTTCAAGAGTACTTTTGTTTTGGATAATTCTTCATGTCATTGCAACTGTTATGTTGAATTGTATGGCCAACTCACTACTTCTATTATGGTGCTATAAATTTTTAGTTTGAATCATAGGATGAACGTTCTAAGATTGCAATGGAATTGGTCTTGCATCCTAAGAACGTATGGGGGTTTTTTCTACAAGATCATTTGTGGAGAAGATAAAAGACTTCAATTATAGGAAAAAAAATTCTGATTTGCCATTATTATTTTTAGCTAAAGAACAAGTATTTTCTTAAGGCACTACGTGCATCCTACTCTTGCTGTTCTGACTTAAGTTTAAGGTGTAGGCAAATTTCTTACATGATTCTTCCAAGATTTCTTATTCTGTACTTGTTAGGAACTGAATCCCTCTGACGAGTAGGAATACAAAGTTATTATTCTGAGGGTCAATGGCTTGAACTCAAAATATAAGCGAGAAAAGTTAAATCTATAAGCATTCTAGAGAAAAGTTGTATCTATATGCATCAGCTTCTAGCTTTCTTTCAATAGACTAAGTTGTATGTGAGTATGATCGTTGCCCTGATTGAATTTTCACAAAAGTACAAAGACGCACCACAGTACTAAATGTTTTATCTCTAGCACGGTCCTGCCAGTCTTGATGCTTACTTAGAAGAGTCAAAGTCCAGACCAGCAATACTGAGGTTGTCTCGTGTCCAGCAAAATAGAACAACTTGCACTCCTCAATGACCTCATCTAAAGTCATACCAAATTTCCCCTTCAGGCTTCATCCCCTTCATCTTCCTATCCTAGAAGACCTACCTACCATCTACTTCCATTTCTAAAATTTTCAAGCCCTTTTTCTTCTTTAATCCCCGTGCAAAAGGTAGAGGGCACAATTTGATGCCTTGCATTTTCCTGTGAATGCAGTAGATATGTACAACGAATACTATAAATTTACTACGTAAACCTAGGGTTTTGAATGTTGTATAGCCTCTCCAACCATAAAGCAGTAGTAGGATAAAGAAAAATCCAGTAAAATCGTAGGTGGGAACCTATAAAGAACAGATCACCAATAAGAACATATCAACTCAATCATTTGCAAATATCAGCGTTTGCTTCCGCCTCTTCAAAGGGCTGTAGTATTATTAAATCCACTAAAAAGGATAAAATTTCTAAAGGAGCTGTAGTATTAGGAGAATTAACATGCATAACATCGTCACAAAGTAGCAGACAAGTTATTATATCTCAGCTTCACACTGAATATACTGTATATCCATAAGAACTCGTTACAAAATGGAAGAGAAGAGGCACACCACTCCAGCTACAACTGCATAGTTTCTGTACTTGTCAGTCGACACACCAGGCGTTGAGGAGCTTTGAGCACTAGGTTTGGCATCAGCAATAGATCCTGAGCCATTGTCATTCAGATGCCCATAACTTCTGACCCATTGTCATTTCAACTATAAAGCAGACCATTACATGGGTAGAAGTTCTTCTAATAGAGTAGATATTAATTAACAAACAAAGAGCACATACATTGCATTACACACATACAAGAACCAGAAGAAAGAAACCTCTGCTGCTGAGCTAATGCATGAGTAGTGCTCTATGCACAAGAATATCATAGCTTCGTTGAAATTTAGATGCCCATAAAACATATAAATTCATAATGAAAAACTTCAATAAACATTACGTGGTTTGCAACTGGGACAAAATAACTTAACATTTCAAATTTTCTCTCATATTTTTCTCCCTATTTTCCTTTTCAAGCTCAGTCAATAGAACTTCTGCGTCGTCCTCATCGTCAAAAAAATACTCACCAACAATCTAGAGCAACTAATACATCTATAAGTTTAGGCTCAAACACAAGAGAGGAACAAACTGATTGATAATTTAATTGTACTTGTAACAATTTCTGAAAATTCCAACTGGCTCTAGAAAAGCAAAAATGTATGGGAGATAGCACTTAAGGCAGGAAAAAGCATACAAGGACCGAAAAGAAAAACAAAATACAAGCCAAAGTGAAGATGCAATTCCAACCCATTGAAAGGACAGTATGTTTTTTTTTGTGTCCATCTCTTTGTTTTTTGTCATTGCAATGTGTAATGATCTGCTTTATAGTTGAAAGCAAATCTGGTTCATTCACTACAAAGCCATTAAAAAATTTGTTATGATGAAAGAACTACTGTCAGCACATATTCATAACAAACGACATGAAACTTAGGTGTGAAGGGATGAAAAACATACCTGAATATTTTCGTCAAGTAAGAAGCCACTATGTTGTACATGAGTATTGATTAATGAAGGATTACATGCCCACATTAATACCTATATCATTGCAAATGTAGCATAAATATATTTTCATATGTTCATATACCAATAAAAGCAAGCTATAGATTACCTGACCACGGGGAATGATTTGAAACCAATTATTGTTATCCACGAAATCCTTATTGCCTCCATGCTGTGAATCTGACTGCGATGGCCCAAAGGATGATCCTATTGGGTTCGGATGTTCAATGTAAGCATAATTGGGTGCTCCAACATCATCATTTGTATGGGATGTGTTTGTCATCTCCATCTCTATTAAATTCAAAACCACCTGGAGTTTCATGTGTGTCCATGCACAATTTAGTGCATTTTCGTCTATCATGCTCAAATGACCTGTTCAAAAATAATTGGCCAACCACAATCTATAAACAAACATGTTTTTGTCTAACAATAGAAGAAGTAATTTTCTAATTGTTAGTGATTAATTGCAATTTCTGCATTGTCTTTGCTTTCGCTTGTGATGGGAATGTTTGAGCTTTTGTCCCTTGGTAGAAGCAATATTTGGATCACGAACGTCAAAATCTCTGCTATTTTGCAAAGCATCATTCACATTACCATTTTGTTTATCCTGACGCACTAGAGCCTCATCACTCTCCCAAAGATTTTTGAAACGAGATGATGAATTTGTAATGCAAATTCTAGCTTCATCATATCCTTGCTGTATCTTAGCTGCATAAAAACACATCTGATTACTTAATGCACATAAAGCACCAAATTGAGCTGTTTGAATTGCAGATTCTTCAAATTGTCTAGAATAGATGTTTTTTTCAGCTGGCTTTGCTTGCTAAGTCCATCTAAAATTTATGCATGATTTTGGAATTTCGCCCATGTCTTCAGCTTTCATCACTACAAATGCATGACAGCAAGGAAGTCCATCCGACTCAAGTTTCTTACAAGAACAAATTATAATCCGTTCAGATTTATCTAACTCCACTTCCCAAGAACACATTTTATGCAAGTACTCTGTGAATCTGAATAACTTCACATTCCCTTGGTCAACCACTGAAACGAGACAAAGTGAGGCCTCAGCACGAAGTTTTAAAAACATCTTTCTCGTGAAAATTCTTGAAGCATGCTCCTCCAACTCTTTCAGATGAGTAATTAGAACAGGCGATGATTGGTTTGTGAGACATTCTTCCTTGTGCTCATTCTGTCTAACTTTCGATAAGAATAACTCAAATCTTTTAGCAAACGGGTAAAGTAACATTTTGCTTTGAAGATACTTGTGCGCAGAAACATTCAATTGCTCTAATCTTTGCGTTGTGCTCATTCCAGCAAAAAAATGTCCCCTCAAAACTGCAGCTGCCCATTTTTTTACATTTTTTGTACAAATCCTGCACCCATTGGTTATCCTTCAAATTGTGTTTCTCAACTAGCTAATGCCACCTTTTATCGAACTCCTCATGGCTACAAATCATGTCCATAGCCACCGTAAAATCATGCATGAACTCCTTTGTATTTGTAACCACATTTCTTTTTAAATGCCAAGTACATAACCCGTGACATGCATAAGGAATGACAGCTTTTATTGCATTTCTCATTGCACCATCTCCATCAGTGACAACTTATATAGGTGTCTTTTTTTACATGGCCTCTAAAAATGTTTCCAATACCCATTTATATGTGTCCTCGGTCTCATCAGTAATCAATGCACAACCAAAAATTGTTGTAGTGTATTGATGACTTACACCAGCCAAAAGTACTAGTGGCTTCCTATAAGCATTAGTGTGATACGTAGAATAAAAAAAAAGAACATCACCAAAGCACTGCTAATCCAAGCGAGATTGGGAATCTGTCCAAAAGAGTCGTATCAATTGCATCTCCGGATCAACAGCATGCTTGTAGAAGAAATACGACTCACCTTTTGCTCAACCATCCAAATACGCTAATACCTGAGAAGCGTCACCAACTTCAAGTGCATTCCTATGCAACTGGTCAATAGCATTTCGTAGATCCTTTTCTGTGTAGCCTATCTTGTTGTGGCCCCCAAATTGGTAAGCTTGAAGGTCTAATATTTGAGGAATTCGAATACCAACTCCATGCATCAACACAGCATGATCCAAGTCTGCCTTCTTGACATTTCTATGTGATCGAATAAATTGTATGAATTCTTGATTTGCCAATTTGTGATTGTGAGCCATCTCAAATCGATTAATTGTAAACTTCTGAATACTTTTGTTCCACTGCACAATTATAGTTGCCAAACAACCAACCCTAGTAAGACGTTTTGCCTCCCTCTTACGGTTCACTAGATTGAACCATTTTTTGATTCTATAGACCTCTTTATTACATACCCAGCGTTTGTTTGTCACTATACCATTCTTATCTTTCTTCTGGTCGCGTTCTCTAATACCAAAACTGACCATTTTGCTATGACATAAGTAAAATTCTCAGGCATCTTCAATGGAATCAAACCTTAGTAGCCGAATTTCATCAGAAGACAGGTTGTTAAGTCGATCAACAATAGTTCTCCAATTTATACCATCATCATGAGTAGGCGACTTATTACATGGTTGTACTACCTCATCTACATCAGCTTTCATTTCTTCCTTTCGCAAGATGAAGATTGACATATGATTGACAATTTAACACCGATTACAACCAATTACATTATAATCAATGGAGCTACTGTTACATAACAAATAATATACGTAAAAACTTATAAACAACTTTTAAAAAAGTATGCACAAAAATATGCAGAAAAATGGGGGCCAAAAAAGTTAAATTGAACGGCAGCCACTACCCACCTCCAAAATTTTAGAAATAAAACAGCATGGCCTTCTTGACTAACTAAAAATTTTGCTCGTTACCTTTATTGTAGCCTACTGGATTTTATCCTGCTCAGCCTTGAATAGTTCCCTCTGAAATGCTTATAACCTGATTACCTGAAGATTTATCATCATGTCATATTAAAACATGTCACTGAATAGTAAATTTCGTTGTATCAATGGTGCATTACAGGGCAGTACAAAAATTAGATTGCTTTCATAAAAGAGGCCATGAAGCTTCATGCAGTGTTTCGCATAACCCTTACATGATTGGATTGCGAATCCTTGAAATTTTCCTATCTCAGATTCCAAACTTCCACAAGTTGTCAATGCTTTCTATTGTTGCAGCAATTATGTCCTTCAGTTATTCTTCTATTGAAATGGGGCTTCCCCTTGCAAAAGTCATTTCAGGTAAAGTAACTAAATCGCTACAGCAAGTTTTCTTAATCTCTATTAGTTGTGATACTCTTTAGGATTCTATGTACAAGAACATTGGGATTTCAAGAAAAAGGGCCCTCAAGTTCAAGATATTAGCTATATCTATGGTCATGTATAATGTTATCTACTATCCTGGCACAGAGAACTCTTAAAGCAAGAGTTTGTATCGTCAGGAATATATAAGAACTTAAGCATAATTCTAATCACTTCTTAGTCATATCTAATTCTTAAAAAACTTCATATGGTTATTTCTGTTGGCAGGAAAAGAAGAGAGGACTACGTTGACAGGAGTAGAAGTTGGGATTAATTTATCAGCGGGCTGAAATGACCTGGAGAATGTTCAAAGCATTTGGTGATATTGCATTTGCCTACACAAATTCGCAAATCCTGATTGAAATTCAGGTAACTGAACGACCTATGCACCTTGATTCTTGGTGATGGCCGATTAAACAAAAATATTTAAGATCATTCATTTTTGTGATCAAGGTCTCTAGTGCTTTTGTCATCGTAGTCAATACTGCATGTTTTTGGTTCTGCTATATGATTGCCTTATCAGAAATATTTAAGATTGTTCATTTTTGTGATCAAGGTCTCTAGTGCTTTTGTCATCGTAGTCAATACTGTATGTTTTTGGTTCTGCTATATGATTGCCTTATCAGGCCAAAGGCCAGACTACAGCATCTAAGTGCCCTAAATCAGATTCTGATCTTTGGTTATGGGATGACCATTTTGAGTGAATGTGGCAACAATAAGAAATGCTGATTTGTCAAAGTATGGGCACAATTCATGTTTATCATTCTCTCTCTCTCTCTCTCTCTCTCTCTCTCTCTCTCTCTCCCTCCCTCCCTCCTTAGGACACACTAAGATCACTACCACCAGAAAACAAAGTGATGAAAAAGGCAAATATTATGGGAGTGTTCATGACAACAACATTCTATATGATGTGTGACTGCTTTGGTTATGCTGCATTTGGGAACAATGCTCCAAGAAACCTGCTAACAGGCTTTGGGTTTTACGAGCCATTTTGGCTAGTTGACATGGCCAACATTTGCATTGTGGTGTACCTAGTTGGGGCATATCAGGTCCAAAATTCTTCTTAAACTTTTGTATCCACTAAGTTAAATGAAAATGTTTCATGTTTAAGATTGAGAGGTTTGTCTTTAATTGATTTTGTAGGTGTTTTCACAACCATTGTTCAGTGCGTTTGAATCATGGGCTATCTGGATGTGGCCTAAGTCAAAGCTTGTCACAGAAGAGTGCTTGATAAGCTTGTCACAAATAATATACGTAAAAACTTATAAACAATTTTTAAAAAAGTATTTGTGTACAGTTTTAGTTTTTATTTCAAGTGGGATTTTTTAAATTTAGTTTGAAATTATTTTTTTAAGTATTGTAAAATTTAAATAAAAGGAAGGAAATATACCCAGATTCAGTAATCCTATGATAAACAATCACACACACCATTGAGACAATTTCAATCAAATGTTTAACATAATTAATAAAAAGCATAAGAACTTACTTATGTCTAGAATAATAAACTCTGAAAATCCTCCAGAGGTAGCTTGTAGCCCAACCAACCACCAACACTTGAACTATAAAAATCAAACTAAAGTTCCATTAGGCAAGATGAACGCTTTCCAAACTAATCAATCTTCCACTACTACTTTAATAGATATATCATCCACTACTCAAAACTTCATTATTAACAAAATGAAATGGATTAATTGTTGTCGCTAGCCTTAAGGAAATCACATGTCATAGGTCTGTAACAATGGACAAGTGCCTTAGGAGTACTTTGTACCTGTGGTAATTTACACCTAATTCACCCTAAATGTATCATAATCTATGTTCAGGTGAAGTTTGAGATAGCAATGAATCCTTAAGAGGAGGACAAAGGAGCAATGGTCAATACTCGTTCCATTTTTCCATTCTTGCTTGCATTAACACAATCCAAACATTTCACCAAACATCTTATATGCACATGTCAGGACTCGTTCCATTTAAACCACAAAGTTCTCTCCAACACTTCACCAAACATCTTATATGCATTCAACAAGCTCTTGCTGTTCTGACTTAAGTCGAAGGTGTAGGCAAATTTCTTACATGATTCTTCCAAGATTTCTTATTTTGTAGTTGTTATGAATCGAATCCCTCTAACAGAGCAAGGAAGACAAATAAAATCCAAACCTCGAATTGGAAGAATCAATAAACCACAATCCCACAAGCACTAAGAAATTTTTCCATCACGGGCTTTCTCAGTTTTTTGTTAGTTGTCTAATAAAATCTTTTTTGTTCTAAGAAAGCATAAGAACGGAGAGAAAAAAGAAAAGGGTACCTAGTGAATGCTGAAGCTTTTATGCAGGCTGCAGTGATGACAAATGAGAACAAGTTGAAGAATGCAAAGACGTGAGTTGGAGGAGATGGTTCCGTATGTTACATAGAAGAATAAGCAAGAAAAGTCAGTTCGCTTTTGAGGTTTCGATATGCTCTATATTCTGGTAATCAGGTGTTCTGTGTGGATGTAACTTGGTTGTATATGTGGAACTTTTAGTTGCCATCTATTTGATTATTGATTAGGTAGAAATTAATTTTGTGGTTTTCACGGATATGAAAAGAAAAAGAAACATTAATGCAATGTTGGTTTGATAGATGAGCTCTTTAAAAACTTGTAGTAACTGAGCTTTGTTAAATGAGAAAAACCAAAGCTCTTGTACAGGAAAAGAGCTTATCAAATTATGTTCAAAATTTTTGACTCCTAGGAATTGTTCTTCAAATGCTTGAAGCTGTCATGGCAGTTGTTCCTCTTGAGAAGCTTGCTGTCCACTTTCATGACACTTATGGGCAGTCTCTTCAAAATATACTGGTGTCTCCAATTGAGTTGCCTTTTTTCTGAACAATAAGCGCAATTGGCGTATATTTTGATATCACGAGTATTGCTTCCGTCTATTATTGAGTAGTTGGAATTGTTTCGTAGTTGGTAAATCTCTGAGATGCTAAGCTTATTTTTGGATGTCCGATGAAAATTGAAAAGGTCGGGTAAGGAGATTAGGTCCAGAACTACAAAGGTTAGACGTACCTTTCATATTTTCCATAAGTTAAATTTATAACAAAAAAAAAAAGGGCAGACATGCTTGCTCATACGTACGCTTCCAGTCCAAGAAAAAAAATCAAGTATTCAGATATGAAGAGTGAAATATCAAACGTAAGAACAGCAAGTGAGAAATAATCCTGTACTTAGGTTGTTGAAAAACATAGATACTAAAAGAACTACACAAGACTTTTGAATTTCTGCAAATGCAGAACTTTGATGTGACATGGCATTGTCAACCAATGGAAATTAGCATTGTGGATTCATTAGTGTCTGGTCTTAGAGCGTGTCCGTATGCCAATAGATCTTTAGGAAATGTAGCTACTGAGGATGTGGTATAGATGCTTAACAGTCTTGGCATTAAAATGAACTAGCAACTTCTTTATGGTTGTATCAACCATACTGGGGAGGAGTCCCGTGCGAAGCACAGATGTTTGGCATTTTTGTTTCAAGTTAGTTAATTGTTGTCTTTCCTGAATACTTCAAACCAATTCCTTCAATTAGTTATTCAGTTTCATACTCAAGATATAGTTAATTGTATTTTCACTACATGAATATTCTTAGGGACAATCTAGGCTATTCAGGAAGAATCGCAGCAATTCCCCAATCGTAACGAAATAGTGCCTCCGGAATCCAATGAACAACAACGATTACTTAGGATTAGCTTGCGAATTTGTGGCACCGTAGTAATTATCACCTATTGTTGCCTCCAAATAACTGCTATATTTGGACAAATACTACAATTCAAATACTGCATCAGTTTTAAGGCAATTTTAATAGATAACCAACTATCAAACCAAAACCACTGCAATTCAACTAATACATGAGACTATGCATAAGCAAAAAGGATCACATTAATGTAATTAAACCATGAAACACAGCAACTGTATCAATTATAATGCAATTTTCATGCACAACCAATTATTACGCCAAACAATAAATAACAACCAGACATCCGGCCCCTCTAATAATCTTGATCGGCTTTTTCCATAGGTTGGTATAACCTTTTTTTAAGAAAAGTATTCCATGATCTAATCTTCACATGTTCTGGTATAGCCCATTTTCCTTTTATGTTAATATACAGATCAAATCAATAATTAAGATAAATTGAACAGAATAAGATTCACCACATACTTTGAACAGCAAAAGCAATTCTTATCTCCAGTATCAACATTATTTTTAATATTATTGCAACCAAAATTAATCCCTTGAATTCATGAACTTATCATAAAAGCAAACAATCACCGAATAAATGACACCATCCAAGCATTTCTAATCAAGTACAAGAAACAATGACATTCCAAACTATACTATAAAAGGATGAATTTCAAAAGTGTATTTGCTGACCTTTTTCAAAATACTTGCTGCAAAACTCTTTCCCATGGTGCCACCAGACCTATTTTCCCAAACCAACTGATTTCAATTATACAGGGGCTTCAAAATTGAGATCAAACCATAATACCAAAACTAAATTACATTTAAAAAGCCTCCAATTTAAAATGTAATTAGTTTTCTACAAATACAAACTACAATTCTACAAAGGCATTTACACCATGAACGAAAGGAAAAAAGTGAAAAGATGAAAACCCACCTCAAGTTAAACCACCAAGAATAGCTCCGGCCAAAAATTATTTGCAGCTCACAATAGAGGATGGCAATTAAAATATCTCTTCCCCCATAACCAAAAGACGTATAACGGAAGAAGTTGAAGCAATTGGCATTTAGAGAGTTGGAGATCAATATAATGCTCAGCCATAAATCCATTTGCAACCCATGTTCTCTAAGTTTGGCTCAAAAAGAAATGGCTGGACAAAGAATTCAAGGTGTAATAATATTCATTCATTCATTCATTCATTTACTGATTGGTAGGGAAGAAGACTCGGGTGAACCGTTGCATATATTGAAAAGTGAATGAATGAATGAATGAGAATTGAACTCTTGGAAGATGAGCGAGAAAGACACAGTTTAGTGCGGCCATCTTTTCTAGTTAGGCATAACAGTTCTAGTTTAGTGGGGTAGGATTTGTATATTGACTAATACACAAGGAGTTCTAGTTTGTACTTCTTACATAAAAGATAACCAACAAATATCCTATTCCCAAAATATCCAAACCAACAACAGATTCTTACGTTTGTAAAAGGGCATTTTTGTAAATACAGCTG
Organism: Gardenia jasminoides; assembly: GCA_013103745.1. Taxonomy (NCBI): domain Eukaryota; kingdom Viridiplantae; phylum Streptophyta; class Magnoliopsida; order Gentianales; family Rubiaceae; genus Gardenia; species Gardenia jasminoides. Next base: position 26,073,783 of record CM023105.1, read on the forward strand.
GACACATGCAATGGAAAGTTGTACCCAAAACTGTATCTATATTGCATCCACATTAAAATCCCGACAATACCTCCACCTATGCGGTTTAAAGTCAAAACCACTCTTTGACCACAACTCATTCTTACATAGTACAAGGATATTGTTCTGGGAAAGCTCTGACTGGCTGGAGAGTTCATCAGGAAGCATTTGGGCCGCCAACCAGGGCCTAAAACTATTATTTCTTTCGGCTGAAAAGTGGCAGATGCCTTTAATACACAAGGAACATCATATTAGCATATTACTATACTTTATAAATTATAGAGCAAGGGGAAATATGTATTCTCCTGTTACACTTTTCTAGGCCTAATAAGACTACCATGTTTTATATGATAAAGAAATTCAAAATGAAGAGCCATTGTCTCCAGAGTCATTGTATTGAAATCAGTTATATACATAGAGTATTAGTACAATAATAGAAGAAAAAATGATATTATCCTCAGAATCATTGTATTGAGATCAGTTTTAAAAGGTGCAGTACAAGAATAGAAGAGAAAATAGCAGCTGCACAATGATACAGACTATGCCACTATGTTATACTCCTCGGTAGTATATTGGTTTCTCTCCATCCTTTTTTTTTTTTTTCCTTCTTTTGCAATCTATTTCTGGTAATGTAGGCAATAACGTTTCTCAGCTCTGACTTGCATCAAACGATTTTGGGAATTGGGTTCCAATAGCATAATTGCACATTCAGCTAATTCATGTAGTTGCTGCTGACTTTGTAGTATTTTTGTCAATTGACCAAATATTATTAGAATTAGTCACTTCCATTGTAATTTATTTTGCCTTACAAAAACCAATGTTCTACACTCATCAAATACACCTGTGCACTAATTTTCCTCCCAATAGTGTTCAAAAATATTATTCACAATGTTGGGCAGAGCACAGCCACCCTTATTCTAGTATATAATATATAGATGTTGATTTGCACATGAGTTGTGGATTGCCTATTTGTATAATCCCAACCGAACCATAGTAGTACATCCAACTAGCATATAGTATTGCAGCCCAAATAGGAAATTTTTGCTATACAGTTTCTATATCTTTAGGAGTTTTCTTGATCGCATGTTAGCCCTGGTTAATAATTCAATTTAACACTTAAAGTTAATAGATTCAGTTTCTCCAAAAAAAAAAAAAAGTTAATGGATTCAGATCTTAATATATGTAGAAGTGTTAGATAATAAAAAATAGAACATCTGAATTAATTAAGCAGAACTAAATTTTCTAGGTAAAACTTGTTCCAAAAAATAAGTGATAAACTATTCATTGATCACTTAATATGATATATATATATATATATATATTCAAATATATTAGATTTAATATTTAACAATTTGATAACTTGATAGATTTAGATTTCAAATTTTAGACTGCAGTTTTGAGACTTCAGTTTTATCCAACACATCCATAGTGCTGCTAAGAAAAATATTTAGTGGTTAAGGTAAACCAATCACATACTATCAAAATAAGAAAGTTGATCCTGTGTATCTACCGACTAAATAATTCAGGATGACGCACGTCTTTAATTTTTAGATATGATGTAATTGCTTTAGGCAGTTTCTTTTTTATTTTCTTATTACATGTGAGACTCGCCTATGTGCATGCTAGTAATTGTTTCCGCGGGCGCGGATGGACTAGGTAACAACCTGTGCTCGTCCAACAACAACTCATATGAGATATGGGAATCCTAACGAAATTTTTTCTTTGCCTAAATTTGGATAAAGTTATGGCTCTATTTGGATTACTTCATTCAAAATTTTTTGTTAACTATGTGTAGAGCAAAAGCATTATGCAACCTTGTTTGGGTTGTAGTCTTCCTCAAAAAAATTTTTATGTTTTTCATAAACATATTTTCCTTTTATCTCTCATACGTCAAGTTACTACTGTATATTTTTTTTATAAAGACTTCTAAAAATAAAAATCCAAACAGGCAATGTTTAGAAGTAGCATATTTCATGCTTGTAACCGAATGCTCATAAGTACTCTAAATTTAGGAACTTGTGCAAGTTTGGGTCGACATTTTGCTCAACATGCAAAGAGCATTTAGTACATTTTTCTTTTCAAAGCACTAGGTATCTCAACCGAGATATTTTCTGTTGACAGAGAAGTAATTTGGGAAAAGTTCAAATTCCCACGTCTCAACTTTGTACATTTGGAAAGTATCTTAGATGAGGCAAAAGAAATTGGGACAATCTTGGTGGACTTCATAATGAAAGGAGGAAGAGCAAAGGGAATGATAGTTAAGAAAAAAAAAAGTGAAATGAAAGCCCTAAAATAAATTTTACTAAATTCTTTTTTCTATATTTCATCTCTTTTTTGAAAAGTAACGTCCTCTATTTTAATTCTGTCCTTACTTTTTTCTATTTATTTTTAATTGAATTATTATTATAATTACAGGAAAATAAACCTACGAAACCTGATTCCACCCATGAAAAAACAAGCAAAAATTGATAATATGTTGAAAGAAAATTCAATTACTGGATCCCCATACTCCTTCACATTATTCAAAAGAAGTCCTTGCGAGCTCCAAAGATTTGGAGTTCTTAGCTAACAAGATTGATGAAATTAATTAAAAACAAGAAGATTGATGAATTTAAGAAAACTACAAAAATCCAACACAAAGATAAACGAATAAATTTGACGTAATCCTGAAACCTTTTCCTAAGTTTTAGTCTTTTGGGCTAACTCGTATGCACTTGATACTGCATGCTTCAGTCTTTTTCCCGACTAAAATATTGTATTTCGTTTTCTTTGCTTTCAGAAAATTTTTAATCTTTTTTAGATTGGGATTTAAGAAACAAGGGAGGGAACAAGAGATTTAAACTCAAGATTTTTAATTCTTGAAATCTCAATTTTAACCATTAGACTAAAGCCTCATCAACCAATTTTGTTAATTTAGTTGAATAATTTGAAACAAAACTTAATTGGAAAAATAACTGACTATCTTACGAAGATGGCACAAATTTGATTATTTGATATGAAGGATAGTTTTATACTAAGGTTTGTATGTAGAGGTGGCAAAACTACCCAAGACCCATTGGGATTCCATACCCAAATTTAATTTGGGCGGGATGGGTATCTAGAATATGGGTATTGGGCCTTATTGGGATATACCCAATAATACCCATTTACAATATGGGTATGTATGGGATTTATTTGGGACTCCCATGGGTATTTATTAAAATAAGGGATAATTTCAGAAACCTCCCTTGAGGTATTTAACAATATCATCTAACACCCTTGAAGTTTCAAAAATATCACCTACCTCCCTTATTTTCAAAGTTTTATATCATTATTAACCCCATTCAAAATATAATACTAAAAAACTAGTTTTTGGAGTGTATTGATAATTTCATTCCAAAATTACCCTTTTATTGTATTTCCTTATTTGTCATGACAAATAATTTACAAAACAAATAAAAATCATCATAATACTTTATAATATAACTTTTTTTTTTTTGCATCTTGAGAGGATTACAAATTAATTTTTATAGCCATCTCAAATAAGTTACAAATACCATTTTAAACACTTTTCCTTTTTAAATTTTCAAGCCATTGATATAGAAAAAAATGAAAATATTAAATAATTTATAAAAGTTTATAAATTCACTCAAATTAGCTTACATAAAATGAAAAATTTCTTTATTCGGTAACCCAAAAGGCACCTTAAAGAAAACCTAAAAAAGCACCTAATTAGCATATCAAAAAAAAATATGTATTCAACATTAAAGTTTTAAAATCATCATCAATCCCCTAGATTGCAACACTTTAGTAGAAAAAATCTACACTTTTGCCAAAATAATCAATCCCCAATTATAGTAGTACACAATTGAACCTTAAAAAAGACAACAAATTTTATTTTTTCTGGTTTTAAAACATTTTAAATAAAATTTCCTTTTGTCGGTTTAAAATTTTTGTTTTATGGTAACAACTGCTATATTATGTTCCATCATATTTATACCTCATACTTTTGCCTTAGTTTTGAAATTTTGATTAATATGCTTTTTAATTTGTAATAGCAAGGCAACCGAAGGGCAATATTGGAAAGAAATTATGTTATTTTTCTTAAAATGACTATTTTAATAGTATATTTTGAATTGGGTTTGAAATGATATAAAAATTTGAAAATAAGGGAGCTAAGTGATATTTCTGAAACCTTAGGCACTAAGTGATATTGTCGAAATCTCAAGGAGGTTTCGAAATTATCCCTTAAAATAATATTAAAATGACAAATAATCTTTCTTTTCATTTTTTTCTCAAAATTAGTAAATTAATATTATAAGGTTGTAGTAGATGTTAGGTAAATTAGCACTTATGCATCATGTGTTCTCTAATAACTACAAAATTCCATCATTACAAAATTCTATTCTTGATAGAATTTTATTGAATTGAAAAAATTTTTAAACTGGGTCTTGAAAGTTAAGAAATAAAATAACGTAGATGAGTAGATATATTTTGGAGACAATTAAATTTTGGTGATCAATAGATTTTTATTTAATCAACACGAATTCCCAAAAAGAATCATCCACTTATATGAAGTTGGTCTTTTATAAATTTCGTATTTAGAAAAATTTATTTAATTTGGGAATTTATCGCATAATTTATAAAAAAGAGTGTAGAACTTTTACAAAGTTATATAAACAAACCAAATCATATAAAAAGAAAAGACAATATTGAGATATTTGATTGAGAAAAAAAAAAGAGTGTTTCTTAAAAAATAAATAAAATGGGATTAATTTGGGTATTTGGGAGGGATCAAATGGGCTTAGCCCATTTTAGTCCCGCCCATATTAGTCCCAAGGCTAATATGGGACTGTTTGGGTATGACCCATATTTTCCAATCCCAAATAAATACCGCCCAAGTCCCGCCCATCCCGCCCATTTGCCATCTCTATTTGTATGACATGTACGCTTTTAACACTACGATAGTACAAATACAAGGAAAACCATCAATATTGTTCCGTTTTATAATTAAGCTCCACTCTTTTACAAAGTTTTCAATAACTATTTTGAGAAGCCATCTTAACATGGTTTATGTATAAGAATTAATCTTTTATACATTAATATTTACATTGTCACCATCATCATTAGATGCATGACAATTCATCTAAATTTAAATTTAAAATATAAATTTTGCTCATGTATGATGCATCCAACTATGATAGTCATGTATATACTGTTAGTGTATATAAAATTCACTCTATATATAAATTCTTTTATGTCATCAAATTTAGAACATAAATATTGAATTGTTTTGTAAATAGTTTATAATAATAAGCTTTTTAGAAAGAACAAAACAGAAGCAACAAATATGATTAAGAAAACGATTTCTTTCAATTCTATAACACTAATGCAGTCTAAATTTTATTCCCAGACGAATTTGTGTTAAAATGACAAAGCTATCCCTTTCAAGTCTATGATTCAAGAAAGACGAGTTTGACATTTTATATGGACTAAATTCTCTCCATTCATTGCATTAGAGAGAACTTCCCTCCATTACGCCCAAATAAGATTAATTTAAAATTTATTTTTGAAAATCAATTGCATTCGTAATATATTTTACTAGTTGTATCAGTTACATACAAAATTTTGTATGAAATTGATCAAATTTTGCTGTCTATTTAATCATTGCAAATTTTCCATCTTTTTGCCATTCAAATATTGCATATAAATTGAATATCAGGATATCCTTAAAAAATATAATTTTTTCATATGTTGAGCTAGAGACTAAAACAATAATGACATAATTACATAATTTTATAACATTATGTAAATTTAGATATGAATAAATGAGCAAGCCAATGAAAAGAAATCCAACAGAGAGAATCCTAACTCCATTTTATGCACCCCCTCTGGCTTTTTGCACATCCTTATCTCCTTCAATTAGCACATGTCATTTGAACTTCCAAGGTTGTGGAATAAATCATAGGATCCCAAAATCCATGTTGGAAACATTGAACTGCCAAAAACACCCATCAGATTAGTTTGATAATATTAAAATGAGTAGTCCTTGTCGTGGTGTTGTAGACGGATTCTTGCCAATGGTTTTCACGTGCGAAGAAAAAATTGGTAAGAATTGAAACTTTGACTATGTTCCCTAACCTAATTCAAAGTTGGAACTGACGAGGATTTTCCATTATATGTTTGCTCAGCGTTTCTCAATAGTGGTTTTTCTTCTCTTTTTTTTTTTTTTTGGGGGGGGTTTGGTGGATTGGAAAACTAGGGTAGAAGAAGCAAGAAAGATAGAAACGTGAAATTATGTTCTTTCCGAGAGATACATTGACATCTTTGTTCTTTAGTGATGAGCGAGAACCCTTAAAAAGATTCGGTTGCATCTGATGTACTCCCAATAATTTCACGTGTAAACAGGAAAAGCAAGTTGGAAGCTAGTCAGCTACCAATCAACACACCTTTAAAACAACTGATCTTTTGTTTGTATTTGTTGACTGTTACGTAGTAGAAAATTAAGTGAACAAAAAAAAAAAAAAAAAAATTTCTAGAGTAAATTATACTTCAAGTGGATTAATTTTGCACCTTATGATCAAAGAAAATTTCACTAAAGCTGGAGCATATCAAGTTGATCACGAGACCAAAAAAAAAAATAATCACAAGTAATTACGAAGTGGTGGCATTTCTTAGAATAACAAGTATATAACTTGATGATTTACCCATGGAGTAATGCTACCTAATATAATTTAATTGACACTTATTCCCATAACCCTATGAAGCTACATATTCAATATATCATAATTTGTAATTTCTATCAATAGTGCAGATTAAATGAATAATGATGTTTTTATTTAAAATATATATATTGGACATACCACCAATGCACCGATTGCGTCACTGGAGTAAAAATCAATGACGCTATTGCGCTAGGTCAGCAGCATAGTATCCGCATAAGTTTAGCATTTGCAATTATTACTCATCAAGTGGACAAATTGTACCTGGCAGTGGGAAAGTGTGACAGAATGAGTAGTGGACAGTGGATTTTGTCGTTAGGTTTTGTTTTTTATTTTCTTCTTTTAAGAAAAAACTATGATCAGATTGATGATTTAAACCAAAAAAAAAAAAAAAGCTCTAATGGTAGCAGATATACGCATTAGATATAAAAAAGTGGATGGAATAAATAGGTTAGATGTGAGGAAAATAAAAGGTTTAATATACTGAGATTTTTCGATTCAATATTCGGATTGATGGGGATTAGACAGAACAAGACAATTGTTTTGAGCAAAATGTGATTCTGATTTTGCTATAGCATGTTCGGTTTGATGGTTCATTTAGAGTCTTGCCACGCGTGATAATATATCTAGAGTTTTATGCACTCACGATGTAGTAATTTTTTTATATCAACAACTATGAATACATGCGGCCTGTATGTAAATTGAATTTCAAATTTGAAATCAGATTATATGATATTATCTAATCTTGCTAATATAAAAAAAATTATACACTAATAGTATATAAAAAACTTACCCATATATCTATTGATTTGTTATGATTATTCCTTAATTATTAAGATGATACGTGTTATTTTTTTTAAAACTTATGTTTCAATGTTATATACATTGGCAGTGTATACATTATTACGGTTGCATGCAGAATATATGTAAAGTTTTTATGCACCAACAATGTAATGATTAACTTTAGGGGTCAATTTTTATATAGACAATGTAATGAATTTTTACACTAGCAACTTTGGACATATACCACATGTACATGATTTAAATTTTAAAATTGAAGTCATATTATGTAGCATGATTTAAACCTTAAAACTATGCCAGTGTATAATTTTTGATAGAAAATTCAAAACTTTCAAAAAGGTTCAATGGTCCATAGTATAAAGGATTAACTTTCTATACATTAACAGTATATACAATGTCATTTTGAATGAATAATAACTATACCAAAATTTGAATTTAAAATTCAACTTTTGCACATGTCTTATGAATCTAACGGTAATGGTGTATGCATGATAGTGCATATAAATTTTATTCTAGTATGAACACCCAATGGATAATTTATCATTATATCAGCCATATATAGATTTTAAACTATAAGTCTCATTAAATTATGAAATTGTATCTGCTTAAATTACTTCCATTGGAAAAAAATTCCACCAAAAATCTAGGATCATGAATGTATTTGTTCAGATTTTAAACATACTTGTGTATTTGAGGGGGGGAGGAAGGGGGAGGGCGGCTAGGATAGTACGGGAGAAAAGAGTACAAGTGTGAGATCTCAGATTTGAGACCTCTTACTTATGCTTAAAAAAGTTTTAAAAAGGGTAAATTAATATAAACCCCTTGGATTTTGTCTACTGTCACATGATCCCCTTAATATCTTAAAACGTCCACTTCACCCTCCCATAGTCTTAAGTGAAGTGGAAATTTAATCAAAATAATCCATGTAATGTTACTAGTTGAAATACCTAGAATGCCATTACTTAAATACTAAATCAGACAATAGTTTAACCACCTTGTATAAAAGTATAGAGTATTACGTGGATAAATATAAAATCACAAGGGGTTAAAGTAAATATTTATATAAATCATAAGTGGATAAATGGATATTAGGATATTAACACAAGCACTTTTAAAGCGCGTTTGTTAGAACGCCGTAACTAATTGTGCGTTCCGTTCATTTTTCATTTTATATAAAAACCACAGAAGAGTTACGTGGCTATTTTAAAATCTTGGGGTGTCATATGGTATTAAGTAAAATCACAGGGGATTATAAGTAATTTTCCAAAAAAAGGTACTTGTGTATGTTTATGCTTGTTGAATCGGTAATAGTCACACTTCCACGCACTTAGACCTTCGACAGTTGATTCATGCAGTTACTTCGGCATTGTGTGTGTGTTTTTTTTTTTTTTCCTTTCCGGATGGGATTCCACTTCTTCATAGTTGATATTGTTGTCTCTCTTCTTGTGGGAAAAAATTGTTTCGTTCTATACTTCTACTAAAAAAACAAAACAACAATTGTACCATAAGGTCTTTATCAATTCCCAATGAATGTTATTAATTGCCATACTTTAGACAGGAGATTATTTAAAATAACTACTTTAGTATTTTTTTGTAATGTAATATATGAGAGATGAAAAGATAAATTAAAAAACATGTTTGTAATACAAACAAATAATTTTTTACAAATGATGCAAATTATCCAAACGCACGTTGTTTTACCTTTTCTTCTTTCTAGCTAGTACCAACACCAAATTTCTTAATTAATATGAACTGTTACTCACATTAGTAATAACCTATTTAAGTAGGAAAAGTCTGACATTAGAATACATAAAATGACATTCTTTAATGTTGTATAAACTTAACCACAACGACTCCCCAAAAGCTTTAACTAAAAATTCCAAAACCAAGTTCGGTAGGGACTATAGATGTTGACTAGATGTTTATGAGCTCCTTAGTTGGATTCTTAAATCCTCCCTGGATCGATTTAATATTTCATTGACACCACCTGTAAAAATTGATTAATTTAAATAATTTCAACGATTGTTTTTCTAGTAATTCGTCAAAGATCGACAATTTTTTATTGCACTCCGTTCCCTCTTCTCCTCTATGATGACACACATGCTGAATCTATATACTTAGATGTGTCATAAGAAATGAAGGTTTCTAGAAATTGAAAAAGCGAATAAAAAAGATAAATGACCCACAACCAACAAAAAAAATGATACAAAACAAATAGAAGTTTGATCAGAAGAAGAGGGCACAAATAATTGTCAATGCAACTATTTATAAATGTATAACACGTTTTAAATAGATTCTAATTCATCATAAATCATTTATACATTTTTATAACACTCATATTATATTGAGCTACTATTTATGTAAAGTTGTATATGTCAATTATATCAGATTTACGTGTCGTAATCTGAGTCGTACGTTTTCAAAATTTGCATTGCTGACTGAATCCAAACCGTGAATTCTTTGGAATGCCCCTGCTCCACTCTGATCTAGGCCTTTGTTAACTGCACAGCTTGATTTCTGGACCAAAGGCGTTCATATGGGAACCCATCTTTAGTTATTTCAAAAACTGGAACTTCACCTACACTATTTTTTCACTGCTGACAAACTTAGATGCACGCCACACGTATAAAATGAGGAATTCAAGTGTTGATGAAACCTCTGTATCATGTATTAAGACGCCCTTGTATTAGAAGTATTTTGCACTAACAATGCACAAAAAATTAATCTCATAATATGAGATTTGTTTTAGTTTTCAACAAAAGCAAATTTTTCAAATTAAACCCAATTGCTGCGAGTTATTTTGTGACAGATTTTGCACAATAATTTGTGTATCCCAAGAAGAGGTGCTTAAGAAAATTACTAACTGTATTAGAGCTCCCTAATTAATCGGGTCATTTTTGTTAACCCTAATTGCATGTAGTTGCTCAACAAAATTACTAACTGTATCCTAATCCTATTTAATCTGCTAACTGTTGCATTTAACTCATATAATAGGGTCCTATGTACAGATTAGCCTAACCAACTATACTTTCAAAAAAAAAATGATAAACAAAGCTACACAAATGATCAACTCACTCATAATTGAAAAGCTTGTCAATGTACTCACACTTCAAGACTAACAATTCTTACTCAAAAAGAGTATTTTCTAGCTAAAATCACTCTTAAGAACTTGTTATCCAAGTGTACAATTGTACTTTTAATTTTCAGACAAGGCATGTATTTATAGGAGACCAAAAAATGCCTTGGAATTGAGGTCAACGGATAGAAGAAGCTGAAGAGTCAACTAGCCGTTGGAGCTATCGGACGTTCGACACTCTGTTGTGCGTCCGACGCTAGCGTCCGATAGGCTGTTTCGATCTTTATCGGACGGCCGATGGATATTTCTGCATCCGATGGGCTTTTTATCCGACAGCGACCAGTGAGCTCAAAAAATCTTCATGAAAATGATCGGACGGCCGATACATGTTTTTGCGTCCGATGGGCTTGCATCCGAAAGCGGCCAGAGAGCTCAAAAAAAAACTTCTTGGATATCTTTGGATGTTCGTTGTGGTTGTTGTGCGTCCGAAAGAAGTGTCCGATAGACCCCCTGTCTATCGGACGTCCGATACTTCTAGTTGAACGTCCGATAGAGAAGTTTCGAGTTTTATCGGACGTCCGATACAAGATATCGTCCGTCCGACAGTCAACAGTTCTGAAAACTTCTTTTGATAGGTTTCTTCAACAAGATTCCTTGCCTTGATGACCTGTGCTGTTAATGATCTCAATGGAAAATGTTAGACCAATTTCTTAATTGTTTTGTAATTGTCAAAATTCGAGATCACGATTAACATTCTCCCCCTTTTTGATGATGACAAAACAATTGAATGTGATTTGAAAATATTGAATTGAAAAGCTCTAAAAAGCTCAAAAGCTCCCCCGTACTCGAATGCCTATCTAAATTTAGGTGAATAAAAAAGCTCCCCCTTACTCGATTACTACGACTTTTTTGATTAAAATACAACATGTCAAAATTCGAGTTCAAATCACAGCTTTTCTCCCCCTTTTTGTCATCACATATGAACTCTTCAACACAAAATGTGCTAAACAAACAATGAAATCTTCAATACCAAATGTGCTTGTAACAATATACCATTTGTAACTTGCCAGGTCAAAAGAAACAAGAACAACAACAACCAAGTCCGAATCCAACAACAACAACCAGATTGAATGCCATTATTTCAATCGAATCCACTGATATAATGCAGATTCAATCGAACAACATTCAACAACGTAATTACATTTGAATCAAGGATAGCAGTCAGCATCACATTCCAAAGCCATTCAATGGCATCTACCATCACAGACCAAATCCAATCAAACACAATTAAACAAGATACATTACCAAGATATCACAACCTCAGCACATACTATGAAAGGAAGTCAAATTCATTATCATTAACTACAAATAAAGTCAACAAAAGTACTGAAGTACTGATTCCCCAAGGGAATTACAAAAGACTAAAAGTAAGCAGTGAAATAGTTTAATACGCTTCCATCATTAGCAAAAGAGAACAAAACGAAATTTGTGCATTCTAATGGTGAAGTGCAGATGCATCTTAGAGTGCCTAAAGTGTAAATATGGATCTTGTTCCAGGTCTTCTTCTGATAAGCTGGTAGGCTGAATCATCCTCTTCTTCAGTCTTTTCACCATCTTTCTCTTCCTCTTCCCCTTCCATAACAACTGGTTCTTTTCCTTTTTCAGATGATAAGGGATCACACTGTGGGGTTGGTGATTCAGTCACCTCTTGGGCCTCCAATGTAGGATCAAGTCGTGACTCTTTGGCTTGAGAAGGATTTTCATCCAAAACAGGAGGAAATAACAGGTTTCTTTTGTCAAGAAAATCAGATTTTTGGTCGGATGTCATGGTTAACATAAGACCTTGTTCGAGGAGAAGAACATGACTCTTGATCTCACTTAGCAGTTCCATGACTTCAGATTGAGGAGAAATTCTAGATACTGACTTCCTAGGATGAATAGATGGATCTGGAGTGAACCTAAGAGTTCTGGTGATACTAGGAGACACAGGAATATCATGTGTTTTTTTTTTTTAACGTGACTCAGATGCAGCATCCTTGGTGCACCAAGCACCATCTAAGAATTTCAAATTCTTTCTTTCAAAATATGATTTTGAAAAGACAGAAGTGATTGAGTCCTTAGGACAAACACCACTTATAGGAACTTTAAAATGTTCGAAAATGGGGGTTAAAAACTTGCCATAGGATAGTTTCGTTCTTGTATCAATGCATAGTTTCATCAGAAATTTGCACATGACAAAGCCAAAATCAATCCTAATTTTCTCAACAAAACAATAAAACAGATACAGCTCCATTTTATTTGCATTCGTACGGTGACCATCAATTGGAACAAGCAGATTTGAAATAAATGAAAAAGTGATTAGATTTTTTGGACTCAAATCTTCCAACTTAGCATCCATAGGGGTTTGAAAAGGGGATTGAAAGTATGTCATTAACTTTTCAGCATTGAAATGGTTTATGCTAGTCGGATTTTCCTCATAAGAAAAGAAATTTGCAATCTTGCTTTTGCAACCAAACTCAATGGTAGTTTTCAAGATTTCATTAACCACATCAGAGTCAAATACTAAATCAACACCATTGACACGAGATTTCAGTTCATCATGAGAATCACCCTTCCTAAGGTTAGCAAAGAACTGATATATTATATCAGGATAATAGATGTTTGGCATAACAATGATGTGAGACCATTTTTGGAATGTAAATAGCCTAAGGACTGACTTTATATCGATTTTCTTGAACTCAGATGGGTCAATAGACCTTTGAATAATGAAGCCTTTTTGAAAGAATAGAGAAAATCTAGATTCAGCTTCATAATCAATAAACTTGGGCAGAGGAATGGGTTTTGTGATAACCTGAGGATTGGCTTGAGTAGACTGAGCTTGTTGGGCAGTTGCAGAGCCACGTTTGGTCCTTAATGAGGTCCGTTTAGCCTTAGCAGCAGGAGTATCTTCATCTCTCAATGTCCTCTTGCGTTCGGTAGATGATGAAGCTCTACGAGTGCGCACCATTCTTGCTTGTATGTGTGATATGAGTGATGATAAAGTGTCTATGTCAGATGCAGAGAGATGAACTAGCAAGCTAGGTGATAATGTATCGGTTTTGCAATCCAGAAATAGGAGAAAAGAGAGCTTAGGGTTTTGGATGGGATTTGGGAGTGAAAAGAAGAGTGTTTTATAGGGAGGAAGATTGATGAAATTTTGACCGCAATAGATGAGTGATGAAGTCTGAAATTTCAATTTTGAGAAATGGTGAAAATTTAGTTTGGAATTTGGAGTTTTGAATTTGGGTAGTTGGGGAAGGTGCGTCCGAATTAATTGTGTTTGACGGAAGGAAATGAAATAAAGTGACCTGATGCAGTGTGATTGTTCGAGTGTCGGACGTCCGAACGTCATGAGGCGTCCGATATATCCGTCCGATAGCATTTTCTGGAAAAAGACCAAGAACACTGTCGGACGTCCGTTCATCAGAGTCGGATGTCCAATAAGTTTCGACCAGAAAAGCTTAAGGTTCCTTTTCTAAGATGCCCAATTTCGAACGAAGATATACAAATTGTTCTAAGGGCAGTGCTTTTGTGAAAATGTCAGTAATTTGGTCATTTGAACAAATATAATTTACACAAATTTCACCTTTTTGAACAAGATCACGAATGAAATGATGCTTAATGTCTATGTGTTTTGTCCTAAAATGTTGAATGAGATTTTTTGTCAAATTTATTGCACTAATATTATCACAAAATATAGGCATATTATCATATGTCAAACCAAAATCATTCAAGGTATGTTTTATCCATAGTGATTGAGCACAACATGCACTAGCGGCAATATATTCCGCTTCGATTGTTGACAAGGAAAAAGCATTTTGTTTCTTACTAAACCAAGAGACAAAGCAATTTCCAAGAAAATGACAAGAACCACTAGTACTTTTTCTATCAATCCTACAACCACCAAAATCAGCATCCGTATATCCACATAAGGCAAATTCATGACATTTAGAGTGCCAAAGACCAAAATTCATAGTTCCTTTTTGATAATGAAAAATTCTTTTAACGGCATTTAAATGAGATTCTTTTAGACAAGATTGAAAACGAGCACATAAGCATACAACAAACATGATATACGGTCTACTCACGGTTAAATAAATAAGGCTTCCGATCATACCTCTATACTTTTTCTCATCTACATTAGTACCTTCGTCATCCTATTCAAGCTTGGTAGACGTACACATTGGTGTTCCTACTTGCTTTGAATCTTCCATGCCGAACCTTTTGAGAAGTTCTTTGGTGTATTTAATTTGATTGATGAAGGTTCCTTCACTTGTTTGAAGTACTTGGAGTCCGAGAAAGAAGTTCAATTCTCCCATTAAACTCATCTCAAACTCATTTTGCATAATGGTGGAAAAATCCTTGCACAAACGCTTATTAGTAGCACCAAATATAATATCATCAGCATAAATTTGCACAATAAGAAGATCATTTGAGTTTTGTTTTGTGAAAAGAGTAGTGTCTACAATGCCTCTTTTAAAACTATTTTCAATCAAGAAACCACTTAAACGTTCATACCAAGCCTTAGGGGCTTGTTTTAGACCATATAATGCTTTTGAAAGTTTAAATACATGGTTAGGAAATTTTTCATTTTCAAAACCAGGTGGTTGATCCACGTAAACCTCTTGATCAATAAAACCATTTAGGAAAGCACTTTTAACATCCATTTGATACAACTTAAAACCTTTAAAACAAACAAATGTAAGAAACATTCTTATAGATTCCAATCTAGCAACAGGAGCGAACATTTCATCATAATCAATACCTTCTTCTTGAGCATACCCTTTAACTACTAATCTAATCTTATTTCTTACAATTTCACCTTTATCATTTAATTTATTTCTAAACACCCATTTTGTGCCAATGATAGGATAATTTTGAGGTCTTTCAACTAAAGTCCAAACATTATTTCTTTCAAATTGATTAATTCCTCTTGCATGGCCACTATCCAATAATCATCTTTTAAGGCATCATTAATGTTTTTAGGCTCAATATGAGAGACAAATGCAATATTATCAAATAATGGTTTTGATAAAGAGCGAGTTCTTACCCTTTCGGATGGATCACCAATGATCAAATCCATAGGATGATTTTGAATGAACTTCCAAGTTTTGGGAAGATCCTTTGGTGCATCGTCATCTTTGTTTTCTTCATCTAGCATTCGGTTTTCTTGAAAATCACCTTCCTTTGAATTTTCTTCCACTTCACCATTGTTTCCTTCTTGAAGTGTAAGCTCTTCAAGATTCTTTTGAATACCTACATCATCATCTACACAAGTACTATTTGAAGAATTACCAATAGATTCATCAAATATAATATGAATTGCTTCCTCAATTACAAGAGTTCTTCGATTGTAAACTCTATGTCCTCTTTTATTTTCACAATATTCCAAGAAAATTCCTTCATCGGTTTTCTTATCAAATTTTCCAAGATGTTCCTTAACATTTAAAATAAAACATTTGCATCCAAAAACTCTAAAATAACCAACAATAGGCTTTTTATCAAACATCAATTCATAAGAGATTTTGTTCAAAATAGGTCTTAGCAAAACTCTATTCATTACATAACAAGCCGTATTCACGGCCTCCGCCCAAAAATATTTTAGTAAATCATTTTCACTTAACATGGTTCTTGCGGCTTCAACAAGTGTTCTATTTTTTCTTTCAACAACACCATTTTGTTGAGGGATTTTTACAATAGAAAATTCATGAGATATTCCATTGTGATCACAAAATTCTGGAAAGTCACAAAATTTAAATTCCAAACCATTATCACTTCTAATTTTGATAATATGCAAACCAAGTAAATTTTGCACTTTTGCAAATAGGGAAACAAAACTTTTGAAAGCATCATCTTTATGAGCAAGAAAAACAGTCCATGTATATCTAGAATAGTCATCAACAATCACAAAATAATATCTCTTACTTCCTAGGCTAGCAATAGGTGTAGGACCAAATAAATCAAGATGTAAGAGTTCCAATGGCTTAGATATTGAAACATTTATTTTAGGTTTAAACGATGTTTTGGTTTGTTTACCAAATTGACATGCATCACAAATCTTATCCTTTTCAAACTTGACTTTAGGTAATCCTCTAATAAGTTCCTTTTTGAAAATTTCATTTATCACATCCATGTTAAAATGACAAAGTCTTCTATGCCACAACCAAGGGTTTTCATTTGAAATCTTAAGGCATTTAAAATTAGAAGAGTCAATTTTCTCAAGAACTACAACATAGATATCATTGAACCTTTTTCCTTTGAAAATGATATTGAATTTTGAGTCAAGAACCAAACATTCATATTTTTTGAATAAAACAAACAAATCTTTATCACATAATTGACTAACACTAAGCAAATTATATCCCAAATTATCTACTAAGAGAACATTATGCACAAATGTTTCACCATTCTTACCAACATCACCTACTCCAATTGTTTTGGCTTTCATGTCATCACCAAAAGTTACTTTTTCACTTGACTTTGATTTGAGCTTGATGAATTGTGATGGATCACCGGTCATGTGCCTTGAGCATCCACTATCAATGAATCACTTTGATTCTTTCATAGCTTTTTCAATTTTCACCTATACAAGAGATAGAAAGTTTGGTACCCTTTTTAATTTTTGGGTCCTTGATGGTTAGAATCATGTTTGACTAACCACATGCATTTCATTCCTTTTCTTATATTTCTTCTTACATAGCAATCATGCTTTAAATGTCCTATTTGACAACAAAAATCACACATAAAAGTGGGGTCATTTGCATGAATTGGTTTAATGAACCTAACTCCACTTTTTCTATAAATTGTAAATTCATTTGCACTAAAGGTGAGCTTCCTTTCATAGGGATTAAAGCGAGATTAAAACATATTTCTTGTAGAGACATTTTGTTTCTTGTTTTGTAGGATCATGTCTAGATTATCCATTCTTCTTTTCAAGTCATTTTGTCTTTCCTTAAGCATTTCACAAAGACTTGTTTTTTTATCAAGTTCATGTTGCAATTCCATTTCAGCTCTTACTAGGCAATCATTATCATATTTTAATTTTTTGTTATCTTGGAACAAGTTTGCATTGTCTTGCAAAAGAAAAGTAATTTTCTGTTTTAGTTTGTTTCTAGCATAAGACTCTTTTAGACTTTCATGCAATTTTGCAACAAATGACTCTAGATCATCATCATCATCATCGTCACTTTCACATTGAGAATGAGAAGTTACCTTATTGTCACCAATTGCCATAAAGGCAATTTGAGCCGATTCCTCTTCTTCTTCAATTTCTCCTTCCGAGTTGCAGTCGTTCCAAGTGATTTGGAAGTTGTTGAACTTTGGTTTTCTTTCATTCTTCATTTCTTTCTTTTTCTTCGTTGGACAATCCACCGCATAATGACCGGGCTGCCCACACTCGAAGCACTTGTCTCCTTGCTTCTTGTTTGCATCATATCTTACTTTGTATTTTGTATTGAATTGATTGTTGTTTTGATTGCTTGGTCCTCCTTTTCTGAATCTTCTCTCGTTAAGTATCCTTTTAAAACTTTTTGTGATGAGTGCAAGGACACTATCATCACAATCACCATCTTCTTCATCTTGTGAAGCCAAGTCATCCTCATTTTGAGCAGCTTTTAGAGCAATGCTTCTTTTTGCTCTTGCTTCCTCTTCATCTTGTACCTTGCTTTTAAGTTTCAATTCATAAGATGTTAGAGAATTAATGAGAGATTCAATAGACATAGAATTCAAATCTTTGGCTTCCTCAATGGCAGTCACTTTGTTTTTCCACTCTTTAGGTAGAGCATTCAAAATTTTTCTAGTCTTTTCACCAAGAGTATATTCCTTTTCCAACACCTCTAAGTCCTTAATAAGATCATTGAATCGACAATACGTCTTATCAATGTTTTCATGAGGTTCCATTTTGAATGATTCATATCTAGTGAATAGAATGGATTTCTTTTGTTCTCTCACATCCTCACTACCTTCATGAATCTTCCTTAATTTATCCCAAATTTCTTTGGCAGATTTACACCCTTTCACGCTAATGGATTCATTTGAATCTAGTTCATGGCTTTTGCATTAGATGTGAGATTAGCCCTATTCTTACGATTCAACTCATTCTCTTGTTTTTATTCTAGGAACATAAGTGATAAGATCATCAATAATAGCAGTGTAAGGACCTTCACTAACAATAAACCATAGATCAATGTCAATAGATTGCAATAAAATAATTATACGTGCTTTCCAACTCACATAATTTGATCCATTAAACGTTAGTGGTCTAGTGATTGATTGACCTTCAAAAAATATGGCATTGTTGGTTGTCATCTTTACTCTAAGCGGTTAAGCTTGATCCTAGAGACCAAGCTCTGATACCAATTGTAAGGCCCAAAGACAACCTAAGAGGGGGGGTGAATTAGGTTGATTAAGAACTAATCAAATAATGCCCCTTTTTCAAATTTTAATCACAACTTCTCACACAAATAATATGTCAAGCAAATAGACAATCAAGACCGAGATGTATAGATGATATTTCAATCAAAGAGTTCGAAAAGAAGATTGAAAAGAAATAGATTTAGAAAGCAAACCAAACTTCTTCAAAGTTCCACTTGAGCTTGAAGAAAATTCTTCAAATAAAGCTTCTTCAATTTGATGAGATTCGATCAACCTTGTGTACAATAGAAAGATCACTTCCTCCTTGCCCCAAGTTCCGCTTAGTCAAGCTAGGAAGTTTTACACTGTTTACAGAAAACCCTCACAAAACTACACAAATGATCAACTCACTTACAATTGGAAAGCTTGTCAATGTATTCACACTTCAAGACTAACAATTCTTACTCAAAAAGAGTATTTTCTAGCTAAAATCACTCTTAAGAACTTGTTATCCAAGTGTACAATTGTATTTTTGATTTTCAGACAAGGCATGTATTTATAGGAGACCAAAAAGTGCCTTGGAATTGAGGTCAACGGATAAAAGAAGCTGAAGAGTCAACTAGCCGTTGGAGCTATCGAACGTCCGACACTCTATTGTGCGTCCGATAGGCTGTTTCGATCTTTATCGGACGGCCGATGGATATTTCTGCGTCCGATGGGCTTTGCGTCTGATAACGACCAGTGAGCTCAGAAAATCTTCATGAAAATAATCGGACGGCCGATACATGTTTTTGCGTCTGATGGGCTTGCGTCCGAAAGAAGTGTCCGATAAACCCCCTGTCTATCGGACGTCCGATACTTCTAGTTGGACGTCCGATAGAGAAGTTTCGAGTTTTATCGGACGTCCGATACAAGGTATCGTCTAGTTCTGAAAACTTCTTTTGATAGGTTTCTTCGACAAGATTCCTTGCCTTGATGACCTGTGCTGTTAATGATCTCAATGGAAATGTTAGACCAATTTTTTCAATTGTTTTGTAATTGTCAAAATTCAGGATCACAATTAACATAATTCTTTTGCTTCAAAGCGTTCTTATTTTTTATTTTCAAAGTTGTGTTTAAAAGTTATTTTTTGCAAATCTAACGTGATTTAATTCAAACAACTAACAATCTAAACTATTAAAAACTTCAAAAAAATGTAGATTAACTTTTTGCTTCAATATTCATGGGATATAAAATGTAATGCAATTTAAAATTATTTTAATCTAGTTATTAGAAAATATGGATATATGTTGAAGTCAATATTTTTATGAAGTAATAACTAGAAAAGTGAAAATTATTGTAAAGTTTGTAAGGAGATCAATAATTAATAGTAACATATTTTTGCTTTCAAATTTTTAATTGATAGAATATAACCTTAAGTCGAGTAGAAGTTTCTCAAAACCCTCATTAGATGATTACGTGTTTCAAACTTTGAATCAAAATCAAATAATTCAACAACATTTCCAGAACCAACTTATTATAGTTGTTGAATGTCACCATTTGAGTTGTGCGGATTATTTTCTTCAAATTGATTATGAATCCTATTTTTCATTTGCAAAATCTAGAAACAAGAATACGTGAATAAGAACTAGGTGAATTGCAAAAAAAAAAAGAATACAAAAAAACCTACAATATTACTATAATTGCGACAAAAATTGCTCAGAAAATAAGAACTTCAATCATACCATAATTGCAATAAAATTGCATCCCAAATTTAATCAAAATTTATGATCACTCCAGAAAACTGTAAACAAAGATTATTTGGTAGAAAACATAATGGAATAAAACCAAAAGGAAAAGAAAAAAAAGTAGGAAAGAACTTACTAGTAGTGATGGAGAAGTGGTAAGAGTGAAGAAAAGAAAAAAAAAATATTATGCAAAAGATCTTAAAACAAATGTTATAAAGATCTCAAGAAAATGAAAAAATTTGTAAAATAGGAAAGTTGTAGAAAAATCGTAAGGTAAGAATAGAAGGGAAAGTGAGAGAAAGAAAAAGTGAGTAATCAGTAGACAATGAACTCCAAAAAAATCAATGGAAATATATGGGTTTGACAAATTGAAAATAATGTCAGAATTTGAATAAAAATCACTCTGACATGAAGATTATTGGCAGTATCGCCAGCCATTTATTAAAAGTGATTTTTTTTAACAATATTCACTGGACACTCACTAACCCACCTAAATTCCTTATAATCTGTCATGTGTGTGTATGCATGCACTAATAATTAATACCTTCCCTTACATCTATATTGCTAAATTGACTTTAATTTTTTAAAAATGTACACCTCAATGCGTGTCCAATGAGTATCCGTTAGACAAATCCTTATTCAAATTCTTATTTAATTATTGCTTTTTAATTCAGAAATTTTTCTTCGAACACCCTGGTCCCATAAGCTGCACGTGAGTAACTAATTTACAATTTTATCCATCTGTAACCACCCAAAAAAAAAAAGAAGAAGGAAAACATGGGGCATGATGACAAATTATAATCAGGTGTGTCCAAACAAATCTAGACCGTTCAAATTCATGAGGCCGGGACGCCTTCCCTTGCTGTTTTTCACACCAAAAACCCAGTTTGGTTCGTTTCCAAATACTTCATTCAACCAAACAAAACTTCTCATCTCAATCAAATCCTAGAAAACAGAGAGACTAAGGAGGGAATCATTCCGGGGCCCCCAAACCCCCCGTCCTCCTTGGCCCGGCCCCCAAAAGCCCGCTTTCCTGGAAAGTGTGGAAACTGTGAATTCTTGAAAATTTTTATTGCCCTGTCCCTCTATTTAATGCATGGTCCATACATCAAAGAAAAACACAGGTGAGTTAGCTTTTTTTTGTACAGAGAGAGGGAGAGGGGGAAGGGTGGTTGTGGGGTTTGCTTGTTTCTTGAGTTAAACGAAACATGGATCGCCATCTCCGGCCACATGACTCGGCGGTGACACAGTCTGGTGATGTGGTGGTGATGGTGATCGATCATCGTAACAATACTAATGAGGAGGCTGGGGTGGTCTCCTCGCGCGATGCTCGGCTTCACGACCTGAACCGTTTAATTCAATCCCCACCAACTTTGGACCACAAGGTACGTCAATCTACACGTTCTACCAGTAACCTTTTTTTTTTTTTTTTTTTTGTAGTTCCCCTTTTTTGGTTCAAATACTCCCCATAAATAAACCTGTATCGAATCCATGTGGAGCTCTAATGCATAGCTCTAATGCATGATGAATCATACTGGATTCGAAACCCCACTTAGTTAAAAAACAAAAATGCATGAGGTTCATGAACCCCACAATTGTTTAGAAAAAAAGGGTGGACGCCAACATATTGTGGCTAGACTGTTAAGAACTTGCTATTGTGTTCTGAGCAGTCAAATTTGACTTCTGCTATCAGCTAAAGTGTCATATAGGCATAAGCTACTCGGTGTGAGCCTCCTCTCCCCTTGAACTTTTTACGAATCAAAGAAAACAAACTAAGTTGTGGAGGGATTACTGTCTACGTTTGTTATGTCACATTAGTGTCTGTTTTGTACCCGTTTTTTTTTTAACAATTGATACTGATATTGTTGAGTGTCTTGATTCCTTTAACGTGTAACAACTCTGGGTCACGGATTGGATTTCAGAAAGAACATCAGTTTGTTTTTATTATTTTTCTTTTGCGGTGTTATTGTGTGCGCAGATGGACTAATAACTATTAGTTTTGAGGGCAAGTGTATATGAAATTATTTAAGTAGCATAGCCTTGAAGACGGAAATATTTGTTTCAAACGTTTCAATATTTTGTTAGGAACAAAACGAGAACTTTCAAATTGTCAAATTTGTCTTGCCCCACTAGTTCTTTTTCTATATATTATGTGTTACAAATTACTACGTATTTGTATATGGAAAAGATGGGAACGCACAAGTTTTTTTGAGAAAAGCCAAAGGGTCGAGACAAATTGGAAGTCTGCTAACAAAAGAATTCAATTTAGAAATTGTTACTGTCGTGTCATCTCATGGTTTGGTGAGTAAAAGCGCAAGCAATCATGTGTGGAATTACTTGTCTTTTGTGTCACCAATCAGAAGGATTCGATGTGGTTGAAGCCTGAATGATAATTTTGAGCTGTATTCTTAATTTAGGATGCACATACGGAAGAAAAAAGGAGTTTGTTTGTTGTTTTGTTTTGTTTTGTTTGGTTTTTGTTAATGTTTTCTCTAGGGAAAGTTAAACGATTATAAATATATTCAGCAAACCAATGCAGTCTTGGGGGCATGGAAGTCAGTGAGTCAAAATTGTAGTTAAGAAATGGTCGTCTGACACAGGAATTGTACAAGATAGTTCTCATAAATTTTAATGAAAAAGAGTTTAATGAAAAGGTGCATGTTCCTTTGCTGACTGGACAATAGGGCCAACAACTGATAATAACCCTCGTTATTTTTCTATTGTCATTTTGTCATCCATTTTGCAGTAGTTGGACTGTTGATTTTTCAACTGCTATCTTTACAGTAAAACATGTCAGTTGATCATTTTTCTTCTTCTGTTACATGACTCCTTAATAATTTGTTTTCACAGGGTTGTTTTTCTGTTTATTGTAACCCTCATTCTTCATTTCACTAAGCTATACTACTATTCCAAACATGCTTCGTGTTCTATGAGAAGTCTGTACTGATCTACACATCAATTCTAGCAGGAAAATTGGAGTAGTTGTTTGGTATCATGACTCCGAAGTGCTGAGTAACCTAGACAATTAAAAGCGTCTGCATTAAGAAAATTAGATGTCTTGTTATTTTGATTAACTTATTGAGTAACATAATTTTATGAATTTTTAAGCAAAAGGTATGAAAGATCACTATGGATACATAAAAAGAATTCTCTTTTCTGGTAGTATGAATATTTTGCTTTTCGTGTTATTTAACCTAACTTCCTGGGGATTTCTGTGAGACAGATTTCCTTTAGTCTAAGAGCTTATAACATCGATATGGGATGCCCATTGGAAGAGGGGTTTGGATGGTTGGCAAAGATTATAACAGCTAATTAATATAAGAGAGTAATTTCAGAACAAGAAGAGTCAAATGAACAAACTTAGACCGAGTTTAAAGTATTTAGGTTGACTCCTAAGCGGAGGCTTTGTCCTTTTCTCCACATTTGTTCAATCTTTTAGATTCGTTTATGTCTTCATGCAGCTGTTTTTGGTTTAGGGTACAGGAAAATGGCAAAATCTGTTACTTGCTTACAAGACATTGGGAGTTGTCTTTGGTGGGCTTGTTACATCTCCACTGTACGTTTATCCTTCAATGCAACTCAAATCTCCAACAGAAGAAAACTATTTGGGAATCTTCAGCATTATTTTCTGGACTCTCAGTCTAATTGGAGTCGTCAAGTATGCTAGTATAGCTGTTAGAGCTGATGATCAGGGTGAAGGTATACATGCATTCATATTGCTTTTGTATATATCTACTGATTGATGTAGTTTTAATCTTGAAAACATTTTTGTTTGTGTCCTCAACTGAGCACCCTTTTCAAATTGATGTTGTGCTTTTTATTTTTGTCTAACTTCTACATGAATATACTTCACTCTTCATATCGGCATACTCTATTTTCATTCACATTTTGTTTTTATTCTGATATGCTTCTGAATCTTCTAGCTGAATCTGGCATTTTTGTATTTTCTAATGTAGGACTTGTAGGCTGCTTTTAGTTTTCCCGAAGGAAATCTCAGAAATCCTATGTTACCCGGGCTCTTCACTTTGCCCTGCTGTACTGCTGTCTGACTCTTCATTTTGCGCTAGAATAGCCGTGTCAGCAGGACTTGGTAGCCGAGTCCGGGTAATATAGCAGAAACCATAGAAGTTAGTGTTATGTTTATGTTGGGACACTGAAGTCAGTTCAGAATAAGTTTATATACCTTTTAGTTTTGGTTGCAGAAATCTATGCTTTGCTCTATGGGAGTTCATTAATGGACATACACACTAATCAGTAACTTGGAAGTAAAACATCCTTCCAAGTCCTACCATTGGAGTTAGGAGACTATCTAAAGTTGTCTTCTACAGGTCTAATTTCATGAAAAGTTTATGCTACTACTTTTACAATTATGTTACCATCTGCAGCCAGATGAAATTCAGCAAAAACATTGACTGTTTTATGCATAAATATCTCTCATCTATTTTCCTGACTTTTCTCATTTTAATTGTTGAACGATGTTGGAGTCAACATAATGCGTTCTCAAACTTCTCATCGGTAGTCACTTTGCCAGGAAATCTATCTTTGGACAGCCGGAACTTTTTGATATTTGCTGTAGTAGCTCTCTAATTCTGTGCAGTAATTCCTGATTTTCAGATGTTTCCAACACTACAGTTGCATATATTTCATTTTTCTTTTCTCTGTTTATTCCAACACTACAGTTGCATATATTTCATTTTTCTTTTCTCTGTTTTAATTTTTGAAGGCATTATGGCACACATGCTATTGTTATTAGCGAGCCAATAAGTAAAGCAAATAGTTAAGACTTTTGATTTATGTTCGTTAAAGGTACATTTCCTGAATTATATCAGTTAAGTTCTGTTTTCCACTTCTCATTTTGCCAAGTACCAAGCACCACATCAAACAGACACAGACATCTACCCATGTTTATGAAGTGCTAAGAATGAAATGATTTTACTGCATGTCTCTAATGTTAGATCATTGGTTCTTTACAAAATAATTATTGACACAAGGACCGTGCTCCATCCCTTTGTGTGTAGTGTCTACAATTAGTCCAAGCCTCTTATAGATGTTCTATGTGGACATATTGAAAATGAGAATGGAGGTTACCATTTTGGTATTCTGCGCATCAATATTGCAGATAATAGTCAGAGGTGGTGTAGCTTCAATGGACCAAACATATCAAACTATTGTTTTAATATTGTGCTTAATTGGAGTTTAAAAAGCAAGCCAATTGTTGTTGTGTTGTTAGCTTATTCATTAGGAATCTCTTAAAGAGACTTGATGTTGATTAGATTTGGAATTCAGAAGATGAATCTTAGACATTCTCATGTCATACAGCTTCTTGAAACTACAAGTAGACATACTTTTTAAGAGAGAATAGGTCTAATGCATTTTTAATGAGCAGAAAATTAAAAGCTTAATATTTTTACCTACACTACCTATGCCTGTATCTTGAATTGTCGAAAACTGACTTTTGCAGGTGGAACTTTCGCCCTATATTCATTACTATGTAGGAACATAAACATCAGTATCCTTTCTTCGAAACATTCACGTGCAAATTCAAGCACTGCTGAAAAGCCAAGTAAACTTGGTAAATTTTTTGAAGGGAGCTTGGTTGCTAGAAGGTTGTTGCTTTTTGTTGCAATTTTAGGCATGTGCATGCTAATTGGTGATGGTGTACTTACTCCTGCAATTTCAGGTAGCTTAACATGCAACTATCATCTGGGAATTCTTTTTTTTTTTTGAATTTTTTTTCTTTTTTGAAGATTTCTTTCTTTAATTCTTGTATTGACTTTTTGTTGAAAACCTTGCCTCAGTGTTGTCAGCAATGGATGGCATTAGGGCACCATTTCCATCATTTAGTAAAAGTAAGTACTAAGCACATTTGCTGTCTAATTTTACTTATGCCTTTCAAATTTCCTGTATTTGTAAGTATGAGGAGACAGATCTACATTCCCAAGTTCTTAGAATGCATTTCATGGATGTCTGAAACATGGTGAAAAACAGTAGTCATGTAAACATGAATTTTACTGCACAGTGTAATGACCATTCCACAGTTAACCGAATTTATAATGATTTGAATCTTGAGTCTTAGAACTTGAACAGATGATAAAGAAATTCTAATTGTTAAGGAGAAAAGGGAACTTAAGCTAATAAATGAAAGTCTGGATGATGACGCAATAGTAGACTTTCAGTGTCAGCAAATTAAGTCAGTCTCCATTCCATATGTCTCTAGATTTGGTAACTAGGTAGTTTGTCATGTTGAAGTTTTGATTTTTGACTTGCAGCCTGGGTGGAAGTCCTGTCAGCAGTTGTCCTCATTGTTTTATTCCTCCTGCAGAAGCATGGTACCTCGAGAGTGAGTTTCCTTTTCTCTCCTATAATGGGGGCATGGACCCTCACTACTCCTCTTGTGGGAATCTATAGTATCATAAAGCACTACCCGAGCATCTACAAGGCAATATCACCCCATTACATATTCTCCTTCTTTTGGAGAAATGGTAAGGAAGGCTGGCTGTTGCTCAGTGGTACAATCCTTTGCATCACAGGTAAGCTTCACACAATCATCTGACCAGATCATGTGAGTCCGAAGCTGACGTCTATATATCTTTCACTTGTTAATATACTTGGGTTCACTTCCGCTTTCTGGTTGTGGGAGTTTTTTGGGGGGGTGGGGGGAGGGAGGGAGGGGGCAGAAGATGAAGGTTTATTTTGGAAATACTTAAGGCCTTTCCCCCATTCAGCATTTAGTTGAACTTTTAACTCATGCATATCTCCAAACCCAAGTAAATTTCAGGTATACCATATTCCCAAGCCAGAAAGAAGTTCTCAACAGAAAGTTGGAAACTTACTTGAGGTTTACAACTGATGCAATCCATTCCTGTTATCATAATAAACTGCAAAACAGGATTCACTTCTAAACAAACATTTAATGAATAATTAAATAGCATTTTATAATTTTTACTCAAGGTTTACTGATAAAATTGCTGGTGTTACTTCCTGATGAATAATCTACTCGTATTTTTCTTTTTATTTTCCTTTTTTCTGGGTTTCTGGTTTGGTTTTCTTCCTGAAGATTTAAATACTTTGGGGTCAGAGCAAGGGGGAGGACTTGGTGATCATTATTTGAAATCTGTATCATTACTTCTATGCAGGTTCTGAGGCAATGTTTGCTGATCTTGGTCATTTCAACAAAAGTTCAATTCAGGTGAATGATAAAAGATCTTCAACATCTCTATGTTTAGCTTTATTATTATTATCATCTTTTAATCCTAACTCCATTCATTCTGACAGATAGCTTTTCTCTTCACTATATATCCATCCCTACTTCTGACATATGCTGGACAGACTGCTTACTTGATCAGAAACCCATATGACCATAAGGATGGGTTTTACAAGTTTATACCATCTGCTGTTTACTGGCCTATGTTTGTTGTAGCCACACTGGCTGCTAT
Source organism: Gardenia jasminoides (assembly GCA_013103745.1). Classification (NCBI taxonomy): domain Eukaryota; kingdom Viridiplantae; phylum Streptophyta; class Magnoliopsida; order Gentianales; family Rubiaceae; genus Gardenia; species Gardenia jasminoides. Next base: position 26,101,933 of record CM023105.1, read on the forward strand.
TGTAGCTAGCCAGTCATTGATTTCTGCTACATTTTCAATTATCAAACAGTCTGTTGCGCTTGATTATTTCCCTCGGGTCAAGATAGTCCACACATCAACCAGGCAAGAAGGAGAGGTGTATTCTCCAGAAGTTAACTATATTCTGATGGTTATTTGTGTTGCGGTCATACTAATATTTGGAGATGGACAAGATATTGGAAATGCTTTCGGTAAGAAATAAGATCAACTCCATTTCATTGCTTCGGTTGATGTATCCACCACTTACAAGCATTGCTATATTAGTTGAGTATCCTCACTTCATTTCTAGCTCTGTCAGTCAATTTTCTCCTCTGACATATTGCCAACTGAGATTGAACCAAGAGACCTAGGCATGTCCCCGGTCATGAAGGTTTTGAGAATAAGGAGTTCCAGTCAGTGAGGATCAACTACTCCTGTTTGATATGTTTTGCCTAATGGCATATTTCATAACTTGACATTTTCTCATAAAAATTTTGTACTCATTACGAATACTATATTTAAGGGAACGCATCTACTTAATCTGTTTAGTCTTTAGTTTACAGTTGAATAGAATTACAGAATGTTTTGATTTGACATTTGCTAGTCCCCAGGAGCACTAAGGTTTAGGTCCATGAACCATAGTGATTATAAGCATATTGGCATTGTATGACTTCAAAACTTATTATTTCAGAAGCTGTAAATGTCTTCATGATCAATCAAATAAATCTCTTATATAACTGCCATGTGACTAATCTGCAGCCTCATGTGTTCATAAACAAACTGTTGATTACTAGTAATTCCCAGTTTTTCCCTTGTGTTCCATTTTCTAATCAAGTCCAGCATCTATGCAGGAGTTGTTGTCACCATGGTCATGCTTATCACAACCATTCTGCTGACTTTAGTCATGATCATTATTTGGAGGACTCCACCTGTTCTAGTTGCACTGTATTTCATTATCTTTTTCGTGATGGAGGGCGTCTATGTGAGCTCTGTCTTCACTAAAATTCCAGAAGGTGGTTGGATTCCGTTTGCCATTTCTGTCATGCTAGCTTTGATTATGTTTGGCTGGTTCTATGGAAGGCAGAGAAAGATAGAGTATGAGTTAACCCACAAGATAGATTTGGACAGGCTTAAAGAACTGCTGTCTGATCCTGGCATCCAGAGGGTTCCTGGGCTTTGTTTTTTCTACACTAAGATTCAAGATGGACTGACCCCAGTGCTTGGTCATTACATGAAGAATATGAAATCTCTACACAATGTTACTGTTTTTACAACTCTTAGATACTTATTGGTTCCAAAAGTCCCCCCACATGAGAGAATTATTGTCAATAAATTGGGCCTCAAAGGAGTTTACGGGTGTGTGATTCAGTATGGCTATGCAGATTCTCTTAGCCTTGAAGGCGATGACTTTGTTCTTCAAGTTACTGACAGCTTGCAGAATCATGTACGCGATTCATCTGACTCTGCACAACCGACTACTTCCTTGGATGAAGAAATTGCTGAAATACAAGAGGCAAAGCTGGCTGGTGTGGTTCATGTACGCGGGAAGACAAGGTTTCATATCGGTAAAAGTTCTAGCTGGTTTGACAGAACTATGCTTGCCTTTTATGAAGTTCTGCACAGCAATTGCAGGTCTTCTCTTCCTGCTATGGGTATCCCACTGCCACATTGCATAGAGGTTGGTATGCATTATGAAGTGTAAAGAGAAAACATCAACACTGATATTTGGGGGGCTCTTTGGGCTTATATGATTTCAGTTATCACGCTAGAGGTGTACAGGATTATAGTAGGAAGGTCATGAAGATGGACCAGTACACTTAATGCTGTGATCTTGTAGTGTAGGTATTGCAGTAATGCAGTCCAAAAGCAAGTTTTGATCTATGTGCTTTAGACTGTAAGGAGGGACTGCAACTAATAGATCTTTATTTGATTCTAATGTCATCTTTTAGAAACTCTTAAGTCAAATATGATATGAATGGTATATAATACGTAGAGCCAATTTTAGGTGGTTGTAGGATTTATAAAGCAATTTAGATTTGCAATCCATGGACAGCGGAAAGACGTAATACAATATGATGCTCATCTATGACAGTGAAGAATTACTGAATTGCTGTTGGAATATTCAATCTAGGCCTGCATAATTTCAATGGTGAAATTTATTTCAGCCTATAATCTATATTAGTAAGTGGAAAGAAATTTGCAGCGACAACTTTAAAAAAAAAAAAAAAAAAAAAAGTGAAGTGAGGTGAAAAAAAAAAAGAAAGAAAAAATGTCTGGAAGGGTTACTATGCCTGTATGCTTGTCATTTCTTCATTTGACTTGCTTTCTTTATAGAAGGTAACCAGTGTGCTGATCTATTGGCTAAACATAGCTTGAACCTACAGCCAGGTTTGCATTTGCTTGAAGAGCCGGCCCAGAAACCTCGCAGCAAGATTTCTTCTGATATTATGGGTGTAACCACACCTAGGCTTGCACATATGTAGTAGACATTTTAGTCTTCCCCAGCACCTTAAAAAAAAGTGAAGAAAAAATTTGTAGATATGCATCCGGAAAATATAAAGAATCTGAATTAGCTAGTCTAGATTATAAAACTCTAGGAGTAATTAATGATTTAAATACTTTCAGATTATTCCTAAATAAACCATTTAAAATTAAAACTTATTGCAAAGTGATAGTAAAATTTTATAATGAAACAAATGAGAAAAAATTAAGTAGTATAAGATGGCAGGATTTTGTGAATACAATAGTAGGAAATTGTTATCAGGTAACATTTGAGCACATAAAAGATAAAAATAGATTATCTATATACAAAAGTTGCTAACTTTATTCGTTGTGATTTTATAAATACAAGGCAAGAAACTTGACCTTTGAACAAATCTCACTTTCCAAATACGTTAAGGAAGTAATCTGAATTTTAAATCCTTTTAACTAATTTTAAATTAGATGATAGTCAACAGTGTTTGCTTTGATAACAAATGGAATGTTAGAGGAGATGTAGCTAAAGTAGTAAGAGTTTTAAATGCGTTAGCACATTATTTTTCAAAGATAGAATAAAAACCCAAGGAAAAAGCATTTCCTATTATGCTATATTTCGAGGATATAATTCAGGAATGTATCATCAATGGTCAAAAGTTTTATAGCAAATAGAAAATTTTTAAAACTCTTGATATAAAAGTTCTTATAGTTTTTAACAAGTAGTAGATGCATATAGAAAAATATAAGGATTAATTTCTATATCATTAAAGTGCCCAAAATTATTTAGATGGATATATTGTAGAAAGTAATTTAGAAAGAAAGATAGGATTTTATAGTCATTGTGAAATGATATCTAAAAATTTAATATTGTTAAAGGACAGATGTAGAAAATTGAATGAAGTAAAGGAACAATCAATAGAAAAAAGTAAAAAATCTTTCAGCCCCATTGACTAAAAGTGATAGATTATCGTCTCCACTGGATTTTGACCAAAAAATGAATGAAGTGAATTCCTCTAAAAGAAAAGAAAAAATTTCCAAAAGAATCACATCTCAATCTTGAGGAAAAAAAAAATGAATGCTTGATTTTTCTTCTTCTGATAAAAAACTTTGGCACTGCTTCCTTCTGAAATTTAAAAATTGATCATCTCCAATCTCAGAACCGCGAGATCAAAGATAGTTACAATTCTAGCATTTCTGATATCCCAGAATCTAAATTTGGTCCGTAGGGAATGTTGTTCACTTAACATCCATATTTGGAAAAATAGGAATCAACTGATTTTTGAAGCATCATCAAAGGATGAGCGAGAAGTAATCCGAAGAGCTCAACATGAATGGATGGAGTTCAGGGAGGCAACATCATCAAGTACTGAAAGGAACATTGGAGAAACATTACAGGACCAGGGAGGCCACAAATGGAAAAGACCAAATGAAGGTGTTATCAGGATTAATACGGATGCAGCTACTTCTTTTACTATGCTCAAGTCAGGCTTGGGGATAGTGGCAAGAGACTGGACAGGAAAGGTTCTAAAAGTTTTGACAAAGCTGGAGGAAAAACAAGCTCACGCAGCAATTCTGGAAGCGGAAGCTATCAGAAAAGCTATGCTCATGGCTAAACAAGAAGGATGGCACATGGTAGACTTCCAATCTGACTGCAAGGTAACAGTGGACAGAATTAACTTAAGGCAGAAAGATGAATCTATAGTAGCTACCATCTTAGAGGATATAGACACCCTGAGAGGAATGTTTCACAAGTGTTCCTTTTCTTTTGTTCATAGAACAGGTAATGAGGTAGCACACAAGGTAGCAAAGTTTGCTACGTCACTTGTGAATGATATTAGTTGGGAAGTTAATTCCCCCCTGTGGCTTATTGAACGTGCCCAGGAAGATATGGAGCTGTAGTTCTCTTTTGTATGTTTTAATCTTGTATGAAAAAAATGAATTTCAGACAAAAAAAAAAAAAAAAGGAAAGACGGTGCTTGTTCTAGAACTGATTCTCTATGTCAAGGACTTCTATTAGAAACAAGAAAATTGTAAGTGCCATTTAATCTATAGTATTTATAAAGTTTTACTATATCTAGACGTATATTAGCCATCAGAACTAAACATGGAAAGACAACGCATCGAGCTCTTAGATTATGGATATGTTTGTATATTAATCTTTTCTAATCCAGAGTAGACAGAGTAATTTGGGAGAAAATTAGCAAATGCATTTCATTCTTTATTTTCTCAAAGTCAGTGTAAGTATGTATATATATGTGTGTGTGTGTGTATATATATATATATATATATAAGCCACTATATTTAGTAAAGAGCTCTGAATTTATTCATGGAGTATGCTATCCTACTCAACATCATATTATTCTGAATGAGTATAGAGATAGACAGATTGTACCCTTTGAAATTTATTGCAAGAATCTCGCAATAGAAGAACCAAAACATCATTAGAGAGTACGACAGCTAGCATAGCATGTGATAAAAATTGCAGAAAATGAAACCGGTGCTCAGTGACCTTCGTTTGCACAAGAAGATGACTTTTAGAAAATGTATTGTGGGTGAAGTTTTTTTGACGTAAAATTTTCACAGAAAACTCAATTAAAAGAATTTGGTTTAATATCGCATAAAAGAAATTTATTAAGGAATTCAACATACATATATGGATGAAGATTCCAATGATGGGAAAAAATTAGTAGACACCATTGGCAATAAGATGATGCAAAATCTAGAAAACATGATTGATGTGGGGAAAAAATCATCATTAGTGATCAGTTGACAACCAAAGACCATCAATAGAATAGTCAATATCCAATAATATCTCACGTAATAGTCAGAAAACGTTATAGCCCATGGGCACAAAAGAGAACAAAAAGTGGCAGCAGAAGTCTTCAGTTTGAACCATGAACGGATTTGGTGGGATTCAGTGTTGATGATTCTGAGAAAGAACATTCACTAGAAATCTATAAAGGTTGTAGGCAACGAATTTTAAAAGGTTTAGAGATATATAGTAAAGGAAGAATAGAATAATAAATTGTAATAGGTATTGTTTGATTGATCAAGACTCAATTCTTTATGTTAAGCTACGATAGGCTCGGTATTCATATCGTTAGCACCTGAAAAAAACCATTTTTAAGCCACAAGTTTTCTTTTTTTGTTTGATCCCCTAAAATTACGGAGCCTAAGATTTTATATTGAACGACGTATTAACATTTATGTAAAAACTATTTTTCAAGGCCACAAGTTTTCTTTTTGTTGTATGGCGGTTTAGCAAGAGAAATCTTGCTAATTAATTTGACGCGAAGTCTTTTAGACCACTATACTACGAAAACTCCAAAGGCGTGGTTTCATTACAAAGGCGTGGTTTCATTACAAATATTCTCTTATGACTTCAAGAAACCCTCGAACTGTTAACATTTTCCATTGCCATCTTGCCGGAGCTGTATTTTGTGACAAGTGGCTTTTTGGAAATAATAATAATAATAATAATAATAATAAAACAACATTGCTCCAATTTGACCAAATTTCACAGCAGATTGTAGAGATCCAAATGAGAATATTGACACCAAATCAACTCCGTTATGCTAAGAAGAGGTTGAGAATTTCTCAAACAGTTCCATTTAATTATGTCCCACAACTGTATTTGCTATAATTTCACCATTTGTAAATGACCAAGTTGAATTGTAACATTGGCCTAATTGAAGGAATAATTTACGAATATTCAAGTTTTAGTCTCACTATTATACCAGCAAAACAAATTATCACAAGGAGTTGATGGTATGGAGTTCGCTTTGTTGATTCAGTCCTGTACCTCAAACTATCAATATACGTACTCAAAAATGTTTTCAACTATATGCTTTATAGAGTATCAAAGGCAACAACATTATGATACAAAATGGCTGAAAAAGGAGACCTGGAAGACAAACTGAATACAAGTTTTAAAAGTTCATCAAGTTAACTATACATGTTGAAAGGAAAGCCTACTTGGTGAATCAATTCTGATAATGTGCTCATCCTCTGCACCAGATTCATCACTCGATTCATCTCTCTCTCGCTTCTGTTTCAAGTCTGAGTCTTCAACTTGCGGATTGCGCTCCGACACTTCTAATTTCTTTCCAATGGTAGAGGACCCTTCCGATTTGGCAGAAAAAAGAGGCCTCACATAATTTGATGGAACTCTTGGGTACGAGTGACTATAAGATGGCTTCAATTTACCACTCCCAGAAAACCTTCGAGCATTCCCAGGGACATTGTTTAACTGATGCATGTGTTAAAATATACAGGCAGTCAATAGCATATTTGAAAAGATTTCAGATACTATGTCCCGTGAATTTTCAATGTTCAAGCAAAAAGTGCAGACTAGATCAAAGAGTCCATTGTGGCATATCAAGGAGATGCTATTTTAGAGCTCAAGAGAGACAACTAAAGAAAGTGATTTCAATACTATTTGAAGTCGCTATTTGTCCATCACTTATGTTTCTTTTAAATTCATTTATACATACTTGCTCAGTTGAATAGACGTACGGAATGCCCAAATAATGAAGCAATTCTTAACCTGTTTATAGATTTTGAATCCTTATGCAAGCTACAACTCAAACACTAGAAGGAGATCAAAAATGTTCTAAATGAAATCTTTTAAACTTAAGCAGTAGTTAGTACCCGTGAAATTTTCCAGAAGAGAAAGCTATTGGTGGAAGTGTATAAATGAAACACATGATATAAGATGAAAAAGTTGGGACCTACCATGCTTCCAAAGATGCTCAGCTGCATGGCTCGAGCAGATAAGTTGTTCTCTTGTTCATTGGCCTTCCCTGGATCACTCTGATGTTGTCTTCTCTTGTAAAATTCTTCAGGCCAACTCATAAGACCACCATGCTCTCCAGTTAGAGATCCAGAAGGGTGATCAACTGAATGAGATATGAGCGATGATGATCTCCTTTGAAGAGCTCTATTGGCGTCAAATCCAGCAAGATCAAACAAGATTATTCTTGCCCTTGTCTCAACTTGATACCAGGTTGCTTGATGAGAAAAACTGTCTGCTCCAGCACCTTTTTCTTTATAGAAATAACAAGTATCAAAATGAAGACCAACAACTTCTTCCCATCAAATCCTAGCTCTTCTTTCTTTTTTTAAGATTTTTTTAGTCTGTTATTCATAGAATAAGCTCTTACAACTCTGGATCAAGCAAAAAGGACATCTTATTCACGTAACCGACGAACAAACATCAGTGACCAAAAATACCAATGTATTGGATAAAGATGACAAATATGAGGCACCTCAATTTTTAAGTCTATATGAGACATCACATGTTCATTTCATGTGATTTCTCAAGGAAATAGATATTCTGGCATAACAAGTTTAGACATGTTTTCCTACCAACAAGAAAAATGTATCTCTTTAATGCAATGATCCACACCATGAAGTTAGACAAAAAGATTTTCTTTATAAAGAGATTCAATCACTCAATAAGAGAAGAATATATTAGTCCATTCACAATAATACCCTCCCTGTGAAAACGAAAAAGAAATGAAACAGAACAACTTCTCTTGAACCTTGTCAAATCCACTTAAAAATTTAGAAAGAGAAATAGAGGCTCAAAGGTAAAGAACATGAACGTGACTTATGTAGCACATTTTCCGTATGGGGAAAAAAGGAAAAAAGTACATCAACCGTACTATAGTAGCATAATAGCTTTGAAGGGAGCTTAAGCCTATCAGGGATCAAGAAAACTAAGAACCAATATGATTAATCATATGGCATGGGACTATAATGAGAGTATTCAGAATGGTAAAGTGGCATTTGAATGTATAACAAGAAAGATGAAAATGGCAACAGGAAAAAAAAAAAAAAGCTACCTTCAGTACAACAAAAAACAGTTCCAGTGAGGCAGATCAAGAAAACTGTTTGCTCATTGCAATTTAAGAATTCACAAACCACGTGGCCACCAAGGTAATGAAAAGGAAATAAAAAAGCAATAGTAAAAACAGGGATTGAAGGCCGATAAACATAAGCATAACCATCTTGGGTCACTTTCCAATTAGCCAAACATCATTGTGTGTGTGTATCTTGCATGGTTAAAAAAAATTATTTGCAAGAATTTTAGATCAAGGTCCACGTAAGCAGGCAAATGGAACCCATATGTCTTACAAATTTACACAAGAATCAACAGAGACAAACCATCATATTTACAAGGCCAGACTCCGAGCTTCGCAGAAAAGTGCAAATTATAATCTAAAAATGAAGATAATAAATAAATTAATATGCTCTATGAGTACTTCAAAGTTAGCAATCATCTGATGAGGTGGTTGGTTGTTCAACATGGTTTTACAAAAGAGAAAAAAGTGTTATCCAGGGTCCAATATGTAAAGAGGGCATTTGGCCTTCACATGAAGAGGCACAATGTATTTATAGTCTGAAACAGCTTTAATATTATGTTATAAAGACTGCTTGGTTCAAGTGCTAGTGACTGAGGAAACCAGACCTACTTAAATTTATAAAGAAAGTACAAACTAGAGTGGAGAAAAAGGGAAAATCACAAATGCCAGCTTTCTTATTATCAAAGAAACTCAAGATATAAAGGCCTAAGCTTCCTTGAGCTTGGATTACTCATGCCCAGTTTTCTATTTTGAGATACCATTCACTGTTTAACAGTTTCCTTATCTGGAAGCTCCTTTCTATAGCTTATACACCACACTCTAGCCCAATAACTAGTATTGTGTAATAAGGTGAAAAATGCAGTAATCCCTGGCCCACATGTTATCTAGATTTTGTTTTACAGTAGTCATATCCTCAACTTTCTCACGCATTAAGGCAACTCAAATACTGTCGTGCATAATGCAGATTAGGGAGTACATCTTATGACAGACCAGCATATGAGTATCATTAAAACCATGTACCAGAAGAAACTTGGTTAATCAATCATCCAACCTGTCAGATCTAGCCAATCCTCAGTTGAATTTGGATTCCAAATATTCATCCTATTATTAGTCATCAAAAAAATTTTAGGAATGGCCTATGCTTATAGTTGTGTATCTGAGGACTAGCATCTCTGTGGCATCAAGAAAGGAGGTATTCCCGCAGATGGTAATAACCAATAAGCCATCATTCATGTTAGATGACAGATTTTGTTTAGGTGGACTTAGTTAACAGCATCTCCAAATAATTGTTGACATTAAGTACCAAAATTCCATTTTAATCATTGTCATTAAGTATCAAAATTCTACTTTACATTTGCTGCTTTCAGCAAATGGATGTAGCAGATTAACCATATTCGATCAAATCCAGCCAACATCGTCACATATTCTAAACTAACTATTGCTTGTCTCTTAATACTTAACTATCATCATCCAAACTACATATAATTAATGTACTACATTTTTCAGATAACATGATGATTTGACATACCATAATGAACTGTTAGTAAAATAAAAACTCAAAAACAGAGACATGTCAATTAAACAACATAAGAGTTACAAGTAAAATAAAATTCAAAAACAGAGACATGCCAATCAACTCAAAATAAGTAGTAATGCATGCAAATATCTGTCGGCCACTCTGCAAGATACCAAAAAAAAAAAAAGTCTCAGGATGTGCACATTTTAAATACCTGATCGTTCAGACCTTCGAAAGCTTTGATCCCCATATGGACATAATGCTGCAGGAGAAGTAAGCAATTCTTCTTGGAAACCTTGAGCTTTTATGAAGCCCTCCAACAGAAACCCAACAGAATGGTGAGGTATTTCAAAAGTTTCTCCTCTAATGTATATAGACATTCTTGATTTTTGTGCAACAAGGGCTCTCAAATCTTGCATTGTTGTTTTCTCAAATATCTGGGGAAGCAAGAGTTTGGAAAGAATGATAGCACTTTCCTGCAGAAAAAGGGGAAATGACTAAATTGAGAAAGACAAAATTGTCAAGATAGTTGAATAACAAATTCGCATGCTAATATATGTTTCAACATATTCTTAGATGGACAAGATCAGAGGCAACTAATTTATGCCAAATAGAAAGATGAACAGTACAAATTACCCTGCTTGTCACCATAGCAAAATCTTGTTAGGCAACTTTTTTGTGTTACTGGATACACTCTTATGTAAATAGCATAACTAAAAACAAAAAAGCAAGATAATTTTATATTCAAGCATAAGAGTACACACCTAAAATGCAGCATCTATACAAACTATGCATCAGAACTGAACAGTTGCCTTTAGCTTGTTAGTACATGGAAGATGACAATACTGATGCAAAATTTGCATGTCTTAACATGTACAACTGTAAAACTGCCAAGTGGCTTTCTCCTAGTCCTCTTTTGTCCCTCTTTTGTCCCTTCTTTTACATCTTAAAGATGAATTTCAGAACAGCATTGTTCATGCACTGGAGAGTGTTCTGGAAGATGTGAATCTACCCAAGGTACAAGATCAACCTGTGTATTGATAACAAAAGGTACATGTATGATAACGACAACATCCTTACAACTCCCTGCCAAGGTAGCACGTAATTAAACTCTAGCTTCTTATATATGTGTTTTGCATGTGAACCCTTAAAATATCTAATAACTGAATCAGCTAAACTGCCTACTTACTTCACATCCCATTTTCTAATCATTTGTTCTAAAGTTCCTCTTCAGCAATATGACAATTAACTTCAAAATGCTTCCTTTTTCTGATGAACAACTGGTGTAGATGCAATCTTCAAAGTTTCTTTCCACACACCAGTTGCAGATTAGATAGATAAAAGAAATGTGTAACTACAGAATCAAGTGTATCTGAAGGATGGTATACCTGCCAAAAAAAATCTTCCACAGCAGGATCAGATTTGAGTGCAGCAAGTACATTTTCAACTTCAATCAAGACACAGAGAACCACAGAATCCGTCACAACATCACATATGCAAGGCTTTCCAGCAAGCACTTCATACAAGCCCAAAGTACTCCCGTGTGTAAATGTTGGGTGCAAGCAATGCTTATTTCCTATGCTCTTGCTTGTCCACTGTATAAAATCAATATGTGCTAGATTATTGTTTCTGAAGTCTCGACAGATTAATGGAACAAGTATTGTGCTCAACATGTAAAACAACCATAAGTGCTGTTTGTTACCTTCACCACTCCATTTGAAATCAGCCATACACCATTAGGCCTGGATCCCTCCCTATAAAGAGTTGTGCCACGAAGTTTCATTATTTCTTTAGTGGAACCAACAAATGTCTCACGCACTGCAGAAGGAAGGGCTCCCAACAAGGGATTCGTGTTAATTAAGTCACGTATCTTTGGAATTTTTACCAGAGGAGGATTTCTTAAAAGCCTTTTCAAGTCAGTCTGCATAAAACGTCAGGTATCTATGTCAACAGTGAGGAAAGATTTAAATCACAATTTAATAAAAAGATGATATAATACCTGGACAGCATCATGAAGATGAACCATCTCCTTTTCTTCCAACAAGCCAATCTTTTCAAGATTATGGACATAATCGATTAAGTGATTCAGTACTGAATATGTTACTTGTCTAGTTTTTACAACACGTAGAACCTGGAGAAGACATTAACTAAGATTGTTGAATTCAAAAGATATAGAACAAAGTAAGCAAAAGCATTTAGAGCCTTGTGAGCAAGAAAAGACGGAGGACATTGAGGTTGCTACGATACTTCAAAAGGAGATTCCTAGAAAAGAAAAAGGACAAAACAGTATGTAGAAAGGAGATCTAGAAAATCTAACTCAAACCACATTTCATGCAAATTAAGGAAAATAAACACGTTTGAGGATTTATCAGATGTTCTTAATGGAAAACTTGCACTCAGATAGTAAAAACTGCAAATGCACAAACCTGAGGAAAAGAAAAACGAACTTCTTCCAGAAACCTCTTTGCTTCTTCTCCTTCTTCCTCACTTTCCTTGATTACAAGGGATGCAATTTCACTGTCTCCTGCAGTCATAATACGGTAATGATATTTGAGAAGCTACCGTTGAAATAGGAGGTACTAGTATAGAAATGCAAAGTGCAGATCTAATGAGACGTCAAACAGATGAAACAGAGTAAATAATTAGAGAAGTCAACTCTTCTAGCTTCCGACGATATTATCAGATTGTTTTTTGAATAGAAAGGACATAAGTTGCATATGTAAAACAACCAATACAATTAGAAAGTTTCGATCCCTAGGACAGGCTTTCTAGACTTAGATTAGATCATAAAGAACAAGGAGAAACAGCTTTGAGCTTTAGGAACTTCTGCTGAAAGGACTTTGTAAATGAATTTTAGGGAATTAAATAAACAAGCAGGAGCAATGGAGAAGCTGCAAAGATGTACAATACTTTATTGAACTAAATCCTTGATTCTAATAACACAGTCTAGAAGCATTGACTTTGACCAATTTGTTTACTTCAAGAGAAACTTGTACATTATTTGCGTCCTTCAAATGAAATGTGACCGAGATGTTGGAGGGAAGAGGGAGGGGGGCTGGCAGAGTTGGGGGAATGTGATGGCAGGGTGGGACGTGGGAGGAGGAAGGGGGCGGGGAGGGGCTGGGTGGATGGGGGAATGTAGGGAAATTGGGGGAGGATGGCGGAGGCAGTGGTGGAGGGTGGAGGAGGATGGTGGGGGGAGGTGGTAGAAGGGGGACAGAGGGCTGTGTGATTTTGGGTGGTTTTGGATATTTTGGGTGATTTTAGTAGGGTTACTCTAGATGTGTGTTTTAATGTTTTTCCAGAACAGGGCAACCAAAAAGACCCCTACTTACTAGTAGCATTCAATCTGTAGTCGTATAAACTACTCAAACCTGACTTATGTGCTCAATGTGGGATACACCTGAAGTGTCACCATGAACACCATGAAGGCCCTAGTGTCCTTGCAAGTCCTAAACTAACCAGTCAAAGTTACAAACATGTGAAGCAGAGTAGAACTCCACAGGCGGCTAACAGAGAATCTAAAGGTGGCTTCTGCCCATCTTGTTTGTTGCACTTAACCCCGTAGAGCACTTGGCTCCCAAATGGTAGACATGGTTCGATACCAAATGAAGCGACCTGTGTGTGAATGACTTCTGGGACAATCCAGTGGCCCAATATGGTTAATCCATGTAATTACTAGCATTCAACCTGTTGTCACACAAACTGACCAAACATGACTAACATATCTCATGTGGGATGCTTGAGGTACTAAACCCAAAACCAGTTAGTCAGCCTTGACAATATCCAAGTTCCACAAAGGTAGCAAGTCTTTTCCTACTTGGAACTCACAAACAACAATGACTCCTAGATCTACCCATGCATCACAGGGATAAGAAATCTTCCTCTAGATGATCAGTAGAAGAGGAAGGCCCCTTAATAAATGCCTCAGGTATCAAATTTTGTGAAATTTTCTTTTGGAAATTTCCTTGAGAAGAACATACTTCCAAAGTCACTGAAACAAATGAGGCACTAAGAGTATAAACATGCAATTCAGAAGGAATACAAGAGGATCAGCCAAAGGAGGAATCCAATTGACTATAAAGTCAAAAGGAGATACATTGACAAGGAGATGACAACCGAGAAGAGGATAGAAAAGCAAACAGCAAATTTCAAGAAAGGATATCTGAATTAAGATAAGAACCTAAAAACAGAATCTCATTATAAATATGAAATAGGATAAAAAGAGAAGCAAACAAAAGATAAAAGCATACCCTTACCAAAACAAAACAAAAAAAGATAAAAGCATACACTAAAAGCTGATCTATACAGCAATCCCGAAAGCATATGATCTCATCACAGAGAGGCTGATGGACAAACAATCAACATATGTGCACAATTATGACTATGTTACTTGTATAAAAGATACTAACTACAATCAGAAACAGATACACCTTACGGTTTGCTAATCTATGAATGCAAAAAATGTCATTAATTGCCTCTTAAGAAACATATGCAACTGTGACAAGGAGATCACTTATATTGAGCGGGCAAAAGTTATTCAAAAGCTGGAGATATGGCCCCTAATTTCAAGTTGTGATCACAAATTATGCTGAATCACCACCTCACCTGAAAGCATAAATGAATAGATTGGAGTGTAATTTTTCATTTGAACACCCTAACGTGCCACCTGTGTGCAGTTTGATAGGGGTGGCAGGGAGGATCTAACCTAAAACCTTCAATTGCTTTAAAACAACTTAACTAGTTATTTCCATATGGAACAGGAATTGGCAAAGATTCTCAATCCCACCCATCATAACATGTGGACCTGCTTGGCTAATCAAATAAATCCATTCTGTGTGTGAGAATGCATGATTGGTCATATGGATGCTTAGAAAAAATTTCTCTACTATCTTAACCTCTTAGATCAGGTGTTATCCAGGGTGATCCAAACACAAAATTCTATTAATTGAAGGACATGAACAGGATTGTTATGCTCTATCCAAGAAACCACAAAGTTCTTACCAATAAAGTCATGTAGTTGCTGGCGAGCAATTCTATGGGCACGTAAAAAGGCAGCACATATTGAGCATGAAGATTCCAGTCTCTCAACTGTGAAATATGTGATAATCTTTTGGGGAACTATGCTTGTTTGAAGAAATTTGTAATAGTTGGGAATATTCACATAAGATCTTAGGCCTTTCCAATCACACAGAGTCACTTGAGACACCAGGTCAAGGGCTTCATCAACAGATTGCATAAGTAAATTGGCAGTAGTTGGAGTGATCCTTCCTTCATCAAGCATCCCCCAGTAAGCTGCTTGAACACCTACATTTACACATAATTCATTTAATGAACAGAAACATATCTTATTAAGCTGAATTTGTATCTTAAAACCAAGTACAAATTTCCTTGCTCATCCTAAAAACACCAATTCCGTAGGCTGAACCCTGCCTATTCAGATAGAAATGCATCCGAACAGCTATGTTAGAGAGCTAAAGAAGTTTTTGGTCGACAAGGCCTCAGAAAGTGTTTTCTCAATGAATGCCCCGGAAACCCAGACATCACCATCAAACTCAAGTTCCCTATTTCTCGAACCACTTTGAAGCAACACAGAGTAGTTTTCTTTGTCAGGGCTGTCATTTGAGATGATTTTGTATCTGTGGTCTCACCACTTCCAACTTATGTTTATCCCTCTCTTTCTTTTTTTCTTTAAGACTCCCAAACTGCACGTTAGAAAGAGCTTTTCTTCTCAGTTGTACCATAATCTCAAATTGTCTGTAAAGCTCAGAACACTAGGAATTGATAATTGTAAATTCAATGAAATTTTGGGTTAAAGTTTCTTTACTTCAGTACGGGTTTGCAGTATATATCTTCATTTCTGTAGATTTTGTCTTGTTCTAAATGCATCAATTGATTTGTTCTTGTGAAAGGATGATCTTTGTTAACTTTTGTTGGACTTTGTCTGGTTTGATTCTGGGGGTAAAAGCCACCATGGGCACTAGTTTCGTTGCACTCATTTAGTTGCATTTTGATAAGTGTGAACCTAAACGTGTACTAGGCCAAAATCAGGAGCCAAATAATGCATGGTTTTGGACTAAATTGCTGTTCCTGACAATTACAATATTAAGGGTGGATGGTAGCAGCATGGGAGAAATTAAAAATGGAGAAAGAGCAGAAAGAACCCATGAAGGAAAAAGGAAAATACGAGAAAGGGAAGAAAAAAAAGGCAGGCCAAGAAGTCTGGTATTGGAGTAATTAGGTATACATAAAATAGGTTATAGCCCCAGTAAATGTACTTCTAACAATTTGGTCAAGAAATAATCATTTAAAAGGACAGATTTTCCTGAAAACATGTTCATACATGTAATTCCAAGTATTTAACCATGGAGTGTGAGTACTTATTGCACTAGTTTGCACTGCCTGACTATACTAATTAGTGGAAATTCTTCAGAATTCTTGGTGACAAATAATTGAATATCAGACATTACACTACAATCCTTGTTTGGTATGCAGGAATCGACTAAAATGGAAAGACCTTCCGAGTTGTCAATTCCATTCCTACGTTTAGTATGAACTTTTTGAGTTGGCAAGGCCTTTCACCCTAAAAAGGTCATTCCAACTTTTTCCAGGATTCCTCACAAAATCCTAAGGAAAGCTCTTTCCAACTTTATCCTGGAATGTCCAAAATTATTAGGGTCAAGTTTATCCTCACACATCTCTTTAGTCTATTACCAAATATTAGGCTTTTTGTTAGTTTAATCAATAATTGACCACAATTTTTTAAACAAATGATTCTAGTTATTTTTTTTAAAAAAATTTTCTATTTCCTAATTTTAAGATACTGTTTTTCTAAACTTCTGTGCAAATCTATTAAGGATTTTTTTTGAAAATGATATAGATAGTGAAAACATAATGAAAAGACAGTATGAATATTCAATTTCATGTGATTTCATTTTTTATATGCTAGTTATTATATTGTTAATGGAAACATAAGCTTAAAAAAAATACTCATATTTCAGAATTAATAAGACATTATAGTTTATTTATTTCATTAAGTACACAAGTTTTTCTTAGTGTACAAAAAGAAAAAGTCAAAATTCTCCGTATAAGCTAAACAAATAGTAGAGCCTGAATAAACAAAATAAAAGTAAAAAAAATGTAATGTTCTATAATAGATTTCAGAGTAATTAAGTCCAATTTGTAATATATTATTCCATTCTGACATCTAAAAATTGGTTATACCAAACACTTAAAAATGGAATCAACATTCCATTCTGACTTGTGTACTAGACATTGAAATGAAAAATTTTCTTCCATATCATTCTGGCTAGAAAAGCATGCTGGGTTGAAAAACCTTTCTATTTTCAAGTACACCAGACAAGGGGTAAATGTAGAGTAAATTTGAAAAAGTTGGAAGCTCCTATGGCATATAGAAAACACCTAGCAAAATTAGTAATAACCCATTTTGGTTATTTTATCTGATGTTATGAATTATTACAACCAGTTTACCCAGTGAATTTGAAAACGTAATAAAAATTTAAAAATTGGAGTTAATCATCAGAAATTTATTAAAAAACCACAAGAAAAATCTTAAAGGGAATCTATGTTAGATAATGTTTAGATACAGTTGCTAAACTTTTATTTGGCTTTTATTATAACGAAACCCAGACATAATTGAAGAACCACTGGCAGTTGGAAAGAAGTGATGACTCTCAATTGGATAAAACTCCTGGACTCACAATATGCTTTGGCACAAAAGGGTAGTTGATGTAATAACGTTTATTGTTCACTACCACTTGTTACCAAATTCAGATGAGGTATGCACACCATCTACTTCCCAATTTCTATTTCCACATTATTGTTCCTATTATTTCTGCATTTCTGATGCACTTGCCACCAGGTGCCAGGCTACCATAGTAATTCCCTTGGCAAGGCAGGGAGTGGGAGATGGGCTTCTACTCGTATAGCTCATCTGTATCCCACTGATGCAGACATAATTAAAAGTGATTCATTTCAATGGTTCTTGCAAACTACAATTTGCCTCAAGAGGTAAACTATTAAGCACGTTAATTGCCATAGCCAATAAAGGCAGAAGTCACCCCTAAACTGGATAAAAAAGAAGTACCCATTTTACTTCCTGTTCAACAAATGTGATGTTGATACTAGTGCACTTAGATGCTATTAAGCAATGTCACCCATAGAATACTACTGAAAGAATCATTGGATTATCAAACTGCACAGTGTTTTATGAATTTTCACCAATTGTTTCCAAGTTCCAACATACTTCAAGACACTGTTACAGACACCACAAGGCCTGAATTTAACATCATCTAACATCTTCCTAATATGTTTTAAAGCAAATTATAACATGGGAACCTGAATTAATTGACACATTGGGAAGCAAAGTCAAAGTTTTGGCTTTAGTAAAGCTCCGGTGTTAAGTCTTGCTTTTGAACAGTTTACTTAAAACTCCAAGAAGGGTTGGGCAGATGTGCAGTCAGTCCAAGACCATCCAGTTGGGCATCAAAATTTAGAAAAATTGGACAAATTTTTAGTCAACTACTTCAGTTAGTATATAGACTACAACATTCCAAATCCATGTTTCTGTAAAACCAGAATCTATACTATCAGAGTATAGACAGATAGGCAACATGCTATAAAGCTTTAAGTTCAGGGAATTCATGGTAAAAGGAAAGATTAGCATTATGCATAATGCTTAACATGAAAGAAAAGCTTAAAAAAGAAGAAAATCCATTCTAAGCTATCATGTTGCAGGAAATACATACATACGTATATGTATGTAACAACATACCATTCAAAAAGCGCACTCGAATATCTTTCAAATTCATGCAGTCTAGATTGTCATCATCTCCAGTTGACATATGAGGATGTACTCGTTCACCCTCAAGATCATTTAAGCACGAGATATATCTCTTGACAGTGGACCAATCAGCAGGTCCCAGTTCTTCATCATCCCCAAGATGACCAAATGCCTCTAATGCTTTATTCAACATTTCAAATTGTGTATATTTTAGTATACGCCTCTGTCAGAATTTAAATAGAAAAGGTTAGAAATAGTTTTAGCAGGGAGAGAAATGTTGGCAAATTGTCAAAATACAG
Source organism: Gardenia jasminoides (assembly GCA_013103745.1). NCBI lineage: Eukaryota > Viridiplantae > Streptophyta > Magnoliopsida > Gentianales > Rubiaceae > Gardenia > Gardenia jasminoides. The sequence continues at coordinate 26,120,890 of CM023105.1, forward strand.
ATTGAAAAAAGGGGAGGGGGAGAAAAAAAAGAACAATCTCCATGTTATGAATGGTCAAAAGGAAAGTGTAAGAAATTGAGTGGGATGCCAAGTTCAAAACATAAAGATTGCAATGTAAGACCATTATATTAGTCTCATACTATTGAGAATTCTGTTGTACATAGAGTATTTTATGCTCAGAAAAGACAGTAGAGGAAAACATGCAGAAGCATGAGATACTACAGAGCTGCTGGCTGGCTAACCAAACCCAATCTGTTCTTTTTCAAACAAAGCTGACCTACTTTCAACTTAAAAACCGCCAATCAGTTTGTCTTCTGGGTTCTGTCAGTTTCACTGGGTGTGAAGGAAGGAAAAAGGTGCAGATGGAGTTGACAGATAAGGAGAAGCGACGGCTGGGGGGAAGTCCATAATAGTTGTTCATAGTCCAAAAGGAGTACCAACGTATGAGGAATTCCCTAAGAAAGCATGATACTGGGAGCAGAATTCTGAATCCAAAAAGACCAAAAGACCAGAAGGGATACTTTCAGGACCAAGGAAAGCTTAAGGCACTTGATATAAAGCTGATCAAGATATGGTACACCAGAAGAAACTGGGTGCCACCAATAATGGGAAAGTATCGCTTCATTAAGCTCATTCTTGATAAAAATCAAGAACAATGAGCATGATTAAAAGTAATCTGTTCTGGTACACCCATTTCAGCACTATGCACTGATCAGCTATGAACATCTTTCTTTATAATCTCTCTTCTCTTGGGGTTAAGAAAGAGACAACACCTAATTGCACATTCTGGTTAATCAATAACAATAAACAAATGAAAGTCCAGACGAAAACAATCCTAACCTTTGCTGCCGATAACTTATCCATATTTAAAATATGCAACACGAACTGTGTTGTTGATCCATTCACAATAAGCGTCAGAAATACAATTCCACCAGTCAAGAAGACAAACTGCAAAAATTGAAAGAGCAACAAAAATGAGACGTTTAAACACTACTCAGCAATGTCTCTTACTTTGTCTCCCAACAAAAAATTCAAGTTTCAAAGAAAATATCAAGTTACGTACAAGAGTTCCAGTATCAGCAGTGATGTATGACGAATTATCGCTGGTACGCTGGAAAAAAAAAATGAGAGGGGCCACAAAGTTTAGCATTAAGTCACAGTAAAATTATCACAAATTTTGCATTTAAAGATTCGATGAGACAGTAACTCAATTATAGATTCAAGGAACAAGTAAATGATCTTCTCAACTTTTATTTTTAAATATCTTTTAGGAGTCATTCTTCTTCGAATTAAAACCTTCTGACCTATGAATCTCAAGTCATTCAGAGACACATCTCATTCTTCAACACTACTCCATACGCGAGGAATATCATGATGATGCTATCAAGATAAAGTTACTAAGTATTCAAGAGAATTTTGGTGAGAGGAAATGCATCAAAGAGTATGACATCCGGCAAAACCTCATAATTAGTCAATCCACAAATTTAAAAGAATGGATAACTATTCAATGGAAAAGAGACGAATTAAAAGAAAAATCCAAATGCATAAAAAGAAAACAGAAAACAACGATCATGTTGAACTTACCTTAACTGACAGGGAAAGCGACAATGCTACAGCCCCACGCAAACCAGACCATACAAGGATGATAGCTTCTTTCCAGTCCAGACCATAGCCAAAATATTGCAGAAGTGGAAACAATACTGCAACAACTACAACTCGAGAGATTTGGACAAATGCATAGAGGAGGACGAGATAACCCCATGAATTTTCTGACACAAAATTAAACTATAGTAAGTAGAGAAGCCTGATAGACACCGAATAACATTCATAATACAATTTCTACTGGTAGATGGAGCAGGAAATCTAGATAGAAAGCAGAGAGAGAGCAGCATACTCAGAATGAACTTTTTATCAAAGATATCCAATACAAAGTCACATTTGGCAAGATTTTCACTCTCTTTTCCGTTTTTTGAAGCATTGAGAAAATTTTCATACTTAGTGTAGTGCACATGTTTTTGGATAAAATAGATATACCACTTTCTTTGCATTTTCCTTTTCTTTTTGGCGTATTATTCAAACTTTACATCAGCATATACAATTACAGCTTTAGTTCAGAAGACTGGACAAATGCCATCATCTCTTTAAAATGTGATTACTGGGTCAATGAATCAATGCTATAATAAGGTACAGACTCCAGGGATCTTTCTCAATAGTTCAGCTCCTTCTAGCTTGTGAAGTATAGGAGTAAAATGGAACACATTAGCTGCCATCAACCTGAGAAACCCAAGACACCAACTCCAGACTTGCATAAAATGAACATATAAAATGGCTCTTAATGCTTCTCTACCTTTTACTTTTAATTATCAGAGAGAAATGCAATTAAAGGCTCTCCACTTTCTGATATTCTAAAATCAACACATGAGTATGATGCCAGAGAATAACAACAAAAAAATCAAGTATGTGGTCTTATTTTTGTTGTTAAGTTCTCATGGCACTGATGAAAGCTTCCAACTTTTGAGATTCAGATAAATCTCTATTTTTGTTGAGTTATAAAGTAATAAGCTTAAAAGGAATAGCAAGAAGGAGATGCTTATCAAAAAGTTTGTTTAATTGATCTTGTTACAATAAGATAGCATTCTACATGTAATTATATTATAAATCTTATGCCTGCTTGATTCATTGATCAGCTAAAATTAGCTTATGCAAAAAACTTGCCAAAAGGTTGTCCTTCTACCTCTAATAACGTGATTTAATTAGCCAAAAATGATATTTTGGCCAATTGGCTGACAAAAAAACTCACGTTTCATCCTGGTTACAAACTAAACAAGAAAGAAAACGTGAAATCATGTTTGCCGGACTAGGTTTATTCTATACAAGCATGCAAGAGGTAGAAGTTGAAGCTTTGTCTTTTTCTTCATTTTTTTTGCTCTAAGAGGGTCATTCGGCTAGAGATGAGCTACAAAGAAGATAAAAAAGTTAAAATTTCTGCAACACTTGCAAGCATCACCCTAGGTAGCTTGGTTTAAAAGAATAGCATTCACTTAGACAATACACTGCCAAGGTGAGTTCCTATTAGAGTAATCATGAAGGACAAGCATGCTACTAAGAATTAAACAAGCCAAAATCTCATGCTTCAGGTAAGATTTATTCTGGCTAAAAAACTAATCATTACTTCACAATGAAAGCCGAGAAGCTGTGGTACAAAAACATAATGCAGAACAGAGAATAAGACTTGCCTACTCTGGCAAGTGCCAAGTTTTAAATGAACAAGATTTTCCCAAACAAAGCACACCAAAATATGACATCAATTTAATTGCATGAGAAGATTCCAAGTGAATTTTGATAGAAGAAGTTCAACTAAATGAAAGAAAGAAGATAAAGAAGAAAGAAGCACACAGTTCAACGATATGATGATAAGTACAGAGCCTAAAGTCAAAGTACCATGGGTTTTGAATATGCTCCCATTTCCAAGAATGCCTTCAGCTATGACAACTCCACTACAAGGACAACAACCAATGTAGTTGCAGAGGTAGATGAATGATTATGGAAATGCTCTGCAGTTTATTGAAATAATTTTGACTCCAAGCTTAAAAGAATAGAAAAACCAGGACCATAAGGCCCCAGCTGCAGGCTTCTATCAGATTCAAAAAACAAATCCCTAGCACCCTTTTTCAATTGACTAGGAGCAACAATGATATACAGAAGAGTAAAACTGAAAGCTCCACGGCTGAAGTTACATTTCAGGCTCACACTTCAAACAAGAGCATCCATGTAATCAATATACATGAAGTATGCCCATGTGCTGATCACAATTGGATACACTAACATATACACATTTATACAAAAATCCAAAAGTAGAACACAGAAAACACTGAAATATCTCAAGTACCAGCCTGTTGTGACATAAGCCACCAAAAATTTCAGATGGGAAAAGGTTCACCACTGATGATATGAACTTGAATTGAAGAACAGAAATTACGGTCCTCAAAATCTGTATCAAGTAGCTGGAGTCCCAAGTGCGGAGACTGCAGCAGAGGAGCACAGAATAGAAGATTTTACAGTTTTCTTTACTGAAAAGGTTGAAATTTACTATATAATGAATTTCCAGAAGCTAGTTTTTGGCATGATTTGGGAAATCTAGTATCCATATTACTCAAGCAAGCTTGAATATAATGCACAGGAAGATGAACAGAGGAAAGGTAACCCAAAGGCACAGGTCAAAGAGAAATTTGTGCACGTGCAAGCAGAAATAAGTTCTTATTGTTAAGATGATGACGACAGCATATCAGACAAGGACAACAGTGATGATGCTACCTGCTAAAGATTGACAGCTTGTTCCAACAACTAAGGATGTCAAAATGTTTCCTTACCTAAGGATGAAAATTAATGTATTAGCAATATAGGCAACCATCTCCCTGAAACAAAAACAGCACGAGCAACAAAAATGCTTGTGTCAGAAACAGAGGATATACACATCAATGTAGATTAACCGAATTTAGGAATGCTATAAATTGAAGCCAATGATCAGAAAATAGCAAAAAATTAGATAACAATAATGGAACCTCTCAAACTTAGTTAGGTCATAAATAATGCAAGCAACAACAATCAAAAGGACCTTAGAACAGATAAAAGAACAATAACAGTTTCATCATAACTAATTTGAGCAACAACAATCAAAAGGACACTAGCACTGATAACAATAGCAGTTCTAAATTTTACACACAGGAAAAAAATATTTTGTGATGGTAGGGGGCTTGGAATTAACCATTGCCCATTTATTATAGCAGTTCTAACATTTATTATCTACTTTCTAGTTTCTTCTTGAAGGTGATAATTTGCGTTAAAGTTCATCCTTAGATAAAAGGAACGCATGAATAAATTTTCTCTGAAAATGGGAGATAACCAAAATCTGGTTAACCAATAAAACCACTAGAAATTACCAGGCCAATTATGAAATACTAAAACGACTGCCTCTTTCATGTCAAGCTCTAAGTTGGAAAATCTAACACTTAAATTCTCAGTTTGCGCACAGTTTGTGTGGTTGTGCAAAGTCATAATAAATATTCTTTTGTTACTTTTTCCAGCATTTCAAGTTCATAATCTCCAAAGAACATGAACAGATGTTGTACTCTGGTTTTTCACAAACCTCTTCCAACATAAAATTTAAACTTTAGGAGTCATTTCAGCAGATTTTACCAGCAAATCTTTTCTGGTGCTGTTGTATTTTTGTATTTTTTTTTATTTGACACATTTTCTTTTAATTGTTCCTCTCAGTTTAGTCTCATTAAAAGATTTTATTTAAGAAATTCTTCATCCATCTTGCGTCACAATTTCCTTCTCTCAAGCATGTATATTCTTAGGTATTACACAAAGAAGTCCCCCCCTATTTCCCGCATAAGAATCATTATAGTTGTAATATACATAAAAGTTGTGCCGAGATAATTAGGAAATGTTCATAAATTAAAACCTAAGTGCAAGGAAATTACCAAAAATGATGCAAGCTTTGTTGACTTTCGCCCTTAAAGGCAGTCCTAGCAACAGCAGAGTAAAACCTGTCTGTGCATGTTAAATCAGGAAAGCAATTTTCGAACTAGTGGAGATAATCCATATGAGCAAATAAAACTTACATTCCAAGTGTCATTACAGTCAAAACGCCAGAGACATCAGATCCTTCTTGAGCCTGCCACATAATAACAGCCTCAACATTACAAAGTAACCAAAAAAAGAACCGAAACAGTTGCAAGATTTGTCTGCTGCAATTTAGCAGCTAACAATATACTAGAAAAAAAAAATGCCCATACACGGACAACTATGATGACAATCTTGTGGCATTTGAATTCACTAAGGACATAAAAAAGCAGAAAAATTAGATGCACACATTTAAGGGCTATTAAAGAAGCTTCCTGAAATTTAGGCTTCATGATGTATTATTGATTCATATAAAGCTGAATTTAGCGTAATTAAACCTTAAATTTAGGTTTACAACCTCAGCTAACCCATCTTAAGATGTTTCCTTGGGGTTGCACCAAACTGGTATTCAACTATTCTGAAAATGTTCGCAAAGTTCATTATTTCTTCTTTGTTTTTTCAATCAGAATTGCCTGCATTAAAAAAAAAAAAATCTTTGATTACATCTGACTTTACACTTGTTCACAGAATTATGAATCTACTATCACAAAGACCTCCTTGTTCTCCACGAACTGGACACGCAACCACAGTTCCTTTGCTTCTGAAGTTGAGAGAAATCTTCTTCTTCACTTAAAAGGGTGGTATATTTCCCTTCAGTTGTTGATCTTTCTGAAAGCAAAGCTATTTAGTACAGTTTTGCCATGTTTCTAGTCCAATTTTCAACAATTACACAGGAAATCAAGAACCATTCGATGATCTATATCAAAGTTGCAGAATATTTAGAGAAGCCATGCACATTGCAGCATTTTATGGGATTTATAAGCCACAAACTGATATACTATTGAATGCCTCATTGGATAAAGGTTTGAAATAGGTGCATACAGTGAAGTACGCAACATAGCTGACAGCAAATGTCAGCGTAATCTCAATTACTGTGTCATTGAAGATAAATCCCAGCCACAGAACAGATGCAAATCCAAAAGCCAGGCCAATTCCCAAACTGAATCATGCAAGAAAAAAGAAAATCATAAGAGAAAGTGTATAGCAATCTCATGTATCATAGTTTGAAAGTACTTACGCCCCAAGAGAAACTTGTACTAAGAATTTTATAATGGCCCCCCAACTAAAGCCATGTCCAAGAACCATCCTGTAAAACAGTTGATATACCACTATTGCTGTCCTGAAAATTGAAATCGTTAAATAAGACAAAAAAAATATTAGATATCATTATATAGTAACATTATAACAAAAGGAAAGAAAGAGACTTGCAAGCTAGAACCACATTCATTTGCCCAGACAGAGATAGAATACATTTGAACAAAGTGCTTTAACACAATAAAATATCATTTAAGAACATGTGAAGCTGATCAGGAAATGTGTCCATACCCATCATTCATCAGCGATTCCCCTTCAATTATGGTACTCAATTTTTTGCTAGCACCAAGCTCCTTTAGCAGGGCGACAACAGCTACAGGATCAGTAGCACTAAGAAGGCCTCCAAGCAGCAATGATGTTTTCCAGCTCCAGTTATATGGAAAAATAAGCTACAGTTTGTTATTACTCAACAGTAATTTGCAACAAAACTACCACATGCAGAAAAGTAGAAGTTGGCAAACCTTCAAAACAGATCCAAGAAAAAAGGTTGAAATGAGTACTCCAGGCCCAGCAAGTAGCAACATTTGTACCATACACCTCTGCAGTGTGAAATTGTGCTCAACTAATCACATTAAGGTTGGTGATTCGAGCAACTTAAGATAATAACAAGCTTTTTTTTATTCTTTTCCAAGCAAGGGAGGGGTGGGACTCAAAAAGCGAGGAGGGGGAGGGGGATTTGAACCTAGGACTTCTAATTCTTGGGGCACAATCAAGACAGTTAGAGGACACACTACATAGACATTGAAAGATTTTTAAAAAAAAAATTAATTTCAGTTTCTAGAGATAACCTTATTATTACCTTTTTAAAGTCACTGAAATATTACAGTCAAAATCTTAGTCTTCCTACAGACCCTAATGGTATCTTTATATTTTAATAGATGGAAAATAAGTAATTCAACAGTCAAAACTTATATGACCACCATAACACGTAAAAGCATTTGGTGATGCCATTAAATACCAAGACCTTTATGAAGACTTCATCTATCTAACAGTCAAATGTGACAGCATGGAGGTTCATACAACAGTTCAGAAGGCTTGCCACCAACTATTCTACATCTTATGATATTTCCAGATATTCTACATAGAAAATGGATGTGTGAGTGAAAGATGCAACTTATTACAAGGAAAAGCAGGAGACAACATGTGGTGCTCAGACCTACTGTTGAAACAAAGAAAAAGCAAACCAATCTACTTTACCCAAAGGTGCCATACTATTAAATGAATATGCAAATCCAACCGGAAAGCACTCAATGCATCTTTAAACTATCAACCTTGCTTAATAATTGCTGGAAATTCTCTCCTCAACCAGGGAATTAAGGGCAGAGAAGTCATCATCATTTGTTACAGGTATTACAAGTGAATAAAGACAAACTGCAATCCACTATCTAATATGAGTACAAATGCGAAGATATTGATCAATGACTTCCTGCAACTTTTAAGACAGTAGGGAATGAAGAATGAAAGGAAGAGGCCAGGCAAGGGGAATACAGAAAACTCTATCTGCAGCATCAAGACACTGGAAAAGAAAGGAGAGGAAAGTAGACTCCTAAACGAGAAAGGGTAAAAGAGTAGAGGAAAGTGGTTGCCCAAGCATCTCTTTTGGATTCAATATGGAAGGAAAGGTAGGGCAATGCAGGACACATTGTTGATTTGAGGAAGGAAAAGAGAGGAAAAGATGATGTGATACTTATGTTTTTATTCATGATTTGAATAAAAATGTAATGATGTAAAAGATATAACAGGATGTTTTATATTTTGAATGTAAATTCGCAAAACTTTGCTTTCCTTTCCCTCGATCTCCACCACGCTTCGACGGAAATCAACCATAAACAAAATGACTAGGTCGTATGCCTCCGTATATGTCATTTTCCTCCTCAAAAATCAATCCAAGCACAAAATACCTAACTCCTCCTAATCTTTTTCTCCATTCCCTCCAATTCCTTCATTCCAAAGGATGCCTAAGAGTTTAAAGGCCAAAATTTTCAAAAGAGAAAAGGTTTCAATACTGATATATTTGAAGTAAAACAAAATGCTAAAGAACCTTTATCTGGTGCACTTCCATTGAAAAGGAACTCTCAAAAAGAAGTGCAGGAAGAAAAACAGCCAAGAGAAGGTCAGGATCAATCCTTGCCCCTGCAGAGAACAGATGTTAAATCATTCCTACAACGGGTAGTTACAAATCTTAAAGTGTAAGACATGAAATAATTAGAAATTGAACTCACAAAGACGAACGCCATCCCCAATCTTTCCCAGCCGGTGCCTTGTTCCATATTCTGCAAAAGGGATGCATCAATAAGAAATCAAATATCAGGTTAACAAATATCAATCTTGCTATCAATCATAGCAAGTGGAATATCAAACTAGTTTCATATAAAACCACTGAAGATGGGATTTTTAAGTGGAGCTCTTGGCAAAAAATTAAGTAAACAAACTTTAATATGACAAATTTTATCAGAAAGAAAGTAATAGTGGCTTCAATTGGTTGCACGCACCCTTTTAAACATCCACAGAAGAAATTTGCATTTAGTTGCTCCCTTCAATAATCTTCCAAATGACACAGAAATCACAAAGGTAATTATTTGGAGGATAACAAGACATGGTGTAATATTACACAGCCATATCTACCTATTTAATCCAGAAGTCATTTTTAAAATGCAGCCATATGAAATTTCATTATATATGAGCTCAATTTTACTAAAGAAAATAATGATGATTGCTTTGCTTTAGGACAACCATAGAGAGCAGGTCATGTACTAGTGCCAAACGCTTGATTAATTAGATCACTTTTCCATCTCAAGCTCAAGTTATTTAATTATGCATTGACATCGAGTTTGAACATCAAAAACTTAGCAAAACAGCTTAGAAACCATCTTGATTGTTAAGTTTGTGTTGAACATAAATCTTTTTAGACAACTTAATATTTTTTTAATCACAAACTCAACCCTACCTGGAGCATGAATAGCAATCAAACAAGAACAAAGTAGAGACAGACATCCATACTGAATTTTTTTTGATCCTGTTTAAGCATGCAATTAAGAGTGAAAAGCATGAGGCAAGATAAAGCACTGAAACATCATGCCTCAATTGATACACAGCAGCAATAGTAAAGGTTAGAGTTACGCATTAAATGTCCGTGCATGTCCACAGAAAGACTGGATATAATTAACAAAATAGTAAATCGAAAAGAAAGGCACATTTTCCCTCGGACTCTTATTCACAAAGTACCAGGAGAGTCACTGTAAGAAAGCAATCTGAACCTACTTGTAACACCTCCTAGTTAAATCATAAAGATATTCCATGCATCTGAACCCACTTGTGATACCTCCTGCAGTAATCCCTACCTAATATTCCTTTTCTGTCCTATACTAGACCAATAATACCAAAGGCAGTGTCTCATAGAGCTCTTCACCTGAAACATTTCAAGCATCCCGGACCCCAAAAGTCAGTGTTCACCAGCTAAAAACCACACCAGCCTAGGTGTTGTGACTCTTTGAACTTGCAACACTAACCATCACAATCTCCTCCAAAACCATCATATTATCCATAATATCTTTAAAGTAGAATCAGAAAGTTCACTGACAATGTAATAGACACCTTCTATTGCAATATGGCAACTAATCTGAGCTGCCAAAGTACATTGCAAATGTGTGTAAGAGCACTAAACTGTAGAACATCTCCATGAAAGATATATCATATATTCCCTCACCCCAATTCCCCCAAAAAGCCAAAACTATTAAACATTTATTCCCTGCAGCCAAGGTTGGGTGCATTTAAAATTAAAACAAGTATACAAAATGAAGAGAAAAATTGATAAGTCAAAGACTTTGAATAAAGGACACAAGACAATTGTATATTTGCAACACTTGGGTTGTAACTTTTTAGTTGAGAAAAATCTTTTGTTCTTTTTTTTTTTCCCTGTTGTTTCCTTTGTCTATATGTACACATATAACTATTAAAAATTCAAGGCAAATAATATTGATGAACTGAACAAAGCCCTAGCTGAAATCACTGAAAATATACACCTCTCCCAGCAGTCAGTTCTCTGATAAAATCATCCTACTTTGTATTTTTTCTAGACTAAGAGACCAAGCAAACAATCAAAGTTTCAGAACAGGCAAAACGTGTAATTTAATACAAAGAAATTTAGGGAAAGATTGTGAAGATCATTAGACAAGGCATATGTGGTGTTGCCTAGGATTTTCTCGAACTATGGTCTTTTAAAACTCAACAGACTAGAGTAATAATTCGCTTTCCTCACTTGACTAAGAGAAGATATAGATGAAAAGTTCTAAGCATAATAGGATGAAGGCAGAAAACCTGGACTTCAGAACACAGAAAAATGGTATTGAAATCAACTGAATCAATGTGAAGAAACAAAATCCAAGAATCATAATGGACCCTCTTAAAGACCTAAATCAGCACTGTTAAGAGTTGAGAAAAAATAAAAATTTAAAAAAAAAATTAAAGAAAAGCTAAATCCAGGTAGTTAATCTAGTGAATGAAGGAGTGACACAAAGTATTCTGAAAATCAAATGGCAAAGAGGCTCTTGAGGGTCTAAATAATTCTGACTAGAAAAGGAAAACAGAGGCAATAGGAAAAGGAGGACTGCAAGATGCCCTTTGAATAATCTTCTCCATCTTCAGGACATTTGTCCATCCATCACTAAAGCACTCTTCTCGTTTGTTAATTGACTGACTTGTTAATTTCCCTTACTATATAGGAAAAGATAAAAGGTAATCATAAATCAATGTAGAATGTAGATTCCTCAGATATACCAATGATCTACTAATTGAAAAGCTTAACCTGTTAGACAAAAGGGGATCAACCATTTATCACCTCTTAGGCCCTTTCCTCCAAATAGGATAAAAGCTTAACCTATTGGATAAGAGAGTAAAGTTCTGGCAAGCATTACTCAGCCACATACAAGCCAGAATTTTGTTAATTCGGCAAGCATTACTCACAGCTGGCAGTAGTAATGGAACCCAATATTGCCTATTTTGGCATCAACAGATCTTTAATCAAGCTGCATATGTTTATTCAATGAAAAACTCTCATTCTTGAAGTCATTCTTAGATCTCCTTATGCATATGAACACTTTCAAGCCCCTAAACCCAAACAAAAAGATATATGCCAATAAAACCAGTACATATTCTTTCTAATTAAGAATATTATTTTAATCTTGCACAAAATTTTTTTAAGGTAAAATAAATATCTGTAGCTGAAATGCACTTTGTCATTAGGACAGACAACCGTCAAAAAAAAAACTCTGTGATCTAAACTTCCATGTCAATCCAATCTGACTTTAATGCTTCAACCAAAACCAAAGTAAAAAATGACTAAAAGGGCAGTCTTGGAGCCCTAGCATATTAAAAATGGGCATAATTTTCGACTATCTATTATTAGAAAGAGCATTTGTACTAACTTCTGTACAAAATGAATGCACTGTTTATACTAAGCAGTACATTTTTTTGTACAAAAGTCAACGCGGTTGTTCTTAATCATTGTAAGAAGGGTTTCTCCGGCAAGTGAGGCACGAGTAAAATCCAAATTTTACAACCCCTGAATTGTAATGCTTCACTCAGAAAGATTCACACTTTTGCAGAAAAGTTGACACGGAGAAAATAATAATAACATGAAGAACAACAACAACAACAAACCTTTTTATCAAGAGTTTTAAGACACACAACAAGAAGTGGGTCCGTACTATTTGTTTACACAATTTGAATATTCTACATTAAAGCTTACACTGGAATTTTATGGTGGCGTACCCTTTTTTGCATGTCAAGACTTTTATTAATTAGGGCTCCAATCATGTTCATTTTCACTAATTTTTCCAAAAACAACGAGGTAGATATAACAGAATCCCAATAACAATAAAACCAATTGAGCACCGCATTTTTTTTACAATCACACACACAAACACACCCTGGAACATATATCTCGGCATAAAAGCTAGTAATAGAAAGTCTAGAAGAAACACCTAAGGATCCGAGGCCGATTCCGAGAACAAGCAAAGCAACAGTATACGGAACTCTGGTGCCTCTGAGCACATGCCTGCAGGCAATGCCCAACACCAAGCTGATTCCGACGAAGATCACCGCGTCCGTCGGATTCGAAGACTCCGCCGAAGAATTCTCATCCAATATTCTAAACGGCAGAATCTCTTCCGCCGACAGAATCGACGCCATTTCTCCTAAAAATCCCGTCAATTCAACACCAAATTAGATGCATACTTCGTAAACTATACAAATCTACTCGTGAAAATGTCTCTGAGAGGAGAGCTCACCTTTTGGTTCGGCTCCGATTGGATTTCTAGCGTGTGTTGTGCGTGTAAGAGGAGATGTGTAACTGGTTTTGCTTCAGGAGCAGGTGGAGGAGGCTCAGGCTCTTTGACTTCAGCTTCTCAGCTATCAGCATTAAATTTTTTATACGGTGCTGATATAGATACGTACGCAAATGACCGTCAGAAGAACGGGCGCGAACAACTGTTTTGTCTGTTGCGTGCAAAATGTTTCCAGACGGTTAATTCTCATCTTTTTAGTTTTTACAGCTTTATTACTTTTCTGGTTATGGTTAGTCATTATTAAATACGTGTCCTGTGTTATGGTTAGTCGTCGGTATTAATTATATACGGTGTGAAGGAGATATAAATTAAGTTATCTAAGGGGAGGTATTAATTATGTGTCGTGTGGAAGAATGATGAATTAAGTTATACAAAGGGAAGAACGTAGCACTTACACTAAATTTATCAAAAAATATATATATATATGTTGTCGTGAACCAGTCACAGTGACTAAAAGAGGGTATTTAAGAGTTTTCACTGCTCAATTGAGAGTGAAAGGGATGTAAAAGGAGATAAGAGTGTTAAACAAAAAAAATTACATGTGGTCTTAATCTTCGATGTTGTTAGGTTGAGTATGAATCAAAGGCCTCAACAATTATCATCGATAACTGCACTTCACATTGTAGCCACAAGTGGAGCAAATTTAGGCGTTGTTTGGATTCCACTTGTAGTGGAAAAATTTTTTTTTTTTTTTTTGGGTTTTCGTGAGATTATTCCATTTCACATTTTCCAATTAACATTTAACCTTATATGCATCATATCTTTAAAAAAATGCTACAATAATTGTTTTACGAAAAACAAACTTTCTAAAAAATACAATCCAAATCGGCTATAGCACAGTAAATTTTTCTTTGATTAAAAATTTGTGCCTTAAAATTTTGTGTACTTTACATATCATTGTGTTAGTGTCTGTTTTTATTGTTCTAATACCTAAATATTTTCACACTAGTATCTATATTGCACGATACGATTGGGACGGATCATTGTAACGGCTCCTCATCTCCTTAAGTATCTAATACGACACGATGCAGTTGTGGTGAAAACCGGAACAATATGCGGGTGTCGGTCTTTATAAGTAGTGTCTGATTTTTTTAACACCCTTATTGTAAAGTTCTAGAAGTTAGTTGTAAAGTTCCACAAATAATCCGTGATAAGCTACATTTTATTAACAGCAATATTTGTTCTAGCCCCTATAATTGAGGAACCTTCTGGTCCTATCACCTATGGGAATCCAAAGATCCATCCAAAGGGTGCAAAGTTCTTAGGATTTCACATGAACTCATAGTTTTAGAAAGTCAAATTGTGGCATATTGTCGTATGGAAATCAACAAAACCATCATTGAAAAATGAAAAATTTAAAATGCAACATAAATTGGTTAAGAGAGGAAAATCAAAAATCATTTGAAAGAAGTACTAGTGTTTTGTTGAAATAATTGTTTGAGATCACACGATATAATTTGGAAACTGAGAATATAAAACTTCAAAATTCATAAAAACAACATAAATTTTTAGAAATTTGTGAATAGGCTAGGGGCATTGTTTATTGATTAAGATAGTTAATTACTTATTTTGTCAAAAGACTTAATCGCCCTCATTGCTATATGGACTTGCAGTTTGGTGAAGATAAGTGCATATAAAGTTATATGCAAGACAATTGTTATATACAAACATGCAAATTCAAATACGCACTTATTAGCATGTGTACAACAGATACAAATTTGTATATTGCTAAATATATGCAGTCATATATCACTACACCTGTAACAGAAAGTTCAAGGGTTCGAGTCATCACAAGATAAGTGAAAAATCACTGTTGATTCTCTTTAAAAAAAAAAAAAAGAATGTGCATATTTCAATTGATGTACATGAACATGAAATATGAGTGTATATGCACATACGAGTACTCGTACATGCCTACATGTTCAATTTCATAATTTTGCCTGCAACATTAATTTATTTGCGTATGAACAGCATTCAAAACGCTATCCCTAAATTTCCTCAAACTCATACCCTTTTGATAAATAATGAGTCTTCATATTATTTTTTCCTCAAACTTTTCCCAAGCCTATACGCTCTTTGGGTGAATTTTGAAAGAAGGGTAAATTACATGGTTCTATCTATTGCTATATAACTCTCTAAACATTTCAAAATATCCATTTCACCCCTTTTAATTTTATCTAAACTGGAAATTTAATAGAAAATAGTCCGTGTGACATTATTAGTTGAAATACTAGTAGTGCCCTTACTTAAATACTGAATCAAATGACCACTTAGCCATCTTGTACAAAATCGTAGGCGGATTATGTGGACAAATATAAAAATTATAAGGAGATAAAGTGGATATTTATGCAAATCACAAAAGGATTATTATGATTTCATCACACGCACTTTTAGAACGCATGTAATCTAATCGCTATAAGTAACTATGCAATCCATCTATTTTCCACTTTATATAAAATTGTAGATGAGTTACGTAGATATTTTGAAATCTTAGGAGGGTAATTTGACACTGTACCACGTAGGGAGTTATATGTAATTGACTATTGAAAGAATGAGACGGGGTCTCAATATAGCATAAGCTAGTTGTATTAATACTCCTTATCTATTAACAGTTGCTTTTACTATATTATAGGTTAGGTTCATGCGCTCCTCATTTTTTTTATTTTAAAAATTAATAAATTTTGGGGTTGCCGCTCTGCGTTTGCCAAAAAAAAAACAGTTTTCGTAGTAATCCCAAAAGCACACAAAAATATATATATCTTTTTTTTTTTTTGAGATTTGGTGTACAAAGTATAGATAATTGCTTCTAGTTTGAAATTTCTGTTATAGCAAAGATATTCATTTTGGATGACAAATTATAAACTCTTAGACATAACATGATGTATAAAATTTATATGCCTATTCATGTTCCTATATTACTGTATGCCCAAGATTTAGCAAGATATAAAATAGGGTATTAGAAATGATCAATTTACATTAGACTGCATTATTAGGCTCACTTCTATCATCACGCCTATTTCGTCTAATATGTAGACGATTTCAAGCAGTTCCATAATTTATTATATATGAAAATCATGGTAATACCAAACAACTGAAAACAGTTGATTGAACCCGAGGAGTTGGGGCCAGCGGTAAGCGGCTGGTAATGCGAGTAGGATGACCAAGGTTCGATCCTCGCTGCGCTCCTGCGATAAGCTCCATGGCCAGGCCTTCACCCCTGAATAAAAGTCAGACTCTGCGGGCGTGTGACAGCCCCACCTCCCACTAAGGCAAACCAAAGGGGTTGGTGGGCTGCCTGCCTGGGTCTCGCCAGGACTCGAGCATTCAAAAGTACTAACTCTAAAGGATAATTCTAAAGTCCACATTAAAAGAGAGATAAGAAACTCTAAAATTACAATAATTAAGCTTGATACATATAATTGTAAAATTTAAAGCACTTAAAGTCTCGAGCCATAATCATATACATTCCCATGAGTTAAAAATACACAAAACCATAAGAATATACAATCCATTCTTCTACACTCGGGACAAAACCAAAAGCAGTTACTAGACCTAACTAAGTCTCTGGATTCTCGTCACCTGTTAAGGAAAAATAAAAGGGGAATAGGGGTGAGATAAAACCTCGTGAATTTCCAAAAGGTCATGCACAGGCATAAAGCGAAGTAAATAACATAATTGAAACAAGTAAATTACACACAGAAACACGCAAGGAGGATACGGGAGCTCTCAGGAGCTCAGGTCCACTTCGCACGATCAGTTCACGTAGTCGGCACTCCGTCGACTTTTCAATCCATGTAGACGACTCTTTACTACCAATTCCTTCCACCGAACAACCCCCTATACCGGGCCCGCAATCCTAACACTTAAACACTTACTACTCAAGGGACGCGGCCAAGAGTAGTTTCAAACACTTTATACACACTTTCCCTTCTAGTGTGTATATATTCATGCAAAATAATTTAAATTACCTACTCTACTTAAAAGGGGGCAATAAAGTATACCCTCCCTAAGTGAATGGTTTAACACTTCCAAATTCAGGTATTTCACACAATCACGTAAGGGCATTCAATGAAAACAAGTAACATGCATTGGAAACTCACCGACAAAGTAGATCTCGGAGTTCGAGTTTGGATCACTTTGCAATTCAGCACCAACGCCTAGAATATTTAAAAAATAATGAAAATAAGTTTCTAGTTTATTAACCAAATCTTGTTCAAGAAGATCAAGTTCAATAACTTCCTACTTGAGTAGAAATTTTTGAAAAAATGTAACTTGAGTTATATAAGTCCAAATTTGTGCAAGCTTGGTACCGTTGGAAATCTCATTTAAAGTTTTAAAACTTTGTAGAAGGCACCAAGATAAAATTCTGGACAAAAGCTGCCCAGAATTTCGATTAAGAAACTGCTACAGTACAAAATAGAACATAACAGGTTGGTTTTCTAGCCAATTTGAAATTTCACCAAAAATTGTAGGAAATGAATTGGCCTTTAAAATTTATAAAGTTTAAAATCCTATGTATGAAGTTTCAAACACCACCGACGGCACTCGATTCTGACTCTCGAGCAAGAAATTATAACTGTTCAAACATGGTTGGTTCAAAAACCTGCGTTTTCTGAAATCCAGTTTTACATGGTAGTATTTGGAGCTTCTTTTGAGTGACGAATTCTTACTCAAAAATCACCAATTTTGGTACACTAACTATACCATATATAGATTATGTCCACACCAAAACTTAGCCAAAAACTCTCACGAGAAGACAGTGTTTTTAATGCTCAAAGTTGGCTCAGCATCCTTACTCCCAATCTGCCCAGTTTTGGTATTCTTCTTCTCGTCACTTCTAACCTATCTAAACTACCACCAAATGACCCCATTTTCGAAACCGACATAGGTTTAACCTTCCTAAACCTAATGGTGATAAAAAATGATGATGGCTTTTGTCAAATTTTAGCACAAAACTGACCCAAGATTTCGGACAGCAGCTCTTCCAAATTTTCCAGATTTTGGTTCCAACTCAACAACCATTATTACTACAACTTTTAGAGGGCTTTTGTGGGAAACTTTAACAACTTAAACCTCAACATTTTAAGCATTACATTTAGTCTTCAAGCTTGCAAAAACGCAGCCACAAAATAGGGAAATCATAGCAGGATTTTCTGCCAACACTTAAGCTTTCAAAGCAGAATTTTCTCATGCCATTCTTACTAAAACTTTGAGGGGCTTTTGTAGAGAAAATTAACAACTCAAAGTTCATCATTTAAGCACTAGAATCAGCCCTTAAACATACAAAAATTGCAGCCACAAACATTAAGGGAAAACAGCAAATTTTCATCCCCCCATTTCCTCCTCTCCATTCGGTTTTCCCCTTGAGGTTTTTCCTCCAATTTCAACCACAAATTCCAACATCCACACACACACACTTCACCATTTTCATGCTAAGAAGCAAATTCACATACTTGTGGGATTCCAAGAGCCCACTCAACAACCATAATCAACAAATGCTTAATAATAATGAAACTTAACAACTAAACTCCAAGAATCAAACTTAAAGCTCATCATCTTAAGGGTAGGATGATTACCTCTCCCTCTTGTTGCTTGAGCAAGATTAGGAAGCCCAAAATCCACCACCCAAAGCTCCCCCTTTCCACCACTAAGAGTCGGCCAGCCCTCCCCTTCAAGTTCTCCAAGTCTTCAAGTCTTCTAAGCAAGTGTTTTGCAAGGAAATGGAAGGCCTTCTTTGAGAGGAAGATGGAGCAACAAGATCAGCTGAAATGGAGGGCTTGAAGAGGAGATGAGAAGCTGTTTTTGCTAAGGAAAAAGAGAGGAAAGAGCTGGCTGGAAAGTGGAAGAAAAGGGAAAGAAAATTTGGTTGTTTGGTCATAAAGCT
This sequence comes from Gardenia jasminoides, assembly GCA_013103745.1. Classification (NCBI taxonomy): domain Eukaryota; kingdom Viridiplantae; phylum Streptophyta; class Magnoliopsida; order Gentianales; family Rubiaceae; genus Gardenia; species Gardenia jasminoides. The sequence goes on from CM023105.1 coordinate 26,139,901, forward strand.
TTGACAAGACATAAAGCCCTAATTCAAGGGTTATTATCTCATTTAAATTTCCATGTCTTACAATTCAATTTGGAGGAAGTAGAATAACTAATTTAGCTAGGAGATTAAAGGGGATAATCTCGGTGAGGAGAGAGAAAGGAAGAGGAAAAATTTAAAGTGGATTGGAGGAAATTAATTGGATAAATATTCGCAGGTTAAAATCCTAACTTTCGGAAAATTTGTCCAACTAGGTTTTAAGGTTTCAAAACCCTACTTAATCTCACCTTTACTAATTCACTTATAGTCCCTTGATTATATTCTTAACCTACGAGTGATCATCCTTATATTCTATCGCTACATCACTCACTGCCCGAATTTTTACCTTGAAAAACGTGTTTTCTCATTTCTCACTAATTAATACTAAAAGAGCAAATTTTGAAAAGATAGACGAAATACTGAAAATCTACGAGAAAATATGTGTGAAATGAAATTTAAATCACCCAAAAATAAAAATAAATAAATAAATTGAATTTCCATTTAAATTTTTTGAAAAATATGTTTGAGTACGATATTAAAATAGTCAAACAAATTAATGTTAATAATAACAATTTTGTTATGAAATAATTATCTGTATTGATGTGGATGTCCATTTATATTCCCAAGAAGATTGATACATGTATTCCCCATTAGATTCATTGGTACATTAATGTATCCTCTCGTAGTTCGTTAGTTCATCTATAGAACTACTAAATACATGTACTTGAAGTACTAAATTCATGTATAGATATTTAATAGGATTCATGTACCTTTGATCTTAGTTTGCCTATAAATAGAGGTATCCTAACCTCACTTGTAACTACAACAAGAACTTCTGAGCAATACAGTTAATAATAGAAATTCTCTACTTCTCTTTCTACTCTACTTCTCTTTCTACTTGATATTAGTATTAGTTTTATAACACGTTATCAGCACGAGTCTCTACCATTGGGCATATATGTATCACAAATCTCTGTCACTGGAGCCATGACATACAGCTTCATCCAAGCTGCATAGAACGGATTGACTTATAGTCACCTGCTGAATTCTATGCGGCAGATGATTCGGAATGCCAAAGTTGGAACACATTGAAATGGACACATTTCAGCTCTTTTAAGAAAAATATTGGGCACAGACTTGTCACGGGTTAGCACCAACACGCCCACAAATCATTACTATATGATGTCTGCCCATCTAATTTGCTCTCTATATGATTGAGTTGTTACAAGAAAATACTTTACTATTCATTGCAAAAGCACTAAACTTGACGTGTAGAAATCAAAAAAGGCCTTGGGGAAGCATGTCATTAATAGCAGGGGATTAAAAAATATATCTATTTCAAAACCAGTCGTATGCCGTTCTACATGTATGCGAATTATTTGATTGGCTTAACTAAAAAGAAACTTCTTGGAAGACACAAATGAAAAAGAAAAAGGCGTGAAATTCTAGACTTTTTGTTTCTACTATTTTAAATTTAAAAGTGAACCTTTTATATTGCAAATGATCCTTAGCTAGTACGGTGTAACAAATGTCAATCTCTTCCTAAGTGATCATTTGAGCATCACATGAGCTTCTAGTTGTATGTACTGCTGTTTGCATGTGCTTGTGATTGTGAACTCATTTAGAGCTGATTGGATGCTTCTATTGTTGCTTTTACTTTTTCGCACCTGATTGTTGAATTCAATTCTGTTTATTTATTTTTATTATCAACGAATTATTTATTATGAATATTAGATGGTAAAATATATCTTGATAGAAATAAATTTTAAAGGCATTATTTATAGAAAAAATGATGCATAAGGATTCGTTTATCCTTTAAGAGAAAAGGATCTGACCGCCTGAAGATGGTCAAGATCTGACCACCTAAAAATGGTCATTCTTATAAAATTCGATATGATAAAGTTATCGAATGCTGCAAGTTATTATGTGGAGAAAATATCACTAATATAGATATGTGAAAAATGTATTCTCCATATTTTACTCCTCGAATATGCTCCTGAAGTAGCAATATCGAGAGAATGAATTTGAGAAGTATTTTGAATCTATTACATGCCTTTGTTTAAAATCCAATTTAATGGATCTAGTCCATTCCCTGAAATGAATGCGACTTAAATTATGACTATAGTCATGATTGTAGATGCAGTTAAGATAGATATATACCACCTAAAGTGGGATAATGATAAGAAAGAATGCGAAAAGAAAGATCCCAAAATAAATACTATTTATATAGTATTAAAGGTCATTAGTTACGTATATATCATATAACTAAATATTTTATTGACCTTTATCAATCATCATAAACAAACACCCTGAAGGTGTAAATTGATTGTGCAATTGATGATAATAATAATCATATTTTCTTCCTGAAGAAGAAATTGATGCCAAACCCTGGATATTTATTTAGAATTTGGTTAATTGTTATTTATGAATTTTTATTAATATTTACATTTATTTGTAAGTTTCGTTATTAATTCTTCCTGAAGAAGAACATTTCTTTATTATTTCTTCCTGACGAAGAAATTGTTGTGCTATTTTATTATTTCTTCCTGAAGAAGAAATATTTCTTTGTTATTTCTTCTTGAAGAAGAAATGGATATCAAATATTTGGGATTAAAAATTATGGTGATGATAATGTATGTCTCATTGATAGTGCTCCTATGCACATTATATTCCTGTCTGAGAATAGGAGAGATAAATACAATCAGTGATGGTGGTAAAATAATTAAAAATTTCAGAAGAACCACCACCGTATTTCTCCCAGAAGGAGTAAAGTTTTTAAATGATGTACTATTCTCTTCCAAAGTCTCGAAGAAATATATTGAATCTAAAAATATCCACTGAAATGGATATTATTTCGAAATACAAAATGAGACAATAACAAATATCATCAAGTGAGATAAAGATTGATTATACTATAAAACCATTCAAAGGTGAAATGGTTATTGTTATAGTTGTCTTTATTCTCATTTGATTAAATCAAAATCATCACCTACTGTGAACCAGAAGTTTACTGATCCCAACATATTTATGATTTGTCAAAAATAAGAGCCGACAATTATTCATACATACCCCCTTGTATTATCGGTGACTCCAATAGAAATTTATGTCGGAAGTGAAATCACCCTTTACAATTAGAAATGATGAAATATTGATGGGTGATCTATTTATAAATTGAAATTGTATACTTCCCGACATTAGGGGGAGGAATGATCAACCGAAAGGAAATCATTTGAAAAATATTATTGGATCTCCTTGATTTTCATACCAAATAATGTGAACTGGAAGTTCAATAGATTACTTATTTGCAATAAATTGCAAATCAATTATCAAACATATTTATCGACTCCAGAAGAGTCATTGAATTGAATATTCCTGCAGGAAATTTTATAGTCAAAATTGATGTCCCTGAAGGACACGTACAAGTGCTACAAATGAATTTAAGACCGGTCTACTAAAATAACACATTTTGATTTCAAATATCTCCGGAGATGAAATAGATGTCATGACAAAGTTTAACCTCCTGAAGAGGTCGCTCCTGAAGAGCTGACTCCTGAAGAGTTTATTCCTGAAAAGAATGAACTACAGAAAATTTGAAATTGGAGCCTAAATGAAAAGAAGTTATATATTGTGTAGCACTTGACATTATGAAAGAAAATGAGAATCATGACAATATATCGGTTGATTAATGTCGGTGAAGAATTGATTGGTCAAAATAGAAAGATGCGATCCAATTTGAATTGGATTCACTGGCTGAAAGAAAAGTTTTTGGACCTGTAGTCCAAACACCTGAAGGTGTAAAACCAGTGGGATATAAATGGGTATTTGTGAGAAAAAGAAATGAGAAAAATGAAATTATAAGATATAAAGCAAGACTTGTAGCCCAAGAATTTTCACAAAGATCTGGATTTGATTATGATGAAACGTATTCACCTGTAGTGGATGCGGTCACATTTAGATATCTTGTGGGTTTAGCAGTGCATAAAAAGTTAGAAATGCGTCTAATGGACGTAGTCACTGCTTATTTATATGAAAATCTTGATAATGATATTTACATGAGAATCCCTGAAGGATTCAACATGCCTGAAGCATGTAAATCAAACCCTAAAGATATTTATTCTATTAAATCACAAAGGTCTTTGTATGGGTTTAAACAGTCTGGACGTATGTGGTATAACCGACTCAGTGAATGTTTGATTAAAGAAGGTTATACCAATGACCCAATATGCCCATGTGTTTTTATAAAGAAAGATGGGTCAAATTTTGTAATAATTGCGGTATATGTTGATGATCTTAATTTGATTGGAACTCCTGAAGAGATCCAGAAAACTGTTGAATATTTGAAAAAGGAATTTGAGATCAAAGATTTTGGTCAGACAAAATTTTGTCTTGGTTTACAAATTGAGCATTTAGAAGGTGGAATTTTTATCCACCAAACTGCTTATACTCAGAAGGTATTAAAGCGATTTTATATGGATAAATCATATACATTAAATACCCCAATGGTCGTCAGATCACTTGATCCTAATAAAAATCCTTTTAGACCACGAGAAAAAAATGAAGAGATACTTGGTCCTGAAGTACCATATCTCAGTGCAATTGGGGCATTAATGTATCTTGCTAATTGCACAAGGCCAGATATATCATTTGCTGTGAATTTATTAGCAAGATTTAGTTTCTCTCCAACTAGACGACATTGGAATGGTATTAAACACATTTTTTGCTATTTCCGAGGAACAATTGATCTTGGCTTATTTTATTCAAATAAATCTAGACCTGAATTGATTGGTTATGTTGATGCTGGGTATTTATCTGACCCACATAAAGTAAGGTCTCAGACTGGTTATCTATTTACATGTAGTGGTACAGCTGTTTCATGGCGATCTACAAAACAATCAATAGCTGCCACTTCTTCTAATCATGTTGAAATAATAGCAATTCATGAGGCCAGTCGGGAATGTATTTGGCTAAGATCAATGACCCACTATATCCGAAAGAGTTGTGGGTTATCCTCTGAAAAAGAAAATCCTCCGACTGTATTATATGAGGATAATGTAGCTTGCATAGTTCAATTAAAGGAAGGATATATTAAAGGAGATAGGACGAAACATATTTCACCAAAATTTTTTCTTTACTCATGATTTACAAAAGAATGGTGAAATTGATGTGCATCAGATCCGATCAAGTGATAAATTGGCAGATTTATTTACCAAGACATAACCGACTACAACGTTTGAAAAATTGGTGAAAAATATTGGAATGCGTAGGTTAAAAGATCTCAAATGATGTTTGAATCAGGGGGAGAAAATACACAAGAATAGTGTACTCTTTTTCCTTCACTAGGGTTTTTGTCCCACTGGATTTTTCCCTAGTAAGGGTTTAACGAGGCATATTCTTTGTGTGATGGACATCCAAGGGGGAGTGTTATGAAATAATTATCTGTATTGATGTGGATGTCCATTTATATTTCCAAGAAGATTGATACATGTATTCCCTATTAGATTCATTGGTACATTGATGTATCCTCTCGTAGTTCGTTAGTTCATCTATAGAACTACTAAATACATGTACTTGAAGTACTAAATTCATGTATAGATATTTAATAGGATTCATGTACCTTTGATCTTAGTTTGCCTATAAATAGAGGTATTCTAACCTCACTTGTAACTACAACAAGAACTTCTGAGCAATACAGTTAATAATAGAAATTCTCTACTTCTCTCTCTACTCTACTTCTCTCTCTACTTGATATTAGCATTAGTTTTATAACAAATTTTTAAAATAATAAATATTAATAATATTAAAAATAAAATTTTGAGCCCCTCACAGGGCGCACTCCGGGCCGAATCCGGATTAGTCCGAAAAAGATATCGGATGGTTATACCAAAAAAGAAACAAAAAAAAGAAAACAGTTGATTGCCAAAAATTGAATAGCATTAAAAGCTACTAGGTAATATAATCGTGTGCAAGTCAAAATATGAACTAAGCAAATAATGTGTCTGCACGTATATAGTTTGAACTAAATTTCTCGACAATTTTTTATTTTGAGTTGTGATTATTATACCGATAACTTTTGAGAAATTCATCTTTAAATTATATTACTGGTTTTGGTGCACCTTATGTGTGATTATTTTAAAAATCTGAATTTCTTGCCTTTTTTTAAAGGAATTTGTTGCAGTATATTGAAAATTAGAGTGGAGATACAAAGGGAATGTGAGTAGTTTGAACACTAAATATAAAGGATATTTTTGGTATATCATAAATTGTCAAAATTTGTTTTGGCCAAAAGGATGGCTCTTGCTTTACAGTTTATACATAGTAAAATTATGCTTAAAATCCTTTTTTTTTAATTTCTAATAAGGAGAGAGCGGAATTTAAGAAGCGGGAAGGAGAATGACTTGTTTAAAATCGACCACCCGTAATTTAAAGCCTTGTTTGGCAGCTGAGTTTTTTACCAGGTTTGTATGCTGCTAGTTTTTTACCTGCTTTTGCTACAGGAACCTTAAAAAACTTTCAAAGTTTTAATGCAAATTTTTAGCAAGTTTGTATAAAACTTGTTTGTTTCCTACATTATCTGCAAGAATTCTCAAAAAACTCCCAAAGTTTTTAATATAACACCCCCAAAACACATACAAAACTTCACTTCCAAAAATTTTTTCTACAACTTCTATAGTAAACTACAGTAGAGTTTTATACCTACTCCCAAAAAACTCAGCTGCCAAACAGGCCCTGTTTATAATAGTGAAAGAAGTCCTTTAGTAGAATTTGAGTATTTTTCTTAGTTGAAAGGTGCTTTGAAAAGCTGTACGAGCTCAAAGCTGGTCAAAGTTGCGTGCACAAGCGAAGTATCCAGTATCCATGACTGACCTCTCAGAGTTATTTATTTAATTAGTATAAAAGGCTAGAATGTGTGGTACGGCAGGTTTGCTTGGATAGATGTTATTTGTCCAAATTTTTTAACTTGCATTATCGACACAATTTTCAACCACCTTTTTATCTTATATACATCATATTGCATCATCGACACAATTTTCAACCACCTTTTTATCTTATATACATCATATTGCATCATCGACATAATTTTTAACCATTTTTTTATCTCATATACATCACATCAAAAAAGTGTTACAATATTTTTTTTACAAAATTGTTCCAAATAATCTACTATACAAACACATGTTTTTCTCCCCTTTCTGCAAATACAAAGGGAATATTTGGAAAATGGAATACGTAAATTCATCGTTTGTAAGAAAGCTTAGGACTATAATTTTTCATCAAAAAATTTTCATATTTTTTGTGAACTCATTTATTAATCAACTTTTTACGTCACATATACCAAATTATTTACAGTATATTTTCTACAAAAACTCTAAAAAATAGCAATCGAAACAAACCCTTAAGTTCGAGAAAATTTCATAATGAGGTAAGGAGTACTATACATATGTTGTAAAGAAGTCAATACCGTAGGCAAGATTACAGACTTATCGTTATAGGCAAATACAAGCACTCATCTGCATTTTTTAGGTTATATAGGTAGCACAGTTATCAATTCAAATGTACACATTCGGGTGTACATATGCACTATGTATAAAAATCGAAAGTTTAATCCCTAACTACCTTCTTATAATATTAATTCCATAACAAATTGCCTCCACTATTCAAAAAAAGCATAAATTATTCCAACCAAATAGGTAGCATTTATATCAATTCACATGTACACATTTGGACATGCATATTTAGATTCTATTTGTTTAGGTGCACATTGCTACTAGTATACGTTTCTATAGGTTATTTAATCATTTATCAATAAATATATCCGCTACTTTACTCCATAAACAGTAATCTATTTCCTATTTGTTAAATTTTTTAAAGGAAAAATGACCGGCTTTTTAGCTCATATTTTTGGAAAAATCTTTTTTGTGGTCCATTGCTTTTATAATGAAGCAAATTACTCTCTCACATCTTAAACGTGAAGCAAATTTAGACTTTAGAGGAAAAAATTAGAACATCACTCTAATTTCTTCCAAATGTAGCTGCACATAATATGCAAGTGACACTATGTCAACATAAAAAGAAAAAAAATTAAGAATTAAGAATTATAACATAAAAAACACTTGACTCGCAAAATTTTGTAACACCAGAATTTTTAAATTTGCTTAGAAAGAGGGCAAAATTTTGTAACGCCAAAGTTTTTAAATTTGTTTAGAAAGAGGGGTTTGTTTTTTATGTTATAATTTCTAATTTTTTTCCTTGCCTTTTATATTGAGTTGATGTTCTTTTTCACAATAATTTTTACTTTTTAGCTTAATGCTCCAATTTTACCCTTAAAATCTATATTTAGTTGTTACTTTGAGACTAATTTATTTTGTTTTTAAAATATGATGTACTACACTTTATTTTAAAAGTGAGAGACAAAAAAATATTTTCGCCCCCAAAACATGAGTAACGAAACGGGTCATGTTCCCTTCTTTCAAGACTTTGAATTACCATTTTCTCTAGAAAACATTTTTCATTTTTCATAAATATATTTTTGAATTATTTTTTTTATCTTACATACGTCAAATCGTTACAATAATTTTTCTAAAAAAATTTTAAAAATAACAATCCACACACCCGCTAAATTTTTCACTTTTCAGTAGACAACTGTGACCACTGCTTTTTCATTCCGTGAACACTGCTATATGGACGGTCATCAGTCAGTAGACAACTGACTCCCGTCCTGCCTTCGATCCTGTCTAACACATGTTTAGGAAAACATGTCTGAAACTTTCATCCGAATTATTCCGATCATTCACTGGCCAAGGCCCGACATCATTTGCAGACCACCGAATACGAATAATGATAAAATTGGACGCCCGAATCTTTCATATGACAGCCTAATGGGCGATGGACAATGCTGTTCTGCTCAGCAAGTTGGATGGACGAGTGAATACGGAGGTTGCGTGGGATGCTGCTGACCGTTTGTCTACGCCTTTATGTCTTGGTCCAGAGAAATTATTGTATTTGGCTTTTTTTTTTTTTTGAATTTTCCAGAAGTGACACTAATTGGATAGTAGATTATCTTGGAAATATTTTTTTTTAAAAAAATATTATGACACTTTTTTAATGTGATATATGTGAGATAAAATGTTAATTGAAAATTGTGTTGATAATATAAGTAAGCATTTTTTGGACAAATAATAAAAACCAAACAATTTTTTTAGTTACGTAAGTTTGAGCAACTGTTCATCAAATTATCTTTCCATTTGGCCCTAGTCACTTCAGTGTCCTAGCCCTCCTAGATTATTTTGCCCTTTTTCTCCCCTTCTATTCAGGTAAAGGGTTAGGACGGTCTGTCCCAAACAATAAAAGGCTCCAAATTTGTCATTGTGCTCAGAATTCAATTTATAATGATAGGTGAACACAATTAATATGTACGAGATCCATGTGAACAATAACTGGATGTAACTTTTCTTGTTATGGATTACGGGCATGTTTGGTGGGTTTTTCTTTTTCAAGTTTTTGAATAACTTTGGATGTAGGAATTTCAAAAAACTCCTCAATATTTTTAAAATACAAACTTAAAATATCCAAAAATATACAAACAATTTTTCTCTCCTTTCCTTTCTTCTTCTTCTTTTTTCCCCACCTCCACCCACCACTATTGCCACTAGCGACCAGATGCTCTTTTCTTTTTCTTTTTCTTTTTTTTCCCTTTCTTTCTCCTCTTTGTCTCCCTCCCTCTGCTCCTTGCTCTTTCCTCTCTCTTCTCTTAGGAGAGGAAGAGGGAGAGAGGAGGAAGAAGGAGAGGGAGAGAGAGGAGAAAGAAAGAAAAAGGGCAAAAAAAAGGAAGTGCGAGTGGAGGTGCTGGTCAGTGGTGGAGGTGGCAGCTAGTGGTTACCGGAGCAATGGTGGTGGCAAGGAAGAAGAAGAAGAGGGGAAAGAAAAAGAAAAGAAAAAGAAAAAGAAAACTAAAAATTTTTTCAATTTCTTCACAAAGAATTTTTCTTACAACTTCTACAGTAAGTTACAATAAAAGTTTATACAAATACCCAAACAACTTATCACCAAAACAGGGCTTAAGAGTTGTTCAAAAATTCTTATATAATTCATGAACGATTGTACTTGCTAGTATTACTTCTTATCCCTCTTCTGTTTCTAGGGATCTTCTTCTTATAAATAGCTAGAAAAAAAGTAGATTAATTTACAGCTGTTAGATAAACTGTTCTAAACCTTTTTGGAATAGCTCATTAGAATTCTTTGAAGCTAGACAACCCATGATTAGCCTATCATCCTTGATCATATTGAGATGGAAATTATTGTATTTTATATGTAACATAGAGCGGCCGGGAAAAGGAATAAAAGCATGAGCTCAATAAGTATTTAATTAAAAATTTTATCTCAATCGCAAATCTCTCCCTCCCTCCAGTTTCTTCTTGTAGGTTAAAAAAGCTACTTCAAAATCTGCAGATAGTACACATAGCTAATCGTCTTGTCTCTTTTATCTTTCCCCCCCCCCCCCCTAAAGTGACTATTAACTAGCATATTAAGCTGCCTGAAAAACCTAATATCTTAGCAAACTTTGGTATACTTCAAATTGATCTAACAAACCTGAATATCTTTTTTGTCCTTTTTTTTCCTGAGTTGATGAGCTTCTTTTCCCCACAAATTAACACAAACATGCAGTTGCTAGAGTGGGAGTCAAACTGCTGTCCTCGGCAAAACAAGCAAAACGATGAAACCAAATGTACCTCAAAAGAAACACAAACAGTCAACAGTTGGAACTCACTCTGAGGCTCTTGATGGGTACCATTGACCATGCATGCACGTGCAGGATGGTCACACTCTTGAGTTTGTTTGAATAATAGATTATTTGGAATTATTTAGTTATTTAAATAATGTAGCACTTTTTTAATGTGATGTATATGAGATGAAAAGGTGATTGAAAAACGTGTTGATGATGTAAATAGGGAAACAAACCAAATAATTTTGTATCCAAATAATTCAGCACTATTTTTTAACTTAGAGGGACTATTCAAGTGCTAGAGAGTCAAACAGATATGCTTTTCATTTGATTTGAAAAAACATTAAAAAAAATGTAAAATACAAGTGACTAAATTGATGTGATTGTGTAGAAAAATATATCTTTGTGACGCAAACTGATGTGGGATTAAACAAATATTAACTGTCCCCTTTACAAATTTTTGTTGATTGAGGTTCTAACGTGATTGATTCAGCAATTTGTACTATGAAATCATCATCTTATCATATGTTAGGTGGGTACAAAATGGATGCATGCTCAAAGGCTTCGTTGACAAAGCCTAATATTCTTTGTGTTGGGACATTGTTAAGTTTATCTTTTGGCATTTTCTAGTTCAGATAAGATCCAGGGAAGCTTGACCTCCTATAAAAATATGACAACTTCTTAACAATAATAGTAATTAATTGCATACATAAGTTATAAGTAAGGCAGTGAAAGCGAACATTTTCCCTGCCTAATTACTACTAGTAATGAACTCACAATAGGGATATGATAGAAGATACAGTACACTACTGTTTAGCCTGTGATTTTGTCTACCACTGCATGATTTTCTTAATGTTTCAAATTATCATCATATCTCTCATAGTTTTACACTATAAAGTGAGAATTTGACAAAAAATAAAATAAAATAAAGAGCCTCTGTAATTGCTAATTAAATGCCACTATTTCCTTCATTCAATTGAGTATTAAACATAAGAGCGAATAACCAATTTATTAAAATCATACAGAATTATATGGATGCATGCAAATTAATAAGTGGAGCTAAGTGGATATTAAATTCTAATACCATTTTGTTGGCACAAACCTGGGCCAATCTTCTAATCATAGTTGCTGTTAATCCTTTTTTCACTTCATATATAATTACAAGTGAGTTATGTGGATATTTTGAAAGGTTAGGATTGTCTTGTGATAATATATGATAGCACAGGATGATAATTTTTAATTTATGCTAGAAGATAAGATAAATAGTGTTAGCACGAACCTGAAAAAAGTAAAGCTAAGATTACATTGGGGAGTTTACTTGTAATTGTTAATAGCTAATTCTACTACTGCTCAGTAGGATATCACATCATCAAGTCATAATCCTCCTCGGGTGTTCGTTTGCATGCTAAATATTTCTCTTTTTCCTTGGGACATCTTATAGGAACGCTATTCAGATTTTAAGTCTTTTTTATTTTCTTAGAGCAGAAAGTAAAAATTTATAGGTTAAAATGTAACAAATAAATAAATTGACAGCAATAAATATTCAAACTAGAGATTTTGCCAATTGAGCTGAAAAAGAAGAAATTTTGAGCAACCGATATGGTATAGTAATGCGATTTATTCAGCTAATGCATGGACTGATCAAAGGTAAAATCAGAATTTTGTCAAGAATATTAGCACAAAAAAATCACACAGAGAAAGATAATTTACCATATTAATATATTTGGAAGAAGAGAGAAAACTTACAATTTAGCACTAACTTCTTACTTGATATATAAATTTCTCAAAAATTACAAAACATAAAAACATCACACCATCTCATTGGTTCTGGACTAACAACTAGACATGCTAATAGTCCGGCATAAAATTTTTCAACTTAAAGACAGCACATCACAATAAATATATAGAGTCCTCAAGTTAGCCAACTTGAGAGTAAAAATACCGACTTAAGAACCCATGCATGAAACTGACTAATCACTTACCAAACGTCACAATTAAGTCAAGACCACCACACTAATGAATAGGAAATAATATCTAGACCCACTAAAACTAATAAGGAACCCGGAAAAACTAACTTGCAACCAATCAAACTAGTATGGCAATTAAGCTAAGTAAATAAAATTAAGCTTAGTTTAAATATGCTAACAAAGAAGATTTCTTATTTGAGCAAATGTCACATACTTATTTTGGTGATAAAATTTTTTATTTCGCCAGAATGAGCATCCAACTAATTAGAATATACATGTTGTGACAAGGTTCAGAACTAGTGATTTTCTTATTTTGAAGATAAGGAAAATCCCAAAAATGATGCATGCTCGATGTTACTTTGCTTTATTTACGAGCTATTATTCTATTTAAAAGTTTTTTTAGATCTTTTTAATGTTTCCATTGATAATTTTGTATGGCAAATGGATCTGCATTCTTCATCCAAATTTGTTCAGGTATTGCTCAAAAAAAAAAAAAGAAAAGAAAAGAAAAAAGCTTTTGTTTAGGTATCATGCCATATATAAAAGGTAAAAAGTTTTTTCGAGGTAATTATCCATTAGAAATAGAGGAGCAGATAACATCTGATTTTTCCTCCTTCAAAAAATATTCTTTAAGAATTAAATTATGGGCATTAAGATACCATTTTTTGTTAAGGTCGTTCTGATTTGTGTAGGTTGAAAGCTTGACAGCTCGAGTAATTTGCCTAGGGAAGTTTTATATACCACTAGAACGGTCCAAACACCAAAGTATGCACGCAAGCTCTTGCCGAATGAGATTTTTTTTTTTTTTTTGATGTGGATAAAACATCATAATTTAATTCGAATTTGCACAAATGACCGGAATTGCATCATCAACCTTACATAGATTTAAATAAAAGAATGGATATCACAAATCTAAAGAATAAATAAAAATTAAGATAAAATAATTATAGTCTCAAAAATATCTGTGCATGCTTTCAATTATTAGATCTATTAGTTAATTGTTTCAAGTTTAGATATTATGGTGAGATCTGCCAAATAGATTTAAGAAATTTCAGATCTGAAAATTAAAGTTCGAATAAACTCAAATCTAATAATAGAAAAAAAATGAAAAAACTATCTAAAACCTTCACTAGGAATCTTAGGAGGGAAGTTGAGAACATCGAGTACATGAACTGTTAGAGAAATATGGACACACTACGTGTGATGTTGCCCTGGCTTGCATCGAATCATTTGTTGGATCTGTTGTATATTCACGTTGTGTAAACTTCGTAGTGATCTAAATTTATTTGACGTGATGAGCATTTCTTTGATCATGTGAAAAAGTACGGCACAATGAAGCTCCCTGCCAGGCTTTCCATCTTCAGCAATTATTAATGTAGCCAATTTCTTTTGGTTAGTGCTTTTCCAAAGCGTCAAAGTGACGTATGTAAGATCACAAAGGATGAGCGCATAAAGAATTGACCAATAATTGATGATAAAGAAAAGGGAAAAAATCCAGTTCTTTTTATATAAATGAAAGAATTCATTTAAATTTTTACCCCACTGAAAAATTTTTTCTGACTCTGCCGCTGGATTCAACCATCATTCAGCTGAACTATTATATTCTAAAGTAAACTATGCAAAACCAAAATCAGCCAATTAACATGATTCACGTAGAACATAAGCAAGGAGGCAAAACTCAAAAAAAGAAAAAAAAAATCAATCTGAAGGCTAGAAATTGTCCTGATTGACACTTTTTTCTTGAATTATGCCTCTTTCTTGTTCAATTATAATGCAAAAGGGATTTGGCATCAAGAAACAAAAGGCTAGTTACATCAAAGAAATACACCGTATAAATTATAATCTTCCTCAGAGTGATTAGAATTCTGCAAATCATGCAAATACTTTATCAACTAAATTTCATAGGCAAAAGATATTTGTAGAAATGCTTATCAATCCCAGAGTTTTATACTCACAATGCTCACATGCAACTACTACACAGTAACAACCAATAAGTATACTTAAATTACCTGGACATGCAACTGCAGAGCTGAATTTCACAAATTCTTATGCAGGGTAATCATTCCTCCTAGTAAAGCAAAGATACACGACACAGCATGTGTTTAGAATACTCTTGAAAAAAAAAAGAAAAAAAAGAAGTCTCCTTTCATAACTAATCAGTAATCTCTTGTTGTCGAGTGCCGACCTTCAATGAAAAAAGTAAGGAAAGGAGACTCAAATTGAGAATTTTAAATAAAATTAAAAATAATGAAAGTGAAGAAGCAAACAATACATGTAAACGTTGAAAATTTGGTCCACATACCAAGAAATGGGGTATATATCTTTAGTTCCAATTCTCTCCTACCGTGTAAACTGATAGAATTTCGATATAACCTAATACAATCTGGTGTAAACATGAATTCTAACTGAGTTGGTGTAAAACTCACAATCAAACTAAAAATATAGTAGTTTACATTGAAATTGTACGAGTTCATACAAAGGTCTCGGATCCTGCACACCACTCCTCACAGCCAATGAAAAATGGCGCATGCTTTATAACATTTGAGAGTCAGTAGCCCAAATCAAAACAAACCGTGAGAATAGCCCGACTTTGCTCTATCTTTTGATCTTGAGGATTTAAAGGGAGTGGCTCTCCCGGTGTAGGTGTTAATTGGGACGAAAATTCAGTGTGGACAAGGCAACTCCTCCTCCTCCAGGAGTGTAGGATAAATGTATTGGCAACATGAAAGTAGGTCAAGATAACAGAAAATGAGATTAAACATGTCTCAACAATGTATACATAATTTTTGGCTCTTTTGTTTGGTCATTGTAATGAATTGACAAAATTATTTTTTAACCAAAAATAAAATAAATCGGATGTTTTGTTCTGCTGTTTTTGATCTTCTCCATTACATTCCAATTCACATCAGAACCTATGAAATCATTACCTAGAAAATTGACTTCTTACTTGGATGTTGGATCCCTCCATTGATTTTTCTTTTTTCTTTTGATTTTTTTTTTCTTGACAGAGATGTTATGGCCACTATAATTTCTTATACTGTCACAGACATCTGTGGAAGGAGGGAGAACAAATTCAGCCAATAAAAGAGAGATGCAAAAAGTGATATGGACGATTCATAATTGGAAAAAGATGGGTGCAAAGAGTGATCTGATGATATTCCAAATATGAACCAACCAATTAGAGATGTTTCTTTAACAAAAATGAACTGCATAAGATCATCTTTTCCCAGCATATGATTCAACCATCCTCAAAAGCATAGGAACCAAAAGTGCCTTTTAAAATGCTAACACCGCACTAACTATAGATAAAGTGCTTCATTTTCAAGCCCACTATTTTCACATTAATGTCAGTCCAAAAAAGCAAATTGTCTGCTCCTGTGGATATGCTTTTGCTCTTTTCAGAATATTAGGTCAGACAATTTAGCAGGACAAAAGGGCTCGATTAGGCAATCATATTTTTTTTCGCAAAACGATAAAAGGTTTATTAAAAAAGAAAGCCTATACAACGTTGGATTACATCCACTGAGAAGGAAGCAGTGCAGCAAGGCACTGAGGACTGGCTAATTCCATTCCTCATCCTGAATAATCCTTAGCGCATGTAAGCTAAGAAGTTCCTCACAATCCGTATTTGTATTACATATACCACTAAAGAAGCACAATTGAAACAGTTTAACAATTTCCTTGATGTCATCAATAAGAACTTCCAAAGCCATTTCATTTGTTTTTCCTCCGTTGAGCCACCTTAGTAGTTTTGTGTTCCTTATTACCACTTTGACTCTACTCCACCGGTATTTGAGAGCTTTTCCAAGTGCTAATCTGACTGCCATTGCCTCGTCTTGGATATCTGAACCTGTGCATCTTTCTCTGATAGCCCATTTTGATTTCACTTGCTGCTGGGAAGTTACCATAACACCTATTCCCAGTGTTTTCGAGTTTTCCTCCTTACTGGTGGCTATCCTGATTTCAGTGCAGTTTCCCACAGATTGCTCCCCTTGTCTTGATTGATTTGCTTCCCCTGTTTCTGTTGTGCTTCTTTCATCTCCTCTTTTTGATACTGCTTCATACTCCATCCACTCTTGACTTGCTTTTGTCAAAATTCTGATCTCTTCCTCACTTTTCCCATTGAATTCTAGCTTATTTCTTGCTTTCCAAATTTGCCAAAGGATGTTAACAGTTAATGCCAGGTGCTCATGTCCTTCTCTTGTGCTTCTTGCTTGCAAAATTTCTGCCCACCACCTTCTAAAGCTTCCTTGTTGCTCCTTGGCTCCATCCCACTGTATTGGTGCTAGCCTCCAGATTAGCTGGGCTTTCCTGCAATGGAAGAATATATGTTCTGTTGTTTCCACAGCTTCTCCACATTCTTTACACACTGGACTGCCATTGTGTGTTCTTGCGAATACATTCTCCCTTCCAGGCAGTATGTTGTTAAGACATTTCCATATAAAAACCTTCAGCTTGTGTTTTATATTGAGCTTCCAGAGAGCCTTCCATAAGCTGGGGTTATCATCCTGAATACTCGACCCTTCCTTATTCCTCTGACTTTGAAAACCTTGGTCCCTTACCCCCATTAACTGTTTATAGCATGAATTGACCGAAAAGTTTCCATCCTTACTATGAATCCAGATCAGCCTATCCTCTCTTCCTCTGATGCTAATTGGAATTTTCAGTATATTTTCTGCATCCTCCTTCTTGAAAATTCTATAGATGATGTTTCTGTTCCACAAGAAGTTCGAAATGAGCTCATTCACGTTCTGAAGTTTACATCCTTCTGGTTTTCCAGTTGCCAGCATACCATCTTTATTCTGAATCCATCTCTGTTCCCAGATTTTGGTGTTTTTACCATTTCCAATGAGACGTCTTGTTCCTGTCTCCACTATTTCCCTGGCGGTCATAGCACTTTGCCAAAACCAGGATGCATTCTTGGGTACTTTACATGAGAAGATTGTCTCTTTTGGAAAATACTTAGCTTCAAAACTTTACTAACAAGAAGATCAGGGAAGTTGCAAATTCTCCATATCTGTTTCCCCAACATTGCTTGATTAAATCTTTGAAGGTCCTTGAATCCCAATCCACCTCTCTTTCTTTCCTGTGCCAGCTTGTTCCAAGAACACCAATGCATTTTCCTTTTCCCTTCTACACTCCCCCACCAGAAATTTGCCATCATAGCCGATATTTCTTTGCAAAGCTTAGCAGACAACTTGAACACTGACATTGCATAGGTTGGCATAGCCATTAGGACGGCTTTTAACATGACCTCTCTCCCTGCTGGACTTAGAAACTTATTCTTCCAATTTGATAGTCTGGTCTTCACATTATCTTTAATAAATCCAAACACCTGTTCCTTAGATCTGGACACCACCATAGGAAGCCCCAAGTATCTCCCTTGTGATGCCACTTGAATACCTTCCATAATGTTACATATCACACTTTTCATTTCCCCCTTCGTATTCTTACTAAAGAACAAGGATGATTTTTCCAGATTGACCAACTGACCAAAACTTTCTTCACATTTCCTTAGGATTTCCTTGAGCTTCTGAGCATTTCCTTTATCAGCTTTGCAAAACGCCAGCGTGTCATCCGCAAAGAATACATGGGAAATTCCAGGTCCCTGTCTACTTAACTTTAAACATTTGAGTTCTTGATTTTGTACTGCTCTTCTCAGCAAATTGGAGAAGCCTTCAGAGCATAAGAGGAAAAGGTAAGGTGACAGGAGGTCACCTTGCCTTATTCCTCTCTGAGGAGTTATGTATTCCTTAGACTCTCCATTGATATTAAACGAGTAGGTCATTGAGGAAATGCAGCTCCTGATCAACTCAATCCAGTCAGCACAGAATCCCATCTTTGTCATAATAGCCTCCAAAAATCCCCACTCAACTCTATCGTAGGCCTTTGACATGTCCAATTTGACTGCCATGAAACCATCTTTGCCTTGTCTTTTATTTTTGAGGTAGTGCATGCATTCATGAGCAATGACTATGTTGTCTAGTATTTGTCTGTTAGGAATGAAAGCTGATTGGCATTCATACCTAACCAGAAACCATAGCAAAATATGTCCAATAAAGTTAGGAAACTCAGATCTTTGTTGTAATCAACCAAGGCCAAACATGGCAAATAGAGCAATCTTTGAAATTCAAAGTCTGACACTTACGGCTGTTCTGAAAGTTGGAGATCAGGGAAATTAGAAGCAGGAGCAGTACGTAAGAAGGCTCATGATCAAGATCGGCTAAATTTTGAAATTTAAAAAATGTGCGGTTAAAATTACTTGATGTACATTGTTTCAACATCATGAATAGAGTTACAAACAGGAATTTCATGCTTGCATTGTGTTTAAAGTGATTTACGTTGTTGGATAAATAAACTTATAATTCATTTAAAATAGACAAAAAAAACTACCTTTATCCTCGTGCCATGCATGGGACTGCATATTTAATTAAAAATTAATATAAAACTTAGAATAAAATATTCAACATTATTTTCACAATGAATGCTATATAAAATCCATAAAATAAAATATAGTCCACATGAAAGGATTGTTAGGTTTGGAAAAGATGTACAAAAACTAATTATTGTCCAAATTTTTTATTCTCCTGGAAAGATGTTGACACTCTAAGCACAAGTTAACTTTTAGAACATACATCACAAATGGATGATCTGGTGGCAGAATTGTAATTTGAGGAGTTGGAATAATAAATGTGATAGCACAATCTTTGCATGATTGCACATAATGAAATAATGATGCAATAGATAATCATTTCTGCTTGCATAATGCATATTCAATCATTCTTTCCTAAATTTTTGCAATATATAAAAGGTACAATAGAGAAATCTAAGACATGATAGAAGAACTTACCTTGTATTTGAGATACATTTGTTGTATAATTCATGCATAGTGTCCTATCATTTATCACCCCATTATCATTTGTTGTGATAGTTCCTCTTTAATGATTGTCAAGTTGCAAAATAATAATAAACTTATTATGAACCAAAAGCCAATAATAATTAAGTACAATAATATGCATTGTGATTGGATTCTGGAATAACTAATTTTTTTTTATCAATTGATATGTAATGGAAGCTAAGAGATAAAATATTTATTAGCTTGATCTTTTTATAACATTGTTAGTTATAATATTAATAACAGGGTGACCAAAATTAGCTTTATATGTTGTAATATTTTAGTATACCATTATTAGTTATTATTAGTTATCTGGAAATCTTAATAACAAGGTGATCAAAATTAGCCCACATGCATATGTGATAACTTATTTATTCCTTTTTTTTTTTTTTTGGTGAAGAAACTCAACCATTGAGAGTGTCAACCAAAATAGTAAATTAAAATTTATAACATACCTAATTGGTCACCCAAATTATGTTGGAAATGTGATAGAGTGGTATGGGATTTGCTGAGCATTTTTTGAGCAAATTGAATAACTTAATTACACAACATGATTTAATTAATATGAAAGCATATCAAAACATATATATTTTGAAATGAAAATTTGTAGTATACCCGAGTGATTAACCAAATTACACGAAAAATGTAATTGATTGGTATGGGTTTGTAATGCTAAACTTTTCCTGAGCAAAGTGAATAACAAATTTATAACTACATAACACTATTTAATGAACATGAAAGCATAAAAGAATGTATATATTTAAAAATAAACATTTATAGCATACCGAAATATTCAATCAAATTCTGTTGGAATGTGATAGACTGGTGTTTGAGCAAATAAAATAATAAATTTATGATTTAATCACGATCAAATGTAGTTATTGATAATATATTATGAAATTTTTTACCATCTTGTCCAATTACTTTTTTTCTCATAGTAGACGTATTCTTTCTTTTTTGTCTAGTACTTCATTCACCAATTACAAAAGTAGAAGATAGGAGTAATCTCCTTCTTTTCATGTGTAACTGGTTTTTCTGATACTCACTCGTCATCTCGAATTGGAGGAACTTTTCATTCATCTTGAGTATCTGAGATGAGAGTTATCTTCAAACCAATTAATTAATAAAATATGTGCATATTGTGATCTAAAGAAAAGGTAAACTCAAATATGTTTGATTGTCAATTTGCATTTTGAAAACAGTAAGTCACCTAATTGCCAATAGAATAAAACTTACCTGGATTGGTCTTCGATCATTGATGGCTGATGGAAACGTTTATAAGCCAGTGAAATGTAGGAATGTATAATTAGGAAGAGGTGGGGAGAAGTTGTTATGTACGGGTAAAGTTAGTATCTATTGTAGATTTAGTATTTGTAGATTGAATTTGATTACTTTTTTCTAAAACTTTGCATCGACATTGACATAACTGATATAGTTTCATCAAACATAATTTTAAAAGTTTGGATAATTAAAGAAATTGTAAATTGTACTTATTAACAGTCTTTATATGACATATAAGTGATAACTAACCAACTTAAAGTAAGTAATATTTAAAAGTTTGGATAAGTAAAAAATTACACTCAATATGAGATGGGAATCTTCCAAAAATTGTACATACATGTGATAACTATATAACTATTTTTAAAATTGTACAGATAAGTGATAATTATCCTAAATTTGTTTGAGTTTTGAAAAGATAACTAACTATGTTTTTGTAATTTAAAACTAACTATATAACTTAATTGATAACTATCCGAATTAAAAGGTACGTAGTGCTTGTCTGAGTTTTGAAAGGATAAGTAAATGTTTTTGTTATTTTTAAAACAAACAGAGTATGATAGCATTAGATTTAGCAGTAGTCTTATTTGTTGACACATATCACACTCTAAAAATATTATAAACCTTTTGAAAGATTTAAACTAGTAAATAGTATATACTATAGATGTCCCGAAATTGCCATTAACCCGATATCATGGCACTTGGTAGGATATACCTACCGTCTTGCATGACAAATTTTTTCTTGCTTATGACGCTGGCTATCATATTAATTGATCAGGTTTTGAAATTAGAAGTTTAGTATGGCAATAGAGTTTGCAGTTGAACAAGAGTTTTCAACATACGGGAAATAGGAAAACAAAAACGAAGTTCAACGTATCATGAGGATTAGAAGCTATCTGTAAGATATCAAATTAACAGTGCCAAATTCTGAAAACAAGTGGGAAAATTACATTTAGCAAGTGCACTAATTGGAGAGCAGAATAACCAAAACATGTATATTTGATTGTGTAGAAAAAACTAAGGTTGGAATTAGATACACCAACCAAATAGGTCGTGTGGCATATGACTTAGTTTTACAATGACTTGATCTGCCCTAGTTCTAAACTCTTCTCGCACCAAGAAGAGGTGGAAAAAATAGAAAGTTGTAAGATTTGGTCATCACTCGTGAAATTGTCTAAAACACTCTCCATCAATAGCCAAGGTACAACTAGATTTAGCATTCTGAGCTAAAGCATTGCAACAATTTTATTGTGTCTACTAGCCCAATAAACATTAGAAACCTTTAAACTAGTCAAAACCCTCATACTTTCCTTGACATTTTTTGATAAAAATCAAATTTTATTAATTAATTATTGGAAATTATCCAGCAGAATTTGATTGAAGCTGAAGAAATCTTCTTCCAAACTCTCTATATATTGATGAAAGGGTTAAAAGCAATAATGTGACTGACCCTGCCTTCTTACCACAGGGGCAGACACACAACTCTCGGTGGACTCCTTGGGTCCTCAATCATATACAAACTTCAAAATAGTAGTATGGAATCTTCAAATAAATTACATTTCAAGGAATCAAATTTTCAAGGGTCCAAGCACCAAACTACAATATGGTACAAGAGATAGTGCATGAGTCATACTATGAAAGATCACTTCCGACTTTCTCCATCCGAACTGGGGAAAAATAAAATATTTTTTGGGGTGAGCTAGAGTCGATGGGTTGAGAAAACAAATATTTTAGAAATTCCACTATTTTATCGAGTTAAAAACATTGGAACATTCAAATCTTTGAAATCACGAGGAAGAGTATTTTTCACAAGAAATTTGCAAGACAAAACAATTCCGCATAATAATTCACTTCATCACACAAGCTCTTTGACAAATAATCAAGCACACTCATGGTACACTTTTCAACTAGGAGATAACAATACTTCGGGCTTACATTCGGGATCGGTTGCTCACGAGGAGACTTGCTTTCGGATTGTCTCAACTAGAGGAAACGGTGCAATGAACGTTCAATCAACTATAAAGGTCTGTTGCTCACTTGGAGCTATTCCCTGGTCCACTTCACCTTATAACTCGCGAGCAATCCCTTCATTCGCCAGGCGCTTATTCCTCCGGAGGTAATACCGGTATACCGTTACCGTGCCCTAAGTACCAACCTACCCGACCGGAGTCCGCTTACAGGCACCGAATAGGCCATTTCTGAGGGAAAAGGCCTTGTAAATGGTGTAATCATGGCGGCTGTCATGCGCAAGTAATGATCAATCAAGACCAAGGAGTTTTGTTTTAAGATAAAACTTTCCAACCTATCAGCCACTAATGGCGTCTCAAGTAGGCTTTTGACCACCGATGCTCAGAAGATGGTCTTAGATAGGCTTTCAAAAGGTCTTGAGACCCAGTTCGGTCGATCGCGATAAAATTACGTCGACCTACAAGTAGTAACGATCGCGATAAAATACATGGGACTACAATGGTAAATGCTCCTTGGTATACCACTATCAAACAATCAAGTTATCAACAAACAATCAAGGAAACGGTATTACTTCAACTAATAAATAACAACACTCAAACAAATAACACTTGAACATTTAATTAATATTCAAGGACACTCAAAAGCAAAAGCAACATGTAAAATCAAATGCAGTCACTTCAACATTAAATTATTTTGCGCACACATTAACTTGAAACACAATTCCTTTGAAATCAATTTCTTTTGAAACCACGAGTAAATTAGGTCATTGACCAATATGTGTGGAAACATAGTTGAAATAATAGCGAAATATTTACAAATAAGTTAACATATAGTTTGAACATTTCGAAAAACGGAAAAATATTTCATTGAGAAAAGTAGTAGTAGCAGGGATATTTCATGTAAAAACCGATGAAAAACTAGTCTAAAATCAAGTAGAACAAGTTTAACAAGCAAGTGGAATAAGTTGAGAAAACAAGTTGGAAAGCAAGTGTGAAAAAACAATTTTGGAAATAGATCGAACAATCATCTAGATTTAACAATTTAACAAACCAAATTATTTCATACGACAAACTACATTAAACATCAAAAGAAGTTTGTAACGAGTTTCAAACACATTTTGAAATACTTACAAATAATTGGAAAATGTGTCATTAAAAGATTAGTAGTAACATGTTTCATCGCGAAATAAATGGGGAAAACAAATTAGGACATGTTTGAAAAACAAGTTAAAACAAGATGAGAGCAAATTTGAAAACAAATTGAAGTAGTAGGTTAGTGAACCATTTCACAAGCATGCCATGAACAAGTTTGTGATAGCAAGATCAAAGTAAGGTAGTAGTAAAACAGTTTAGTTGAATCGAGGTTGGAACACCAATTTCACACTCACCGTCCATAAATCACCATTTTAACCTTCATGGCATAATGGATCCTGAGATCAACATAATATAAAAATTTACCACTTCTAACTCATAACAAATTGAAAAACTTTCATTTGAAACCCTCAAACAACTCATTTAATAATAACTTAATCCCCAAAAATGGTGTCCAAATTTACTAAACCTTTGGCTCAAATCAAGAAAGAACTTCAAACATTTAGAGCAAGAGTCCAGGTATAAAATGGGTGAAATATTATTTTGAACAAGAAAATATTTGAACCAAACAAAGGGAAGGAAAGAGCATAAAGAGATCAACTTTGGCAGATTTGACACTCCGTGTTTTGATCAAAACCAGGCTACGCTTATGGATTGAGTTGAATTTTACACGTTTGAAGCTAAGACATAGCTCTACAATTTTGTGAAACCATCGAAATTCACTTCATGCATTTTCGTAGTCAAAATAGCAATTACAGAGACTTAAAAAACTGTCGGTTGATTCACGTCAGGCAGAAGCAGCTTCGGAGAAAATCCATAACTCAATGTAGAAATATCGAAATTGGGTGCCGTTAGTGGCGTTTAAAACTAGATTCATATGGCTTTCAATGGTACAAAAATCAGACTCTAGTTCGTTGCCAATTGATACCAGAAAATCCGACAAGTTGGCTGAAACTAGAGACTGTCGGTTAAACAGGGGAGGAACAGTCAGGGGTATTTTGGACATTTCTCATGATACAGTGATCCGGTTGCTCTGAAATTTTCTGGGTGGAAAGATAACTTAAATATCCACAACTTTCATGTTTGAGAAGAACTGGTTTGGACTCTAACATGGTCAAATTCGCAGAGGTTGAACACAAAAAAATGGAATACAAGCAGTTGGTGTGCAATCTTCCTACTTCATCAAAGCAATTTACCAACAATGATATCCATCCAAAATCTGTCCTCAGCTATCCTAATCCATTCTAAACATCAACCACAAGCTATACTACACAAGATTCAGGGTTAAACAAGCTAGGTTACCCTAAAACCTTCAAGAAGCAAAGCTGAAAATTTCAGCTTGTCAGCCGTGCAGTCTTCCATGCCATATCAAACAAACCTTCACTAATCATCATGTAACCAGCATTTACAACTTCAATCATATATAAATCCAGTAAAACCATCAAGAAGAGTAAGAATCAAGGGGTTGGTACCTCTTGTGAACCTCAAACCAACACAAACTCCACCCAAGAACCCTCCAAGTTTTCCAACAAAGCTTGATGATCAAGCAATCCAGCCTGGGGTTTCACTTGGAGATGATTTCCTTCACTAAAATTGCTAGATTCTAACTTGGGGTTGTGTGGTTTTCTCCTTGAGGTGTGACCAGAGAAGGGAAAGGAGGAAAATTTTGCTCAAATTTTTTTAGAGACAGATTTATATAGAGAGCTAAGTCAAAGGTTGTTGGATGGTTGACAAATGGCCAAATCTTAGCCAAAATGAAATGATATCTTTTTACTTTGCTTATCAAATCCCTTAATGTAAAATGTGATCCAATACAATACTCACGTTTATGTGTTTGCCACGTAAATATGAAAATACAATTTCAAATTAATTTCATTTTAATACATGCAAAATATAAGTACTTGGAAATAATGCACTTAATAAAATTTTATGCTACCAATGTTTAAAGAAAATGATTTGATAAAAATCAAATTTTATTAATTAATTATTGGAAATTATCCAGCAGAATTTGATTGAAGCTGAAGAAATCTTCTTCCAAACTCTCTATATATTGATGAAAGGGTTAAAAGCAATAAGCTCCCCTCAACTCAAACTCCTCAGCGAGTCTTCCTTCTATTCAAAAATCCCTTACCTCAAATTGATATCCTTAACGGAAGAGCTGCTGCAACCTGCTCCAAATCCAAGGAGCCCTATTGCTTTCTTGAAAACAACCCATCCCAAAACGAAAGAATCCCTTTGATCTTTGACAAGCAGCCCAATACCAAAGATCAAATGTCCATAAACACTGCCCCATGGGATTGAAATTTCAATCTGTCGGCAGATTTACTTTACTTAGCAAAGTATTAATGGAAAACCGACAAATTTGATGCTTTCGGAGTTTATCCAACCTTTCTTCGAATAACTTGGACTTGCACCTTTGCGTTACACCCTTTTATATCCAATATTGGAATCCAAATTGACACATTAAGGAATCAGGTGCTTCTTCAGTTTTCACTGACAATTATAACATGAATTTAGTGGTCCGAAATCATATCAACTCAATTCAATTATCGCCATTTATTTGAAATTTCAAAAAAGGAAAGTTTATCCTTAAAATAGACGATTCAAATCTAAACCACGTTAAGTTGGTTTAATCTGAGCCATGAATTGTTCTTTGCAAATTCTGCTGCAATTGGGGTGAAACCGCTCTTCATACCAAAGCACCTTGAATCAAGAAACGATCGTTCTTTGTGAAATGCGCCAAACCCATCTATATCAAAGTCTTGCGCTACCTACTGAAACTTCTTGATAAGCTTGGCTTCTGCAGGCCAAAAGTTAAAACATAGTTGTAATTAAAGTAAATTATTTAATATAGTTAGTGAAATGAAAAGCTACGTTACAAAAACTTGCACATGCATGAATATTGATTTCCTGTTTTTATACACTGTAAGGACACAATAATAATAATAATAAGCCTCTTCGAGTAATTTTAAGATAAGGGCTAATGGGACATAATCTGAACTATAGTTATTAAATCCAATCTAAATCTCAACCTAGAGAGATGATCGGTTTAATGGGTTTTTTGTTTAGTCGCGGGTTGGCTGGTTTAATTGCAGGTCTGGTCATAATTATTTTATATAATAATATATTTCAAATTACAGAAATAATATAATTTTCAAATTAACGTTTTAGTCAATGGTTCAACCTATTTTTTTTTTCGGTTTGAATGGTTGAACTATCGAATTATTGACTAGTCACGAGTTTATTACTTATTTAATTTAACTTATAAACCAGCCGGACTTAGGTGGCTAGTTGCCTAGTTCATCTATTTAGACGATTGAACCGGTGGCCCGGGCTGGATTTTATAACTAAGACCCGAAGGGAATAATCTCCAAATTATATAAAAATAATATGCATTGCCTTTACTGGATATTTGGACTTGTCAGTTTGCTTCATTGAATACTACTTAAATTTAGATTTCGTTTGATACTCAAATTTAGTACTTAAATTTAATGGATTTAGATTTTAATAGTTTAGATACGTTTGATACAAAAAAATAGAACATATGAATTAATTAAGTAGCATTAAATTTTTTAGACAAAATTTGCTCCCAAAAATTAGTGATAAACTATTCACTTATTATTTAATATGATATACATTCAAATACATTAGATTTAGCATTTAACAATTAAATCATTTAATGGATTCATATTTCAATTTTCAAATTTCATAAGTTTTATCAAACGCACCCTTGGTCGAAGTATAATTTTAGTTGTAGCCTCTATTGAAATTATGGGATATTGGAAGTGAATGATCATGAAAACTGTCACGTGATTCTGGTTCAGACTTGTATTCAGATGAAAGAAAACAAAAGCTTGCCTGATTCATGGTATATAATAATAAGACTATAAACCAAGAAGTGTCGAATCAAAAAGGGAAAAAGTTTCAAAAGAAAGTTGCCCTGGACTTATAATGGCCTTCATTTTCATGTCCTATCAATGTTTCTTTTTTGCTCTAGGACAGACCTCAAATCTCAAATAAATCAAGAGTCAAGAGAAACAAAAGCTTCCATTTTCTTTTTTTGAAAAATAAAAGTTTGGATAGGTTGGATTCCGGTCACTACCACGAGTCAGAACAGGTTTCAAGGACCATAGGTTACTTACAAAAGTACTTATAGGTTACTCACTAACACAACTCTTACATCGGTAACGGGATTCAGACATATGATCTTAAGAAAAAGAAGGCTTCCATTTTCATGTGATCCACATGTAACTTTTGAGTTTGATCATAGGCGAAACCAAGAAATTTCTGTTAAGGAGATAACTCCTATTCAACTAAAATTTAAAATATGTAATGTGAAATATTTTAAAATTTTTCTAGGGGACAAAAGTCTGAACTTATATAGAAATTTTTGGAAATTTTCAACTTTCAAAGGAGAAAAACTTAGGGATAATTTCAGAAACCTCACTGAGGTTTCATGAAATATCATTTGGCTCCTCTAATATTTTCAAAATCTCTCTTGCCACCCCTGACAGGGACGGACCCAGAAATATATTTTGGTGGGAGCTGAACTACATTTAATTTTTTTTTGCGACGAAATAAATATATTTAATAAGTAAAATTTTGAAGCAATAATTATAAAAACAATAAAAACATATAATTATACATACCTAAAAATTTGTTATTGATTAACACTTGAAGTAGTGGCATTTGTTGCACTTGAATGACGAAGGGGAGACAATAAAAGACTGAATTAGTAGCTTCTTTTGTTAGGTTGCCATCGTCTTTACATGGAAACAAACACAAATGTTTGAATAGCTCTAATTCTTGATTCTGGAGTCCATGGACATAGACTGTAGAATGAATGCCCTGGACAAAATAGTGACGTGTCTTTGTAAGAGAATGAATGCCATAAACTAGTACAAGACCCATACTACAGGAACCCTCTTTTCCGGCAGCTTGGTGGGGGCTTAAGCCCCCACCTGACCCCGCTTGGGTCCGTCCCTGACCCCTGAAGTGATTGTAGGTTCACATATCATTATCAAAAGGGTTAAGTTGCCAATAATACCCTCATTTCTTCCAACAATTATTTGGCTACTAAAGATTAAAAAAAAATATTTGACAAACCTCAAAAGCATGTAATAACAAATTACCGAGGAAATAATTGGCACCATTCTTCTTCTTCGGTGCCAATAAAGGCTTGAAATTATCTGATAAGACTTCCAAATGTGCGCAATTGCTTGTCAGAAGAAATACTCATAATAATATGACTTTTATTTGCATGTTATAATCATCCTTTTTTTCTCTCCTCTATTTTTTTCTTCTATGAACAATACGAGAACTTGGAGTAGAGAAGGAGAAAATTGCAATTTCACGAAGATGATTCCCTAAGTTTTGAGTGAAGGTGTGATTCTCAAAATAAAACTGCATAACAGGTAAAATTTATGAGTTCATACTTTAAATGACAAATAAGTAATAGTAGATGATATAGGTTTCATGATCAATATAGTTATATAAAAGTAAGAGAATGATATAATTTTTATTATTTGATTGTGAGATATTCTTCCTAATTAGGCCATACAAATGGATAGTTGATACCAAGTATTTATGTGCATTCTCCCCATATGTGAACTACTTTTAGGTGGCGCTTTTTGTTTAATTGGGAATTGCAAATTAGGAAGTGTCACTTTGTTTATTACTACTATTAATATTATTAGAAATTTCATAACTTGTTAATATTATGCTTCCACTTTGTTATTTTTTTAGATAGCCTGAGGGTATTAAGGGAGCTAAAATTTCCTCTCTCCTCTAACATGTATTTTTTAATATTACTTTTGTTGAGAGGGGGTGACATTGTTAAAAAAATGAAACCTTTTGAAAACATCAGCGGAGTAAGTGATATTTTATGAAAACTCAAGGGAGGTTTCTAAAATTATCCCTTTTGAACATTAATAGGTCAAAAAAAAAAAAAAAAAGAGAAGAATAAGAAGAAGAAGAAAAATTGTATACCATTTCAAAAGGGTCCTAGTAACAACCTTTGCCTGTAATTCTAAACATTAGTGGCTCAAAAAATTAATTAGACTTTGACTTCAAGTTCCATTAACGTAAATTTTTCCTCTAGACTAGTTTGAATATGATTTATTTATACTTCTATTATTGCTAGTACTTATTTTCCCTTCTTTTATTCACATGGGAGGTTTTGAAGTTAAAACCTCCTATTTACCATCACTCTTATCTTATTGCCGATCTAAATCCTCCCCGAGTACCTGTAAATTGTAATCTTACAAGAAATAAACACACATACTCACTGTTGTTGTTGGTTAGGAGATTATTTGAAATAGTTTTTGAAAATATACACTATAACACTTTATAAGAATTAAACACAAACACACACACACTGTGTATGTCGGTTAGGAGATTACTTGAAATTATTTTTAAAAAAAATATTATTATAACACTTTTTTGACATGATGTATTTAAGATAAAAAAGTGATTGAAAAAAAGTACTAATGATACAAATAAATGTGTGTAAATAAGGTGTGAATAATGTGCAATCCAAACAAAGTCAGAGGACTGATCCGATGACAAGAAAGGAGAAACGTGCAAGTGCCATTTGTTGTAGGAGGGTACGACTTCAGGCAGGTGATACTACCGGTCTGCTACTAGTAGTTCTTCCCAGAAATTTCCTCACCGTTACACGGTAATCCTCCGCCTTAAGCTTCCCAAAACGCGGCATTCCTTAAAAGAATCCCGAGCCGAATTCAAATCTACAATTCCTCGGGAATCCTCCCCCAATCGGCGATTCTTTTTAATTCCTCGCCTAATCCAATCCAATCCAATCAATTTCCCGATTTCAAAATATAATTCGCGCATTTAACTAACTCCATTTCCTAGCCTAAAATTCCAATTAAAAAAATTTCCGGCCGCCGGTATGATGGTTCCGCAACCGGGAAACCCCCACATGACCCAACAATTCCTCAGCAGCGTCCTGTCCCAACGGGGACCGTCGGCGCTGCCGTATGCCGAGGACGTCAAGTGGATGATCAGGCAACACCTTCTCGTCGTCCACGAAGCTTTTCCTTCTCTAAACATTAAGACCAGCACCTTCACTCACAACGACGGCCGGAGCGTTAATCTCCTCCATGCCGACGGCACCGTTCCGATGGTCTACCTCGGCGTCACCTACAACATCCCTGTAGTCATCTGGCTCATGGAATCTTACCCCCACCACCCACCGCTGGTAATGGTCTCTCCCACTCCTGATATGATTATCAAACGCCCCCACCCTTTTGTGGATCCCTCCGGCGTTGTTAAGATTCCTTATTTGCAGAGTTGGGTTTACCCTGGCTCCAATTTATTTGAATTAGCTCAGAATTTATCGGACTATTTTGGCAGCGATCCGCCCCTTTATTCCCAGCGTCGCCCTAGCCCTAGCCCTAATCCTAGTTTCAGTAGTTCTACTAGCAGTGTTAATGCTACACCTGGAGTGGGCTCGAGGCCTGCGATACCTCCTAGGATGACGCCATCAGTGTATCCGCCGCCATATAGTACTAGTGGTGGGAGTATAGGGGGAAGGATGGACGAGCCAAGTGAGGTATTTAGGAAGAATGCGGTAAGTAAGTTGGTGGATACTGTGCATATTGATATAATGGGGTTAAGGAAGATGAGGGAGGCAGAAATGGAGGGGTTGTTTAACTTGCAAGCAGTTTTGAGGCAGCGAGCTGAGCAGTTGGGGAAGGGGTTAAAGGAAATGCAGGATGAGAAGGAGGGGTTAGAACAGCAGTTACAGATGGTTTTGATGAATTCGGATTTGATGGAAGCGTGGTTCAGGGACAATGAGGGGAAGCTGGGGAAATTGAGAGGCAATATTGATGTGGATGGTGTGTTTGAGCCGTGTGATGTGTTGTCAAGGCAAATGTTGGAGTGTGCGGCATTGGATTTGGCGATAGAAGATGCAATTTATGCATTGGATAAGGCGTTGCAGGAAGGCGCGATACCTTTCGATCAGTATTTGAGGAATGTGAGGTTGTTATCACGGGAGCAGTTCTTTCAGCGTGCCACAGGGTCTAAGGTCAGGGCTGCTCAAATGCAGGCTCAGGTGGCCAGTATGGCTTCTAGGGCATCTCATTATGCTGCCTGATGGAAATGCTTTCGAGCAATTTGAATAAATGTAGCAGGTATATCATGATGATAATGATGAAGTGGGTGGCAGAATTATATAGTTCTTTTAAATGGTTTGGTTACTTGTGAAATATTTGTTAATACTATCTTTTTTCTTCTTTATACATTTGTTCTGATTACGAAACACTAGGAATTCTTTTTGATGGTTCATACATGAAATTTTGCATTTCTTGATCCAGGTTTTGGATATTGTTGACAATTTCTGTATGGTTTTGGCATTAGAGAACATTGAGTGGTTGACTTGTTTGGTTCTCATTTAGCTTTAAAACTTCTATGAATCCATACCATGGGCAAAAATTGATAGTCTCTCCTTCAGCCCTTTTTACTTTAATTTTAGATAAATTTCTGTAATGTGTTGGTACTTTTAATTGATAGCATCATATGGTTCTTCTGGCATATTTTTGTACTCCTTTGCTTTTAAGTACTCTAAGTGGAAGGGTGATATTCTTTAGCAGTCATGTGGCTGATCCGAAAAAGTGGTCTGATGTATTTGTGATACTTTCTTAGTTGGATGTGGCCTATAAGTTTCTGATACATTTGTGGCAGATTTCAAGTGATGTGTCTAATAAAGTGTGTAGAATGAGTAATTGAAAAACTAACAGCAATCATATGGCACAAGAAAATGTTGCTTCGAAGTGCTGATACTGAAGATGGATATGATGAAAGCCAAATGGTCTGAAATTGGTTTGTTATTTTGTGGTCATTGAACAATATAAAGATTAGTGAGCTTGAAATAGATCCAATGCACATAGATTGAGAGAATTCCATATGAATATTTCTTTTAATGCTAGTCTTGCTTTGGGATGTGTTTGGGCAATGAGTCTGAGTGACCATATTCTTTGTTCATTTTCTAGTGTCTTCTAGACTTCAACAGTAGATGACCGTATCTGGATTCTGACCTTAGAGGCATATTTTTCATTTGTTTGGTCATTTAATGCATAAGCAGGCAAACAAAGAGAGAGAGAATGCAAGAAGAAAATACAACTTTTACCATGGAAATTATCGTTTTCTTATGTAAAATTGCAGTTTCTGGATAAGTAGATCTTCGAGTGTGTTTTGGGGACACAACATGTGGTTTCATTGTGAAGCCTTTACATTTCTTCATTTATTTTGTTTGTAAATTGTGGAATAACTTGGAAGATGTACAAGGTTTTGTCTTTAAGTCTAGTTTAATCATTTTCCGCAAAATTGCTACTTAGTTCACTTTCCACGATGGGCTTTTCTATTATGGGTTTCCTTTTGCACTGGTTTGTCTAGGTCAGAATTTTTGTTGCTAGAACATCCTAGAGTTAAGCTTCTTTTTTTTTTTTTTATTATCTTCTGAATCTTTTCATATACATAAATAAGAGTTTCTAAAAAGTTGTATAAAATAACATTGTGTCCAAGAAAAGCAGATACATGTATCTGCTTTTCTTGGACACAATGTTATTTTATACAACTTTTTAGAAGGAGAACGTCGCTGTAGTTCTGGTTTCTTGGAGAAGGCCCTAGACCAAGGTATCTTCTTTTAGTCCTCAACTGAACTTGTTCCGTATATCTTTCTACTTTTCGGTACTTTTTGTTGTATCTAGTTCTCCTGTCCTACCCTGAAAAGGAGCCTTTTTCCTGTCTCTTGTCCTGATTAGAATAACAACTTAAAAAAAAAAAATTCTGATTTTCATTTGCTCTAATTTGGTTTGTAGGCCCATATGTCCAATTATTTATTTACTTTTTATTTTGGGATAATGGAGGCCATGAAAATGCAGTCTGGAGTGGTTTTGGCTACTCAATTTTGAAACAGTTATTGTATTACATTCATAAATTATTACTGCCTTGATTCATGCAATGTGTCAAACTTGCGACTTGCTTCACTTTACCAGGAAACATTTGTTCTATTACCATCTAGTTGCTTATTAGGGAAATTGTTTTGTTAGCTATAAAGGAATTGTTGTATTTTGGATTTCAGTTGCTTTGCATGACTTGTTTATCCTGTCTTACGTGCTTTGCTGATTCTTAAATCATAGTAAATATTATGGCTGAAGAAGATGTAATTATGTAGCGTGTGCAGTTTTTTTTGCTTAATAGACTATTGAGTTTCTGTAGTTGGACTATTGCCATCTATTTTAAGGTTGGATGGTTTTTGTTTCTTTAGTTGGACTATTTTCATCCATTTCAAGGTTGGATGACTGCTAACTTGTGGTTTTTCATCTCAATCAGAGGCTGCAATGTTGTGGTTTAAGTTGTTAAATTTTGCTTTTTCCCATTTTTTGGTTGTTGTGTCACATCTAAAAATTTAATGAATGAATTCAACCAAAAAAAGTCTTTTCTGGTGTAAGATTTCAGTGGAAGATTTGTATGATATTTGTATTTAGTTTCAATATTTGCGTATATTGTAATTCTGCGTCATGTCGTAAATTCTTCAGTTTGAAACCTTAGTTTTGTAAAAATCAGCTGTGTTTGAGCATCGACTCAGAGTTTTTTGTGCATGTGATCCTTTGTCCATAAAATGGTGAAAATGTCTGGATTGTCTTATTGTTGGAAATGGCTGACTGGAGACAAGTCAATGAACCAAAGAGTTAGAAAGAGTAAAAGTTAAAAACACTAGGACAGATTGAATGGGAGGTCATTGGATTTGACGCCGAAAACTGTAGCCAGTATTTAGTTTTTGGAGCTTTGTTGAATGGGGGGCAATCAAGGGGTCTATATATTCTCCTTCAAACAGTTCCGTCTTATGTGCTTATGCATCCTGGTACATGAACTTTAGTTGAGTAATGTTATCAGTTGGACCTAACAACCCTGTTTGACCAGCATTCCATGTGCTTCAGTACCAATTGTTGCTGAATGTTTTTTCACTAATAATTGCACCATGGAGGATGTAGTTGTCAGTGGTTCTTATTTTTCGTGTTTAGCAATTGTCGGGCGTCATATGTGTCTATAGTTCTTTATGATGAGATTGTACAAAACTGTACATCTAGCTGTACATGTTATTATGGATGTTCAGCAGACCCTTTCTATTTTTTTCCCGGTTATGTCGTAGATGGTCCAAGCTAGCTTTGGCCGTCTTTTACCAACTAATGGTCGAGAATTGTCTGAGGACTTCTCTCCTGCTACCCCGTTGAGCATTTAATGTTTGCTTCTTAATCATTTGCCATTTCGATTGATATGTAAAAATCGTCCACTCATCCAATGTAAGAGATTTTCTACATTTTGAGATGTCCTGAATTATTCATGAATTAATGCGGTTGCTGTCTACTGATCAAATTGATGGTATTATGAGTTCATAGGCTTACTTTTAAAGTCCTTTCGGCCCAACTTTTGTTTGCGCATTAATGAAGGCAACTTTTAAAGTCCTTTTGGAGTTGGGCCATAGTTAAAGAGCAGTAATTTGATCTTTCGGGAACCCGACATTCATAGAAGAGCTTGTGGCACTCTATTTTACCTTTAAAAGCAAAGAAAGTATGGAGCGCTAATTTTTTTTTTGTTTTTTGTTTTTTGTATTCTGTGAGTACTAATACCATTTGCCCTTTCTTACTTAAGGCAATATATATATATATATATATATATATATATATGTATGTATATGTATATATGCATATGTATACGTATATATGTGTACAAACACATATTGGTGTTAAAGGGAGAATTGCTAGGAGCCAACGCTAGCACGAGAGGGCTAGGTTGGGCCAACCTATGATGTACTGATTGTTATGCCAATGGTAACACCGGGCAGCTAAGGGTCCGTTTGGATTCCATGTTTTTGGGGTTATTTGTGAAAAACAGTATTGTAGCATTGTAGATGTGAAAAAATGGTACTGTAGATGTCTTTGGATTTTTTTCTTTTTCTTTTCTTTTTACTTTTCCTTTTCTTTTTCCTTTTCCTTTTCTTTTTCCTTTTCCTTTTCCTTTTCCTGTTTCTTCTCTTCTTCCCTCTTCTTCTCCCCCAACCAACCTCATCCCTCCCATTGAGATTTTATTTCCTCCTCTCCTTCCATCTTCCCTCCCTCCTCCCCCCCTCCCCTGACCTCCCACCCAGAACCAGAGAGGTTCGATCTTCTAGTTGTGACCAGGAGGGGATCGCTGACAGGAGGGGAGGTGGGAGGGAGGGAGGAAGAGGGGAGGGCAAAAAAAAAAAAGTCCTTGGAGGGAGGGGTTGGGGTAGAAGAACACGGAAGAGAAGAAAAAGGAAAAGAAAAAGAACAAATATTGTTGGTTGTTTTTGGGGTTATTTTTACTATAACATTTGGGGAGTGAAAGATAGTTTATCAAAAACAGGTTAAAAAATAGGTAATCCAAACGTGCCCTAAGTTGGTAAGGAAGTATTGTTGCGTTGCGGGAAATCTTTCTCTATACTAAACACTACAAGGTGTGAAGCGATCTCGTACTAAATGAAACAACTTTCACATTCCATAACCAAAATAAAAGAAAGTCAACTTATTTGTATAATTTCTGTCAGTCTCGCCCCTTTTTTAGTTTAGTTTCTACACCATAGATGCAATATGCTTTTGATCAATAGAACAAGAAGAAGAGTTAAGAGAAGGAAGAGTTTCATAAAATGGCAGTGAATTCGAGAAAACCTGACTGAATGTGAGGGGGTGTGTGTGTGTCTATATATATATATTAGTAATTACTCCAACCTTCTTTAAGCTTATAAAAGTAGTGACTGAATATTTGGTACGAAGTAAAAGAATACAAGGGAAAACAACATCAATATATTCCTTCACATATTCGACTTGTACTCTTTTAGTCCCTTTATGTGAAATGAAATCTTTTGAGTCCCAAATTTCGTTGTCGGTCTGTCCTTCACATCTTCACCTTGTACTCTTTTTAGTCCCTCAAGTATGAAATGAAGTCTTGTAGTCTCTACATGGTCATGGTTCCAAGACTGCTAGTTCTGGATTAAAAATCGACGATTTCGGTTCTTCTGAATGGTGGAATTTGAATCGGCTTTTATAGGAATAGTTATGGTTACGATTCCTGAACCTTCAATTTTGGTTTGATTACAGTTTTGATTTCTTTTGGTTTCGGTTCAAGTCCTTTTAGTTATGTTAAAATACTTGTTATTACAAAATTAATTTTAACTAAATGTGATAGCATGTGTAGAAAAAAATGAATTTTATTGTATTATCATTTGAAAAGGAAAAAGAAAAAAATACATATATATTCTTGATTTAACAAATGTCTATTTTTTGATCTAGTAGCAGTTATTTTCTTGATTCTTTAAGAGAAATAACTTTTTGTGAACTTGTCATAATGACTAGTAAAACTAAAGTATCATCAATTGCTAGTTAAATACATTGATTAAGTTGACTTTAATACTTTGACTAGATTAGAATAAGAGATTGGTGGACTAAAACTGAGGCTATTAATGCTGAGGGCTCACTATTAAAATTGAATTTTAAATTGAGGCAAAGAGACCTAACCACTCGGAGATATAAGTATATTTTTAGACAGTTTGAATGGGTCTTGAACTACCGGTTCTTGTTCTGATTCAAATTTTTTGTGAATATGAACCTGAATATTTAGTCAAGGTTATGGTTCCGATTTCTCAAATTTAGTTGTACTTACAGTTTAATGAACCGCTGGTTCAGTTTCAATTCAATTTTGAATTGTGAACATCCTTATTCTAGTCCCAAAGTTTGAAAACATTTTCCAGTCCCAAATTTCATTGTTGGTCTAGAAATTAAAAGGCTACGTCTTACGAAATTTAGAGAGAAACCTGTCTCATTTCGAGTATGAGGACTAAATATTAACTGCAACACCGCTAGACCTTTCTTTCCTTCAAAAAAAAAAAAATAGTTTGCTTGAAACTTAAAAAATAAGGTGCTTATATTTTATTTCAAGCATTTCTCGGGGTACACATGGACTGACAAGTTTCAGGCATAAATCCAAAAAAATCCACATATAAATTCTCTGTGCCCACTCCTCACTGTGCCTCTGAGAAACACTCGAGTCTGTATAGATTAGGTGTTTTTAGCGATATTTTAAAAAAATTTTATTATAGTATTGCATTTAAAAACGTCTACTGTAGATGATTTGTTTATATTATGTGTTTTTGGAATATATTTTGGGAAAATTTTAAAATTTAAAATTTTATTTGGTTCGTTTGGATTGGGGGATTGATGAAGGATTTTAAATCCTCTCAAATCACTCTAATTGTTTGGATTGTTTAAAAATATTTGATTTCACAAATTATTATAATATTTAAAATGTACTTTGATAATTGGTGAATTATAAATTCAAATACTTCTTAAATAGTCTAAACAATTATAGCAATTTGGATGGATTTGCTATAGCGATTTGGATGGATTTCAAATCTTTTATTAAATCCTTCAATCTAAACGAAACCTTAGAGTATTTTTTAAACTTGTTTAAAATTTCTTACCACCATATGCCACCATTGGCACCTTATTCCCTCTCATTCCTCCTCCCTCCTCCACTTTATGGGGAGAAGGGTGGTGACAATGGAGGAGGGAGAAAGGGAAGGAGGGGAGGGGGGTGGCAGTAGCAGTAGGCGGTGGTGGTTAGTAGTAAGTGGTAGAAAGAAAAATGGCAGGCTTATTATATTTATTTATTCATTGATTTTGTTTTTGTTAGGTGCATTTGTGATTGTATGTGTTTGGAATGTTTTTCATAATACTATTAAATTCAGACTGGGTAGTGGCTCAGCTACACTATTGGGTTAGGAGTCAACTTGTTAGATCAGTCAGGTCATTTTAAAAAACCAGTTGATATTAGCATGTCATAATTATTTTATATTTTTCTTCAAAAATATTGAAATTAAATTCTTATTTATATTTTGACAAATTGACAAGATAATAGGAATGAAAACTTTTTGATTTAAAAATCATTTAGGAATGCGAGTGATTTTAGTATTTACACTAAGTGGGTCGCATTTTCTTACTTCTTTATATAAATGAAAGTTTTACAATTTAGGTAACTTATATCATGTTTGAAAAAAAAAAGAAAAAAAAATTTGAGAATCATGTCAAGCAGTTGAATTGGGTTATTGATTTTGCCAGTTTTTGATGGGTTGACTAGTTTTTGACCAAAATAGTTTTGTACTATTGACCAGTTCGTGAAGAAGGCAGGTTCAAGGTTGACCGGCTAATTTGGTTCGAGTGTAACAACACTAGTCTTGGGGCATGTTTTTCCAAAAAACTACTAATCCAATTAGAGCCCTTATTTTTGGAAATGTTTATAGAAATCTTTGATAGATTGCGACAGTGCAGCATGAATCGGGATAAGAATGTTTTCACAAATCTAGACAATTCAAATAATTTTAATGAAATTCAAATAATTTTAATGAATTAAGTTAGACAAAATATAGAGGTGATTGGTATGTGTTTAAAATTTGACATAATATAACTTTTCATACGGATTTCGCAGTAAAAGACTTTTGTACTCTATATATACGCCAAATCGTGTGCAAATTATCCGGATTTTTTGACCAATTTGCTGAAGTACAAAATGATAAGCTGAGACGGATGAGCTGGTGAAGTTGATTTGTGCTTTAGCAAAATAATTCTTGGAGGACAGCCAATGCCAATTTGATAGACCAGGTATGGTCCACGGCAAGACTGGCACTCTGGCCACATTGTCCAATGAAAAGATAAGGGAAAACTGGCACCCGGACACTCCCATGCCGTGGGGGATAAGAGCCATTCCAATTGTCAAAGTAAATGCCAGTGTGCAATGCATGCATGGTGGAAACTTTTTGTGTTTTTGAAATGAATTGTGGGGATTGAGATTTGGAGAAAGGTTAAAGAGTTGTATAATTCGTTAAAAAACATTACCTACTATTGTCATCTACAACATAATGCTTTATGAGTTTGATCTTTATTGTTTTAGTATCATTGTATTAAAGTAAACGTTATTTCTGGTAGATGAGACTCTGAAAATTTCGAAGGTATTAAATGATATTACGAGAATTCTAAAGGAGCTAGACGTTGTTTCTCTTCGGAATTGATGAATCACATCTACTAACCCCACATAAGGGTATGCATAAACATTTTGAAATTTTCTTGATAGTACATTTTTGTGCTTAGTTTGTACTCTAACAATCTCGTACAACTCTAAACGTCATTACGCAAAATCTCTTTCTATACAATAATTTTCTAGAGTTGTATGAACTTCTTTTGTATTTCTATAATTTTTAAAGAAAATTGCTCTGACACTTGAGTACCAGCGGTAGATTTCACACCAGCAAAGGACGAGATCCATGCAAATTGATAAGAGGATATGAAATGTCCATACCAGCCTCTATATTTAATCTCTCTTCCTCGTCCATGATTGAATTCTGCTGTTTCGTTGAAGGAGTCATTTCCAATGTCAGCTGCCAAATCCCAAATCCCAAATCCCACTACCCACCGTCGACGCAGCCACCATCAATTTATTTTTTCTTTTCAGCACGTTAAGAAATTCCTTTTTTTCTTATCAAATTTTTTGTTCCTTGCCTCCCATTTTCTCTTTTGTTCAATTTCAGTCAAGAGTAGAGACAAAAAGAATAAAGATAGTATCAAATTGTGAATCTGCAAAGGTCATGCCATGGACTTCACCATCGTTCATTTTCCTAATAAATTGGGGAAATTCGAAGGGGGAAAAAAACATATTAGTTTACCACATTGTTTTAATTACATGAATATAAAAAAGGGTGAATACAAAATATTTTTGAATTATATAAAACAGGTATAAAAAAATCAAAACAAAAAATTTTTGAATTATATAAAACAAGTATAAAAAAGTTAAAACAAAAATGTTTTCGGTGCAATCCAAACAGTTAGTGACTTTTTTGCTGATCCATAATCTTGATATTATCATATTATAGATAATTATTGGGAAACTGAAAACTAAATGAAAACCGTTTAAAATTAACTAAAAGTGAGCAGCACATGTCTATTTTGCAAGATTAAGGCCCCATTTGATAACATAATTCAGCACTTAAATTTAATGGATTTAGATCTTAACACGTTCAGACCGTTTGATAACCGAAAATAGAACATCCGAATGAATTAAGTGGCACTGAATTTTCTAGGCAAAACTTGCTCCCAAAAATAAGTGATAACCTATTCACTTATCATTGAATGTAATATACATTCAAATGTATTAGATTTAGCATTGAACAATTCAACCACTTAATGTATTCAGACTTCAGTTTTATCAAACGCACCCTAAATCTCAAGTATGACATTTACGTGACAAAAATATTCTTTGAAAAGTAGCCCTATTTCTCCAATAATTTTTAACCACCCCAATTTAGTAAAATCAAAGGTCAAAACACAAAGTTTGGTAAAAAATTTGACCAAAGTGTGGTGACGAAAGTTTCCTTGTATTTATGCCCAATTACTTTTGTTCCTTCATGCAGACCCTGTCAGCATTTCACCCTTCCAAACTGACTTCATCCATCGGGGCCCAACCGGCCAATCCCACAATAATGGCTACTCCTCGAAACGAAAAAAACCGAGCATCTTGACACACTTGATGGATACAAAATTCGATAGCTTGATATACAGTTGACGTTTGTTAATGGATGAAGATTAACTATATACCAAATTGCATTAAAGTTGAAAAAGTTTTTGGTCTTTAGTGTGTGTATATATACACACACGATACACCTAATTATTTCCTCTTTCTTTCCATTCTTTTTACATCCTAATTATTTACTTATATGCTTTTACTTATCTCTCTTAACTTTTTTGTTAAAAAATATATGCACATAAAATTCGAGTCCTCTTTGATTAGTTAGTATTTTTTGTCCTCCTTTTTCATTTTCAATTTGTCTCGATCCACATATTTAAAAATAAGAATTAATATTTATAAATAATTGTGAAATTGCAAGTCAATTACCATTGGCTTAATGATCAGACTAGTGACCATTAATCTAATAATTTTTCCAGTTCAATGAGCTAAATGATCAGACTAGTGACCGTTGACCTAATATTTTTTCCAGTTCAATGAGCTAGTTGTCTTTTTCCCCCTTTATGGTGCTTTATAATTTCTTCTATTGTAATTTAGATCTTCGATATTAATTATTTAAACAATTATCTTCATTCTAAATTTGTGATTAAAATTTTGTAATGATTGTTGATTTGCCACTATTCTTATCAATGTCTCTGATTGTTCATCCTTCAAACTAAATTTCTAGTTTCGTCACTGATCAAAACCCTTGTCCATTCAATCAATTCCCACATATAGTTTTTTATTCTTTAAGTGAATTTCTATTTAAATAGTCCTTATCAATAGTTTCACTAATATTATAGTATTAGATGAAGACAAACACATAGTATTTTTTTAATATTTATAGAGTTTAAATTCCAAATCAAAATTATCATGTCTCACTAGTATTACGTTTGCATCAGAGTTTAAGCTCTCATGCTTAGGAAGTAAGAGAGTGATCCAACAATTTATTCTTACTGTCTATTGCATTAATTAATAGTCTTCTTTTTATCACCCATATATTGGTAACTTCTATGAAACTGCCAAATCTAATCAATCACCTAATCGGCTTTAGTAGGTTTGTGTACTAGCCCAATTATTGATGTTATTCCGCATTGCTTCCCCGTCGGCAGAGAGGAGAGGATGGCAGGATAGTCAATCTTTAGGTCTTTTTAAATTGAGAAAAGACATTATTTAGTTCTGTGATTGGAAATAGTGGCCTTTTTTTTTTTTTTTGGGTAGTTTGTGGCTTTCGTTTATCACTGTTTTAACAAAGAAAAGCTCCTTCACTATTGGGTTTCTTTCAAATTTTAAAGCATTATTCCCGAATTATTTTTGAAGCTAGCAATTAAAATTGACAATCATTCTTGAACAGCGTAACACTGTTTTATACGATGTATTTAATAGCGAAATGCTTATATGATTTTATAAAAGATATATTATATCTAATTACAATTTATGTGGGTTTGTACATGTTGGTTAAGTGTGTTGTATAGGACTTATATTGTACCTTGTCGGTACATTTTGGATAGTAAACAGTCCAAGACGGTTATTAGTTCGTGCCATAATTCAATGCAAAGCTTCAAACTTTCTGGAGCGGGGACAGACAA
Organism: Gardenia jasminoides; assembly: GCA_013103745.1. NCBI lineage: Eukaryota > Viridiplantae > Streptophyta > Magnoliopsida > Gentianales > Rubiaceae > Gardenia > Gardenia jasminoides. The sequence goes on from CM023105.1 coordinate 26,183,016, forward strand.
ACTAGTGCTGTAAATATTACTAGCACTTAATCATCTCCACTTCCACCATTGCATCCATTGCATCCGTTGCATCACTATCCTCTACACCCACAGCACCACTTTCTTCCTCTTAGTACCTCAAATTTCAAGAAAGATAACTTTTAGGGATAATATCAGAAACCTCCCCTGAGGTTTCTCTTAATGTCACCTGGCACCCCTAAAGTTTTGAAAATATCATTTACCTCCCTTATTTTTGTTATCTGTGTAAAAAAATTTATAAAAACCCCAAACTATCCTTTTGCTCATTTTGCTAAATGAAAATACTCTTAAACCACTTTGTTTGCTTCAAAAAAAAAACCACTTAAAAAATAATTTCTACTTATACCACCATATCACAAATCAATAATCCATAAAAATATAAATTTGAAAAATAAAAAAAGATATTTTTAAAGAAATATACTAGTATCAATTCAACTATATATACTTAAAACTAACTTCTTTTGAGTCTTTTTTTTTTCCTAATATCTTCACAACTCGTGACCCAAGTCTTTAAGTTGTACTAATTGATTATAAAAGTCAACTCAAAATAAATAAAAAATGATACATTCATACTCCACATTATCACAATTAGCAAATAATAAAATTTAATTTATTACAATTTATAAATAAAAAGTGGTACAGCCATCCAAAAAAAGAGTAAAAGAGAATGTTGGATAAAGAAAATATAGAAGAAAGTGACTTTTGATTCTTTTCTTTAATTTTTTGACATCCATTTATTTGATATGTGAATTATGTACCAAGTCAGGGTTAATATGGTCATTTTACAATTACTAGGGGAGGTGAGTGATAATTTTAAAACCACAGGGGCGCCAGGTGGTATTAAGAGAAACCTCATGGGAGGTATCTGATATTATTCCTAACTTTTAAGAATAAATTTATTTTTTATTAGTTGCACGCACATCTCGCGTGCCTTAGTCATTAGTTTTGCTTAAGTAACCACAGTGATCTACATAAAGTTGTAGACAAACATCCCACGAATCATTTAACGTTACCAAACACTTGTTAGTTTGATACTCATTTGTTTAACACTGGTTTTAGCTCCGCCACTTCTCTGGTCTCTTGCTTGTCCCTTTCTTTATTGCATAAATAATCAACAATAATAATGTATCTTTGACATTTTGGCATACATGTTACCTATAAATTAACCAAATGCTGATCAAAGCTTCATATTAAGACAATAAACGTCCATCAACGTGGGGAGCACGAGTGTAAATTTCTACTATTTTGTTCTACAGTTTGGACCAAATATTTAATCTCTTGTGTACTAAATTATGGCTGTAAAAATGGCTAGTACTTTGTCTTGAACAATTTGGACCTCACACTTCCTTTTCTTTACCGTACACTGCTGCCTAACTTGCTCCCTTTCAATCATCAGACTCTGACTATATATAGATCTCCCTCGAGAGCCAGGCACCATTAAAGCTTAAAAGCTCTTCCCAGGCATATATTGTACTTACAAAGCCTTGACAAGCAAAAGCAGCTGGTTGTAGTAAGTCTTCTCATCACTTTGGTACTTTGTCAGCTACTTATAATCCATTAAAAAAAAATCTTTGGGTTTTGCTTTTCTGCATTGGTTTCTGTAAGTTTCACATGTATTTACTTTCTATTTTTAGTATGTTCTAGGAACTAAAGTAGTTTGCTTCCTTAACTCTTACCTCAAAATGCAGCTTGATCTCTGAATATTCTTCTCCTGATCTCATCCTTTTGAGCTTTTCAATCATCTTTTTTTTTTGGGTTGATCCCTGACTGCTCTGACTGCAAATCATGCTACTGTTTGCCTCTCTCAGGGCTTCATTTTCTCTTCAGTCGCAGGCTTAAATATCTACAGTGTACATATATATAATGGAGTATTATTCTTTCTTTCTTTCTTGTTTTCTTTTGTTTTGTTTTTGTGGGAAATGGTCCACTACTAGAGGCCAGTGATATGTTACCCGAGCCATTTGATTGGATAGGTAAAGGATGTTTGAGTAAAGTGCCTTTTTGTGAAATATTACACAGGTTGTAGTATTATTATAGGGTAGGTTGTATATATTGTTGGTCTTTATTGGAGTACAATACAATCAATAATGGAGTTTGGTGACAGCTGTGAGATCAAATCCTTGTCCTGTCGGTTTTTGTTACTCAGATTACATTATCTGAATATTGGTTAGACAGACTCTTTGACTAATAATTGATAGGACATGTATCATTCTAATAAACGAAATAATTAACGGGGAATATAGAAACAAGAGTGTTTTAGTTGATAGGGAAATTGTCACTTATGTATGCACCAAATTGTCATGATATTTGGCCACAATTGTGATTTTCTTTCAAAATAGGATTAGCCATATAAATACATTGTAGATATTAAAAATGACAAATATGTATGACACATTAAATTAGACGGATCAAGCACTTATTAAGGTTATGTATTAAGATGCTAATTAGTACTTCTTCGATTGGCAAATGGATATTCCTGAAAACAAGAAAACCAATTTTCTACTCCTATGTGACTAGTAGCAACTGGTATGAACTTCATATCTTCCAGATTTGCTTACCAAATTATGTACCAGTTTTTTCTTAATACACTACTAACTCTTGTAATTAGAATGTACCAGTTTTTTCTTAATACACTACTAACTCTTGTAATTAGATTTCTTCTGCGATGTTTCTGTTCATGAATAGCTTTACCGTGAGTGATGGATATCAAAAAGCAAGAATACAAGGCTCATGTTTTGGCTATTCCTGCCCAATGGTCTGGCCACATCAATCCTCTTCTTCAGTTGTGCAAATCTTTGGTACGTAGGGGGCTGAAAACAACACTTACCATCAGCAAATTCATCTCCAAAACAATGGATATAAAGTCGGAAGAAGTCCAGATTGATTTGATAACAGACGGCTATGATGACGGTGGTTTCTTCACAAAAGACAGTGTCCCAACCTGCATGGCTCGCTTTGAAGATGTTGGCTCAAAATCAATTCTTGAACTCATCCAAAAGTATGAAGCTTTAGGGGAGCCAATTGACTACATCATCTACGACACATTGCTGCCTTTTGTGCTTGAATTATCTAAGGAACTTAAAATACCTGCAGCGGCTTTCTTAACTCAACATTGTGGTATTAACTTCATAATGCACCAGTACCATCATAGAAAAATTCCTTATCCGACCACTGAATTTCCAGTCTTAGTTCCCTCATTGCCACCACTTGAACGTGAAGATCTTCCCTCTTTTGTTAATTTTCCATACCATTTTAAATTGGTGGCCGACCAGTTCTCAAATATTAATCAGGCTGATTGTGTTCTTGTCAACACATACTATGAGCTGGAACCAGAGGTATGTCTTGGACCTGGTACTACTTCTTTTGCTTTCAGTAATTACTAGTATTTTTCATTGGAGTAGAGAAGTGTCAAAAGCCTCTCCGCACATAAGCTTTTTCCTGATGCAAGGTCAAGATCAACAACTCTGGATATTTTTTTTTTTTGGTTACATTTTGAAGACTTCCAGTTTGTTATCTCCTCTGGATATCACAAGCCTGTAACTTGTTGGAACTTTTGTCAATGTAATGGGCTTGCTTGCTTGATTCCTTCATTGAGAATGTTATTAGGCATTCTTGAAATGGAGGGGGACATTTTATCTGGCGTTGGCCGAGTTCCTATACCTAATAAAAAGGCTAAGTTAGTGAAGAATTAGCTACTATAATTAAGCTTACTTCTTCTACTGTATCACAGAGGGAAAAATTGCTGATACCTTTTAAACCGTCCAAAAGTTCTTAGCTTCTTGCAGGCTGATGAAATTAGTGATTCGATTTTCATTCCCTTCTTAATATGAAAATGTAACTAGGTTATTCTTCTCTCCTTCAAATTAAAGCAGAACAATGTTTAAATTCAAATAACCATACAATTTGACCACTTCTAAAATTTGTCAATAACAGGTGGTGGATGAATTATCCAAACACTGTCCAGTACTAACAATAGGACCAACAATTCCTTCTTTTACTTGGGCAGTGGAATTGTGAGTGACAAAGAATATGGGCTCTCATCATCTCGCCTAGACCCGTCAGCATGTTTGAGTTGGCTGCACAGCAAACCAGAAAGGTCAGTTGTTTATGCATCCCTGAGCAGTGTGGGGTTGGCCAGTTTTGGCCAAAAGCAGATCGTGGAACTTGCTTTGGCTTTGAAGAACAGCAACTATTACTTCTTATGGTCTGTCAAGGAATTTGAAGTTGAAAAATTGCCAAAAAATTACAAGGAAGAAATATCTGAGAAAGGCTATCTTGTGGAGTGGAGTCCACAGCTGGAAGTACTATCAAGCAAGGCAGTAGGGTGCATTGTTTCACATTGTGGCTGGAATTCAACGATTGAATCATTGAGCTTAGGAGTGCCAATCGTGGCAATGCCACAATTTGTAGATCAGCAAACAAATGCCAAGTTTGTCCAAGACGTTTGGAAGGTGGGATTGAGACCCAAGCTTGATGAGAATGGTATTGGGACAAAAGAAGAAATTGGACGTTGTATTAAAGAAGTAATGGAAGGAGAATATGGAAAGGAAATGAAGGAAAATGCTATGAAGTGGAGCAAATTAGCTAAACTGGCTGTTAGTGAAGGTGGAAGCTCAGATAGAAACATCAATTCTTTTGTGACCAAGGTGACAAGGTCCTCTTGATCATCTTATCCTTAAATATGTTATCCTTAGTTGTGTTGGTTGTCTATCTGTTTTTGATTTCAGATGTATTTCTTGGTGTTAATTGCAAATAAGCTGAGCTAAAATGGAGCAATTTAGCGAAAATGGTTGTATTGAAAGTGGAAGCTCAGACAGAAATCTCTACTACTTTGTAACCAGGATGAGTAGCTCCTCTTGACCATCTCGTCCTTAAGAATGATAATGTCAGTTGTTTTGTTTCTGTTTTGTTCTGATTTTATGGTGTATTTCAAGATTTCATTGATAATAATAACAGTCAGTTAGCTATTGTTTCGAATCATAATGGGTAATTGCCTTTTTTTTTTCCCCCTTTTGCATGGAGGATTACTTCTGTATTAGTACTAATTATTGAAAAGACTAGTTCAAATTAATATATTTTTCTTGCTCTAACGAATTGAATTCCATAGCACAACACATTGAAAAGTGAATTTCATGGATTATAAGATAGGCCTATGGTTTTTTCAAGAAATAAATGCACAAACTAAAAGAATAAGGAAATTGATTTATGTAAATTTGGTAAACATGTATTAGAATTTAAGGTGATTTTACAAGAATAAGAGCAGACAAACTTAGAAACTTTATGAAAAAGCTTAATAAAGGATATTTAAATCTGAAAATGATAATCGATAAAGAAATTGACTAGCAATATACATTACTGACTTTTGCTCGGAAATTCTCGTACGGAAAATTAATTATATTTCAATGATATTTTAATTCGTCTTCCAAAATAAGCAAGTCATATCACAACCTCTTCTTTACCAAAGTTTCTTCACTTCTGTCATCATTTTTTTTTTTTTGTTTCTATTATATTTTTATTTAGAACAAAACCCCCAAACAATTTTGGATTTTACGATCCACCTTGAATAGACAATCAAGTATGAGAGCTGGGTACATGTACTTTGTCTTCTGGTGAAAAAAGAATCCAACACTCAATAATTGGTAAATCATCGAACCAAAGAATATTAAATCTGACCATATTAACCATTTTTTACCATAATCAATTATGATATATAAATATAACTATCAGTATCCTACCACAAGACACCATAGGACCATCCCATGTGGGTAAAACTGTCATATTGTAGCAAGTGTTCAACAACCATAAACAAGCAAATACAATTATGACACTCCGAATTGACATGGTAATCTGGCTAGATATTTAATATGCCTTGGTTTATATTCTGCTAATTATCTAGTAACTTGGTTTGACATAGTGTTGGTTGCAACTTTTTCTTCTTGTTTTAAGTTTATTGCTACTTTTATGTCTTCTTTTAAGTTTAGATTAAATATAGTTTTAGAAATCTTCCTTGAGATTTTTAATAATATCACTTAGCACTACTAAACTTTAGAAATATCACTTACTTCTCTTGTCACTTAAAGTCAACATCACAATGCATCTATTGATACTTTACCCTTAGTTCTTAGCCTCATTTGGGGAATATTTTCTCACCAAAAAAAAAAATTGGGGTATTTGTTTTCCTATTTTTTTAAGAAAGAAAAATATTTATGTACCATTAGAGAATGTATTTAAAAAATTCATAGAAATAGTATTTTCATTCTCGAATGAAAATTTTTTATTGTAACCTTACAATTAGATCCAAAATTTCATTTTTGAATGTTAGAAGATGTTGGTGATTTGCATGACTTTTCTTTAAAACTTAAATAGGACATATTCGTGCTCTCCAATAATTAATTTTGTATTTTCAAAAATTTCTGGTTAATGTTACAATTCTTTTCATCCCCAACTCCCATTATATGTAGTTCTAGTTGAATAAGTAATTTTTTCTATTTTAATGGTAATGTGCTTGATAGTTTTGACTGCTCAATTTTGTTACATTAACTAACAACTCCAACACAATTTTTAGTTAGTTCTTAAAGCTTTTATTCATCCTAATATTAATGGAAATGAATTAGCAAGTAAAAGAGCAAAAAGGACAATTTTAGAATGAAAATATGCTCTCAACATTTGAATAAATTTCTTGCTTTTTCTCCTAAGGACTGAATATGTTACAAAAAGGTTCAATTAAGGGGGATAAGTGAGATTTTTAAAAGGTCAAGAGCACTAAGTAATAATAACAAAAATCTCAGGGAAGATTTCCAATATTATTCCTTCAATTAAACCTTGAACCGGAGAAAGGGGAGGAAACGAATTAGTTCATCAGCTTGAAACATGGGCCAGATGTTCCTCCATATTGTTTTGATCTTGGGTAAACTATCTATGGAGCGCTTGGACTATTTTAATCATCGACTTTAGGCCCTTCATCTATTTTAACATTTCAATTGGCCCCTCAATAATAGAAAATGTTCAAATTTTGATAGTTCAGTCCATTTTGACGGTTAGATCAACCAAAATTGTCCCTTATGTCCATAAGCTTTAATGGCAGAAATAATTTACAAAAAAAAAAAATCTTTAATGATAGAAATAGGTGGAAGGATCTAAATTTGACGTTTTTTATTGTTGAAAAACCAATTTCAGACTTGAGTTAGATGAGGAGTTAAAAGTCGATAATTGAAATAGTTTAAGAAATTCTTAGATAGCTTACCCTTTTATCTGGGAAAAAATATTAGAAGATTGCAATAAAACATGCAATGGTGGACGAGGGCACACATAACATATCTCCAATCTACACTGCTGATGGGAATAATAACCCACACATGACTCACAAGTCGTGTCCGATGGAGATCTCCAATCTACTAACATTCAATAAAAGTAAATGGTTTGTCTCTTTAGCAAATTGCCGTAGAGAAATAAAATATCCGTGAGCTTACATGCAAGTCTAGAAACCAAGATATTGAGAGAGAGAGAGAGGGAGGGAGGGAAAAGAGGCAAAAATGTCACTCTGTGCTACTAAAATGCTCAAAATAAATTATCTGGATGGACTGATATATAATACTGAGTTTATAAATATCTAAAGACGACCAGACATTAACTTATTCGTAAGTCGAAAGGGTCTCAATCCGAAGAATTGAGATGAAAGTCCTCAAAAGAAGTTGAAGCACTGAGGGATGCAGCCATTTGCCGGCCGTTCTGAAGACACTCGGAGCGTTTTAAGGTCCCTGCGTATCCTGCCTCTTTCTTCCTCTAGGTTTTGGATCTTAGCATTTATTCCATCACGCTCGGCCCGAATCTCCCTCACCGAGCTTGCAGATTCTGAAGATTGAGAAGCAGAAGGAGCCTCAATCAGGTTGAGCTTTCGCTGGCATTTGTCCCTCTTCCGCTTCAACTTTTCAAATGGTTTTCAACAGCTGTAAGCCTTTTTTTGGCGCTACTATTCATGACTATCTAATACCAGTCTTCCTGTCTCAAATCCACATATCAAAAGATAAACAAAAATCACTACTAAGTTTTGATATGAATTGAATTAATGCTTAGCCATATAAAAGGAAACAGTTTTCTAGAAGTCTGAAAAATCGATTTTTTTTTTTTGTAGCATAAATAAATCAAAACAATCTGAAAACAATTCCATGTTCAATCCGGAGTATCTTCCTTTTGTCGTCTATGTTTTTAAACTGTTAAATAATTCAAGTTTCGCATGTGTTGAGTGCAAGGTCGCAACGTTATTAACCCAAACTATGATTATACATTTTGTGACAGAAAATACAAAAAAAAAAAAAGGGTTTCCCTGCAAATATTCTGTGTGTGTTTGATACGTATCCGTACATACAACACACACACACACACACACGTATACAGACGCACATACATAAAGTTATGTAAGTCTATGACAATAGATATCCAACTTAAATAAAATGTTGTTCATTAGTTTATGTCGGACTAGGTAGTGATATCGATGATGTTGCTTCATCAAACCTGAACATGAGTGGAATATGGTCAAATATCCGTCACAAGAAATTGACAAAACAGGATAAAGAAATATAGATTAAATGATCATCACCAACGGGAACACAAATAACAGGAAGAATTGTTAGAAAGAACAACTTACACTTACTCATGCATTCTCAAAGAACAAAAATAGATAGGAAAATCAATAAGAAAACATGTTAAGAGCAAGGTTCATGAAATGACACAAAGAGGCATACCTGTATCAATAGCCGCCTTAAGAACAAGTTGAGTATGTTGAACAAGTTGAGTATGTTGGAGTAGTATATATAAGAAGGCAAGGCATACTATCAAGAGTGTATTTTACTTAAATACCAAAATTAGTTTCAATCAATTAACTTTATATATGCTCATTGATTTTCCAAGGATCCATTATGCATTAATTACTCCTCTTTTTTCTCTCCAATTAAATATTTTCTAATAGGGTCTCTCATGTTTCTTTTTATTATTATCATTTCTCTCTTTCTCATTCACATACTAATAGATCTATTATTTTATAATTAAATAACGTAGTTTTTGCCTTAATTTTTTCTTGTATCTTTTTAGTTTTATAGGTTCTTGCTTTTTTATTCAATTCTAAAACTTTTATTTATTCATTTATTTATTTTTTGCAAATAGAACTTCATTTAACTCAAAAAATTTTAGTTTAAAAGAACTATTATTATGATGTCATTGTAACTCAATAATTTAACATAAAATTTTTTTGGACATGCAATATGCATTTTTCCTTTGAGTTTTGTTTGTTTATCATTCCTTTAAGCAAATACCCTCTATGGCTTGAAAGTAAGTTTAAATTACATTATGTTATATATCCCATAAGTATTGAAGGAAAAGTAAGACTTTTTTTTTGGATTATTTTCACTTTAAACTATTATTTACATTGTATTTGAAAAAGGAACCTTTCAAGTAAAATTATAAAAATAAAAATATAAAAGCATGCAGAATTAGTGTATGAGAAATTATTAAAGCCAAGAACAATTTAATAAATCATAAAAATAATTGATGAATTAATATGAGAGATAGAGAGAGAGTGTGTGTGAGAGAGAAGAATGTAGTGAGTGGGAAAAAACCTTCGGAGAGACGAGGAGTAATTAGTACTTAATGGATCTACAAAAAATCTAGAAAATATATGAAATTGATTGATTGAAAGTAATCTTGGCATTGGAGAAAATTTTGCTTTGACAGGCATATTATTAATTTGGAAATATTGCCAGTCATATAAGAAACTTAATCAATAAGAAAGAAAATGAAAGAAATGTGCCAACCAAAATAAGTTGTATATATTCTCCAAAATAATCATATGGGGTGAGAAGAGCACGCTTTGTCTAAGATGCTTTTGTTAGGCAACATTTAAATAATGCAAATAGAGAGAGAGAGAGAGAGAGAGAGAGAGAGAAGAAAACACAGTGGTTCCCTTCTAGAGAGTATCCATTGCTTCGTCTATTTATGACAGGTAAAGAATTTAGAAGAAATACGATGAATTTCATTCCAGCCCTTTCTGCCCTAAATTATGCCTTCATCTATGATCTCACATATCACCAATCCTTAATTACCATCAATTGAGATCAAACATTTATGGTATTGGCAAATTAGAGTGGGTGAATGGAGATCTGTAGTAATTCTTATTTATTGTATAGCTATTGGGACTTGTTAATAGAGATCTTGGGTGCTAATTTTTTGGAAGACTGAAATTAATTCACAAAAGTGTCTAAATATAAGGTATGAAACACATACGTGTTTGACTATTCAGATGGTAAATTATACTATAAATCATATGTAACTTAGGTCTACCGGTTATGAATAGCCTAAGTTCCTATTAAAAAAAGTTCTTTGACTAATACCAAAATGAGAACCATAATATACAACAACATGCCTACGAGATGAGTTTCAAGCAATAAAGTCTTCAAAACTCACAAAAAAGGTTGACAACCCAAATTATTTGGCACCACCTTAGGACAAAGCATTGGGCATCGAATTGCAAAAGTGAGGCTTGGAACCTTAGCCATGGAATCCCAAAGACAGTAACCTTGTACATACCACGTCTAACTCTTTATGTTCCAAGGTTGAAGGCATAAAGTCAACCTGTTCAACCATTTTGATCCCGAGTTCAACTGATTAACCTATTGGGCATCAGAGGATGGAAGCACAAAAATATATGTCAAAATGGGTTTCCTTGTTCAATTGTTTGAACTATATCTATCATGGCCATGCCTAGGTCCTATTTTTTTCTTTTTTTTCTTTTTTTTTTAATTTCTTCAAGTTTGGAGCCTTGGAAGAATGCATCTTCTTCATACCATACTACTCCGTATTATGGTTCGATTTTTTCTAATTGTATTTTCAAAAATTTAACGAACAACATTGACTAATTAACCATTAAGTAACAACCCCATGTTGTTCAAATACAATCTTGTAGTGCCAAATATTAGTCGTATTCAAGCGATATTATTTCTTTCTCAAGAAAATATTTTTATACAAAAGAGGAACAAAAAGCAGATTAGACACGACAACATGGCAAATTTGCATATTTTTCATTCGTCATGTGAAATCAAGTTGGAAAAAAAAATTTTTTGAGAAACCATATAGGAGTCTATTGTTATTCCTAAATTTTGGACAATATAGAGGATAGAATTCTCAAAAAGTATGGACTTTTTCAAAAATTTCCTAAAGGGTGGTATTTTCCAAAATTATTCCCATAATTTGAAAAAATGCATTTAGTGAATGTAATGTTTTCTTAAGAGTCACATTTCAAAAACAAAATGTTCAGTCAATATATTTTCTTAAAAAACTTGTTTGCTGAAATGTCTTGCTAAAACTCTTAGGACTTGTTTGGATTGCGAGCTTTTGAAGAAAAATTTTCTTAAAATATTTCCTAATCGTATTTGTATCTTACACACATTACATCATCATAATATATTTTTCTACAAAAATTTTGAAACTTGCAATCGAAACCGATTCTTACTATTTAGTGACTTTTCTTCAAAACTACCAGGATTTGAGAATTGCCTCCAATACAGTGGAGCGTGCATATGAAGTTGACCCCACATTTTCTTTGGAGGATCAAAGATCTGCAAAATTTCAAGCGGATTGGGGAATTGAAACTTGAAAGACCCTATTGCCTGGATAGAGAGTGAGGGCTGAGTTCGTGTGGTGTATGTTGGCTTTGACTCTGGGCTTGGAGTTTGACTCTTTTGAAGTCTTTGCGAGGGCAGAGTTCGTGTGGTGTAAGTTGGCTTTGACTTTGGGCGAGGACTTTGACTCGTTTGAAGTCTTTGTGGTCACACTCGCACATTTTGTCCAACCTCGGCATTAATAGGTAGCAAACCCACCTGCCATCTGCCTTAGTATTAATTGAAATTTAGTCAAAAGGCACTAGCCAGCTCAAGGCCCCCACCCACAAACAAAAAAATTGACTTAATAACAATTAACAAACTGCAGCCATTTAATTCATATAAACCATACACTAACCCACAAATAAATCATCTATACTGTGAAATTTGTGTAACTTTCCGCATTTCCATTTTAGCCTTAATTACTCAACTTTTGTAGGTTTAAAACTAGGGTAGAATGATGCCAAGAATATTGATTTCAAAACCATCATTATCTCATCTTGACGTCGTAACGGAAGCGTGAGAAGCGAATAACTTACACAAACACACTCCAAACAAGAAACATTATATGAACAAATTCAAGACATGAATATTTATAAAAATGTGAGGAATTTGACAACAACTGGCAGAAACCAATCAAAGTTGTATATTTTAATTGGAGAAAAAGACTACAAAAATCCTAAGTAGGCTACAATAAATTAAACTAAAATAGGAAACAAGAACACACTAAAAACCCAAACAAAATAAAATACAAATTTACCAGTCCAATGCTATTACAAGGAACAACAAAAATAAAAAAAAATTCTATCAAACAAATAAAAAATGACTAATAAAACTATGAAAATCACCCTAATTAACAACCATAAAATGGCTTCTTGGACAGCATTGTTGATACGAACAAGGGTTCTTGAACTTAGGGGTCTTGGTTCTGTATCAGATCCTATGCCTAATTTAATATCTCATGTTAGTTATTAATTATTCGATTTTTCTATTTTCTGAATTCAAAATTTACTGTAGATTATATTTTCTATTTAAAATAAATCTTTTTAATACATAGAAGCAGCAGAGTGTGTAAGAAAATTAGTTCATATTATTCAGCAAGAAACTTATGGTATATCTGTTGTGAGAACATTTGTTGTGCATTTACTATTGTTGTGTTAGTGTCTATATTTGTTATTTTGACATGACATTTGTTCTGATAGTGTATACATTGCAATGTATAGTTGCCATTCGTAATTGTAGAATTGCTCCTTGTTTTTTAACAGTGCACTGTCTTCTGCGGATTACTCCATCATTGTGTGCGGCCTTGTGACGCTGACACCAAGATTTTTAACAAAGAATGTTGAATTTGATACTCGAAAAAAGAAAGGGTCAACTCCTATGACTACTGTGCTGCATTGCAGATGCTTTGACATTTTTCGTCATGAGTTAAGATGGTGCCTTTCCTCACTTCAACTGAGTCCCTTTTGATGGCTACATAAATTCAGTAGATAAGTATTAGCCACTAAATTTTAGCGGACTACGATTCTCATGGTATTTCTGTCACTGGAGTCAAATCCTTCTAAAGTCAAATTTTAACATTTTTTGAGTCATTTGCAGAGTTTTCATGGTTATCCGAAAGCAAAGTATTCAGCCCGTGCATTATTTGACAAGAACTCCATTTCTTGTTTGTTTTCAGATGGTTCTTAGCTAAAGTTGGTCTTTTGGGCTGGCTGGATTTTGATTCTTTCCCAAAACTGTCATCATTTGCTATTTGCCATGTAATGCAGCTCAGTTTTTACTTGCCTCTTCTATCAGGTCTCTGCTTTTAGGATTTTGAGCCTATTCTGGCCAACCAAAATTCTGCAAGTATTATTAATCCTTCCTTTCCGATTGGCCTTTGGAAAAACCCAAACAATATTCTTCGTCATGTATTTGCCACTGTTTGATATTCCGGAATTTCAACTTCTGGATGTAGTCATGGGAAGGTGGAAATTTCTATCCATCAAAGTGGCCTTTTTCTTTTCTAGCCTGTTGTTGCTGCTTGACGCATGCATTGCCAATCCTCAGAACGTAGGCAGGCTGAATCTGGGATTTCAGGGGGCGCAAATGAACTGGATAGACACTAATGGGCTGATGCTTCTTTCCAACAATTCGGCTTTCGCATTTGGTTTCAACGACGCACAAGATGTCACTATGTTTCAACTTGTGGTTATTCACAAGGGCAGCTCAACGATCATTTGGTCTGCTAATAGAGGCAATCCAATTCAAACTTCAGATTTCTTCATATTCGATAGAAACGGGAATGCTTACTTGCAAAGTGGGGGAAACACTATTTGGTCCACGGATACCTCTAACAAAGGAGTAGTAGCAATGGAATTGCGGGACTCAGGGAATTTGGTACTTGTTGGCAATGACAGCAGTATAATATGGCAGAGCTTTAGACATCCCACTGATACCCTTGTGTCAAATCAGGAGTTCACTGAAGGAATGAAACTTGTAAGCAATCCCAATTCTGATAATTTGAGGTACTCTCTTGAAATGAAGTCTGGAGATATGATTCTATCAGCAAATTATCAACCACCGCAGCCTTATTGGGCCATGGGAATGGATAGCAGAAGAATCATTAACACAAATGGTGGGAATGTTGCATCTGCAACTCTTGATGGCAATTCTTGGAGGTTTCGTAATCAAGATAAAGTGCTGCTTTGGCATTTTGTTTTCTCTTATGATCATGATGAAAATGCCACGTGGGTGGCAGTTTTGGGAAATGATGGTTTCATCACCTTCAGCCTTCTTAAAGCTGATGGTTCCATTAGTGCCTCCTCGATACAAATACCACAAGATCTGTGTGGTAGACCTGCATCTTGTGATCCATATTTTGTTTGTCACATTGGACGCAAATGCCTGTGCCCTTCAGCCCTTCCCTCTTGCAAGAAAAGTAATGTCTCATTCTGCAATATATCACGGGACTCAGTGGAGCTTGTTGATGCAGGGGATAGTCTTAGTTACTTCGCTCTTGATTTTATTCCACCCTCTTCTAAAACAGACTTAAATGGCTGCAAAGCCTCTTGCCAAAGAAACTGCTCTTGTGCTGCTATGTTCTTTGATGACTCAGGAAACTGTTTTTTGTTTGATCAGATAGGAAGCTTGCAGCACTCGAGTAATGGTAGTCAATATGCTTCTTATATTAAAGTCTTGACCACTGCAAGCGGTGGGGCAAATCAAGGAGGTGGTCGAATTAACAAAACACGCTTAGTGATTGTTATCATGGTTGTGATCTCATGTGTGCTCGCTGTTCTTGGTCTCCTTTATGTAGGTTATCAGTACCACCAGAAGAAACAGAAGGCATTGCCTGAGTCACCTAAAGAGTCTTCAGAGGAGGAAATTTTTTTGGAGAATTTATCGGGAATGCCAGTTCGTTTTAGCTACAATGATCTTCGGACTGCAACTAATAACTTCAGCAAGAAGCTTGGTCAAGGTGGTTTTGGTTCAGTTTACCAGGGGATTCTCCCTGATGGAACTAGATTGGCTGTGAAGAAATTGGAAGGCATTGGTCAAGGAAGGAAAGAATTTCGAGCTGAAGTGAGTATTATTGGGAGCATTCACCATCTTCATTTGGTCAAACTTAAAGGCTTTTGTGCTGAAGGAAATGACCGTCTTCTTGTGTACGAGTACATGGGAAATGGATCTCTCGATAGATGGCTTTTCCGGAAAAACAAAGGGGAATTCGTGTTGGACTGGGAAACTAGATACAGCATTGCTCTAGGAACAGCTAAAGGTCTGGCTTATCTCCACGAGGATTGTGATGTGAAGATCGTTCACTGCGACATAAAGCCTGAGAATGTACTTCTTGATGACCGCTTTCTCCCAAAAGTCTCAGATTTTGGTCTTGCTAAGCTTATGACTCGAGAGGAGAGTAATGTTTTCACCACAATAAGGGGAACAAGGGGATATCTTGCACCAGAATGGATCACATACCGCGCCATATCAGAGAAGAGCGATGTTTACAGTTATGGCCTAGTGCTGCTTGAGATAATTGGTGGTCGAAAAGCCTATGATCTCTCAGAGTTCTCAGACAAATCCAATTTTCCATCTTATGCTTTTAAAATGTTCAAAGATGGAAAACTGAAGGACATCGTTGATGCAAGCTTAAAGATAGATGGAAAAGACGAGAGAGTTTCTGCAGCAATTAAAGTTGCTTTCTGGTGCATACAGGATGAAATGTCCCTAAGACCATCAATGACAAAGGTAGTTCAGATGCTGGAAGGAACCTGCCCTGTCCCCCCACCACCACCTTCTTTGCAGCTAGGGCCACGACTTTATGCAGGTTTCTTCAAGTCAATGATCAATGAGGGCGCAGGAACCTTTCCAGGGCTTCCAAACAGCAAGAATGATGCTTATCTTTCCGCTATTAGGCTTTCAGGGCCAAGATAGCATCAACAGAAGATGAAGCAATTTCATTCAAATTGAGGCCACCGGTCGAAGAGCATCCATATGTACACCACTGTTATGCTTTTCTTCCCTGTACATTCATTAGGCTTTGTTATATTTCGAAGGTAGACATTTTGCCATTCTAGCATTCAGCAAAATTGACATGATGTTTTTGTTTTGAACTTTGGAAATAGCCAAATTGATAATTGATGTCACATTAAGCAAAGAAAAACAAAGTCATGAAGTAAATGGATGCTTAAATTTGGACTGATTCCATGATATAGTTCTAAGAATAATCAAGAAAAGAAAGAAATCCCCGCCAACTATGGCCATAGCTTGTGGAGAAAAGATGCAATTCGCTAAGTCGGTACTAAACCATCAAATTTCAAATTCTAAAACAAAAAGATTGAACTAAATTTTGCAAAATCTTATTCTACTAAAAGTTAGAATTAATTTTATATATTGACAGTGTATACACTTGTGAAATTGATACACGCCTTATGTACAAAAATTGAAGTTTAAAATTCACATTGAAATTAAGTGACATGCATTCCTATTCCAAATGTATACAACACCTGTAGATACAAGATTAACCTGAAAAGTTATATAGTATACAAACTTTTATAACTTTCTTTATTCATCAAGGCATTTTTTTTTTCCTTTTTTGGTTTCAATTCAATCTTCCTATTATCTACGTATTACTTTCTTTCTCCATGTTCTTTATCTGAATTTCTCATTCCTTATATTCCATCTTTTTAGTTCATTGTCTATTTTAGAATGTAAATAATAAGAGAAAATTGTCAGAATTGTCCCCCACATTTGTATAAATTCTTTATTTGGTCCATTACATATGAAAAGACGTAATTTGCCAAAAATCTTTTTTCAGTGCCTCACATATGCAAAAAGTCCATTTTTGATCCCTCACATTATTAGAATTTAAAATATAAATATGTTTTACTAAAAGTTTAATTATATAATTTATTTGACATAATAAAAATGTATCATAATGTCATTAATAATGTCATCTCAGCCTGAGATTCTCAGGTTAGCTTTTTAGTCTAAACAATGCACACTTCCTGTTTGGTAGCTCAAGTTTTTAGCAAATTTGTATAAAATTTGTTTATTTCCTACTTTACCTAAAAGAACCATTTAAAAACTCCTAAAGTTTTAATTCAAAAATTCAGCAAATTTGTATAAAACTTGTTTGTTTCCTATAGATATAGGAATCCTCTAAAAATTTCTAAAGTTTTTAATATACCATCCCTATTTCCAAAAGCTTTTTCTACAATTTCTACAGTAAGTTATAGTAGAATTTTATACAAATACCAAAAAAGTTTCACTCCCAAACAGGTTATATTAAAAAAAAATTCAGGAGCAATAGGGGAACAACATATGGTTTCCCTCTAAATAAAAAGTCACATACTTTAGAATTCAAACAGTGTTTGAATTTTAAACTGGGTAGTGACTCGTTTGAAGTCATGGGTCAGAGTTAGTGCTATTAATCGAGTTGAGTCGACTCGAGTATTGGATTTTCGAACTCGACTCGAGCCTTTATCGAGCCAAACTCGAGCTCGCTTGTTTAAGTTAACGAGTCTTGAAATTTGGTCGAATTCGACTCGATAAAAGGGATAAGTGGCTCGAACTCGACTCGTTAATCATAAACGAGCCGAGCTCACACAAGCTCAAGCTCGAGCTTGAAAATTTATATTTTGTGAAATGATAAAAATTAATAAATCTAATGTGAAATGACAAATATATCCTCACTAACGAGCCTAATCAAGCTGCTCGATTAAGAAACGAGTCGAGCTTAACTCGGCTCATTTATTTATCGAGTATTTTCCGAGCTCGAGCTTGGTTTGTTTATTAAAATAAACAAGACGAGCTCGAGCCTTATCGAATCGAACTCATTCGAGCTTTCGAGCTGCTTCGGTTCGATTAACAGCTCTAGTCAGAGTGCAATTCGATTTATCGGCTGGCCTAAGTCATGAAAGGACAAAGACATAATGATGATACCGTCAAAGATTTCTCATTTTAGGCTGAAATTAAGATTTGCTCATTTTGGTAAATGGATATGAATTGCCATTGTAACTACTCATGGCTACTCCAATTTAACTTCCGAATTACTACAACATTATAAATCAAAATTCTTTAATTAAAATTTTATACCAATTTAATTTTTGCAAAAGATAAAATTTGTATAAAATTAATTTATTTTAATTATTTCTAAATTACACACACATTGAATGTGCTCTTAACACTAGTTAAAATTATAAATACCTATGTCTATTCTTTGGCAGGCCGAAATGGAAATCATTAAATGGTAATGAAACTGAATCCTCATTTCCCACTTATGACTTGCGCTTCCAGGTAATTAGCTCATTAGTAGAATAAAACCCATTTGAGTGCCAAATCAAACAGATTTGGAGCTAACAAAAAACTATCCATAACAAACTATATAATTTTGGTTTGCAATTCTGGTTCCAAAATGCAAACCACACACTTAATAAGGACTAATCAAAATATTAGGAAAAGAATAGTTAAACTTCTCAGTGTTTATTTACGAATACTTGAATACTAATTTCCCTATCCCTTTCTCAGTTCTTAAATCCCACCTAATAAGGGAAGAAGACACTGCTCAGTGTTTGTATCCACATACAAAAATAACCCATCAAGCCTTAACTACATGCGCCCAAAAAAAAGCTAAAAGAGGAACTGGTGTTTAAAAGTGGTAGAAAGCAAGGTTTTTAAAATTGGGATTCTACCTTGGATCGTTTTTTACTTTGCAGGATCGGATCGTAGGATCGGATCGTGGGATCGATAGATCCTACATAAATCGTAAAAAATAATCTTACTAGTAATTTTGATGTTTGCAATTCACATATACAGCAATAAATAATGCAACTCATGTATAATCAATATAATAGTATTATTAATTGAGGTTAAAATCGTACTATCTAAAATATTTGGAATAATCTAAAAATTAAATAAAAATTTTGGAACTACATGTGACATATTGTAAATGAATCTGATTAAATTAAAAATATTGTTCTTTCTCAATTTTGAGTCCAAATGCAATTACTAGACAAGGTAGCTGAAAAAATTGACTTTGTATATGTGTGTGTGTTATTTAAGTATTTATTAATGAGACAATTAAATACCAATTTTTAAAGATTCACCAATTTTTATAGGTAAGGAATTAGCATAACATAATTATGTGGTTTTAAAGTTTTTTGAATCTAATTTCTAAGGCAACAAATAGCAGAATTTTCTATACAAAATTATGATCAAATTATTAAAATTTTTATCAAAATATCTTTAAATGGTAGGATCGTAACAAAATCGGATCGAAATCGAAAACCATAATTCGGATCGTAGGATCGTAAGATCCCACGATCTGGATCGCGATTCTGATAACTAATTTACGATCCCACGATCTGGATCGCGATCCTGACAACTAAGGTAGAAAGAGGGAAATGGAAAAAACTCATTCTCTTTTTTGCGTATAAATAACTGATGAACGCATTCGTGTTTTATGATTTACAACTAATTATGTTCAAATCGCGTTGGGCTCATTGTGCACCTAAAAACCACGAACCAACAAGAAGCAATTTGATTTGGGCGGAAAATGGGCCGCGCCCAAAGTTGCCCAACTTGGACAGTTCTTAAATACAAAAACGGGTCAGACTATTTCCATCAACCAATCAGGACCGCCACGACCCGGCGCAAATTAGCCGTAAAACCTTTCCATGTCCTGGTGGCCTAGACCAAATTCTGCTCTCTTCTTTGTTCACCGGTGCAATCCAAAGCAAAAATAAAGCACAATGACATGGTGTTCAGATTTAAACCACCAAATTCAGAGATAATTAACAGCAAGAGCAACTCAATGAATTAATCACTCAATTGATAGCAAATAAGCTGGTATCCCATTAATGGTAAGCTGAAGATTCAATTGAATTACAGAGGATAGAGATGACAGGAAAAAAAAAAGGGTAAGAATAGAATCAAGAGGAAGGAAATATAAGAAAGGGGAAAACGAATTTGTTCGAATGAGCTTAATTCGTCTGCTAAGCAGCAACAACAATAATTTTAATATGATAATGAAAAAGGTGCTACAAAATTAATACTAATATGATGTAAGATTTGTGTTGTTTATGTGGTTGGTGCTACATTAATAAAGTCAAAAAAAGGGAAAAGAAAAAAGGTAGATAGAAAAGAACAACTATTCTTTCATTCACTTAGATGAAATTGAGATTTGTATATCAGATACATGACATATATGTAAAATTTGGATTTCAAATTCAAATTAAAATTACGTGTCCTGTATCCAATGGTGAAAATGTCACGATCGGATACATGCTACATATGTAAAATTTGGGCTTTAAATTTAAATTAAAATTATGCGTCATGTATCCAATGGTGAAAATACATACACTGTTTGTGATACCCTCATCACACATCGGAAAAGTAAAGTGTTATGAATCAATACTTAGGTAGAATCTAGGCATTCAGATCTAACTTGGAATATCCATTTTGAACTAGTGAAAATGGAGCCCAAGTAGTTGGACTTGGTTGTTGAGAGTGAGGTCGCATCTTAGGCCTACGGGATTGGAGTTTTGACATATGGTATTAGAATGAATCTTGTGTGGTCTCTGCACGGCGTGACACTAGACCAATGGTATTGGACCGGACTACACAATGAAGTGGAGAAACTAAATGCTATGTTGACCTAAGGGCGGGAGCCACATCTAGAATCCGACACAACTAAGTGGACAACCAGATTATGGTATTGGATTAGCTTTTGCGAAGATACAAAGTCCAAAAAGGAGGAGTGAATGTGATATCCCATCGTACATCGAAAAGGTAAAGTATTATGAACTAGTACTTAAGTAGAGTTTAGACACTCAAATTCACATCAAAAAAGTAAAGTGTTATGAATCAACACTTAAATAGAGTTTAGACGCTCAAATTCAATTTGGAATATCTATTTTGGACCAGCAAGGATGGAGCCCAAGTAATTGGGTTTTGACTATTGAGATTCAGGTCATGTCATGGGTCGACAGGCCAGGGATGTGACATTAAATTGTGATACCCCTAAATTTATCATAATGGGAAAATTTATTAGAATAGTTTAATAGACAGATATATAATACATATTTTTTAAACTTCTAGAAATATGTAATTAATGGCTATAAAGATTGGATAAGGAATTATAAAGAATTAAACAAGTGAGTGTATATTAATAGTGTACTTATTTTGAGTTATGAACCTAGGTATGAACCTAGATCCCTTACTTATGATGCAATTAACCAATTAATAGTAACACAAGAATCTTTACATTAAGTGGATTTTATAAAGAATCAATGTGAGAAACTTGAGGGTTGTAATCTAAGCTTCAATTATTGGTAAATTATTAAGGAATATGCAAAGTCATTCATTGAACTTACAACCCTTGTTCCTACTATAAAAGGGGATTCATAAGTTAGAGGAAACTTGTAGTAGGAAAGTGAGGTTGGAAGTAGAAGAAAGTATTTGTGGTGGAGTAAGAAGTTGAGACAAGAAGGTGAGAATCACTTCATCAATGTTTGAAGTTCCGTGCATTTGTGTTTCCTAGTACCTATTTTTCTCTTTTCCTTGTAAACATTTGCTAAGTTGTTATTGTTCTCCTATACATATCTAACTGGTGAATCTGCAAAGCGATAATTTATTTGATTTGTAGATTAGTAGATCTTGAAGTAGGCTAAATTTTCTGTGTGCGGCCGGATCTTATTGCTAGATGTTAAGACTATCTGGCACATGTTTGTCAAGTTAGCAATTGTTCATCTTAACAGGAGATCTCTAATTTTTAAATGACACTAATATGAATTAAACAAATTTTAGATCACAAACAATTTTTAATAATCACAAAGCTTTCCATTACTATTAAAAGAAATTGTAACTTGCACGTATTATAGATAATTTTATGTGCCATTAATTTGGGGTGGGGTAGGAATTTTGGATTAAATCATAATTCTTATACCATTAGGAAAGATTGAAATTACTTGTAGATACTGATAAAGGAAAAATAATACACATATATATACAGACACACCCTTGACTTAACAGGATATGGAATGACTTTAAAGGTTCCTATATTAAAATATGATTATACTTGCACAGTCCGTGCCTTTTCCTATGCGATATATTAAACTACAATTAAGATTCCTTTGGTTATGCTGACTTAGATTTAAACTCCCTGGTACGTACTGATATGTTTCGATAATACTTTTGATTTTGTTGTGAAAGTAAATTTTGGAGAGGCTGTGAACCCAAATAATTTTTGGGGAAGACGGGCCCTTGTCAAGAGTTGGATGAAGGTCTAAATTTACCTTGACATATATACCTTATAACAGTGTTAGGAGGTTAACTTTGTTCGTATTAGTATTTTGAGAATCCTATTTGATTTTGACATTGCCTTGATACTTTTGGTGTGATGAGGTTGATAGAGTTGTACACGCACTTTCTGCTAGAGGAGACAAGCGGGAGTTCTATATCCATTGCAGTAATAGTTTGATTGCTACTGTTTGCTAAATAAAATACTTCTTTATTTTGGTTTGTCTTTAGTTTAATTTAACTTATTCTTTTAGAGAAGAATTTAAACCAAAAGTTTTAAAATTACCCATGCACACATAGTTCTCATTGGACTCTTAAGCACACATTATTTTTTTCTTAAATTTCAGATTTCTAGGGGGACTGAATTGTGGACTTGGTATAGTATAGAAGCCTGCCAAGGATGAGCTATTAGAGTATAGTAACTAAATAAAAAATAGCTTGTTCTTGTGTAGGAATTCCTAAAAATAGAATTTGAGCACATTAACTATATGTTTTATATTCAGATGTTTCTTTGTTCCTAGTTCCATCACTATGAATTGTAAGAGAACTAGCAAATCTCATTGGGGATATGGAATTAGTTTAGTTTTCTGAAAAATTTGAGTTCTTACATTATTAGTGTATAGAAAATTAATCTATCATTTATGTCATCATAAATGATTGAGAAATACCCAAATATTTTTTCAATCTGTTTCTTCTCCTTCACGTCCCACACTAGTACATAAATATCTTATATTGTCGATTTGATAGTTGGTATTTAACCAGTTTAAACCCGTTGACTAAACCAAGGACGGAACAAGGGGAGACGGGAAGGGCCCTGCTCCCCCAAGTTCTAGATCTTTATGTTTTTATCCTTTTAAAATTTTAGAAAATTTGAAAAGTTTTTATGTATTTTATATTTTTGCCCCGCGGGCCTCCCCAAATTTTTGAAAAGTTTTATGTTGATTCACTTGATTCGGAAGTTTATACTTTATATGCACATGTATTCCACCACATCAAATTACAATTTTTGGTTCCATCCGTACAGTCTAAAGACGGATATTGAGTATGAACAAACAGGAGGAGAAAATTATATCTGTTTGATAATAGATGTTCTTAAAGCTTGGTGAAAGCTTTCCAGGATCAACCTTTGCAAGCTAGAATTAAATAATGGTGCACATTTGTCTATAATTGATAATGATTACAGAAAATTTTCTTTAGGGATCAACTGGATAGATGTAGACATAGATGCAAAATGAATAGATTGATCATTTTCTGGACTTTGACTATGGGAACATTCGGTGACAGATACTATTGTTGTTGGGCAAAATTTTACAATCTAGGTGAGGAGAGGGGGAGATAAAACAGAAGTTTCCAACACTTCATTTTTTATTTTATTTTCCTTTACAAAGGCCAAGGATAATTAAACATATCAACAGATTTGTATTCATTGATGTTCAGGCCTATAGTTTTCTCTTTTCAGTTTTTTCATTTTGGTTTTTTGGAGAGAACAATAAAAAAAATGTACCAAAATGTAACAAATATGAAGTATTATAGGAGCAAAATTAGCAAAATTAACTCTTTTTTTTTTCAATATACTAGTTAGAAAATGCATCTTGAATATAAAGTCTCAACAAATATATAAAATGCTTAAATGCACTTAACTCCCTAAACTTTATCCTCAATAGTGATTTTCCCGACAGATTCATTAAATAAGCAATTTGCCCCTCTGCTTGATGTTGTAGGACAAAAGTGCCCTTGTTATTTTTTGGTTTAATCATTCCTTTATTTATTTTTTGTTTCCACTATTTTCTTTTCTTTTCTATTTTTCTTTAATTGTATACTATTACAGTTTTCTTTTTCTTATAACTTCATTCCTGCTTTATTTGTTTATTTACACTATTAGGAAATTCATGGCAATCTGTATAGCTTGGGCAACTGATATATGCATGTCATAAGCAAAGGTATATATAACTAGCAATTGACTATTTGAATAAATATTAACAAGCTAGAGCTTTATATTATTTAATTTTTAAAAGTATATCAAATAAACAATAGTATCATTATATATTTATTGTTTATAGTCATTATTTTATCATGATCTACTTATTTATTACTATTGCCATCAACATATAATCATTAAACTCTAGACGTATGAATTTAGTAATATATGAAATATTTTATACACATAGCTAGCATGTACTTTGTTACCATGAAGAATTGGTGATCATTATTACTTCTAACAACGAAAATGAAAAAGGTAGAAATAAAAAAAATAAGTTTGAGAAGATTAAAAATATAATATAGTTAATAGTAGCAAGGAGAAGAAAGTAGTTCATCACATGAAAAAATCGAGAAAATTTTAAAAAGGTAAAGAAAATGGATAAGTAGAAAAAGGGTAAAAAGACAATAAGGAAATAAAAAGGTAATTAACATTGAAGGGGTATTTTGACCTAAAAAATCAAGTAAGGGGACAAAGTGCCCATTTGTTGATTTTAGGGAGGTAAACTGCAATTGGCTACAAAGGTCAGGGGGTTAAATGTATTAGGATAACTTTTTTTATCAGATAAGTTTTATACACAGTTTGGATTATGCCACATAATACAAATTTGAATTTGAAATTTAAATCATGCACATGTGGCATGCATCCAAAGCTGCTAGTGTAAAAAAAACACTACACTGATAGTGTATAAAAAGTTAACCCTATAGAAAAATATCCAACAAATAAGACTTGAAACTAGAGGTGTCAACGAGTTGGATTTGGATTGGAATTGGTAATTTTGGACCCAAGCCCGGGTCGGCATGTAATGAAAAGACTCGGATCTAGATTTGGATCCAAATGGCTCTCAATATGTAGGTCCAGATCCGAATTCAGTCAAAATCGGATCCAGGTCAGATATACCATTTTTAAGAATTAATTAATCATGATAATTTTATTTATAAATAAAATTTATCAATACAATATTCATAATATAATTAAATTAATTTTAGCAATCATTTAATTTAAAAATAAGTAGAGTAATAGTAAATTTTAATAAAATATATAATTCTTTTATTAAAATAATTATACTAATCGAATTCGAGTCCAAAATGGGTCAGAACATCTAAGTCTCCGTTTGGATTAGTTGTTTTTGGAGTTATTTTTCAAAAATACTACTTTAGCATTTGGAATATGAAAAATAATTACTTTAATTGTTTTTGAGGTGTTTTTGAGAATGTTTTTGGAAAAATTTGTGGGGGTGTTTTTAAAATTTAAAATTTATTTGGGGTATTTTTTGGGGCATTTTTAAAATTAAAAATTTATTTGGGGTAATTTTTTAGGGCACTTTCAAAATTAAAAATTTATTTGAAATAATTTTTTGGGATATTTTTAAAATTAAAAATTTATATGAGATATTTTTTTAGGTATTTTTAAAATTTAAAATTTATTTGGGGTAATTTTTTGAGGTATTTATAAAGTTAAAATTTATTTGGGGGGTGGTGGTGGTGGTGGGTATTGGTGGGGTGGGTTGATTTTTTAAAAAAATACCACAAATAAAGTATTCCAAAAATACCATAAATAAATTTTTAATTTTAAAAATGCCTCAAAAAATACCCCAAATAAATTTTTAATTTTGAAAATATCAAAAAAATTTACCAGAAATAAATTTATAATTTTAAAAATGCCCCCGAAAAAACTCCAAATAAATTTCTAATTTTAAAAACACCCCAAAATTTTACCCCAGATAAATTTTTAAATTTAAAAATAACCCAAGAATACGTCAAATGAATATTTAATTTTTAAAAATACCCCTAAATTTCTAATTTTAAAATAGTACCAAAAATACTCCAAATAAAATATTCATTTTAAAAATGCCCCCAAAAAATTAGCCCAAGTAAATTTCTAATTTTAAAAATGTCCCAAAAATACCCCACATAAATTTTTAATTTTTAAAAATAACCCAAAAATTACTCCAAATAAATTTTTAACTTTAAAATTTCCCCAAGTAAATATTTAATTTTAAAATTGCCTAAAAAATACAATAAGTAAATTTTTAATTTTAAAAATACCCTAAAAATACCACAAATAAAATTTTAATTTTAAAAATACCCCAAAAAATTTTTTCAAATAAAATTTTAATTTGAAGAATGTCTCAAAAAAATACCACAAATAAATTTTTAATTTTAAAAATACCCAAAAAATATCTGAAATAAATTTTTAATTTAAAAAATGATGCAAAAATTACCCCAGACAAATTTTTAACTTAATAAATGCCCAAAAAATATACTAGATAAATTTTCAATTTTAAATATTCCCCAAAAAATTTAATCCAAATAAATTTTTAAGATTAAAAATATCCCAAAAAATTACTCAAAATAAAATTTTAATTTCAAAAATACCGCCAAAAAATTATCACAAGTAAATTTTTATTTTTAAAAATGCACCAAAATTACCCCAAATAATTTTTTAGTTTTAGAAATATCCCAAAAAATTACCCCAGATATTTTTTATTTTAGAAATGCGCAAAAAATATCCCAAATAATATTTAAATTTTAAAAATGCCAAAAAAATTTCCCAAATTAAAATTTTAATTTTAAAATTGGCCCAAAAGATTATCTGAAATAAATTTTTAATTTTAAAAATGCTCTAAAATACCCTACATAAATTTTTAATTTAAAAATACCCCAAAAAATTTGTGCAAGTAAATTTTTAATTTTAAAAATACCCCAAAAATTTCTCAATAATTTTTTTTAATTTGGATGGGATAGGGAGGGGGAGAAAGAGAGAAGAGAAGAGAGCAAGAGAGAGGGAATATGGAGGGGGGAGGAGGTGCTGGTGGGGTTGGAGTGGAAGAAGAATGGATAATTTGTTTATTTATATATATGTATATAAGTTGTTTTTGAAATATTTGTTTGGATTGGTGTTTTTGGAATTATTTTTTGTTAGTGTATTACTGTAGCATTTGGGATGTGAAATATAGTTTTTCAAGAAGAGATCTAAAAACAGCGAATCCAAATGGACCCTAAATCCATATCCGACTCGTTTTGTTTATAGATAAAATGGATTTGGATCGAATCCGGATAAACGGGGTCTATGAGTTATTCTATACCCAGAAAAACGGATTGGGCTCAGGTCAAATGCGATCCGTTGACAGCTACGTGGAAGCCCAATACATGGTCAAAGTTCAGAGGGTTTAAGTGGAATTAGAGTTTAGTCTCCACCAGCTAAATGTGCTTTCAATTAATCTGTTTTCTCTCCTCAACAATTTATTTACACCAAAAAGAGTCCAAACTTCAAAGGGTGAATACTGAGTACAGTCGCAACTTGCTAAGTACAAAACTTTAGTGGTCTGGGGTGGCGAATAGTGAGATATTGGTCTGAGTACTCCCTCTCTCGAGTGCTACCAAGATTACCCATTAACAGAAAGAGACAGTGCAAAACTGCTGGCAGATCATAAACAATCTGCAATGGTGCATCTGCATGGGCAGAATTTCGAGGAAATGAGTCGTAAATAATCATAAAATTGTAAGATGAAGGCATTTATTCCAATTTCACATGCTGCCTCCACCTTCCTTTGTCACCTTTGTACTTGTGCAACCATTATATTATTTCCCACAAAACCGTGTCTCCATTGAAGTATCTCGAATCATCTTATAAGGCCAGGAATACCACTCTAAACTAGAAGCTGACCGTAGTCATTTTTTTCTATTTTAAATTGAAACAGTTATCCCTGCTCGAGGTGGTACTGAAAAACCAACCATCTCAGCAACTTCCCGCTAAATTAGCTAAGCTGTGTTACAAGCTTAGTGACTACTGAGGCAAGTGGGAAAATGTTCCTGCCCTTGCTTAAGCCTAAGTGTCTAACCCCAACTCCTAAATCCAAGCTCACCATCACATTTGTCCTTGTAGTACTTAATTGCCCTTCTCCTCTGCTATATATACATCTCCCCTGTCACTCATTTTCTCACATCCCATCTCACCAGCTATAGCAATTACCAAATCCATCTCCATATTGCTCATTGCTCAGCATCTTGCTGCTAGTAGTAGTTGAGTGTTTTTCTTAGACAATGGCAATCCTCAAAGCCTGTGCTTTTCTCATTTTGAGTGCTCTTCTGCTGGTCCACCTCACTGATGCTACCCAAGTGGTACAACTTGCCTTTATACCTTACTACCCTTTCTTCTTCTTCTTCTTCTTTATTGAATTTATGAAAGAAAAAAATGGAGCACGTACTCAACCTTTTCTTGCACTTTAAAATTGTCTTGGCAATTTGGAATAACCCGTTTGTGTGAATATTTTGCCAGGTGAGCAAAGGGGTTCCAAGTCCCAGCCCTCTGCCAGCCCCCATGCCCATAGGTATCACCATGCATTTGCATAGGAAATCCTTAGTACTTTTCCGTTAACCTGAATTCACAATAGATTTCCTATCTGGGTTTAATGCGGTTTTTTATTTGATTTTTTTCTGTAATTCAGATTGTGGTGCTGCTTGTGGTATTCGATGCTCGAAGACAAAGAGGCCTAATCTTTGCAAGAGGGATTGCGGGAGCTGCTGTTCCAAGTGCAGTTGCGTGCCCCCTGGAACTTCTGGCAACTACGAAGCTTGTCCTTGCTATTACAGGCTGACCGCAGTCATTAAATCTACTGGAAAGGTTGTCCGCAAATGTCCTTGAGTACTTCTCAGCTACAAGAATGATTCGGTTCATTCAGCCAAAAGGGCTCAGAGATTTCTAATTAAGTGTGCACGTACATAAAGAATAAGAGAGCTTCTGCTAGCTCTCGTTATATTATTTATTTATTTTTTCTTCCAATTTAATTCATTGTTGTGAGAGCTATTATTATATTTGCAGCATTTGCAGCATCAAGTGGATTCAATAGCTAATTCCCAATCTTTTATCGATGGCATTGGTTTTATGGTCTTCACTCCAAAATCCAAATTCTTTCTTCTTTACACTGCTTAATGTCCGTGAATGGATGGATATTCATTTTCTGCCACATGAGATGAGAATGAGAGATTATTCTGCTTTTAAGGTTTTGATCAGTGGAAACACCAAGCCTTTTAAATGAACTCCAGCGTATAACAAAAGATATATGGTTAATCCATTCTAAGGACTGGTTTCCTAGAGTGTAATGTTTTATTTCTTATTTAGGTAAATAAAATACGCACAAATGTTGTACACACTATCACTCATAAAACATGTATAAAAGTTAGATTTCAAATTTAAATCTTACACAGTTATCATTCATCCAATCCAATGTTGACAGTGTATACACTATTAGTGTATACAAGATCAATTCTTTTATTTAATGCTACTATCTTTCTTACCAAAAAAAAGAAAAAAGAAGGGCTGGTTTCTAGCTTAATTAAAAAAGGGCAGTTTCCAAAATTCAATGCCTTGGTCAACCAAATTCATAGGATGTTAGTACTAATATTTAAAGCAATCATAGTCATATATAAGATACATGATCATTGGGCAAAGCTACACGGTCACTTTAGGCAGACTGATTCACTTATCTTTACAAGTCCGCAAGAGGTGAAAGGAGCCGGATATGGAAGGGCAAATTTACAAGGTGATTTTAGATTTCCTGAATCTAATTATGGAGTGCCACAATCGTTCCCTTTTTATCCTTTTCAGTATATCATATAAAGCTAATAGTAATGAATGATTCTTATTTAGGGACTGTTCTCGGTTGATTATTTTAATTAATTATAGATTTTGATTTTAGATAATCAGTTTTTGTGATGTTCTTGATTGTATTTGTACTCTGATTATAGATTTTTTAATAATAAAAAACTAAAATCTATAATCATCCAAGAGTAGCTTTTGATGATTTTGATTATTCTTCATAGTCAGTTTTTATAATCAGATTTTATAAAATTTATAGCAACCAAGAACAAAGCCTTAGTCTTCTAATATAAACTACGCTCAATTGCCCATCAGGGGAAGGATTGCATAGGTTGGGGGTTTTGAAACCCCTGCTTCTTTTCACATTTAGTATTTCTTGAAACTTCTCTAGCAGGTGATATTGTAGCAGTCTGGTCTGGAGGTGATTTAGTCCCATTTGAATTTCCATAGCACATTTGGGCCTATCTTCTTAGTATAGGAATAGTTGTAAATGTTGATTCTTTCCGAAAAAAAGAAGGTTTTTCTGATCTGAATTGAGAATCATAACAACTAAAAGATAATGAAATTGTTACTTAAGGTGAAAGATTATGTACACATACAGAGAATATATTTTAAAAAAGGGTTTGAATGGTGTGATTTCCTGAGAATTTGTCTTAATAATTTTGACATAGACCACTATTATTGTGTTCGGAAAGTATTAGTATTTGTTCAAAATACCTTTTTTTTTTCTTTTGAAAACACCTCCTTGTCATTTTCTTTCGCTACTATCCTTCACCTCTCTTTCCCAAAAACAGGGTCTCACTAATTGAGCTTTATCCAGTTCGATCCAATTGATATAATTCTTACAATATTTAGTTTAAACTCATATATCTTTGGTGTAATCATAAATTTTATACCACTAGGTCATATAATTTGACAAATTCCACAATCATATCAAGGTTATATGAGTCTATTTCAAGTAGTCTAAGAATTACATCATCTGGACTGATTCTGATAGAACTAAATTGGAGAGGGACAAATCCCTTCTCACCTCCACCTCCCACCCTCACTCTATTTCCCCTCCGCTCCTTCCCTTTTTTTCTCCCTTCCATTCACTCCCATCCCTCTTCTCCTTAGCCCTACATTTGCCATCGTACCCTCCTGATCTATCCAGGTGAATTGGGAGCTTTTTTAACTCAAGGTTTTGGCTTTTATAACTCTCACCATAGACTTGCGGTTTTCTTCTTCTTAGATAGCCTACAAAGTCAAGACATATTCCCCTCTTAAAAACTGGATCTTCCGCTTCTCTCTCTTTATTGAGAGCTTCTCTCTCTAGATTTAAAATCTAGAGACTTATCTCTCTTTATGAGAGCATTTATCATCTTTACCGTCTTTCAGACAAACTGTATCTTCGATCTATCTCCTTATACTTTCCTTTTTGCTTTTAAGTCATCTCCCTAGTAGATCTTGTCCGTTTTTCTTAAATCTTATCTGACTCTCAGCCCGGCATTCTCTCTTAAATGCCCTGTAACTTTACCTTTGATGCAAATGTCTTCAGACTGGCCTGTCTTTTCTTCCTTTGGAATATGATCTCTTCATACCTCGGGGCTGTGCAGATCAACTTTTTCCAAATCGGATAGGACTTCCTCCGTTTCTTTCGTTTTCCTTGTCTTTAAGCTTTCTCTGATCTGTTTTTAGTAATCCTAAGAGGGTATTAGATTATAAATAAAATCTGAGAAAAAAAGGAAAAAGTTTTTTAAAATACAAAAAGCAAGTTTGTATTCCCTCTTCTCTTCTGAGCATTTGTCTGTGGTTTGCTCTTGGTTTCTTTTGCAGATCTGGTCTCGACCCGTCTGTAGCTGCAGTAATCAGTGGTACCCCTTTTAGATCCGAATATTATGGCGGACGAATTGACGAAGGTTCTAGCGAAGTTCACACTTTCTGACAAGGAAAGCAGTGAGGTTCTGGTTGAAGAAGGTGACTATGAGGAGGGTGTAGCTGAATGTAAATTGAGCTTGTGTGGAAGGATTCTGGGTGAGAAAATAGCTAATATTACGGGTGTAAGGAATGTGGTAAATCAAGTGTGGGGCTTTCCTCAGAAGTTAGATGTCACTGAGCTTGGACCAAACCTCTTCCAGTTCCGATTGCATGAGGAAGCAGACATGCAAAAAGTGCTAAAGAAATGTCCATACCTTATTGACAACCAAGCTCTAAATTTAAGACGCTGGGAGGTAGGTATTGATAAACATCCCAAAGCTTTTATTCACACCCCTCTCTGGATCCAAATTTGGGGTCTTCCTGTTCATTGTATCACATATGACATTGGAAGGAAAATTGCGGGGATATGTGGGGAGGTAATGGAGATTATACTCCCGCAAGGTGGGAGTAAGGGGGGGAAACATATTAAAGCTCTATGTAGGATAAACTCAGAACAACCCTTATTAAGAGGTACAACAGTCAAGATTGGAGGGGAAAGGCAATGGGTAGAATTTAGGTATGAGAGGGCTCCGGACTTTTGCTATAATTGTGGCATA
Source organism: Gardenia jasminoides (assembly GCA_013103745.1). Taxonomy (NCBI): domain Eukaryota; kingdom Viridiplantae; phylum Streptophyta; class Magnoliopsida; order Gentianales; family Rubiaceae; genus Gardenia; species Gardenia jasminoides. The sequence goes on from CM023105.1 coordinate 26,215,556, forward strand.
ATAGGTCATGGGGAGAGGGTCTGTACAAAGGGAAAGGAACAAGGTGAAAAGGGTGGAACGAAACAGTACGGCATGTGGATGAGAGCTCAAGGAAATAGGAGTCCCACCAGGAAAAATTCCCAACAAAATGCAGGGAGGACGGAAAGAACACAGGAGAGTAATCCAACAAAGGCAAATGTCAATGGTGCCACAATGGCTCTCCTAGATGACATACAGGTAAATGTGACAAAGCTAAACAAAGGTGTGATCAGCAAGGACAACAGGCTAAGTCAAAGTACCAGACCAGAAGATAATATGTGCATTGCGGAGGATCATGATGAAAGGGATGGTAGGAAATTTGGAGAAAATGCTGCATTGGAGGGCTTGGAATCTGCGCAAATACCTGGGCAAAAGGAACATTATCCATCATACCTGAACTTGGTAGCAGGACTGAGGAGACATAGCGAAGATGTATCAACCGCCACGGAGGATAAACAAAAAAAGGACGGATTGTTGGAAGCTGCAGAATTGCCAACATTCGTATCCCTGGATTCCCAAAATGAAAGCATGGAAACAGAGTTACAGTCCCAGCACCACCAATCGGAGAGAAGAGCAAGGGGAAGAATAAAAAAAGCAGGCAGGGCACAAAGCAGGAGAGCGCTAACCCCCATAGACCCAAACACCTTGGGTATGGATGGATCGTCAAAGAGGAAGCTGCAAGGAAATGAGGAACTAACAGTAAACAAGATTGAAGAGCAGGGCAAGGAGAAAAAGTTCAAAATTGCTGAGGCATCTATGGAGTGTTTTGGAAGTGAGGTGATGGGAGTCAGCCTTGAATGGCTCCCCAAACCTCAATGAGAGTTCTGGCGTGGAACTGTCGAGGTGTGGGGGGGACCTTGACAGTTCCCCAGCTAAAAGAGGCAATCAGTCTCCACTCTCCAGATGTAGTTTTTTTGTGTGAAACAATGAACAACGCTGGGAAGTTAGGAAAAGTGAAAAGAAGGATTGGTTTTGATCACTTGGTAGTGATAGACCCAATAGGCAGGTCAGGTGGGTTAGCAGTTTTTTGGAATGATACGCAGAAGATCGATAAAATTCAATTTTCTGAATGCTCGATTGATCTTAGAGTGGTGGATAAGGATAGAGGAGGGAGGTGGTGGTGCATTTGTATATATGCGAGTGCTGAAGAAAGGAAGAGGAGGGACCAGCTGAAAATGTTAACTCAGAGGAGAAACCTATGGGGGGAGAGGTATGTGTGTATAGGTGACTTTAATGAACTGACTTCTAATGCTGAAAAATCTGGGGGTTGTTGGCTTGAAGAGAGACACTTCAAAGGGCTCAAGGACTTCATCAAAGCAAATGATTTGATTGATCTGGGCTATGTGGGTTATCCGTGGACATGGACAAGATGGAGAGAAGATGGTGCTGAGGTAAAAGAAAGACTGGATCGAGCTCTAGCATCTCCAACATGGCTTCAAGAATTTCAGGAGGCAAAAATTCATCACTTGGAGTCCCAAGCTTCTGATCATCTCATGTTACTTTTAGATCTATATCCAAAGAAGAAGCGAAGCTATAAAAGGAGGTTCCAGTTCGACAAAAGATGGACCGAATATTCAGAAACCCAAGATACCATCAAGACAGCGTGGGATAGACATCAACAGGGGCCGGAGATGCTTCAGATTGCAAAGAAAGTAAAAGAATGCCGGTATGCTTTGAGAAGCTGGAGCAAAAATTTTTTTGGGAATGCAAAGAAGGAAATCTAGAATATAAAAGCTGAGATCAAGACAGTGCAGGAAGCAAATCACAATACAAAAACAGCTGACATTGCAAAGCTAAAAGATAAATTGAAACTGGCTTATGCAAAAGAAGAGAAATTTTGGAGTCAAAAAGCCAGGCTCAAATGGCTTAAAGATGGAGATAGGAATACAAGCTTTTTCCATGCCAGCACAAATATCAGGAGAAGAGCTAATAGGATCTCAAGAATCAAAAACACCCAAGGCCAGTGGTGTGATTCAGAGGAACAAATCAGTGATGCTGTACAGGATTACTTCAAGGATCTCTTCACTTCATGCAATCAGTCGGAGTACGAGGAAATTCTAAAGGGAGTACCAAGGTCCATTACTGCAGCTATGAACGAGAGACTAACCAGACCTGTAGAAGAAATGGAGATTAAAAAGGCTCTTTTTGATATGCACCCCAACAAGGCCCCTGGACCTGATGGTATGTCTCCTCTCTTCTTCCAATATTACTGGCATATTGTATCAAAGGATGTTATTAGCTTTGTAAATAAATTCTTTCAATCCTCTTTTATGCCCAAAGCAACAAATGAGACCCTAGTGACTCTAATTCCAAAGATTGATGTCCCTACTGAGCTTAAGCACTTTCGGCCTATTAGCCTGTGCAATGTTGTTTACAAAATCATTTCAAAAATCCTGGCTAATAGATTAAAGCAGGTTCTTGATCATTGCATTAGTAAGCCTCAATCTGCTTTTGTCCCTGGTCGTCAAATTCTTGATAACATCATTATTGCCCATGAATGCATCCATTTCCTAAACCAAAAAAGATACGGTAAAGATGGTGTTATGGCTCTCAAGATAGATATGTCCAAAGCTTATGACAGAGTGGAATGGCGTTTCCTTGCTGTGATGATGCATAAAATGGGCTTCTGCCCCAAGTGGATTAGGTGGATTTTGAAGTGCATTTCCTCAGTTTCCTATACTTTTAACATAAATGGGGAGAAAAGAGGCTACGTACTACCTTCCAGAGGAATTAGGCAGGGTGACCCTCTTTCACCCTACCTCTTCCTCATTTGTTCAGAGGGACTTTCTAGCCTAATGAACCAAGCTCTGATGAGGAAGGATATTTTCGGAATGAGAATGTCGAAACATGGCCCCATACTAACTCACTTGCTTTTTGCAGACGACTCTTTATTGTTTTGCAAGGCACGAGTGGAAGAAGCTGAAAAGATAAGAGAGATGTTGCAATACTATGAAAGAGCTTCCGAACAGCAAATAAATTTGGAGAAATCCACTGCTTTCTTTAGTAAAAACATTCAAGCAAGTTCGAGAGAGGTGATCATGCAAAAACTCCAAGGCATCCAAGTTGTTACCCAAGGCAAGTATCTGGGTTTGCCTCTAGTGATTGGAAGATCGAAAAACCAAGTGATGGGTTTCATAAAAGACAGATTGGAAAAGAAACTTCAGGGATGGAAAGGCAAGTTGCTGAGCCAAGGGGGGAAAGAGGTTTTACTCAAATCAGTAGCAATGGCCATGCCAGCCTATGCTATGTCTTTATTCAAAATCCCTCTAGGCATCTGTAAAGGTCTGAGCTCTGCAATGGCAAATTTTTGGTGGGGTGGGGATCAAGAAGAAAGGAAGCTACATTGGATAAAATGGGAGAAGCTATCACAAGTCAAAGGCAAAGGGGGTCTGGGTTTTAGGGATATACAATGCTTCAATATTGCTCTGATGGCAAAACAAATCTGGAGGGTCATCACCAAACCGAATCTGCTTATGAGTCAAGTTCTGAAATCTAGATACTTTCCTAATACCTCTGTGCTACGGGCCTCGAGCTCAGCTAGGGATTCCTGGCTTTGGAAAAGCCTTCTGTCAGCTGTACCTGTCATCGACCTTGGATCAAGGAAGAATGTGGGGGATGGGAGAAGTATTGAAATCTGGACGGACAGATGGTTACCCGACTCTTGCTCAGGACTGGTTACAACATTGAAACCAGAGAACTGCACCATCACCAAGGTTAACCAATTGATTCACAATGCTAAGTGGAATAAGGAGTTAATCTCTACGATCTTTAATGAAGCAGATGGACAACATATTTTAAGTATTCCACTGAGTATCTTTGGAGGGAAGGATAAAAGAAGATGGCTCAACAACAAATCTGGCTCTTACTCAGTCAAGATTGGATATGCTTACATGAAGGACAATCTTGGAAGAGGCGTGGCCAAAATTGGAACAAGTGAGAGCTCAAGTAGAGGAGGAACACAAGCAGCCATCTGGAGGAAATTATGGGGCCTGAACTTAAAGTTTAAAATTAAGCATTTTCTATGGAAATATCTGAATCAAATACTTCCAACAAATGAGGCAATATACAGGAGAACACATAAAGGCACCCCAATGTGCAAGAATTGTGGTGATGATGTTGAAACTGTGGAACATTTGCTATTTCAATGCAGGAAAGTCCAAGATATCTGGAAACTGTTTCCACTTCATTGGGATGGGCTGCAGGAGGACACAACCAACTTCTGGGACTGGTGGACTAAGTTACAAGAAGTGGAAGAAAGGAGAGATGGAAAGGAACACATCACCCTCACAGCAAATTTACTGTGGAACATTTGGAAGCAAAGAAATGAGGTAAATTTTAACTCCAAGACCCAACCAAGCTTGCGGACTGTTCAAAGATCTGTTGATGAATGGATGGAATATAATGAGGCTACCAAAGCTGGAAATGTGAGGAATGCTTGTCAGAAGGATAGCCCGGGAGTGCTGAATAGAGACATCCCTTGTAACCGGATTATACTTGTATCTTCACGGACGCGGCCTGGATTAGTAGGAGCAAAAGGGCTGGTTTGGGAATTGTGGTTTGGTCGGGGGAGAGGAAACTGAAGGCCACTTGGGCCATTCCAGTCGATCTCTGCTCTGAGGTAGCACTAGCAGAAGCCATGGCCATCAGGTCAGCTCTACACTTGGCTCTAGAGTTAAAATTAGCTGCTGTCCATATCTTTTCAGATTGTAAAGTAGTTTTAGATGCTATTAATAGTAAGGCAGAGGATGAATCTTGGCTTTCTATAATCATCTGTGATATTAGAAAGTTGAAAGATTCCTTTTGGAAATGTCTTTTCTCTTTTGTTAGTAGAAATTTTAATTCTGTGAGTCATTGTTTGGCAAAATTTGCCACAAAACTGATCAAAGATGTAAAGTGGGAAAACTCTTTCCCCCTGTGGCTCGTGCAGAAGTCACAGACTGATCCTAGGGTAGTGACCCATGTTAGCAGGAATCCTTTGTATGCTTTTCTCGTATATATGAAAGCAACTATTTGGACAAAAAAAAAAAAAGATAGCCTACAAAAAAGTCAAAACTTTCCTAATTACAATACGGCTAGACTAAACTCTACTTTGGTAGCAAACTCGATACCAATTCCAACCTGACAACAATTAGCAAATTCAACTCTAAAGCTACTAGCCAAGAATACCTTGGTTTGGTGGCTAAGGTAGCTAAGATTAGGGGTGGCCACGGTTTCAAACCGCCGGTTCTAATTTGAAAACCACGGTTTCATTCTAATGAAAGGTGGAACCTGAACCGACCCTTATAGGGACGGTTACGGTTACGATTTTTGAACCTCCGGTTCCGGTTCAATTACGGTTTTGATTTCTTCCGGTTCCTGTTTCGATTCTTCTAGTTACATATAAATACTTGTATTATAAAATCAATTTTAAATAAATGTAACAACTAATGTTGAAAAAATTATGAATTGTATTGTACTATCATGTGGTAAGGAAAAATAAAGAATACAAATTTTATGAAAAAATACCTCAACTTATATTGAATGCTTTAAATAACATAAAAGGATACATAATCTAGTTAAATACTTTGATTAGTTTAATACTTTTATATTGAATGCTTTAAATACCTCAACTTAATTTTTTGAGAATTTGTCATAATAACTAGTCAAACTCAAAGTGTCATCAAATGCTAGTTTAATATTTTAATTAGTTTAACTTTAACACTTTGATTAAATTAGATTTAGACCTAAATTATTTATTGTATCTGAATTTATTAATGAATTTGGATAATAGGTTGTTGGACTAAAACTGAGACTGTTTGATATTAGGTGCTGGTTATTGAAATTGAATTCTAAATTGCATCAAAAAAGCCTAGCAACTTAGGATATAAATGTATTTTAGACGGTTTGAACGGGTTTTGAATCGCCGGTTTCAGTTCCAGTTCAAATTTTTCATGAACCTGAACCTAAACCTTTAATCACGGTTTCAGTTTCTCAATTCCAGTTTCGGTTTAGATTCAATAAACCGTCGGTCCGGTTCCGGTTCAAACTTGAATCGTGGTCACCCCTATCTAAGATTGATACTTTAGGAGTTAAGTCCTAACCGTTCAATTCCCGGCTTCCTTCATATTAAAAAGGAAAAAGAATACTTAAATTCTTAGGATTTTGGTTAGCCATCAATAAAATTGGATATACTCATAATTACAATTAATGTAGGCCAGTGATCTGAAACGAAATTTGTCCTGACTTATATATGTTCGTGACTAAAATGAAATAGCCTGGTTACACTTTTGGTTATGTTTCATGGAGACCATTTTATTAACTTTTTCATTGATTTTTTTCTCCTTCATAGTTAGATTTTCAAGAAAATTACCACAAGTACCACAAGAAAATTAACCCCCGAACAAAACCAGCCAAAAGATTCCAATAAAGAAAGCATACCACAATACCAAAATTAATCCACACTCGCTCTGCTATTGATTGATTTTTGATCTGATGATCATGATGTTCTACTGTCTGCACTGTCTATGATCCTCCAATCCAAGTTGTTCCTTCTCCAGCTTTCGGTCGTCTTGACTATAACTAATTTTTCCTCCGTCAATCCCCAATTGTTTCTATTTAGCTCCCATTCCCATAACAACCATAAGCAGTTAGCAGCGTGTGTGTGTGTATATATATATTGTTCGATCAACTTTTTTGATTCAAAAATCAAGAATTCATGATCCACCCTTTGTTCATGCTACTTTTCAATTTCTTCCTCAATCAGCTCTCTATTTCTTCTTCTTCTTCTTCTTTATTTTTTTTAAGACCACATCCAACTGTCTTATTCACCACTCACACTTATTATGCGGTTGATTGTTTGTTTGATGATTGTGCTTACTACTCTAAACACTCTGATATTGGCTGCATCGTATTATTCCCCACTTCATTAAAAAAAATTTCCTTTTTCTATTTTCATTTATTTTCTGGTTGTAACCGTTTCTCCCGCCATCACCAACTACTACCCTTAACCATTTTATATTTACTCCCAAATCCCATAACTGTAAATCTAAAACCAGATCTCCTTATTATCTTCCTCAAGCAGCTCTATTTCTCCATCGGTCCTGTTTAAAGTTGAAAAGAAACCCACTAACAGAGCTCAAGAACCTCATCAATGGAGGAGGTACCGTCTGGGGAAGGAAGCAATCCACGGTCAATTCTAGATCCTCCACCTCATCCATCTGATGAGGAGCGTTTCTTTGTTGTCTATACAGAGGGTCACACTTATAAGATCAAGAAGTATTTTGGTGTGTCAGTCCGAATTGCCAGGTGTTCTGAGCAATATACATCACCGGCAACAAAATCAAGCGGTTCATCAACATCAAGTTTTGGCGCTGAAACTGGTGAGACGTTGGAACTGCCCTAAATTCTCCACCATGAAAAAAGAGTAGTGAAGAGCATCAAGATTGGCCTGGAATGTGAAAAGAGGATTGTATATACACCTGATTTCAAGGTTGTTCGTGTCAGCTCGGTTGTAGGAATTTACTAGAGAAACCTCTACTGCTCAGCGATACCGAAAATGAATGAAGAGTCGTTAACGCAATGGTCCCTGATCAAAAATTGCCGAAGAAGTGCTGCAGAAGACACTTCCTGCTTTGTTCTGTATTCATGGCATGGAAAGACTCCACGGAAAGTTGCATGCTGGTAATGTTTTTCATACATGATCTTGATAGTCTAGTGGCATCAGACTGCGTTTTCGTAGTTCAACTTACTTAATCCGAAGGTTGATTCTAATCAACGACTCTAGAAATTGAATTGGGAACAAGGGGATGGATGTGGGATGTCAATTTAATTCCACAATCCTGAGGTTGATTCTAATCAAAGACTCTAGAAATTGAATTGGGAACAAGGGGATGGATGTAGGATGTCAAGGTTACCAGAGACTCTAGCATGTAGTTTTATCCATGCAAATGCAAGGAGGAAACCCCACTGTCTCACTAGTGCCTTGTCATCCATCAATTTCTTCACTGCAAATGCAAGACTTAATGTCACAGCCAGGGTAAACCTTTTTGAACTGCAATAACAATAATAGTTATTGCTGTTGCACAATCATTTAAACATGCTAGGGCATTCTGGCTAGCAGCACCACAAAAGTTAATATAGAAAATCCCATTCCTATTTTACTGGTAATTTTCGCAACACTGTTTAACTTCACTTGTAATGGGAGCTCCTTTTTCCACTTTCACTCTTGAGTCTCCATCAACTTATCCCACTGAGTTCTTATGCCAACGCTAGTCACAACTCACTCACAGGAATTTTTCCCTTACCTATCTTGTACTTTGGTTCCCGCTAGAAAAAGGCCTTGTCTCACACTCTCACTAGACAAGTTTGATTGATGAATCAACAAACTATACCCTGAATAAATATCTTTTTCCTTGGGGAAAAAAGAGGGAAATGGAAAACTCACTCCCTTGACTCCGTTCACATGCCAAAACCCACAAAGGCACAAACCAACAACGAGCGACTTGATCTGGGCCCAAAATGGGCCGCACCTAAAGTTGCCCAACATGGACACTTCTTGAATCCAAAACGGCTCAGACTATTTTCCATGGACCAATCAGCACCGCCAACGATCCGACGCAAATTAACTCAACTGCCGTAGAGCCTTTCCATTTCCTGTTGGCCCAGACCACGTTCCGCTGTCTTCTCCTTTTCTCAGCAGTACAATCCAAAACAAAAAAACAGCAGGTTCGGACGAAAATAAAGCACAATGTCATGGTGTTCAGATTTAAACCACGAAATTCGGAGATAATTAGCAGCAATAGCAACTCAATAAATTATTCACTCAATTGATATCAAATAAGCTGATAAGCTGGTATCCCATTAATAATAAGCTGAAGGTTCAATTGAATTACAGAGGGTGGAGATGACACACAAAAAAAAAAAAGGGTAAGAATAGAATCAAGAGGAAGGAAATATAAGAAAGGGGAAAATGAATTTGTTCGAGTGAGCTTAATTCGTCTGCTAAGCAGCAACAACAATAATTCTAATATGATAATGAAAAGGGTTATAAAACTAATACTAATATGATGTAAGATTTGTGTTGTTTATGTAGTGAGTGCTATGTTAATCAAGAAAATTAATGAACTCAATAAAGGGAAAAGAAAAAAAGTAGATAAGAAAGAACTATTCGTTCATTCAACTAAATGAACTTGAGGTCTGTATATCAAATACAATACAATAAAGTGCGACCCTTAGTTATATGCGACTCAAATGAGCCTGAGTTCTGTATATATATCAAGTACAATAGAGGGTGATTTTTAGTTACAGGGGAGTACTGTAATTCTTATCAAAATAGTAATAATATCATCTTGAAAATAACGATAGGTTCATCACATCAAAAATAATGATAAGTTTATTATCTCAAAAATTGTAATATGTTGTGATAGACATTCATTAATTAATTGATTATGTTATAACAAAAGACATAATGGAGGCCTTATAAATCGAAAATAAATTACAATGCATATGACTAACTTTACAACTAGACCAGTCAAACTTTGTCGTGCGTTCTTCTTCCAAGCTTCCAATTAATCAGTAAGTATATCCCAAACGACACCGTCCCACTACCCCCCTACCTCCCGTCTCACTCCATGACACACAAAAAATAGGAGAAAATACTTGCATCGTCCATGAATTTAGCAGAATTTTTTGAAAAAGGAAGAAAATAAAAGGAGAAGAAATCTTCCATTGAGCAAATAAACTAACTTACATACGAACCAAAAAAAAAAAAAAAAAGGAAGTACATCGAAGCTCAGGTGGCTTCTGATCGTTGGAAAACCATATAAAAATTCCTATTTCTGAGGCTCCTGAGTTGGATTGGTTTTTCCAGAATTTTAGAGATTGCTTAATGGCTCTTTTAATTTGCTATCTCATGTCAATACGTCATCATTCTCGAATTAAATGATATGTACTTCGAAAAAAAAAAGATAATGAAATGATGGAGATTAGAGATGTTAATGTTTTTCAATTTAATAAAAGAGGTGTTAATAAATTACGGATTATAGAAGTGAGAGAGGTTATTATTTTACTGTGGTTAGTTTAATTATTTAATTTATTATATTATTTAAAGGATGAGGATCCTATGGTTTGCCCGTGCACCTCTAAATGCGCACTAAGTTTTAGTTTACCTATATTACCATCTTGTGTCTCAGAGTACAGTGGCAATTTCGCAATCTAAAAAATATAAAATTAGAAGGAGCAGCAATTACATACAAAAAAAAAATGCAAAAGATTTTTAAATCCTTTCTGATTTTATATTATTCTTTTATAACTATCTTGAATCTTATATTCTAATGAATATTTAATTCTTCATTAATTGAAACCTCAAACAATAATAATACTACAGTTGTATATAGTATTAAATACTCTAGCACAGTTGTTAAAAAAAGGAAAAGCAAAGAAAACTTTAATTGGGGATCATAAGTTTCTTTTCTTTTTTTTTTTCCCTAAACGGCAAATACATTATATATCTCATAAAAGAGCAGCATTTATATCATGTCGCCAACAACCCTCTTGTCGTTTTGGTCTACATTTTGCAACCTCAGGCGAAAATCTCATAGTTTCATTGTATAATTTAATATTATGCAAGAAGATGACTAACATATTGTTTCTTATTCTCCTCATATGTTCAAAAGAAATACATTGAAACCAATGCTTTAAGGTGTACGTATCCTCTAAAGGAGTACTGAAGATGCTTTCTTTAAATTGAAAGAAATAATCAAGGGTAATTAATTATATACACACACAGTCTTTAAAATTGATCCTGGTGAGTCGTGTAGTTTGAAAGTAAGGTACTACGGTTATTAGCATCAAAGGACATCATTCTAGGTGTAACTCTATTTTTAAGGAAACTTAATGCAGTAATGGCCTACATATTGTTAAAAAGGGCACTCAAATTTATTCACATTACATTCGTTCAAAAAAAATAAAGAAATTGTCGACATACGTACATAATATAGTCTTAATATTTCATGTTAACGGCACTATTGAAAAGACAATCTAAATTATAGAATTGAGAGATTCTACAGTGCCTTTTTAGTATCATATCTTTATGTTAAATTCACAGTTGATTGGTGAAATAAGTATTTTTGGCCCTTAGATCGAAACCATTTCAAATCATTGAAAATATTGACCATTATTATTATTCACGAATACAAAACTGAGTGATTCCTAAAAGAGACTATGTAATTTTCATACAAAATCATTTAAAAATCCCTCTTGGATATGACAGTTGACACCCTATGGTCCCTTGCTAAATGATCTCATGGTATTATTGTAAGTTGTAAGAAATGAACATGAAAATTTAATTGTGAATAGGTGTTAGTTGGAGGTTTTTTTTTAACCGAAGAATAATCAGCGGATTTTCTTGCAATTTTGGGTTGGTTGGGTACTTCAATTATTGGTCACTAAACAACCTTCGACAACCTTTGACTAGTCTAGACGATGCTTTTTATGCTATCAAGTCATAAATGCTTTTACGAGTCTCAAAGAGAAGACTTGTATTGGTATTTGATGCCAGCGCAGTTTACAATTTAGATTGATATTTGATGCGAATTACTTTAATGGCCTAAGGTAACAATCGAAGTAATAGTTAGGGAAAAAAATGAGTGTTGAGGGGGAGGGGAGGGGGAAGGAGCGGGAGAGGGAGCACGTGGGAGGAGGGGGGAGGACGGAATGGGTGGGAATGATTGTCACGCTCCAAATTCGTGTCTCTGGATCGGATTTTCAATATGGCACGTGTCTGTGAGATCTTACTCCCACAAATATAAGACAACATGAGCATAACTTATGAAAATTCACTAAAATTTAAAACTTACAAACGTTAGAGAAATATATACTACATTTAAATAATATAGTTGCTAAATCTTTACTCTATACCACCAACTTAAAATGTCTAACTAACTACCTTTCTCTTATCTTCTATTCATACCCGAACTCGATTTTGAAATTTGTAAGAAAAGTTATGAAAATATGAATTGAGCAACACATGCTCAATATAGATAATGCTTACTCTCCTATTAAATCATGTAGCTACATATATAATATACTTTTACAATTCCTTTCACATAATCTACATGCACGTAGTAGGATAAAAAAAAAACATTTGGTAGCTTTTCAAATATTACATACACATATATTTCGCATGGTGAGTGGTATATACATAAATATTTTCCGTTTGGAGTGGCATGAAAACATATGACATGATCATTTTCACTAAACACACTTGCAAATCATAAACGTATCAGTTATGTCATCTTATTTCACAAAACACAGTTCTTAAACAAGAACATGCAACATCCGACTTCTGAGTACTTAGTCTAGACATTAAACTCCTTCTAGGAGGGCGACCAAAAGATTTCGCAATTATCCCTTAAACACATGACATAACATGAGTCAATCGACCGGTCTCTTTACAGACTCCATGACTAAATCAATCGGCCGGGTTTTATATCGACTCCATGACTGCCAATTGGCCGGACTCTATACCGACTCCATGACTAAACCAATCGGTCGGACTTTATATCGACTCATGACTTCTTACATGATTGTTTAGAACTCATTTCACACATCACATGCATTTTCTTTCACAAAAATATACCACTTAATTCATAACAATTTGAATGGTAAAACATTTCAAATAGACATACATGATCCATTTTTCATATATCAAAATAAAGCATTCACTTGTGAAAAATGCATATTTAACATTTGAAAAATACAGAGGGGTAAGAACCACCTACCTCAAACCATTGATGTAAAGCTATTATTAACTCATCCTTAACTTGCATCAAACTTATAATCAATAACATGTATACATTAATTAATTCCCTTAGTTTATTTTTCGTGTAATCAATCTTACCTCAAATAACCCAAGAAAACGTGTTTGGACACTCACTAAAGTGTATTGGAATAGTTTCCAAGGATAAATGATTTCCCTTTTTGGAAAGTTTCCTAATTTAGAAAGTTTCCTAATTTAGAAAGTTTTCCAATTTAGAAAGTCTTTCTTTTTAAAAAATTTCCAAATTCAGAAATTTCTATATTTTATTTTAATCTAAAGAGGTATAATTTTATTATATATGAATAAATGTTATTTATTTGCTTACTCATTCATCTATTACATTTATTTATCTTATATGTTATTTATTTATTTATTTATGTATATATATATAGTTTATTCATGCGCTTATGTATTTAAAATAATTACCTATTAGTTTATAATAAGTATTTGGCCCATTTATCCATTTAATATTTATTAGTATATCTCATTCATTTTGTTCGTGTATTCAACTCATTTACAAGTATTTACCTATTCGTCTATTTAGTATTTACACATTAGTTCAACATTGGTTCATAGAATATTCATGTATATATCTTATTTACTCAATTACTTATTTAAGTAATTTTTATCTATTCATTATTCGTGAGTATACACTTATTTGTTCAATATTTACTTATTGTTTCTATAATCTATTATCATTTAAATAATTATTATAAATAAATTAATCAATTAACTAATTACTATTAACTAATCAATCATTTAATTAATTACCATTAATTAATCAATCATTTAATTAATTACTATTAACTACTCATTTAATTAATCACCTGTGATTAATTAAGAATTTTCTCTAATTACTATTAATTAATTAAGCATTTAATTAATTATTATTAATTAATCATTTAATTAGTTACCCTTAATTAACTAATGAGATATACTTATAAATATTAAATGGATAAGTAGGTTAAATATTTATTATAAACTAATAAGAGCATGAATAAACTATATATATATATAATATATGAGATAAATGAATGTAATAGATGAATGAGCAAACAAATTATACCTCTTTTGGTTAAAATAAAATATAGAAATTTCTAAAATGAAAATTTTCTAAAAAGAGAAACTTTCTAAATTAGGAAACTGTCCAAAAAGAGAAATCTTTTATCTTTGGGAAACTATTCAAGTACACTTTAGTGAATGTCTAAGCACATTTTCTAGGGTTGTTTAAGGCAGGGTGGATTACACGAAAAATAAGCTAAGTAAATTAATGAATGTATACATGTTATTGATTATAGGTTGACGCAAATCAAGGACAAGTTAAGAATAGCTCTAAATCAGCGGTTTGAGGTAGGTGGTTCTTACCCCTCTGTATTTTTGAAATGTTAAATGTGAATTTTCTTAAATAAATGCTTTATTTTAGTATATGAAAAAGGATCATATATGCTTATTTGAAATGATTTACTGTTCAAATTGTTATGAATTGAGTGGCATATTTTTATGAAAAAAAAGCATGTGACGTGTGAAATGAGCTCTGAACAGTGATGAAATTGAGAGTAGGGGCTATAGTCTTGACCATATAAGAGGTCATGAAGTTGATATAGAGTCTGGCTGATTGATCTGGTCATGGAGTCGGTATAGAGTCCGGTTGATTGATCTAGTCATGGAGTCGGTATAGAGCCCGACCAATTGACAGTCATGGAGTCGATATAGAGCCTGACTGATTGACTCATGTATGAGTAGGTTAAGTGAAGATCAAGGAAAATGTTTGCCCTATCGCCCTCCTAAAAGGGGTTTAATCTCTAGGTTGAGTACTCAGAAGTCGGATGTTGCATGTTCTTGTTTAAGAGCTATGTTTTGTGAAATAAGATGACATGTTTGATACATTTATGATTTGCAAATATGTTCAGTGAAAATGATCATGTCATGTGTTTTTATGCCATGCCAAATGGGAATTGCTTATGTGCATGCCACTCACCATGCGAAATATATACGTGTAGATAATATTTGAAAAGTTGCCAAATGTTTCTTTTCATCCTACTATGTGCATGTGGATTGTGTGAAAGGAGTTGTAAAAAATATGTTACATATGTAACTACATGATCCGATAGGGGAGTAAACACTATCTACTGGGCATGTGTCACTCAACCAATATTTTTATAACTTTTCTTGCAGATCCCAAAATTGAGTTCGGGTACAAATAAAAGATAAGAGAAAGGTAGACCGTTAGATGTTTTAAGATGGTAGTATAGAACAAGAATTTTGTAGTTGTATTAGTTTAAATGTAGTATGTATTTTTCTAGCATCTGTAAGTTTTAAATTTTAGTGAATTTTTATAAGTTATGATTAAGTTACCTTGTATTTATGGGAGTAAGGTTTCATAGATATGGTGTGCCATGTTATAAATCTGATCCAGGGATGCAGATTTGAGGCATGACAGAAACCGCCGCTGCCTTTTCTTGGCTGGCTAGAGGTCGCCCCTAGCATTGCCGGACGCAAAGACTGACCTTCCCTTTTCATTTTTTTTTCCATGGCTAAGTTAACCTTCAACCGTGAAGCACACCTCTTTCTTTTCTTTTCTTTCTTTTTTTTTAATAAAACAACCACTTCATTTCCTATCCATTCAACTAAGGCCAGAAAACACGACAAATCACACCAATTCTGCCCATGAATTCATCTATTAATTTAGGAAATTCCTACATGCTCTCCTAAGAAATCTTGAATGAATAATTTGCAATAGTCATGGCATAATTTCTTTAATAATAATATGGAAATACACTAAATATGATAGTGGATTATGTAACATAAATAAAGAAGGAAATCTTTAATTGTAAACTTATTTGATTGAAGGAGAGTGCCGATTTTTGAAACCTGCTTCCCTTACTTCTTTCCTTTCTTTGGAGTGTTTATTTAGAGAGAGCTTTGTCTACTGGGTGAATAGAAAGAAAAGTCACGTTGTTTTAATTTGAAAAGAGGTTATGCTAGTTTGGTTTAGGTGAGATAGTTTTAAAAGTGGGTTAGTTATCTGAATCCCACCAGATCTGGCAGTCCAACCCGATTTATTTGGCAATGGTTGGTTAGACCTAGATTAGTGGGTGGTTATCTAAAGAATAAAACCCCATTCTTTTCCTAGTAATTCAATTATAAGATAATTTTATCATGTAAAATTTCCCAAAAATTAAAGGGTTTCACAATGATAGTGGGTGATGGTGTATAGTGAGTGGAAGAAGAAAGAGGTGGTAGGGTTTTTTTTTTTTGTTTTATTCTTTTGTATTTTTATCAGTTGCATTTGAGATTGTGTATTTATAGAGTTTTTAAAGGTATTTTTAGAGTGTGTTACTACAAATTTGTATTTAAAATACTTGCTAATCCAAACGAAGCTAATAAGCCATAATCATTTATATCATAGTGAATGATTGAGAAATACTCAAATAGTTTCTCAATCCTTTTCTTCTTCTTTACGTCCCACACTAGTACATAAATAACTTGCGTTGTAGATTTGATAGTTGGTACTTACCAGTTTAAACCCGTTGACTAAACTAAGGACGAAACTAGGGGAGACAGGAAGGAGCCCAGCTCCCCCAATTTTTAGATATTTATGTTTATATCCTTTTAAAGTTTTGAAATTTTGAAAAATTCTTATATATTTTATATTATTCGCTCCCCTCCCCCCAGCTTTTAAAAAGTTTTATGTTGATTCGCAAGTTTATATACACATGTATTTCATCACATCAAATTAAAATTTTTGGTTCCGTCCCTACAGTCTAAAGATGGGTATTGAGTATGAACAAACAGAAGGAAAAAATTGTATCTGTTTGATAATCTCTGATCTAAAAGCTTAGCTGAAAGCTTTTCAGGATTCAACCTTTGCAAGCTAGAATTAACTAATGGTACACATTTGTCTATACTTGATAATGATTACTGAAATTTCTCTTTAGGGACCAACTATATAGATGTAGACATAGATGTAAAACGAATAAATTGATCATTTTCTGGACTTTGCACTATAGGAACATTCAGTAACAGATACTATAGTTCTTGGGCAAAATTTTACAATGTGGGAAGGAGAGGAGGAGATTAAACAGAAGTTACCAATATTGCATGTTTTATTTTGTTTTCCTTTAAAAAGACCAAGGATAATTAAACATATCAACAGATTTGCATTCATTAATATTCGGGCCTACAGTTTCCTTTTCAGTTTTTTCATTTCGGGTTTTGGAGAGAACAAAAAAAAAAAAAAGTAACAAATATGAAGTATTATAGGAACAACAGTAGCAATATTAACTTTTTTTTGGCATTATGTTAGTTAGAAATGCATCTTGAATATAAAGTATAAAAAATATATAAAAGATTTAAATGCACTTAACTTCCCTAAAATTTATCCTCAGTTGTGACTTATCCTCCTAAACTCATTAAATAAGCACTTTGCCTCCTTGTTTGATGTTGTAGGACAAAAGTGCCCTTGTTTTTTTTTGTTTAATCATTCCTTTATTTTTTCCAGTATTTTCTTTTCTTTTCATTTTTTCTTTAATTGTAGGCTATTATAGTTTTCTTTTACTTATAGCTTCATTATTTATTTATTTATTTATTTACACTATTAGGAAATTCATGGAATTTTTATAGCATGGGAGAATAATTTATGCATGTCATAATCAAAAGTACATATAGCTAGCAATTGACTATTTGATCAAATATTAGCAAACTAAAGCTTTATATTATTTTATTTTTAAAAGTATACCAAATAAACGAAGAAATAGTATCTTTATCTTTTATTATTTATAGTTGTTAATCATTATATTATCATGGTCTACTTATTTACTACTATTGCTATCAAAATGTAATCAATTTTAAACTCTAGATGTGAGAATTTAAAGAGTATATGAAATATTTATGTGTGTAGCTAGCATGTACATTGTTATAGCGTAGAATGGGTGATCATTATTACTTCCAATAACAAAAATTGAAAAAGATAAAAATAACAAAATAAGTTTAAGATGATTAAAAATAGGGTAAATTACTTATAACTCCCCTGTGGTTTTACATAATACTCGATGACTCCTTTGAAGTTTTAAAATAACCACCTAATCCCTCTATAGTTTTATATAAAGTGGAAAGTGAACGGAATGCATAATAAGTTATGGCATTTGTGTCAAACGCATTCTAAAAGAGCATGTAATAAAATCTTAATATCCACGCAACCTCCTTATGGTTTGTATAAATATCTACCTTACCCCCTATAATTTTTGTAATTATTTATGTAATTCCCTTATGGTTAAGTCATTGATTGATTTAACATTTAAGTAAGGGCACTATTATTATTTCAACTAACGATGCTATATAGGTTATTTTCCTTCAAATTTTCATTTTACATAAAACCATAGGAGGTAAAATGGATATTTTGAAATATTAGGGGGTCATGTGGCAACAGACGAAATCATAGAGGGGTTATATGTGATTTACTCTTAAAAATATAATGTATATATATAATAATAATAGCAAGGAGAAGAAAATAGTTCGCACATGAAAAAATGGAGAAATTTTGAAAAAGGTAAAAAAATGGACAAGTAGAAAAGGGCAAAAAAGAGAAAAAGAAAATAAAAACATAATTAACATGGAAGTCGTATTTTGACCTAAAATATCAAGTAACGGGGCAACGTGCCTATTTTGTTGAGTTTAGAGAGGTAAAGTGCACCTAGATACAAAGTTCAGGGGGTTAAGTGCACTAACCCCATTGAAACAATATCTGACAAATAAGAATTGAAAGCCCAATACATGGTCAAAGTTCAGGGGGTTTAAGTGCAATTAGACTTCATAATTATCTCCACCAGTTAAATGTGCACTCAATTATTCTGTTTTGTCCTCTCAAAGAATTTATTTACAGAAAAGACTGTCCAAAAGTGTGAATAATGAGTACAGTTACAACCTGCTAAGTACAAACTTTAGTAGTCTAGGGTTGCAAATAGTGAGATATTGGTCTGAGTACTACCAAGATTACCAATTAACAGAAAGAGACAGTGCAAAACTGCTGGCAAACCATAACAATCAGCAATGCATGGGCAGAATTTCAAGGTGAGATGAGTCGTAAATAATCATAAAATAGTTAGATGAAGGCATTTGTTCCAGTTTCACAGATGCTGCCTCCTGCTTCCTTTGTCACCTTTGTACTTGTGCAATCATTATATTATTGCCCACAAACCCGTGTCTCCATTGAAGTATCACGAATCGTCTTTTAAGGCCACGAGTACCACTCTAAATTAGAAGCTGACGTTAGTCATTTTTTGCTATATTAAATTGAAACAGTTATCCCTGCTCGAGGTGGTACAGAAAATCCAACCTTCTCAGCAATTTCCTGCTAAATTAGCGAGCAAATTCTAAAACTGTGATGGAAAAAAAAAAGGTTTCTACAAATAGGGTGGTTTGCATTTTGTTTTCTAGGATTGTGATTTTCGTATTTGACAAATGCGAGTTCAGTGAAACTCGCATTTGTCAAATGTGAGTTATGTTAATTTCGGACGAAAAAAAAAGGCAGAAAGAATAAATTTTCCACGTGTGAAACTCGCATTTGACAAATGCGAGTTTCGTTAAACTCGCATTTGCCAAATGCGAGTTTCGCTAAACTCGCATTTGGTAAATGCGAGTTATGGTAATTTCGCACGAAAAAGAAAAAAGCGGGAAGGAATATATTTTTCACGTGTGATAACTCGCATTTAGGGATTATATTGACGAAGACAATGTCAAGTAATTGTGAGAATCTCAGTGTAACTCCACTTGTATTTGATAGTAGATAGCATACAATTAAACTTGTTTCTCTAGTAAAATGAAAAACTGAGAACCCGTGTGGTACAATTATGTGTATGGTTATCTACAGATCATACAAGGAAATTTTGTTTTGGCTTCACAATTACTACATGACCCCCTTTTTTTTTTGGGTACCAATGAAGACAATCAAATCATCTTTACCTAATATTCTAAAATCAAATCAGAATCAATTATTCACAATTAATTATGATGAGACTCTTCTCAAGCTGAACCATGTAAATTAGACACATCAAACTGAATTTCAAGTACTGAGAAATTGACATTGGTGGCGACAAAGGAATTTGATAGATACATATCATCAATCCAGTTTGCTTAGGACAGTTTGGCAACTCGCATTCAATCCAAAATGGTTGGCATGCTTCTGTATTGGGCCATATATCTTGAGTCATATATCAGTAAGTCAAATTGGTTGAAACAAGTACATTGACTTCAGAGGCTTAACAAAATACTCTCTCCGATTAATACAAAAGAATATAATTGAATAATTGCTACCTATAACTATTTCATAAAATGGTGGTGAAATCTAGAAATGAAGAATTGAACTTGTACTTGCTTAAATACTACTCCAAAACTATATATTACCTGAAATAGAAGGATTATAATGACAAGGCATATACCAATTGCCATTGAACTGCTATAGTAAAATGGAACCCAACTGCTAACAATGGGTGCCAACAACAATAACATGACACCCAAAGCCAGAAAAACCAACCGCCATCCTTCAAATTGTGTAGCACAACCAAAAGAAGAAGACCAGCAAATGGAGTGAAAAAAGAATCCCACAAATCCAATAACTTTCAAGTTTCAAAAAGAAAAGGAAAGATAGATGAAAACCTTCATCTTACCTTCTTCAACCATAACTGTGAGTAGTTATTAATATCACTGAATATGTTATGATTCTTTATCTTTGTATACCAAATCTGCTGACCTCAAAAGCAGGGGCCACAACCTGGACAGCCTTTGAATGGAATGATAACACACTTTTTCTCTCCTCCTTCACGAAGCGCTTCACCAGGATGACATCCTCCTGCTCACCGCTCCTGGCTCGGCCAAGTTTCAACTCCAACCTCTAACTTTCACCCAAATTTTCATGGCCCAATTTTTTATTTCTTGCTCTAGGTCAGTTCAGCAACCGGATTAGGGGAGGCTCTACAGCAAAATAGCTAAAGCTCTCCATGTTCAAAGCATTTCCTACACTAATTCATGGTTGACATTGAGAAACTCTAGCATTTTGTTTATTGGATTTGGTGCGGCTGAGTGAGGAAGATAGGAAGAAGAAGATCGCAAGCTTCATTTTGGTTAAGTGTTCGGGACTTAAGAGTGTAGAGAGATTGGCTCATGAAACGACGTCGTTTCATTAAAATTCCACCCGCGCGTGCCTCTTGAAATTTTCAGTTTGCCGCTTTCAGTTTTTTACCTACAAGAATCACGCCTTCCTGCTATTTAGAATAACGACTTTCACGCTTTCTTTGCCCTTTCTCCTATTTCTCTCTTTTTCCTTTTCACGTATTCATGTAATTAGTTTTTTCTATTATTTTAATTTTTCTTATTTCTTTTGCTCTCAAGTTGAATTGAATTTTTAGAATGCAAAAATTTTGTGTGTTTGGACAAATGTTCTTTTAGCTTTTTTTTTACCAAATATACAACCTTTTTATTTATTTTGGTTATAAAATTATTTAAAAAAATATAAAAGCTGTTACAAAATGTGTTTATGATTAAAAACATAAACATTCTCTTAATCAAAATCTTGTTGGTACTCATTTTGTGGTCCTATCTATTATGTGATGTTACAGTTTGACGAGGGTTTGCAACCAATTTAATTATTTCGATCTTAGTCAGCAAGATTTTTTTAATTTAATTTTTGGTAAATGAACTCGCATTCAATGAATGCTAATTTTTTTTAATTAAATTCTTAGAACTCGCATTCGGTAAATGCGAGTTTGTTGAAACTCGCATTTACAGAATGCGAGTTCTAAGAATTTTGATTTTTTTAAAAAACTCTTTTTCCAGTGAACTCGCATTTGCAAAATGCGAGTTTACTGGAACTCGCATTTTGCAAATGCGAAAATCACTGGCAGGAAACCTAACCCCAAATCACCCTATTTGTAGAAAAATTTTAAAATTCATCACATTTCTAGAAATTTCTCCTAAATTAGCTAAGGTGTTTTACAAGCTTAGTGACCAGTAAGGCAAGTGGGAAAATGTTCCCGGCCCTTGCTTAAGCCTAAGTGTCTAAACCCCAACTCCTACCTCCAAGCCCACCATCACTTTTGTCCTTGTAGTACTTAATTGCCCTTCTCCTCTGCTATATATACGTCTCTCCTCTCGCTCATTTCCTCACATCCGATCTCACTAGCTATAGCAATTAGCAAATCCATCTGCATATTGCTTATTTCTCACCATCTTGCTGCTACTAGTAGTTGTGTGTTTTTCTTAGACAATGGCAATCCTCAAAGCCTGTGCTTTTCTCATTTTGAGTGCTCTTCTGCTGGTCCACCTCACTGATGCTACCCAAGTGGTACAATTTGCCTTCATACGTTGCCACCCTTTCTTCTTCTTCTTCTTCTTCTTCTTTATTGAATTTATGAAGAAAAAAAATGGAGCACGTACTCAACCTTTTCGTGCACTTTAAAATTTTCTTGGCAATTTTGGATAAGCAGTTTGTGTGAATATTTTGGCAGGTGAGCAAAGGGGTTCCAAGACCCAGCCCTCTGCCAGCCCCCAAGCCCATAGGTACCACCATGAATTTGTATATGAAATCCTTAGTACTTTTGCGTTAACTTGAATTCACAATAGATTTCTTACTTATTTGGGTTGGGGTGCGGTTTTTCATTTGATGTTGTTGTGTAATTCAGATTGTGGTGCTGCTTGTGGTATTCGATGCTCGAAGACAAAGAGGCCTAGGCTTTGCAAGAGGGCTTGCGGGAGCTGCTGTTCCAAGTGCAGTTGCGTCCCACCTGGAACTTCTGGCAACTACGAAGCTTGTCCTTGCTATTACAGGCTCACCACAGTCATTAAATCTACTGGAAAGGTTGTCCGCAAATGTCCTTGAGCACTTCTCAGCTGCAAGAATGATTCGGTTCATTCAACCAAAAAGGCTCAGAGATTCCTGATTAAGTGTGCACGTAAAGAATAAGAGAGCCTTTGCTAGCTCTCATTATATTATTTATCTTTTTCTTCCAATTTAATTCATTATTGTGAGAGCTATTATTATCGTTGTAGCACAAGTTGATTCAATAAATAGCTAATTCCCAATTTCTTATTGATGGCATTGGCTTTATGGTCTTCACTCCAAAATCCAAATTCTTTATTGTTTACACTGCTTAATGTCTCTGAATGGACTGATATTCATTTTCTGCCACAAGAGATGAGAATGACAGATTATTCTGCTTTTAAGGTGTTTATTAATGAGAAGCACCAGACGTTTTAAATGAAATCCAGCGTACTACAAAAGATATATAGTTAATCCCTTCTAAGAAGGACTGGTTTCCCAGAATGTAATGTTTTAATTTTTATTTAATGCTACTATCTTTCTTACTTAAAAAAGGGGGGCTGGTTTCTAGCTTAATTAAAGAATTGCAGTTCCCAAAAAATTTCAAATTGATAGTATGTTAGTGTTAATATTTAAAGCGATCATATTCATAGGACATGATCATTCAATGCCTTGGTCAACCAAATTTTACAGGTGAATACTCTTTTAAAAGCTACCATGAAATATGATCATTGGTCAACCAAATTTAATTGGCAGCCACACTCCCTTGGGGTTGGAAGCAAAATATGGAGTAGAATGCCCTGTAATGCCAACTCTCTGAAATTGACTGAAGTATTTCTATTTTGCAAGCCAAGAGCTAAAAATAATTGTAAGCTTCTAGTGACAGCTTATCTAATATCAGAGTAGAGTAGATAATGCGTTGTGTGTCTGGATACAGATTATTTGAAAATTTTTAAATAGTTAGTAAATTATTTTTTATTATGTGCTGCATATGAGATAAAAATCGTGACTATAAAAATGAAATAGTAATTTTTTAAAAAAATATGCTTATGATGTAAGTAATTTTTTTTTTCAAATAATAACTTATCCAAACACACTCGCATAACAAGTCAAGTATTTAATTTTCTTTCTGCTGCAATTACTTTGAGGTCAATTATGAGAAAATCCCCTTAGTTAGCTAGGCGGATTTAAATTTTACAGGGCAGAGCAACATGGTCATTTTAGCCGTACTGATTCACTTATTGATAGGTTATTATTTATAATTATTTTATATGAATAATTGATGTATAAATCACCACCATCAAGCTTCAATATAAGAGAGAAATTACCTAATTTGGTGTGCTTTTGTTTTTGGAGCAAAAGCTTAATTTAAGGCAAGTTTTTGGAATTGCACGTGAACATCATTATGGAAAGTTACCTAACTTGGATGATGCACTTGCACGAGATTCAATTGGAGTCAGAGTGGCTTAGAATTGCATGAAATAGAAAGCTGACGTGGAGAACCATCCAATTTCGATGTTCGAAATTTGATTATTCAGTACTAGGTGAACAAGGCTGTGCAATGCACAGCCTTGGCCCTCCAAGAAATAAGCTTTCTAAATGTGTGATAAATAGTTTAGAAAATGGGGTTCATTGTAATCCTGACTTTATATGTTGTAGTAGTTGCAAGTGCACAATAATTATATAATGAATGTTAGAATAGGCTGCTAATGCTGTAGGAAAAGATAACTTCCATTGAAAGAGCATTGCTAAACTGTTCCAGTAGTAAGTACGTACCTTCCAGTGAATGGTTCAAAAAAAGAAACAGGTTAATATGACATCCTAGACAGAGTTTCACAAAAATGCTGATTGCCTACAGGAAAGTTGCTCACAAATACATAAATTCATATATTAGTATCCATTAAGTTTCAACCAGATATGATATCTTAATGGATTCTAATATGATGACAAAAGATAAGAATGTGGCAATTCAAGAGTATAGGTATTCAACAAAAAAGGAATGACAGCACAAGTTTCATTCTCCAGATTCATGTTGCTTTTTGAGGGGGCTTGTGTCAGGAGATTTGGAAGCAAGTGGTTTTGCTTCGTTAGTGGGGGACTTCTCAGGATTTAAAGGAAAAAGCCCAACAGATGTCTTGGTAGCAGATGCCATATTATGTGTATCATCTCCACTTTCAAAATTCAAGCTTCTCTTTGCTGAAGTTTTGGATGAGGGTGATCCTTGTGGAACATCAGATTGTTGGGCAATAGACTCAAGGACCAGCTCTGTAGTTGGGCTAAAGAATTGTTTCTCATTGGTAAGCTGTTGACTGGATCCAGCAAATGCAGAAAGGTGTCTAGTAGGTTTAATTGGATCTTTAGCTACAGCTGTAGCAGCCAGAACAGGCACTGGAGCAGTAGCAGCAACAGCTTCTTCAGCGATGGCCAATTTAATCTGCTGGACCTCCTCATCAGTATATGCTTTGACAATGTTATACTTAGCATCCTTTTGTCCATGGTAATCCAGTCAAAGTGTCGAACAAAGCAGAGGAGATGTCGAGTGGCAATTGCAGATGCAAGCTCAGAAAAGAGGTCAACATCCTGTATTTTTTAGGTAAGTATGGATTAGATGGAATTCGTACAATCTATATACTAATTATATTGAATAATTTGGGGTCTGGAGCTACCGCTTTATTTTGTGTTAATTTTTGTTTACGTATAGATAGCATTTGTATCCTAGTTCTTAGATACTATCTAAAAGGTCAATATTTAAGAAGCGGTAAAATTTTTTAGCAAAGCTCCACTATTAACTGATTTGATGGAGTTAATTGGCTTACATGCTCATCAGCATCCTTTAGTTGAACTCCTGTGAATGGTATCAATTTTTCAGCATCTTTGCCAAAGATAACTATATTCATTGAGCTTGTTCCATCATCAACAATGATTCCAATGTGACACCTTGCATATGAAAACAGTAAGTGAACATAGTACCAGTGATTACAAAGGAGGAACAGGAATAAAAAAAAAGCCACTTAATCTCATGGTTTTCAATTCTATCTCAGCACAGTTAGATTTGTTTTGTCATGTTTCATGAAATCTCTATGACAGAAATCATAGTAAACAGTTCAAGAAGAAGAGACAAAGATTAGAAAGATAAGTAGAGAAAAATGATGATAAATAATTTGAGGTAAAGATCTAAGGAAATTTCTATTATGCTGAATCTATATTTTGTACAATAAATTTAGCCATTCTTTTTTCTCTGGACAACGCATGATGGGGGATGAATATGGTTATTGGTTTTATAAAAGGCGCAAGTTGTTTAAGAAAAGCTAAACACTTGGATTATCAATAAAACGAGTCTGAAATTAACATACTATTGCAATAGTTAACTTGGCACATAAAAACATCACTTGTAGGAATGGGAAAAGCGTAGCCAGTCGAATTAAAAACAGAAAAATTTTAAAGAATTTTGTCAAAAATTTTGAGTTTAGTACTGTGGAATATATGTGTTATATTTACCTTGTTTCAATACCGGTTTCTTCCTTGCAAGATAGACACTTGATGACCCATTCTAAAGGAGCATCCATAGCTTTTTGACAATTTATACATGCAATGTACCAGAAAGATCGCTGACCAGGAGTAATAGTTGCATTTCCTTGAATCCAGGCAGTCTTGATCTACAATTGATATTATGTTAGGCGAAGAGGAAAAATAAAGCATGCTTTAAATAGAAATAGATATGTGAACAAAAATATTCTGTTTTGAGATCATAAAAGTTTAAAAGAAAAGAAAGGGCTGTCAAAAGCAGATTTTAAACGTTTGTAAGTGTTCTTACATCTTTCAATGTGTTAAGTATAGTTTTTATACTGATGATATTAGTATCTTCAGGCAAGGCAGCAGTTTGGTGAATCTTTGTAGGCGGCACTCTGAAGCATATGGGAAATTTCTTCGCGGTTTTGATCATACCTGACAATAGAAAGAGATATGTCATATTCAAGCAGTGATACAATTGCAATTGATAATATGCAGTAAAAGTTTACAGGAGAAGGAAATGACAGTAATAGTACAGTCAAGATTTCTTTTCTTTTTTTTTTTTTATAAAGGCCTCTGATTTTATTTGGTTTCTCCTGCCTTGTAATTGTGTGATTGTGCAATGATAGCAGCTGACAGTGGAAAAAAGCAAAATTTGTTTAAAGTAAGTGCTTTGGCTGTATAATATATTCACACCTTGTTTGAATTTTGCAAAAGGAAAAAGTCAAATTTAAAATGTGTAAAATCAAGCACTATACTTTATTTGTGAAGAGATCTGTAATGGTGAGAAAATGTAAACATCAAAGCGAATCTATATATATATATATATATATATATATATATATATATGGCAATGAAAAGCAGGAAAATACCATAAAAATTGCAAGTCCTGTCAATGATCTAGAGCATGAGATGCTAATGTAAAGCAGTTCTGTACATTCTTATTATAATTCATGAAATGTGGGAAATAGTAAAGTGAGTACAAATATGTAATGCATTGCTCTCTTGTGAATTAAACTAAATCCACCATGCTTTGTGAATGCACAATTTGCATTTTAATTTAACATTACTAAGCAGTGTATAAATTATCTATAAGCAGAAAAAAAAAACAGAGTATATTCAAGTGATTGTAGTTTTATATGATACATTGTCAATAATCAGGCTAAAGTTTTCATGCCATGCTAAGTCTTATGCGCACTTTGCATTATATTATGGAATTGAAATTGCTATGGTGATAAGTTTAAGACGTTAAAGTGCAGTGAGTTTGTATTTTCTGTGAGTGAGCAATCAAATCAAACAACCATAAAGGTATTTTAATTACATACAGATAGAGGATTAGTGGTAGCTATAGAACAGAGAGTTAACTAAGCAAAATAGAGATAGGGAAAAGAAAAGTCAAAAGGGGAAAAGGAAAAAATAGAAAAAATTAGTGCAGAATCAAGATAAATAAAGCTTACCATTCTCGTAGTGGAGTGGCTTGGGAGTGGGAGGATTTATGAGGAGAGAACTTGCAGCTCTAGTTGTCATAGACAGATCTAATTTTAAAAATTTTGAATTAGCCTAGCACATTTTTGACTATATAACATGCAAAGCAGTAACAGCTAAAGATGGGCAGACACCACTTACAGTTGAATGTGGTTACTTTAACTCTCATAGCTATGATGATGTTCCTATCTGCAATAGTGTTTGCAAGCTGCATTCCTTCATTTGCCTCAAATTCATTCCATAAAGTGAGGATCATTGACATTTTCCTTTAGGAAAAGAAAAAGTATAAAAATCAGCAATTGGAGTAACTTTATGTGTTCAGCAAAAGTAAAACTTTATTATTGATTCTTTTACTCTTCATTAATCAAAACAAAATCCCTAGTTGTCGAATCAAGGCCTTGCTCCTTAGATGGAAAAGCATTCACCACAACAGCCATGACTTCTATTAATTGAAAAGTGAGGTAATTTAGTTTGAGCTTAAAAAAAAGCTATAAGCGGTGAAGCTGATTAATTTGAATTAGAGGGAACTTATTTTGCAGGTTTTCTGTGTCTGCAAATCTAAATAAGTTCTTGAATTCAGTCCGATCAAGATGACATGGATAGGTGGCAGAACTTGCTCTGCATATTCTTCAATTAATGTTCTGTTATGAATGACCTAGGAGTGCGGATAATCACTGACCTTATATTTTAGATTTGATTTGCGAAGAGATGCGCTGGAGATGTAATATCTCTTAAAGGGAAGCAGCATGCTAGCAAAATAGTAGATGTCATTGCTATAGATAACCTAAGACTTTTGTTCCCTAGTCAAGTATCAATGGAAAAAGAGTATAAATATAGAAATAATAGATAGATATATATCAGTATATATAAAAGCTGTAAATTAGCAGTTTTATGTGTTTGTTACCTCAGAATTTGTAAGAAGAAAGCGGCGATAGTTGATTGGTCTTGCACCACGGCTTACTTGAACGTGCTCCCTCTCAATAACCTGAACCAATACTGCCCATTCTTTTATTCCTTCAACAATCTGATTCACTGGAAGGTATCGTCTTGCCATTTCTAGCTGCACATATAGTAAAGACAAATGATGCTATGAGGGATCACTATAGATGTCAAATGACTAATTAAAGATGGGAGAAAGAATAGTAGCTTATGTGTTTACTTGACAACTAATCGAGAAGTTTCAAGGACTTCTCTATATACAATGTTTTTAGTCCGATCTATTGCAGGAGTGTCAAAAAAGGTAGGTTTGATGAGCATTTTTACATGCGAAGCTGTCTTTGCACGTGACAATGCAACATAAAGCTGTCCATATGAAAAAACGGGTTCTTTCAAATAAAAACCTACAAAATCGAGTGTTTGCCCTTGTGCTTTGTTAATTGTCATTGCAAAGCACAAACGAATTGGATATTGAGTTCTTTTATATGGGACAGGGTATTGCTCATCAGTGGGAGGTTGCAGTGGGATTCTATGGATGAAGACATTTTTTCCAGCAAAATCACCAACTGCTATTTGAGCATGGATAACATTTCGGCTTAGATTCTTACATACTAATCGTGTTCCATTACAAAGGCCTTCGGTTGGGTCTAAATTTCTGAGCAAAATTATTGGTGCATCAACCTTTAGAATTAATCTATGGGATGGAAGGCTGCTCGGAGAAAGAGAGTTTAAAATATCTTCATATTGATCTTGATTATTTGGATTTAAAGTTTCGTCAAAGCTAAGGTATTCAACTGCTTCATCAGGGAATCTGTTAATAAGAATATCATTGACCTCATCAACAAAGCATTTTTTGTTGTTAGAATTGCTTGGTTCAATGGAATGGCAAGATTTTCTGATCTGCATTCTATATTTGGATACACGGAATTCAGCAAATCATTAAGTGCATAGTCAGTTGTGCTATTTTTAAGCACAATAGAAGAAAGAATCTTTACAAAGCTATCTTCTTGAGTGGTTTCAATTCCATCACAAATTCTAAGCAAGAACTCAATGAATGAGCTATCAAATCGAAGCTCTCATATTTTCTGTTAGATGCAATTTCTCAAGCAATGGCCATATAGGAGAATTGATCATGCATGCATCTATTGTTTCAGACTGAGTTCCTCTACGAACTACTGGAAATGTCTGCCTACAATCGCCACCGAAGACGACAACTTTTCCACCAAAAATCTCTAGTGAATTAAGCAGATCCTGCAACAGGTCATTTAATGCTTCAATTGCAGATCTTTTGGGCATAGAAGCCTCATCCCAGATGATCAGTTTACATTCCCTGATCATAATTGCAAGGCTGTTCTGTTTATTGATTTTACATGCTCTACCTTCTGAGAGGTCAATTGGGATTTTAAATCGGGAATGGGCAGTTTTGCCTCCTGGTAATATGGACGCAGCAATGCCCGAAGTGGTTGTTGCAGGTGCTAAATATCCTTTAGACCTAGCATCAGCCAGAAGCGCTCTATAGAGAAATGATTTTCCAGTACCTCCAGAGTCATCAACAAAAAAGGCTCTACTCTTTTTCTCATAGATGCATTGAGTTATAACTTCAAATGCATGCTTTTGCTTTTCATTAAGCAAAACAATCGTATTCAAGTCTTCTTGACACACTATTATGTTTCTTTCCGCTAAAAGCTCTGTTGTTTTGTTCTCAACATCAAAAGATGATAATTCATTGGGAACCAAATCAAATGAATTTATACTTCTTCTCATTGATTCAAGAAATCCACTTATTTGTTGTAAGACCTTTTTCCTCACTTCTCTAGGAGTCAAATGTGGACATCTCATGAAATCTTCTTACATGACAGACTCAAATTTTAGCCATAACTGCCTAGGATTGCTAGGACATGAGTAAACTAAAAGAGTTGCAAAAAGTCTTCTCATTTCATAAGGCATATGGAATAGAGAAGCTTCTTGAAGGCAATGCTCCTGGCTGTTATCATCTTGAAGCAGTCCTCTTAGAAGTGCTGCTTCACGAAAAGTGGTTACTCATGTTCCATTATGAGTTCTTAAATCTTCAAAAGATTTAGGAGCACGAACTTTTAACAAAAGGAGTCTAAGATAATATCTTTCTCCTTCAGCCGGATACATAGAATTTATTCTTCATATAGAATCCCCTCGCTCTCTTATTTTCCAACACCTCTCGTCAGCGAACAAAACAAAATGGTCTGGGAACTCAGAATATGTACATTTCAGTCTCTTTGCTTCTGAATCAGTTACATTCATATGGAAAATTTCTGTTAAAGTTGTCTTTTTGTTCCTTGGATTGCTCACAACATTCCTAAGATTCTCATGCTTTTTAAAATTTACAGGATGATAATTTTCAAGGTGAAGTTGCAGATGAATCACTGCAGGTTTTATCTCACCCATAGCAAAACGAAAAAGCCTCCATGCAGCCTCAGGTGGTGAAACCCATCGAGCTACTTGGTACTGCTGAATTTCATTAATCTGGCTATTTGGGTTATCAGAGTTAACATGAAAGCTATAACTATCATGCCCTTTATAGATGTACTTATAAATGTATTTAACAGCCTGAACTGTTGAACAGATTTCAACATTGATGTGGCAATTAAACTTAGCAAGCAATATGCATTTTAAAGAACAACCCATCTATTGTCAAGCTGATGACGTCTAACTATCAGTCTAAGACCATTGTTACTCCGGCAGTACTGTGGATAAGAATCGAGGGTCTGAATTGTTTCCTCACAAAAATCCTTTGGATATGAAAGCCTACATTTACCTTTTTTAGTCATACACGGACTTGATGGATTAAGCATACCACATGGACCGTGTATTATGTGCTTCTTAACCATCTTATACAGGTATGGAGATCTAAGCTTATCTGGAATCTCAGCACTTACGATTGTGTCATATTCCTCAGGTCTAAACATCTTGTACTGAGATTTCAGAATTAAAAGAAAGTGTGCATGTGGTAGCTCTCTTTTTTGGAACTCTATTATATATGTATAAGCTACCACTTCACCAAAAATGTTTTTCTTAAAAAGCTCATTTTTTAATTCTTCAAGCTTAGCACGAAAGATTCAGACAATTAAATCAGGACGATTTTGTGCTTCTTCATTTTCAATCAAGTGCTCTTTTATTTCTGGCCAATTTGGGTTGCAAGTCATGGTCAGAAAAATATCTGGCTTGCCAAATTTTGGACCAAGGTCATTGCATCTATATATTTTCTCCTCATATTTCTTGGCCCTCCAATAAAACTTGCTGGCAAAAAAATTCTCTGACCAACATTTGCTGCTTGTGTTTCACCAGCAGCAACACAGTCTTGTATCCCTTGCAAGAATTCTTTCCTTATTTCCTCTTGTTGTGATTTAAAAAAATCTAATCTCTGAGATTCAAGCTTAACATACATGTCTACTGCATATTGTTGAATAAGCCTACCAAAATGAAGTAAAAATGAGTCATCATTATCCCTAATTTGCAACTTATAAGCGTAATACTCCCTCACAGAAATAAAATTTGGATTGCTATCTATTTTCGCCATTGCTGGAATACACATTACAAAAAAGAATCAGCTAATTGTACTATACTAAAACTGAAGTAGAGATAGATAAAAAATATTGGTTTGACTCACCATCTTGTTCCATTTGTATTAATTCTTCAACTGTAGCAGCAAGCATCGAGGAAACAAAGTTTTCAGCATTCTTTCTGTGACAGCCCCACTTTCCCCTAAGGCGAACCAGAGGGGTTAGCGGACCGCCTGCCCAACTCTCGCCGAGACTCACTACAGATCCTCAATCATATTACAGATCTTAAATAATGACAATGCAAGATCTTCAAACAATAATTACATTTCCAACTAATCCAAATACACCAAAAGTCCAACTGTCCAATATTATAAATCCGGCTAGTCACACTAAGAAAGATCACTTCCTGCTTTCCTTCATCTCGAGCCCTGTGGGGGGGGGGGAAATAAATATTTTTGGGGTGAGCTAAAGCTCAGTGAGGTTCCGAGAAAACAAGTATTTTAGAATTTAACTGTTTTATCAGAGCACGAAAACATTGGACTATTCAAATCTTTAAAGTCATGTGAAAAGTACTTTTCACTTGAAATTTGCAAGACGAAAACAATTCACGAAATAATTTAATTCATCACACGAGCACTTTGACAAATAATCAAGCACACTCACAGGACACTTTTCAACTAGGAGAGAACAATACTGGGCGCTTGACTGGGAGATCGGTGCTCACGGGAGACTTGCTCGGATTGTCTCAACTAGGAGAACAGTGCTTAATAAACATTAAATCAGTTATAAAAGAATACAGTGCTCACTTGGAGCTATTTCACTAGTCCACTTCACCTTCTAACTCCTAAACAATCCCCTCACTTCATCTGGCCATCACCTAATCCTTCCAGTGGTAATACTCGAGTATACCGTACAGTGCCCTAAGTACCAACCTACCCAACCGAAGTCCCGACTTCGAATAGGCCGATAACGAAGGAAAGGCCTTGTTCAGCCAATGTGGTAAAGTACACATGGCCTACAGTCATGCGCAAGTAATATACAAATAGTGGAAAAGTAAACAGTTGAACAGTTATAGACAGTTAGGGTCGATAAAGTACACACAGCCTAAAACAAGTATTTAACACTTATGAAATCAAATAACATCAAGTATTAATCACGTAAGCATGTAATTCACATAACATATAAGGAATACTCACATGTAATAGCAAGTTAAATGGAAGTTAATTTCACAGCAATTATTTCACTTGTGCATATTAATAAATCAATATGTAAAACAAGTACATCAGAAATAAGTTTATAAACAAGTGAATCGGTTTATAAGTATTTTGAAGTACGGTTTAAAATACTCACAATTAATTGAAAATATTTACATTTATAAAGAGTAGTAGCAAAATAGTACATGTGAAAATAAGTTGGAAAACAAGATTAAAATATGTAAGAAAAGTTCAAAGAACCCTCACAAGTCATTTTACGTGTAAATGGTCAAGCATCTTTGAAATTTAGAATTCATATAAATTGTAGTAGATCATTTGATACTCATTTAATACATCATTTAATTTTGAAAACGGTAGTAAATCATAGCATTTGTAAATAGCTTAAAACACTTTTAATTTAGTAGAAAATCATATTATTTGTAAAGAGTAATAGTCAAATATTTCTTTTGAAGATTAATTGGAACAAGTTTGAAAATAAGTTAAACAAATTCAAAACAAGACGAAACAAATTAGAACCATCACCTCAATATTAGCAATTTAAGAAATTAAATTGTTTCTCACATAATCCACAATAAACCACAATATAGGATATCAATGATAAAACAGTTCAATGCCTTTAGAAATCATTTTAATGATAAACATTTCTTTTGTAAAACAATAATAAATCCAAAATAGTATAGAAGTTAAAACATTTCACAATTTATTTCCTTAAACCAACAATAAACATTTAGTTAAAACAAGTTGGAACACTCACCAACCACAGCGTGCTTCACTTGTCTGCAATAGATATCTCCATTTCAAGTTAAGTTCTAGAATCACAAGTTTCATACCAAACATTTCATCAACCACTTGATGTGCATAACCACTAGTTTCACACAAACATTTTATCAAACACTTGGTAGGCAAACTATCAAGTTTCTATCATCTCTTGGTGTTTTGATCATAACTAGAGCTATACTTATCGGATTGAGATGAATCTTATACCGTTTCGAAGCTAAGACATAGCTCTACAATTCTCATGAGACATCTCAACCCAGTTCCCATTCTAACTAGGTCAAATTTACCAAAACAGGCCCCAGATTCTCAAGTTTACATCTCACTACGAATCTTACTGACATGCCTGATTCAATTAATCATAACTCAACGCACACAAGTCCAATTTAGGTAATTCCAACGGCATTTGAAAGCTACAATACAAGGCTACAATTCTTAAGAAGGTATCAACAACCAATTCAGTCATCTTCCTAGTCAAACTAACCAATTACAGAGGCTAATTATCAGTTTGGATAGAAACAGGGCACCAGGGGTAATTTAGTCATTTCACATGCTACAGTACTCCTATTCATCTGAAAATTTACAGGAAGAATCCTCACTCAATTCTATACAACTTTCATGCTTTAGGCTAAGGCTAATTCAGCTCCCAACATTTTCGAATATACCAAGCAAGTTCGGACAGAAAACGGACAGAAATTCTTGGCTGAAATTTTGAGAAGCAAAACACCAAATCCAATCCATCTAATCATCCCCAAACACCTTAAACTTAACTATCATGCATCCTTTTTGAATTTAAACATAACTAAAGCAAAGTTAAGTGACTAATTACCTTGAGAGTTGAGAGAGAAAACCACCCAAAAAGCTCCAATTCTTCCAACCAAGTTTGATGATCAAGCAACAATCTAAACTAGGGTTTCACTTGAACATGTTTTTCCTCACCTAAAATTGCTAGAATCAAGCTTAGGGTTTAGTGTTTTCTTGCTTATGGAGTTCGGCCAAGAGGAGAGAGAAGGGAGGGAGTTTTTGGTTCAAAATTTTGAAAATGAGAGGTTAAATAGAAAGGCTTAAGTCAAGACTTGTTGGATGGTTGACAAGTGGAAATGTCTTGGCCATGAATTGGGTTAAAATTCTATGCAATTAGCTTCTAATCCCTCAATTAGAATGTATCCTACTTAATGCCACATAAATTTTATGCAATTTGCTACATGAAACATGTAAAATGAAATTCCAAATTAATGTCATGCTATGTATGCAAAATAAAGTACTTAAAGGAAAATAATGCACTTAATGAAAATTTTATGTTACCAATGTTTAAAGAAAATGATTTGCACTTAAATGAATACAATGAAAAATAATTCATGAAAAATTTAGGGTTTCTCGCAAGAAATATAAGCAAATAATTCAAGAAATTTTGGGTGTATAATTCAAGAAATTCTGGGTCCTCACACTTTCCCCTTGTCTTTTTTTTTTTATTTTTTTTATTTTTATGATATGAACTTTCTTTCCCTTTTCTTGATTCCTTGGTGCCAACCAAGTTCACCAAAAGGGAAAAGAAAAGGATACTGCAATGGGTCATAACACCCATAGTAGTATTCTATATTATGAGAATGACCACCATGAGTGTGAACCTGAATATCTCTCTGACACGTTTCTCCATTTTCTTCTCCTTCAACCCAAAGTGCAGCAACCTGGGATACTGTTGGTTTATTGAACACTCTTTGATCGAGATCAGGCATTGTTCTCAAAACCATACGATAAGTATCAAGGTTATGAACGTCTTTTAACCCACAGAAAAATCGAGCATAAGGATTATGGTGAAGAATTCATAACCTTTTGAATGATACTTTCTGTTAGTCATGGACATGCATTTAAATGATTTATCAGCTCATTTTCAGCATCAAGAAAGTAGAGTTACAAGTTTTTTGATGCTTCTAAATCATTGATAAAATGATAAACTTGCCCCTGAATCCTAAAAGTATACACTCCTTTATTTCTCTTTGCTAGATTTCTATCACATTTAACTTCAAAAGAAGTGAATGCAAAGATGTTATTAATTGTTCTTATGCATATTCTAAATAATTTGGCCTCTTCTGACGATGAAGTCAATAGTTCTTTTAAAAGACGAGGAATTGTGTTGCTAGCTAAAACTATATCTCCATTAGAGCAACAAAAGTTGGCAGTTTCATGAAGGAATTTTTTTGCACCACAATGTGTGCAATCACGCTGTTTTGGAAGAACACTTGCTGAACCTGGGTTGCAATCTAATAGGGTTTGCCCACTTTTTTGACCTTTCCCTATCACGAATAGAAGTTAAATTTTAATAATTTAGCCTACTTCAAAAGTCTAAAAGAATTTGATGACATAGAATACTAAAAACTATAAAAACCTAACAACCTGCATGCTTTCTTTTTCTGTCCCTCCTGTTTTGGCTAGATTGACCTGTAAGGTTGGGTCTAAAATAAGTCACTCGAGTAGGATAAAGCCCGAAGCAAAAATAAATTTAAAATAAAGAAGGTAGATATAAGAGTTTTTTAGTGGCTCGCTAGCTAAAGAGCAAACACATTGAAATAAATAAGGTAGAGAAATAGTGTATTTGATTATTATATTTTAAAGTAGAAAAGTAGATTATTAAATAACAAAAAAACTGGTCATTAATTTTTTTGATAGAATTTTTGTCACAAATGTAAGGAATAGTACCCTTTACATTCATGTAGAAATGATACTGCATTTTTTTAAAATAGAAGAAAAGAAAGCTGTCACATTGCTATTGTAGTAGCTATAAGCTTAATAAACAGAAGATTATATAACGTAAGAGTAAAAGTCATTATTGAAAACTGTGGAAATTTCTGGGAATTTGGAAAAAGGTAAAATTACTATAGATTGAGACAGAAACATTTGTTGAAAGAGAAACAGTATACTAACACAAAAGAATATTGTTAATACCTAGAAAGTTAGGCATGTTTGATTGCATCTGTTCAATATTCTGATCAGCCTCATTGCAACTTTCAAAAGGCATAACATTTTGCTGGGCAATCTTGTTTCTATTAGTCTCTACATTTTGAGCTTGTAGAAGTTGTGGCTCAAGTGATCGATTTGACTTAGACCTCTTTGCTTTTGATCTAAGAGTTCTATCGTTCTTACATTCTCTAGAAGTAGAAGATTTTTCTACTAAAGAATCGAATGGAGGACGCATTTATAAATGCATCCTATTAGAGCTATGATTTGTGAGAGAAAGTTTGGTGGCAAACTCTACCAGACTTGGCTGAACAGATTTAGAGACATCTACAGGGGTCTCTAAATTCTGAGATCTGATACATTTAGTCAAATGTTCTTCTCGAGATCTCTGACTCTCTAATTCCAGAGCTCTTTCTTTTTGATAATGATTGCCACTCACAGATTGGGTCTCTGTAAAATGAAATAGCTCGGGCGCAAAAGCTTGTGAACTATTAAGATTTACAATAGAGAAAGAATGTGGAATAACAGGTTGAGGCACAAAAGACACACTTGGAGATCTAATAATCTCAGCTGTCACAGAAGCTAAAGACTCTGTGTGTAGAGATTTGTTTCTGTCAGATGCTTTGGGTTCTAAAGGGGAATTTTTTTGTGCTGAATATGCTTTGAATTTGGAAGACTGCGCTCTTGTGAATGCAAAAGATGTAACCATAGGTGGTTGCATACAGTTCAAATTCATAGGAGTCGAAAGAGATGCAATAGCAGCATTCAAATTCCCGTGACTATGAGGCTGTGTTGTTCTGCTCATTTGTTTCGTTTTCCATCTGATAAAAGCACCTGTTGTATAATCGTTTATGCTCATGATCTAACATACGTCAAATAGACGCATAAAATTAGGAGGTCTATTAGATATTTCTCTAAGCATAAAATCAATGGCAAAGGTAAAGAACAATCATGTAAAGCTTTCTATATTAGCTAGTTGTATGCTCATCATATTAAGGATCTTATTCTTGATACAGAAGAAGGCATTAAGCACATCATGCATGTCAAGCCAACAAATTATGCTCTTCGACATAAAGCAAAAACCATTATAGAGATTGCACCACAATTTTTCTAGGAAGAAATTCATTCCATCAATTAAGTTCTTCATTGGATAACACAACATGTCCTTAAAATCAACGAAAGATAAAAGTAAAGAATTGCATTAAAGTGGAAGAATAAAAGCAGACAAACACAACCAGGTGCGCAAGACGTTTAAAAGTTTGTAATAGACAAACTTGAAGGCACAAAATCATATCTCTTAAAAGTAGCAAGCGTTTCGGCAACAGCAGGTCTCCTTGAATGTGAAAAAGAGGCAGACAACTTGCAGCTAAAAGCCACTGGGAAGAGGAAGAAGAGAATTAGTATAGAGAAAGAACAGGGAAAAAACAAATGAAAAGAAAGCAATTGCTAAATAGCAACACATCTTCAATTGAATGACATAACCGAATATCAAAACTACGATTTCTAAGGCAACAATGGATCTTCATAAAGTTGAATTCCTAATAATTTTTTTATAAGATAGTTTTAGTTCCTACTGATCAAAAACTGTAGAATACTTACTGCATAAGGCAACTAATTTTTATTGTTGCTACATCACTAATGTCAAAGGAAAAAACAAAAGCTGCAAGTTATGTACTAAAAGGAGTGAAATATTAATTGAATTGATATTGAGCCATTCTTAACAGATTTTACAACTATTTATATGCACATGTTAAAATCAACCAAAACCAGTGGAAAAACGGTGGTTGGTAAAAAAATGGAAGATCTCTGTTTCAAGTGATATGTTTTTTCAAAGGACCAAATCTATTTATTAAAAGAGGGTTTTTTTTTTTGGACAAAATCAAACTTTCTAGGTGTATTGCTATAGCAAAGCTATAACATGAATTTTGTGCAGAAAAAGATTGCAGCTTACATCAATGAGACCATCATGTTGTCTATCATCACAGTCAAAGAAAATTTCATGCAGTTAAAGCATAAGTCCTAAAGGTAGATTTAAAGTGAAAAGGCAAAATCTGTACAGAGAAAGAATAGGAAAAATGGGAAAGCATAAGAAGAAGAAAATAAGGGAGGAAACAAATTCAAAAGATTTAGCAGGGAAATCATGGAAACAGTGGAAAACATTGAGAAATGTATGCACCAGAGAGGAAATGTGACAGCCCCACCTTCCCCTAAGGTGAACCAAAGGGGTTAGCGGACTGCCTGCCCAACTGAGGGGTGTGCAAAATCAATACCGAATTACCTGAATTGAATTGGTGAATTGATCGAAATTGAGGTAATTGAAAAATCAATTTAAATATATCAATTCAATAAAATCGGTTTCAAGAATTTTCAATTCGGTTTTACCGAATTCGAATTCAATTCGGTAATTCGGTAAATATTTACCGATTTCATATTCGATTTTCCGAATACCTAATGTATTGAAAGATAAAATTAAATGCGAAATGCCTAATTTGGGTTAGAAAAATTCATATCAACTTTGATAAAGGCAAATGCATTTTTATTTGCTTCGATGCTCAATAATTTGGGGATTTTGTTTGATTTAAAACTTTCTAATTTTCTTTCCATTGTGTTTTGAATAATTGTTTTATGAATTGGTTAAATGGTAAAATACCGATTTCAATTGAATTAATTGAAATGGAAATCGGTAATTCAATTGATTCGGTATTTTAAGTGGTTTACGAAAAATACCGATTTCACCCTAATACCAATTGACCGATTCTCACCTACTGGACTCAATAGTCAATAAAAGAAACCAACAACCCAACTTACTAAACTAAATTCTCCAAGTTCAAATGACAAACCAACATAGTTACATAAATTTCACACCACAATTCAAACTTAAAATTCAACAGGGGATTTAGGTTACAAAACCAAAAGCTAAGCTTATCCATGATAGGGTTTTCCAGTACATCATCCCTTAACCAAAAGTAACACAAAACCTTATACTAATCGCGCGCACTTCTAACCCCGAGCTCAAGCAATTTCCCTACTAAGGAAAACAAAGGGGAAAGGGTGAGCTAAGAGTTTAATGAGGTTCCAAAAACATGCAACCAAGTATACAATTAGAATTCACTTAATAAACAAGTATCACAAATAAAATCACCAAATAAATTGAACATGCACAATTAAAGGATACGGATGGCTTTCAAAAGCCAATTTCCCCATAGCTTGATCATATCATATCCCGTTGACTCTCCGTCAACATTTGTAGTTTAGAGCCAAAATAGTAGATCCCCACTTAACACCAAGTACCGTTCACCGTTTCACCCCCTTACCGGGCTCGAACATCTCAACAATTCAAATTTTAGGTAATACTCGAGTATACCGATTTTCCGGATTCACATATCATACCCAATGGCTCGTCAACTTCCTCGACCAAGCCGGTGCCGGCTCGAATCGATTGACTCACCATCTAGGTTTTGAGCTTCACACGAATCAGATTTGTCGATAGGATATCCCCCAAGCGACTCACAAATCAAATATAGGCCAAAGGCCAATTCACACGGATTCAAACATCGAAGTACAAAATTTCATGTAGAAGAGATCGAGTGTGATAAAGTACACACTCGTCTCGGTCACATTAATTGGCTCGCAAATTACAAGAGAACGATTCATCACATAATTCAAATAGTCCAGTATTTCAGCTATCAAGTTGGTCAAGTAACAAGCATGGAACACTCATCGAGTTAAGAAAAGTATCTTCAAGTGCTTGCACCCAAATCTCCTCTATTTCCTCCTTCCAAGTCTAATAATAAATGAAATGAAAGGTATTTAAGTTCGGCTACCCCAAACAAGAAAGACCTAATGCATATGCTCGTTGTTCTCTTTACTTGATAGAAATCACAACTTGGATGCACAAACCACAAAATGACGAATCCAAATTATAAGGGTGAACAAACAAAAATCTTATCAACATATTAGAATCATGAATTAGCAGGTCAGGACACGGGAAGAATGCACAAGAGTCAAGAGGAATGAGGAAAACAATCGTGGAAACAAAAATAACAATTGACAGGTTTGCCGTCCTTCAGTAATTTAATCATAACTGTAGGTACGGTTATCAGATTGAGGTGTGCTTTATGGCTTTTCGAAGCTGAGACATATCTCTACAATTTTCATGAAGAGGTCGAACATCAAATCACACTTAATCAGGGTCGAAATGGCCAAACTTAGAGACATCAGAAAACTGTCGGGCTAGGTGCAGGTTGGTCAAACAGCCTCGGAAGAACGGCCATAACTCAATCTAGAAAAATCAAAATTGAGCTCCGTCAGTGGCGTTTAAAACTAGGTTCATAGACCTTTCTAATGGTATAAAGCTCAGGCTCTAATTCAATTTCTACAATCACCAGCAAGTTTGGAAAGTTCACTAAATTTCATTTCTGATTTCCTATGAAAATTTCCAGTTTCAACACAATCACTACAATTAATCCTTTAAGGTTATTTCCATCTCTTAGTAAGGTGTATAACATGCTAAAACATCAAATAAATCGATCAATAAAACATCACCAACCCTTAGACATTTCATCAAACACATAGAGGCTTAAAACAAAAGCCTAAATTCAAGTTCTCAAACACAAGAAACTCTTCCATAATTTCTCCTCCTAATCAACCTCAAACATCTTAAGCTTAATTAACATGCATCCTCTTTGAATTTGAAGATCATTAAAGCATAGATAAGTGGTGAGTTACCTTGAGAGTTGAGAGAGAAAATCCATCCAAAAGTTTCAATTCTTCCAACCAAGCTTGATGACTAAGTAGTAATCCAACTTAGGGTTTCACTTGGAATAGTTTTTCCCTCACTAAAATGGCTAAATCAAGCTTAGGGTTTTAGTGTTTTTCTTGCTAGGGTGGCCGGCCAAGAGGAGAGAGAAGAGAGGGAAATTTAGTTCAATTTTTTTGAAAATGAGAGATTATATAGGAAGGCTTAAGTCAAGGCTTTGATGGATGGTTGAAAAGTGGTAAAGTCTTGGCCATGAATTGGATAAAATCTATACAAATTGTCTTCAAATCCCTTAATGTGCAATATGACCTAATTAATACACTATACGTTTGATGTTTTAGCTATATGAAACATGTAAAATGCAATTCTAGATTAATGCCATGCAATACACACAAAATAGAGTATTTTAAGGAAAGTAATGCACTAATTGATTAAATGGTGCAATCAATTTAGAAATCTCTTTTTTTTTTCTAGGGTTCTCACAGAAAACATCCGTAGTAACAGGGAAATGGAATAAAAATGTTAGAGAATTTAGAAAGGCAAATAGCAATGCGTCTATCTATCCATGGCTGAAACTACAGCAAATCCTCCAATCATCTTTTTCTCTCTTTTAAAAAAATATTTGTATACTTTTATCATTTTCACAAAAGCGCACATGTACCAAAAGTAAACATAATTAAGTGCATATCTTGTCTAAGTAGCACATCTATACATTCTTGCTCATATACATGGATTATCAAGCTACAGGAAAGAGGCAGGAAAACAATTCTAACAATTCCTCATTGATGGAATAGACCTTTTTCACAAGTGCAAGAAAATTTCACAAAGGGGAATAAAGAAAACAGAAGGTATCATTTTCTGCTTGCTTTTATTCTTGTTTGTAAGAAAACAATTCCTTACCTATACTTCGATATTTGATCAAAAGATAGAAGCACCAATAAACAAAGTATAAATAATAGTTACATAATGTTGCTGATTGTTTTGGCTTTATATATACATATTTTTTAGATTTCCTTTCATAAGGCCTATATTTTTTATAGAGTTAGAAATGTGTAAGAAGAAATAAAGCAAAAGTTAGATACAGCTCTGACTTTTACAGAAAATTCTTTTACAAATGTAACTAAAAGTATATATTCAAAGGCAATATAGTAATTATTAGAGATCCTTTTTATCTTTCTGAATAGTGTTTCACTACATTTTTATGAGTCGAGAGATAAAGCAGGAACATTTTTGAGAATTTGCCAGAACTCAAAATCAGTGTCATGCTGTGTACTTAGCGAAAGAATTCTTTTTCCAAAAGCCTAAGATAAAGTGCTTGGCAATGCTGGTTTCTTTTTTCTTTTCTTCAATTATTTTCCTTGGCAAAAAAGTGTAGATAGTATTATCTCGGCGACTTTTATTTGACATGATTAAAAAGACAACTGGGATCACAGTGTAAATAAACTTTCATTGTAGATCTCATAGACAGTTGAACTCACGTGCAAGCATAGAAGAAACCTACTTCAGAAATTTAGGTTGTCAAACTAATTGTTCATATTTTATGAAATGCAAAACGAATCAAAGCAACTTTCATAAAGGCTATGAACAGTTTATATTTTTTATAAACTGGACAAAAGTATTACTATATGCTAAAGGGGCAAGCAATGTTCATATGACTTCACCATGGCAAAGAAAATTAACATTGAGCAATAATACAGGAGCATAAGAAATGGTTTATGAGCAAACTGCAATCAGCTGAGTAAGAAGCTAAATGATTGAACCCAAATGAACAATGCAAAGTTGATGAAATTCCCATATTTTATCTTGAAGCTTGCGACATATGATATTATTTCTGGAAATATCCAAAACTGCTTTTTGTAAAGAAAGAAAAAAGTAAATGACAACCAAGTTCAGCGTGACATTAGTGAACCTTGGCTCTACTGTGCTATGTTTTCATTCCTAAAGGAAGAAAAAATGCGTAAATAAGTTGCCATTTATAACAACTATTAAATCCATCTTCTCTTAAGAAAAGGAAAAGGGGAAAAAACCTCCCTATAAATTTAATCATGTCTGTAAGCTATAATGCATTGCAATCATAAAAATAGCTTAATGGGAAGAAACCTCAACTTAAA
Organism: Gardenia jasminoides; assembly: GCA_013103745.1. Taxonomy (NCBI): domain Eukaryota; kingdom Viridiplantae; phylum Streptophyta; class Magnoliopsida; order Gentianales; family Rubiaceae; genus Gardenia; species Gardenia jasminoides. The sequence goes on from CM023105.1 coordinate 26,259,461, forward strand.
AGGGCAAAATGATATAAATATTGCTTTCCACAACTTAAATTGCTGTCCAGCATAAACAATTAACATTTCTTACAGGAAACCACTTATCCAGAAAACAGTTGTGATATGCTAAAGATCCTACAATTCCATCAAATTTGCTCAAAGGATCTCAAAGGATGATAAGAAATTAAGAAAAGCTGAGCAAAAAAACTATTTTGCATATATGGCTAACATGCATGACTACATGACTGCATACTAAAAGAAGAAGAGAAAGAAACCTATAAATGGGGAAAATCATTGTCCAAAGCTCCTTGTCCTCGAGTGAAAGCTTCAATTTTAAAAGGGGAAAAAAATGTTAATAATGCTCTATCTGCATATTGGCTTCTTGCACGTTCCCACTATCATGTGCTAAAGAATCAAACATAAAAAAGCAAGTAAATTTTCTTACCAAAGAAACGCAGCTACAGCTAGGAAAGGAAACTGCATTGTAAAAAAAGGGGGGAGAAACTTGTTAACCCAAGCAATAAGGACTATACGGACAGTGGCTCTCTGTTCTTCCTCTCTCAGCCAAACAAACCGAACGACTACTGAAAAGCTATACATCATATCAATTCTTGGAAATATAATCCGGAATAGTGGCAAAGCAGAGAAACAGGATGGCTGAAAAACCAAATCTAGTATGGAAGGAAAATCAAACGGTGGGGAAAATTTTGTGGGCAAAAGGCCTGCATTCCAAACAGAAACCAAATACCTAATCTCTGCAGAAATTCATGGGTGTCGTGGCTGCAAGTACCATCACCATGTGATGAAATCATTTGTAGAGCAAGAAGTGAAAGAAATTCGGTAGAGATATTAGTCAAAAGAGGAAAGAGGAAGCGAAGCTTTGGTGGAATTTTTAGTGGAAAAATGATTACCGAGAAACCCTTCCTCTCTAGCTCTTTTGTCGAACATTTCTTGACTAAAGACCGACTCGATGATCATCTAGCACATGGGCCAGATAGCATAACAGCCTAAGTGCGAAAAAATTATGGAGCCCATTAATTTTAAGTGGTGTGTGACCATATCCAAAAGAGATGAGTGTGGTCACTTGAACCCATAGAATAGCCCTAAAGAATGAGAGAAACTTTCTCTCTTGAAGGCAAAAATGAAAGAAATGCCAAGTGTCAACCAATTGGCAAAACACTTGTCAATCAGTTAAAAAGCCACTTGTCAATATTTGAGCATGCTACAGTAGCTCCCCATCTCTTTTTATCTTATAGGTAGATGTTGTAGAGATAGATCAATATATGAGTTAAAATGTAACTGTGCATTACCGGCACCGGTTATTGGTAGGGACTTATCGCAGGTCTTCAACTGATGATTGATCAATTGTCAAGCAAGATGATAACCAGTGCTGATTATTGGTGGGTTCTTCACACCAGTCTTTATCCGAAATCCACGCAAAACTTGATTTTGTTAGCTTTTTGAAGCCTATTCTTCCTAGGATGCAATTATAATTTTAGGAAACTATAAATAGAAATAGTTAGAACGTTTTTAGGGGTGGGAAAACACCAGTTTAGCTTACCAAAAGCACTTTTGCATATATTTCTCTTGAGAAATCAAGATCGTTCGAGGGCAAATCAAGGAGCAATCAATGAAAAGATTGGGACGAACAAATTGAGAAGATTTTTGTAGTCAATGAGAAGATTGGGGCAAGCAAATTGAGAAATTTTCTTACCCTTTTTCCTTTCTTTGTTAACTTTTGAATTTGTGATTTTAATTCTTTCTATTATGTCGAACTAATTTCTTTTCTAGAGATAAGGTTTTTATGAAGGGATTTTAATTAATTTTTTCATTTAAATTCTTGACTTTTGCTATGATTTATTTATCCCGATTTTAATTATATGTTTGTGATTGGCTACCATGAGTATGACTTTTTGGGTTTGTATTGAATTAAGAAAGGAGATACAACCGTGCACTAGATAAATAAAAATACTTAGTCTAATCACAAGAGTAGATTAGGATTTGTATGACGCACTTATATCACTTAGGATCATAATGGGTTTAACTAAATATTTATGATTTCGAGAGGAACGTAAGATTTAATTAGACATACTTTAGATATATCGAGAGATGACCTAAAATACAATTGTGTGATACGTTCATAGCTTATTAAGAAAATAATTGGAGAATTAATTCAAAATTCTAGATTAAAAATTTAAAACCCTAGACTTTCACATATTGTTTTCTCAACCACTTTTTATTTGATTTAATTATTTATTTCCTCTTTCTATTTAAAGATTAAAACTTGTTAATTTGAATTTTATTATTTTTGTTAGAATAATTAATGTATAAAATTTACTCATCCTGTGGGTTTGACACCTGGAATATTTCAGGTGATTTTAGTACTACGATCGATCCTGCGTGCTTACAAGAAATTGTCAATCACTTATCTTTACAAGTCCACAAGAAATGAAAGGAGCCAGACATGGAAGGGCAAATTTATAAGGTTAGTTTAGTCATATTAATTCATGTAAAAATAATAATGGAGTGTTTGAATCTAATAATGGAGTGCTACAATCATTTACTTTTTATCATTTTCAATATATCATATAAAGCTAATGGAGTACTAATTAACGACTCTTAGTTTTCTGATCTAACCACCTGAATCAATTGGTCACCAGGGGAAGGAATGTGTAACTGGGGGTTTCGAAACCCCCTTGGTTGCATTTTACATAGGATTTCTTATAAACTTCTCTAGGGGGTGATATTGTAGCAGTTTGGCTCAAAGGTGATTTAATTCCTTTCGAATTCTCAATAGCACAATTAGACCTAACCTCCTAGTATAGGAATAGTTGTAAATGTTGATTCTTTCTCAAAAAAAAAAAAAAAGTTTTCTGATCTGAATTGAGAATCATGGCAACTAAAAGATAATGAAATTGTTACTTACGGTGAAAGATTGCATACACGTTTAGAGAATATATTTAAAAACAAACGGTTTGAATGGTGCATTTTTCTAAAAATTTGTCTTCACATTTTTGATGTAGGCCACTATAACCGTGTAAGAAAAATAGTAGTAGTATTTGTTCAAGATACTTTTTTTTTTCAAAACACCTCATTCTCTTTTCTTTTCCTTACTACTCTTTACCCCTCTTTCACCAGAAATAGTGCCTCACTAGTTGATTTTTATTTGATTCGATCCAATTAATGTAATTCTTATAATATTTAATTTAAAGACACATATATTTGATGTAATCATAAATTTGATACTACTAGGTTTATAATTTACAAATTCCACGGTCACACCAAAGTTATATAAGTCCATTCCAATTAATCTAAGGTTTACATCACCTGGATTGATTCGGATAAAGCTAAATTGGAGAGGTGCCCCTTCTCACCTCCACCTCCTCCGTCACTCTCTTTGCTTTCCGCCCTCTTTGCCTCTTTTTTGCTATGTTTTTAAACTCGGACCGGACCGGCCGGTTTGACCGGTCCGGTCCGATCGGTTGAACCGGAAACCGACCAGGCATCCGGTTCGAGTCATCCTTCAAAATCGAAAAATTCAAAACCCGGGTTTGACCGAGTCTGACCGGGTGAACCGGTTGACCGGGTTTGACTATTTGACCAGTTTTTTTTTTTTTTACCCATTATATCCTTTCAAACTCACTTTTTAAGTTTTAGTAAATATGCTTTAACCTCTCATTATTTTAATAAAGTGTAAAATTATTCCAATACATTTTTTAAGTTACATTTCTACCTATATATATATATATTATATTCTTTAAGTCAATTTATTAATTAAATATAAAATTCTCAAAATTGTATATAAAGTCATAAATCACTAATTTGAGTATATATATATATATATATATATATATATATATATATATATATATATAATTGAAAACTTCCAATTTGAGGGAATTTTTATATACTATTTGTAAGGGAATTTTATATACTATTTTGATTATATATTATTAATATATATATATTTATGACATATTTATGATGTCATCCGATTCGACCCCCGGTCCGACTTGGTCGAACCCATCGACCCCTAACCCCTGAGTTCAACCGGTTCGATGCCCGGTTCGAGTCTGAAAACATAGCTTTTTTGCTTTCCATTCCCTTCCATCCCTCTTCCCTCTAACCCCATGTCTGCTTTCGTACCCCTTTCCTTTTCCTGATCTAGTCATGCAATTAGGAAGCTTTTACAACTCTCACCATAGACTTGCAGTTCTCTTCTTCTTAAATAGCAAACAAAATGTCAAAACTTCTCTAACTACAACACGGCTAGACTAAACTCTACTTTGCTAGTAATTTCAATGCCAATTCTAAGCTGACAACAATTTGCAAATTCAACTCTAAGGCTATTAGCGAAGAATACCTTGGTTTGATGCCTAAGATGGTTGAGAGGGCTAAGATTGATATTTTAGGAGTTAAGGTCCTAACAAATTCAATTCCCCGCTTCCCTGCTATTAAAAAGGAAAAAAAAACTTAAATTCTCAGGAGTTTTGTTAGTAACCTCGATAGAATTGGACTATACTCATAATTACAATTAATGTAGGATAGTGATTTGAAATGAAATTTGTCCTGACTTATACATGTTCATGATTAAAATGATATAGCTTATTCACATTTTTTGTTGTGTTTCTTGAAGACTGTTTTATTGACCTTTTCATTGATTTTTTCCCCCTCATAGTTAAATCTTAAAGAAAACTACCGAAAGTACCAAAAGAAAATTTTAACCCCTAACGAAACTAGGCTAGAGCTTTCAATAAAGAAAGCATACCACAATACCAAAATTAATCCACACTAGTTCTGGTATTGATTGATTTTTGATGTGATGATCATGGTGTTCTATTGCCAACACTAAGGGTGGGCACAGGTCGGGTACCTATTCCATAAAGCATTTGGTTAACCCAATCTGTATCTTGCAGGTCCATTATTTTTTGATCCTTATCTGCCCGGCATATTGACAGATGCCCGATAATTGGGTACCTGTTAAAAGCGGATCAAATTGGCAAGTACCGACGCCACCCCTCTCATCATTTAGTTTTTTAAAAAAATAATTTATACTTGTTTATTTTTACATTTTACATATTCATCTAACATTCAATATAAATTTTATACAAAAGAAAAAGTCTCACATAGAGAAAGAGAACGCAATAAAAAGAAAAATAAATGAGTTCGAAAGTAACTGAAAATTGTTAAAAGCAATGCCTCTTTTTTACACATATTCTATATTAATTAAATTTTTTTCTAAAAGAAATAACACCATGACCTCTACAAATGAATCTTATAAACAAATAATAGGCACTCATGCTTGGCGTATAATTTGTTCAATAAAATTACTTAGCTAGCTCTAAAAATAATATTTTATATATGTATTAAAAAATAAGAATAAAAATAAAAATATATAGGCGTCGGATACTTGCGAATTTTTTTATCCTGTGGCCTTAATCCATCCCGTATATAATCGGGTACCCAACTATCTTTTGATCCAAACAAATAATGCGGATCGGATATCTTATTTTTCAAAGCGGATCGGATTGGATCCTACGGTTTTTCAGCAGCTATTTTTACCCACTCCTAGTCAACACTGTCTATGATCCTCCAATCAAGTTTGTTCCTTCCCCAGCTTCGAGTCATCTTGACCATATCCAATTTTCCCTCCATCAACACCCAACGTTTTCTCTTTAGCTCCATTCCCCACAGCAACCATAACAGTTAGCAGTGGCATATACAAGTTTTCTTACTATTCGATCAACATTTTTTTATTCAAAAATCAAGAATTCAGGATCCACCCTCTGTTCATTCTAGTTTTCAATTTCTTCCTTAATTAACTCTCTATTTCTTTTTCCTTTTTTTTAAGATCAGTTCCAACATGTGTTATTCACCACTCACACTTTATTATGCGGACGATTGTTTGATGATTGTGCTTACTACTCTATAAATTCTGTTATTGGCTGCATCCTATCATTTCGCACTTCATTTACAAAATTTCTTTTCTCTATTTTAGTTATTTTCTGGTTGTAATTGTTTCTCCTGCTATCACCAGCCACAACCCATAACCACTTTATATTTCCTCCCAAATCCCATAACTGTAAACCCAAAACCCAGATCCCCTTATTATCCTCCTCAAGCAGCTCTGTTTCTCCATCTGTCCTCTTTAATGTTGAAAAGAAACCCACTAACAGAGGTCAAGAAACTGCTAACAGAACTTAAGAAATTCATCAATGGAAGAGGCATCGTCTGGAGAAGGAAACAATCCACCATCAACACTAGATTCTCCACCTCATCCATCTGATGTGAAGCATTTCTTTGTTGTCTATACAGAGGGTCACACTTATGAGATCAAGAAGTATTTGTTGAAAATTTTATTTATGTTATTGTTGAATTTGTTTTTCCAAGTTGAGTCAATCATTTAGTGGCCTAAAGTTTAGGATTTAGTGGCTTAGTGGTCTAGTCTTTAGGAGTAGTTGGGTTATAGAGAAGGTGCCAGAAATGGGACCTAATCTTTAGGGAATTTAGTTGTGCATTTTGCCTATTTAAAGGCTCCAAAGGTTCTGAATAAAGGGTATCAAAAACTTTGGCCACACTACTACTGTTATCTTTTCTGAAAATCAGTATCAGTGGCATCAGAGCCACAAGACTCCTGAGACCCAAGATTGAAATTATCTACTTCTTCCTACTACCTGATCCAAATGACCATTGATTCAAATTTTGTGCAAGCTGCCATCCCTCGCTTTGATGGTCACTATGACCATTGGAGCATGCTCATGGAAAATTTTTTATGGTCCAAAGAATATTGGTCAGTGGTTGAATCCGAAATTCAAGAGCCACCAGCAGGTGCAGCCATGACAGATGCGCAGAAAATAGAAGTTGAAGCTAGAAAGCTCGAAGATTTGAAAGCAAAGAACTATCTCTTCCAGGCTATTGATCATCCCATTTTGGAGACTATTCTTTGCAAAGATACATCCAAGGATATTTGGGATTCAATGAAGAAAAAATATCAAGGCTCTTCTAGAGTGAAGCGTGCACAATTTCAAGCCTTGAGGAGGGATTTTGAAGTTTTGCAGATGAAGGATGGGGAATCTATTACAAGTTTTTTTGGAAGGACGATGGAAATTGCAAATAAAATGCGATGCTATGGAGAAGGGATTAAAGATGTTAACATAGTAGAAAAAATTCTGCGTTCTATGACGCGAGAATTTAACTATATTGTTTGCTCAATTGAAGAGTCGAACGACATAGATGACCTCTCTCTTGATGAATTGCAGAGCTCTTTGTTAGTCCATGAACAGAAGATGAACCGAAGCTTAACAGCAGAGGAACAAGCTTTAAAAGCTTCTACCAATACTCGTTCCAACAGCTCAAGAGGAAGAGACAGAGGCCGAGGAAGAGGAAGGGGAGATCGAGGTCATGACAAATCTAAGGTAGAGTGCTTTAGATGTCACAAATATGGTCATTATGCTTCTGAATGTTTCACTGAGTTCCCAAATTATAAAGAAAGAGAGGAGAACTCAAATTTTGCGGAAGAAATGAATGAACTAGAAACTTTGTTGATGGCTGTCTATGAAGGAAAGAAGATTGAGTCAAATATTTGGTATGTGGATACAGGCTGCAGCAATCACATGAGTGGGAGTAAGTCTTCATTTTTGAATCTAAATGAAAGTTTTCATTCTACTGTCAGTTTTGGTGATTTCTCTACTATGAAAGTGATGGGAAAAGGTGATGTTAAGATATAGACTAAGAATGGTCTTGTGGAAACAATTACTAATGTGTTGTATGTTCCTGACTTGAAGAGTAATTTGTTGAGTGCTGGTCAGTTGCAAGAAAAGGGGTATGTCATTACAATTAAGAAAGGTGCTTGTGAAATTTATGATGCTAATAGAAAAGGTCCTATTGCAACTGTCTAGATGAGTTCCAACAGGTTATTTCCAATGAAGATTGAAAGCATTCAATCTTGTTTGATGGCTGAATTAAAGGACCCCTCATGGTTGTGGCATTTTCATTATGGCCACTTAAGTTTTGGTGGACTAAGGACTTTGCAACAGAAAACCATGGTGACAGGACTTCCGAAAATTACTCTTCCTTCCCAAGTTTGTGAAGAATGTGTTGTCAGCAAACACCATCGTTCTTAGTTTCCCAAAGGGAAGTCTTGAAGAGCAAAGGATGTGTTGGAGCTGGTGCATTCAGATATTTGTGGCCCAATAAACCAATCTTCTAATGGAGATAAAAGATACTTAATTACCTTCATTGATGATTTTTCAAGAAAAACGTGGGTTTATTTTTACAAGAAAAATCAGAAACTCTTACTACATTTAAAAGCTTCAAAGCTGTTGTGGAAAATGAGGCAGTCAAGACTATTAAGTCTCTTCGAACAGATTGGGGTGGCGAGTATTGCTTCAAAGAATTTGAAGTTTTTTGCATGCAACATGCCATTCGAAGAGAACTTACAGCTGCATATACACCACAACAAAATGTTGTATCGGAGCGGAAGAATAGAACAATTCTTAATATGGTGAGAACTCTATTGACAAGAGGACGAGTTCCAAACACTTTTTGGCTGGAAGCTGTAAACTGGAGTGTTCATGTTTTAAACAGAAGTCCAACTTTTGCTGTTCAAAACAAGACTCCTGAAGAGGCTTGGAGTGGAAGAAGGCCAGCTGTAGATCACTTTAGAATCTTTGGCTGCCTCGCTTATGCCCACATCCCAGATGTGAAAAGGAAAAAACTTGATGACAAAGCTGAGAAATGCATCCTTCTTGGTGTAAGTGAATCCTCCAAAGCCTATAAATTATTCAACCCACTGACGAAGAAGATTGTGACTAGCAGGGATGTCGTTTTTGAAGAAGAAAGCACCTGGGATTGGGATGGGCAACAGCCTAAACAAGTCCTTTATGATGATAATGCTAAACGAGAGCAAGTTCCAGCACTTGTCATGCCACAAAATTCTTCAGATACAACTCAACCAGCCACTGGAATTTCACAACCAGTTGCTGAAGTAAATGAAGAAGGAGCCCAGTCAGTTGGTCGAGTTAGAAAAAGGCCTGCTTGGATGGAAGATTATGAAGTAACTAGGTTAAGTAATCCAATTACTCATTTTGCTTTGTTCACAAATTGTGATCCTACAACTTTTGAGAGTGCTGTCAAAGAAGAAAAATGGCAAAAGGCAATGGATGATGAAATCAATTCAATTGAGAAGAATGATACTTGGGAGCTGTGTGATCTTCCTAAGGGGCACAAAACCATTGGTGTAAAATGGGTCTTCAATGCAAAGCTAAACAAAAATGGTGGTGTTGACAAGTACAAGGCACGCCTGGTGGCAAAAGGATACAAGCAGCAGTACGGGGTTGATTATACAGAAGAATTTTCTCCAGTTGCAAGACATGACACGATTAGATTGGTGGTTGCATTAGCAGCTCAAAATTCTTGGCCTATCTTCTAGCTAGATGTCAAATCAGCATTCTTGCATGGGTATTTGGAGGAGTAGGTATTTATTGAGCAACCTCTTGGCTATATTAAAGTTGGAAATGAGAATAAAGTTTTTAGACTGAAAAAGGTCCTTTATGGATTAAAGCAAGCTCCGAGGGCTTGGTATAGTCAAATTGAGACTTATTTTCTTAAGGTTGGTTTTATAAAATGTCCTTATGAGCATACTATGTTTGTTAAGATTGAAGATGGGGGGAAATTTCTCATAGTCTGCTTGTATGTTGATGACCTTATATTTACTGGAAATTGTGATACCGTGTTTGGTGAATTCAAGAAGTCCATGATGAATGAATTTGAAATGTCTGGTCTTGGTTGGATACATTATTTTCTTGGCATAGAAGTAATGCAATCAGATGATGGAATTTTTCTCTCTCAAAAGAAATATGTGGGAGAAATTTTAAATAGATTTCAGATGAAGGATTGTAATTCTATAAGTACTCCAGTTGAGTGTGGCATGAAGCTACACAAAGATCATGATGGGAAGAAAGTTGATAGCACACTTTACAAGCAAATTGTAGGCAGTTTAATGTATCTTACTGCAACAAGGCCAGATATAATGTATTTTGTGAGTTTAATCAGCAAATATATGGAAAGTCCTACGGAGTTGCATTTGTTAGCTGCTAAGAGAATCCTTCGTTATTTGCAAGGAACTCGAGACCTAGGGATATATTACAAGAAGGGTGTAAAATCTAATTTGGTGGGTTATACTGACAGTGATTATGCAGGAGATCAAGATGATGGAAGGAGCACATTTGGCTATGTTTTTATGCTTGGAACAGGTGCAATTTCTTGGTCGTCAAAGAAGCAACCAATTGTCACTTTATCCAGTACAGAAGCTGAATTTGTTGTAGCTACTGCTTGTGCTTGCCAAGCCATATGGCTAAGAAGAATACTTGAAGAGTTGTAGTTCAAGCAATATGGAGCTACTATAATACTATGTGATAACAGCTTTACAATCAAGTTGTCAAAGAATCCAGTGCTACACGGAAGAAGCAAGCACATTGATGTGAAGTTTTATTTTTTAAGAGATCTTTGCAAGGATGGAATAGTTGATTTGATGCATTGCAAGAGTGATGATCAAGTTGCTGATATATTCACTAAGGCGCTCAAGAGGGAATCATTTGTGAAGCTTAGAGGATTACTAGGTCTCTGCAACCTAGATTCAGTCAAGGTTGTAAACTGATGTTAGTAAACATCAGTTTAAGAGAGGGATTGTTGAAAATTTTATTTATGTTATTGTTGAATTTGTTTTTCCAAGTTGAGTCAATCATTTAGTGGCCTAAAGTTAAGGATTTAGTGGCTTAGTGGTCTAGTCTTTAGGAGTAGTTGGGTTATGGAGAAGGTGCCAGAAATGGGGCCTAATCTTTAGGGATTTTAGTTTTGCATTTTGCCTATTTAAAGGCTCCAAAGGTTCTAAATAAAGGGGGTGAAAAACTTTGGCCATACTACTACTGTTATCTTTTCTGCAAATCAGTATCATTATTTTGGGGTGTCACTCCGAATTGCTAGGTGTTCTGAGCAATATACGTCACTGGCAGCAAACTGATCATCAATTAGTTCATGAACATCAATTTTGGGCTCTGAAACTGGTGAGACGTTGGAACTGCCCTAAATTCTCAACCATGAAAGAGTAAAGAAGAGCATCAAGATTGGCCTAGAATGTGAAGAGAGGATTGTATATACCTGATTTCAAGGTTGTTTGTGTCAGCTTGTTTGCTGGAATCAACCAATTTTTTAACCAGAGAAACCTCTACTGCGTAGCGTTACCGAAAATGAATGAAGGGTCGTGTTGGAAAGATAGAAAATCTAGAGAGAGAAACTATAAAGAGAGTTTGGGAGAATTTTCTCTTGTATTTTTTTCTACGTATACAAAGGTACAACTGCCTACTTATAGACTTACAAGAGTTAATGTCCTACCATCTATCAACCACTTAATTGATATCAATCACTAACAGATAACAACCAGCCACCTATCAATCACTAATTGATACACATTCACATTTTGAATTGATATCTACACTCTCACCTACCAACTACAACTCAATCTAACACTCCCCCTCAAGTTGGTGCATAGATGTCATGCATGCCCAACTTGCCAAGTGAGTTATAGAAGTCTTTAGTCGGCACAGCTTTTGTGAGTATGTCGGCTAGCTGGTTTTCAGATTTCACGAACGGAAACCGTATCACTTTTTCTTCAAGATTCTACTTTATAAAGTGCCGATCGACTTCAATATGTTTAGTACAATCATGTTGAATGGGGTTATGGCTGATATCGATGGCAGATTTATTATCACAGAATAAGTTCATCTCTGACTTAGGAGGGTAACCGATATCGGCCATTAGCCGTTTGAGCCATAGAAGCTCATACACACCTTTAGTCATGCCTCTAAATTCAGCTTCTGCACTTGATAATGCTAGCACCTTTTGTCTTTTGTTTCTCCAAATAACCAGATTGCCACCGACGAAGGTAAAATAGCCTAAAGTTGACTTTCGATTGGTGGCATCTCCTGCCCAATCGGCATCAGTATAGCCATCAATATTAAGATGGCCGTTCTTTGAGAATAAAAGATCTTTCCCAGGAGAACTCTGTAGACACCAAATTTTGACTATTTCAATTGTTTTCTTATGTTTTTATCTATTAATATTTAGTTATTTATTTTTGAATATTCTAACACATTTTTCTTATTTTTTGTAGGTTTTTCTTTAAAAAAAAAAAGAAAAAAAAAGAGAAGAAGCCAAAACGCGGACCAGTTACGCGGATCTATCCGCGTAACTAGTCCACGTAACCTGATCAGAAGCGAAAAAAAATTACCCTTGATTTTCTCATTTCCTTCCTCATTTCCAGCTGTATTTTTTGTGTCTTTGGCATCAAGTAATCGATTTAGTTAATGCCCAAATCACCCTTGATCCTTAAGACACAAATAAAACGCATCCAATGATCAAAATTAACCCAAGAAAACCCTCAAAGTATCTAAGCCTTTGGTTGTAGGTTTTAATGCCTATAAACCACCCATGTTAGGGTTTTCTGAAGAAGAAGAAGAAAAGAGAAGAGGGAGGCTGAGAGTGAGCAGAAAGAGAGAAGAAAGAAATTAGGAAGAAAAAGAAAAACGATTGAGAATCAAAGAGAAAAAGAAAAGAGAGAAAAGATAAAAACTAAGGTTTCTTTTTTTTAGTGAAGATTTCTTGAATTTTGGTGATTCCTTTTCGTTCTTTTCAAGCCTCCGAATCAGGTAGTCTTCCTTTACTCTATCTATTATTTTTCTGGTCGAAAATTGCTAAAAATCAGACCTTTTGGTGGAACCAAGGTCTTAAAGGTGTTTTTTTTAAGTTTTATGACATTTGATGATGATTATTGGTTGTTATATGAGCATGTTGTGTTTATAAATCCTTGGTAAGGCTCATAACCTTGTTCTGACGTTAAAAATCAGACGTTTGATGCTTCTGTGTTGATTTTGTTGTGATTTCTGAAAAATTTGTGGAAAAATGACTGAAGATGTGAAGAAATGCGGGCTACTTGCGCGGTTTACTTCGCGTAACGATCCGCATTTCCTCTTAAATGTTTGAAGATGTGAAGAAACGCGAGTTCTTGCGGTTTAGTTCTTCAGCGTTTACGCTTGAATATTTGAAGATGTGAAAGCGGGGGTTGTTCGCGGAGCCGGTCCGCGTAACTTCCGCGTTTCTAGCCTGGCAGCTTCTTCCTTTTCCCCTTTTTTGTCTATTTGATGATGTTGATGCTTAAGATTTGGCCTTTTCTATTTTTAGCTTGTTTTGACATGATCGAATGATGATGTTTAATGCTTTAAATAGATCCCCTTGCCTCGAAGATTTTGTTTGTGTTATTGTTCGAAAAAGCTGGAAGCAATCTTCGATATTTTGAAGATGGGAAGAGACGCGGACGTTCTGGCTAAGTCCGCTTTCCTATCCGCGTTTTCCCTCCGAACTTTACATTTTGCATGTACGCGGACTTAGTTGCATCTGCTCAGCGTTTCTACTCGCGTAATCTCTCGTTCCTCAGTTTTGTTGCTATTTCCTACTCTTTTATTCCAGAATCTTACTCTATTATTCGTATTTCCTATTGTCCATATTGCTTGCAGAATTTGTTTTGATACATTTTCTTTGAATTTTTTATTGATTTTTCCTTTAAATTGGTACCTAGATCCCTTTTGTTGACATTGAATCTTAGATAACTATTCCCCTCATTTAAGGATTCAATTAAGGCATCACATCAAGAGATGGTAACTTCTTTCCCCTATTATGTGCTCTTATGTGTTTTTGCATGATCTTGCATGTTTTAAATTAAGTTTTCCTTTGCTTTTATTCATGTCTAGTCTTTATTTATGTCATTTAATTTTTGGGTAAATCATTTGGAGGTCTTGGATGCCAAGTTGTAATAGACAGATTTAATTTTGCAAAAAGTGTATTTATTCTAGAAAATGTAATAGTTAGATTATTATTCCAAATTTTTTCCCCTTAGAATGTATTTAGGTTCCCCCAATGTAATAATTAGGTTTTATATGCTTATTTTGCATGCTTGCATGTTTATGTGTTTACTTGCTTTCCTAGGGTCTTGCATCTAGATATTATGCTTATGTGTTATGTGTTTATGTGTTTTATGTGTTTACTTGTTTTATTATCATGTCTACATGTTTATTGTGTAAATGTATTGACGTCACCACACTAGTCCAACGCTAGTTGTGGCCTTTCTTTTCGATTTCTCACTAATCCAATGTTAGTGAGAACTTTTAGACGAGGGCTAGTCCAATGCTAGACCCTTAATGCCGTTCATGCATTAGATACAAATTTCACACACTTTTCACTTTTAGAGTTTCTTTTCCATTTTTGCATGTTACTATTCTCCCATCCCATTATAAACATGTCATTTAGTTTTCTTTTTCGTTAAAAATAGATTAGCTTTTTTAGGGCATTACCCTTTGAATTAGGAAAAAGAGCGAGTATGGTTTCCTAACCTTAACACGCTTTTGTTTCCTTCTATGAAAAAGAAAATTGAAGTCACGAATTTAGTTCCCCGTACCCATTATATTACATTATCCCCCTTTAGGACATACATGTGCATTATTTTAAATTCTATCAAAATCATTCTTTAAAAAATCAAGTTTTTTTCCTGTTTAGCAATTCAAAGTCAAAATCCGTTTTTCTTAAAAATTCATCTTTTGAAAATCAAGTTCCTCTTTGCACTTAAAAATTCATCTCTTTTCAAAAATCCAATTTCTTTTCCCTTGATATTTTATAAAAACTGCATTTTTTTTTTGAAAATCCTAATTTCCCGTTCTTTTGAGTCTCATTATTTGCATTTTTCGTGACCTCCTCGAGGGATCAAATTTGGATGACACAATTAATGTGGTCAATTCAATTAAATCTCAAGGAGACATTTTCCCCTTCCGACCCAACATTAGGTTTAGGTTTTTGCATCCATATAGATAACATCCAAATGTGATAAATTTTAAAGTTAGAATTAGGAAATTTTTAACTAAATCTTGCAACTAGCTTTGGTTAGGTTAGAAGGGTGCCTTAGAGACGAGTAACATCGAATCTTTGCCTTCCCTTCTTTCAACCGTGACCCCCAAACCTTTTTCTCTAGTTTTCAAAGACTGAGTTGTCTAAAAAGGGTTTTCTTAGTTTATTTTCATTAATTAAAATTTTTGGGTGACTTGGTACACCTAAACTTCATACCAAGTGGCGACTCCAAACTTTTCTAAAAACCCTTTTTTAGACTTTTGTTTTAGGGTCCAAATCGTCGCATTTTTGTAGTCCCATGACCCATTTCTTTTTCAAAAAATCAAAGATCAATTTTTTAACTAAAAAACCTTTTTCAACTAAAAACCTGGAACGACGAGGGTTTCATTCCCTCCTTTCAAAAAATGGGGCGCGACAAACCCTTTAAATATCTGAGGATCCTCATCATAGCTTCCCTGTGCTGATTATTGGGTGAATGCATGAATCGGCTAACCACACTGACAGTATAGGTAATATCAGGTCGAGTATGTGATAGGTAGATCAACTTACCGACCAACCTCTGATATCTCTCTTTATCAGTCAGCTTTTGATTTGGGTAATCTCCCAATCTGTGGTTCTGCATAATCGGCGTATCCGCAGGTTTACAGTCCAAGAGTCCAACTTCTGTCAAAAGATCAAGTATATACTTCCTTTGTGATAGGAAGATGCCTTGTGTTGCTCTTACCACTTCAATTCCCAAGAAATATTTGAGATTTCCTAAGTTCTTCATTTCAAATTCAGTAGCCAACTGATCTTGTAACCTAGAAATCTCCTTTTCATTATTACGTGTAATAAAAATGTCATCGACATAGATTATTAGAGCAGTTACTTTTCCCTGCCGATGTTTCAAGAAAAGGGTGTGGTCGACATTACTCTGTTAAAAATCATATTTTTTCATTGCAAGAGTAAACCGGCCGAACCAAGCACGTGGTGACTGTTTGGGTCCATACAATGCTTTCTGTAATCGGCACACCACATTTGTTTTTGGTGCTGTAGAAAACTCTACTGAAATATCCATGTAGACTTCTTCCTTCAGATCTCCATGTAAAAAGGCATTTTTCACATTAAATTGATGTAATGGCCAATCCAAATTTGCTGCAAGAGATAGTAGTACTCTGACTGTGTCTAATTTAGCCACCGGTGAGAATGTTTCCTGATAATCAATGCCATATGTTTGAGTGTATCCCTTGGCCACGAGCCGAGCTTTATATCTGTCAATTGATCCATCAACTTTGTACTTAAAGACCCATTTGCATCCCACCATTTTCTTTCCATCTGGTAATGAGACCAAAATCCACGATTATTCTTCTGCAATGCTAACATTTCATCCTTAATTGCTTGAGTCCAATTCGGGTCTTTCAACGCAGCGTGCACATCGGTCGGGATCTCAGCTGATGACATATTATTCACAAAGATTTCAAGAGATTTAGATAGCTTGCGAGTAGATATATAATTGGTAATTAGGTATTTTGACCATTTTGCACAAGTTTCTGGAGAGTACCGAGCCGGTAGTTTGCCACGATTGGATCTGTCAGGTAATACATATTTTACAGAAGTATCCAGAATAATAGTAAGATTGATAGGAGTATTTACCTCAAGAATATTCTCAGGAGATGTATGATCAGGTACCGAGGAGGAAGGGATCATATCAGCAAATGGTAGATCATCAATACCACCAGTATCAACACGTTTATCATACTCATCGATGCCTCTATCAGCATTGACAGCATCATCAGCAGCATCATCAGTATCAGCACGTTCATCATGCTCATCAGTGCCTCTATCAGCATTGACAGCATCATCACCAGCTGAATCAGTAGTCCAAAATGGCCATGCTAATTCTAACCAATTCTTTTCTTCCATATCCCTCATCTCCCCCTGAAGGAAAGAATTGGATACTGATGAGAAATAAGTTTTCGACTCCAAGAATGTAACATCCATTGTCTCATACATCCTGTTGGTGGTTGGGTCATAGCACCGATAGCCCTTTTTGTGCACTGCATACCCCATGAATACACACCGAACAGCACAAGGATCAAGTTTATTCTGTTGATTCTTGTGCAGATGAACGAATGCCACACAGCCAAACATTAGTGCTGGGAGTATCAGGACCGATGGTAGAGTAAAATATTGAGACAGTGCTTCTAATGGAGTCTGAAAGTTGATAGATTTGGAAGGTAACTGATTCAGCAAGTGAACTGCAGTTGTAACTGCATCGGCCCAATATCGGCGCGGAACATTTGCACCAATCAGTAATGCTCTTGCTGTCTCGAGTATATGCCGATTTTTTCTTTCAGCTACTCTATTTTGCTATGGGGTTTGGGTACAAGATGTTTCATGTATAAGACTATTGGCATTAAAGAACTCTTGTAGTGGCCGATTATCGTAGTCCCCACCATTATCAGATCGAAAGATCTTTACTGCAGTTAAAAATTGTGTGCGAATCATGGAACAAAAGGATTTGAAAATATCAAGAACTTCACTCTTATGTTTCAACAGGTACAGCCAAGTCATTCGAGTACAGTCATCTACAAAAGTGACAAACCAACGGATCCCAATAGATGAAGTAATCGGGGATGGCCCCCAAACATTAGAGTATACTAAAGCAAAAGGAGTATTAGTTTTATGCAAACTAGGAGGATATGGTACCCTATGACTCTTGGCTAATACACACGTTCACATTTGAAATCGACAGTACTGAAATTCGAGAAGAGGTCTGAAAATAGATGATTCATGTACCCAAAAGAAGGATGCCCTAGTCGCTGATGTCACAGTTGAATTTCTCGCTCTTGGTGTTATCAGCACTTCTTGTCTGATTGACTCTACCGAGACTGAAATCATCAATGTAATATAGATCCCCCCTCCTAGTACCACGACCAATTATCTCCTTCGTGAGAATTTCCTGATGAAGGCAAAAGGTTGGATACATTGGTGCTACACAATTAAGATCAACAGTTATTTGACTTACTGATAGTAGTTTATTTGACAGTGATGGAATCAACAAAGTATTTGGTAGAGATAGAGATGGAGATAAATTAACAGTTCCAGCTCCTGTAACTGGATACTGAACACCATTGGCATTAGAAATTCTTGACCGTCTTGGCTGAGTGACTGATGTGAAATCGTTAGAATCATACGTCATATGATCAGTGGCTCCTGAATCAACAATCCAACTACTATCACGTTGATTTGGATAACTCGTACCTTAATGCTGATTGTCAGAAGACCTGGTAGGCACCTGGGCAATGTTAAGAACGGTAGCCATTGTTGTATCAACAGCTGCAACAGCCACCTTTCCGGAACTTGTCGATTTTGCCCTTTGCGTTCTTTCCACCATGTTGGATACCCATGCAGTTTGAAACACGTATCTTGTATATGTCCTTTGTAACTGCAATGAGTACAGCTATCTTCCTCTGTCAGCGGTCCAACTTGGGGCACTATGATCAACTCATTCTTCTTCCCCTTTGATGCCATGACGCTACCGATTGGATTATCTCCCCCTGTCAGCATCACCGATTGTCTACTGTCCTCTCATCGGACATAGACGTATGCTCTTCTACTGATGGAAAAGGTTTCATCTGTAGAACATCACTGCGAATCTGGTCCAATCGGTTATCCAACCCGTCAAGAAAAGTGTATACCCTCTCTTCTTGTATGAGAGAGTTATACCTACCGATATCGGTAGCACATTCTATCGGGTTTGGCCGACGAAAGTCAATTTCTCTCCACAAGCCTTGCAGGTCATTGTAATACTTCTCAATTGGCCCACCGGCTTGTCTCAGTCTGGTCATTTTTCATCTCAGATCATATAATTGGGATGTATCGGCCCCATCAAAGTATGTGGTAGCGGCAGTCTCCCATACTGCTTTTGTTCTCGGGTATCAAATGAAGGTACCAATCAAGGATGGATCCATGTTGTTTATCAACCATTCCTTCACGATAGAATCTTCAGTTCGCCACTGTCGGTATGCCGAATCTGCTGGTGAGGGTTGAGGAAACTCACTATTGATGTATCCCAATTTGTCCTTTCCCGAGATGTACATCTCGACTATCTGGGACCATAAGGCATAGTTAGTATCATCTAACTTAATGCCAATCTGAGTTGCCGCGGAATCACTACTTGGAGTGGGCTTTTGACACCTATTCAGGACCTCCACCATTCTTGTGGTTAGGTCTTTCAGAACTGTGTCATTTTGTCCTTTCCCACTTTCCATCATTGCAGATGATTCAGTTATGGTTCTTGTCTAAATCAGAGTAGCGTTTTGAGCAGAGATCCTAGAATCCCTGCTCTGATACCATGTTGGAAAGACAGAAAATCTAGAGAGAGAAACTATAGAGAGAGTTTGGGAGAATTTTCTCTTGTATTTTTTTCTACGTATACAAAGGTACAACTGCCTACTTATAGATTTACAAGAGTTAATGTCCTACTATCTATCAACCACTTAATTGATATCAATCACTAACAGATAACAACCAGCCACCTATCAATCACTAATTGATACACATTCACATTTTGAATTGATATCTACACTTTCACCTACCAACTACAACTCAATCTAACAGGTCGTTCACACAAGAGTCCCTCATCGGAGATTGCTGGAGAAGTGTATAGCAATGGTGTTGCAGTAGAGGCTCCTTGATCTATTCTCTATTCATGGCATGGAGAAATTCCATGGAAAGCTGCATGCTGGTAATATTTTTGTAGATGATCTTGATAGTCTAGTGGCATCTTTTTTTTTTTCCCAAAACGACAACAAGTGTATTACAAGCAAAGGAATATACACAGTTAGAGCAACGGCTCCAAAAGATTAACACCAGTGCTCCTAACCCAGCACTAGATTTGAGGTAGTTGAACCCCTTGAGGATACAAAATTTCCTCATCTACCCATGTGTCAACTGCATGAGTACTAGCTGAAATACTTAGACCATACATTGTGCTATTCAAACAAAAGAGCAATTCTGAAACAAGGAACTAATATTCGAGATATCATCCAGTAAAGTTGCCATTCTGTTGTCCTTAGAAGAAGAATTTGACAAATCCTTGAGCAATTGTGGAGAGTGGATTTGGACCATGATCTTTGTATGCTTTTTCTACCAAGCCTTAGCTAGTGTGAGTCTAACTGCAATGGCATAGTCTAGTATGAAGTTTCCAGTACTTCTTTCTTTCATTGCCCACACCTCCAGAACATTGTTGAATCTGTTTGATACCACCACTCCTATGCCAACTAACATTCTGTGCAGATGTTGCTTAATATCTACTTGCAGCATTAGAACTTCATCCCCCTTTTCCACATCCCTTGATAATTCTGCAGCATTCCTTGTTTCATTTCTGCTTTGATTATGACAACTCTTACCTTCTTGCATAAATTCTAGCCATTCGCCTTGAGCTTGTTGAATCACTTTCATGGGATGTTTTTGAATATCACTAAACTCCCAATCACTTCTGGACTTCCAAATCTGCCAAAGGATATTCGCTGTGAGTGTTAAGTGATCTGAGCCTTCCTGTCTGCTTTCAGCTTCCATGATATTCCACCACCATTGTTTGAAGTTCCCAAATTGATCAGAAACCCCATCCCACTGTAATGGAGTTTCTTTCCAAACTAGTTGAGCTCTAGTGGCATCAGATAAGGTGTTGATAGCTCAACTTACTTCCATAATCCAGAGGTTGATTATAATCAAAGACTCTAGAAATTGAATTGGGGACTAGGGGATGGATGTGGGATGTCAAGCTTACCAGAGACTCTGGTTTGTAGGTTTATCCATGCAAATGCAAGTAGCAAAACCCACTGTCTCACTAGTGCCTTGTCATCCATCAATTTCTTCATTTCAAACACAAGACTTAATGTCACAACCAGGGTAAACCTTTTTGAACTGCAACAACAATAATAGTTATTACTGTTGCACAATAATTTAGAAGTGTTAGGGCATTCTGGCTAGCAGCACCACAAAAGTTAATATAGAAAATCTCATTCCTATTTTACTGGTAATTTTCGCAACACTGTTTAACTTCACTTGTATTGGGAGCTCACCTTTTTCCACTTTCACTCAGAGTCTCCATCAACTTATACCACTGAGTTCTTATGCCAACGCTAGTCACAACTCACTCTCAAGAAATTTTTCCTGACCTATCTTGTACTTTGGTTGCAGCGAGAAAAAGGCCTTTTATCACACTCTCACTAACAAGTTTGATTGATGAATCAACAAGGGTCTTTTTTCTTTTCTCTATCCAAATCTTTGAACTGCGAAGATTACTTGTGGTTCTAGTAGGTCTTTTGGGTATTGGTAGGTCCTCTATAAGGTGTGCTCCTCAAGTTTGAATCAAACGTCTTTCCTCTCTTGTCAACTTATGTATGTAGTCATTAGCTTGTGTTTTGCCTGCTTATCGGCGTCAATAAACTTAACTGCTACCATACAAGCCACAAAACCAATTTGTATCCTTCTCCGAGCTTTTTCATTTGTTTATGGCTTCAGTACATTTCTCAAAGGGGGACTGTATCTAAATTGGCATCATTTGTTCCCAAACAGTGCTACAAGGTTTCTCCAATATTAAATAAATATTTATTTTCTATGAGAAGTTAATCATCTTAAAATGTTAATGTATTATAAGAAACTGTAGAGTATATACTTTGTAAAAAAAAATTAATAAACTTTCACTTTTATTTCCAATTCCTAATTATTCATTATTTATTAAGAAAAAAAAATATTAGATATATAATAGGGAAATATTAGAAAATTGAATGCACAATACAATATAATAACAAGTATGGTGCATAACTGTTGTGATACGGATCTCCGTATGGTTTGCGTGCTTCATGGTTTTGGGAAGAGTCCACATAGATCTCAATACCACTAACACATTTGTTACTAATATTAATTAATAGTCTAGTGAGACGGCAATCAAATTGGGTTATTAAGGATAAAATATTCACATGTTAATATTTCTACGAAAATGGGATTGAGATTTCGAAAGATTGGAAAAAATATTATGTAATGTATCAACCAAACTAAATAGTGCAATTAGGCTAACCTATTGTGGTTTCTAGATTTATGAACAAAGCAACTGTGACTACACTCCAGGATCTCACATTTGGAGTTTTGGTGTAATTGACCTAGAGTTATCGTTTGGGCTTGTCAAGCTATTTTGGTGGAAGAACAACTAATGTAAAGGATGGTAAGAAGACTCCTAATACTGCTAAAAAGATGAAGAAGGGATGAAGAAGTGTATGTTAAATGCTGGTAAAGAAGTGAAGACTATTTGGAAGAAAGTCAACTAAAAAAATACTTGGTGGCAATCTAACAACAACAAGACGGAAGAAGACGAAGACTATTTGAAAGATAATAAAGAAATCCTTGGTGACAATCTAACAACAACAAAACAGAATATCTTGTTTACAGCAATTGTGAGAAGCTGTTTAGTGCTTGAGGATCTACTAAGCAATCCTCTTCTATGCATCACCAGGTTGCAGATTAGCAATAAGTTGCACAAATTATTCGGCGCTACGTGAAAATGGCTCACAAAAAACAATATTACAGAATTTATGCTAGCTTCCAAGTACCAAAATGCTATGAATTCTCTATCGTTTGTTCACTTGTAATCTTAAATACTATACTGCTACTAATAATACGTGTAAAATTAATACAATTTTTAAAAATTATGCGATACTAATATCACCATTTAACACCTAGCATTGAAAGTCACAGAATTAAAAATACGAATAAAATTACTTCAATGTTTAAATTATACTACATTGATACCACTTTTAACTTTTAATCTTGTGTATTAGGCATTAGATTTATTAAAACTTTGTCATCTGAATATGTCCACATGTATAAATCTAGATATACATATACATATGAGCTATTTTTGTATATAGCTAAAAAGATATATCATTATTATTATGTAAGATTTTAAATTTTCAAAGAGTTGAACGAAAATTCAAGAAGTATAATGTGCTAAAAAGCTATTGCATGTTTTTTAAGATTATGTGAAAATTATGAGTATTTTCATATGTATCAAATACGGAAGTTTTTCCTTAGTTATACTTACAAATGTGTATTGAACACATATAATACAATTACTTCCCAACTGAAAGAAACAATATTTTCATATAATATTTCTGTTGGTTTTTTACTAGCAATTCTGAGTACCACTTTCTTAGTTGAAAACCTTGATATTTACTTGTAACTAATCGCTTTCCCAAGGATTTACATGTAGTAATTGTGCTGAACAGCAATAATTGAAGCACCCAGCAGGTTTAGTAGCAGTGGTAGAAATTGAAAATTAGTAACATGTAGTAATTCTTTAGACATTAGTACTTTTCTTTGTTGTAGGCACGTATTAATTTGAAAGCTGATAAAGATTCTGGGCTGAAGTTGTTATGGTTTTAGATGTATATTATATAGGCTAATGCTACTCCAATTATCTTATCCCGGTATCCCAGTACAGAATTTAATTTGCTCAACTTGTACAGAATTTAATTTGCTTAACTTGCAAGTTTTTACTGAAATTGAAGGATAATATACAGTGTATAAAAATAAAAATTGTGCTAGTATGTGCTGACTAGTGATGTTGTTCTCAGCTCCTTTTTTTTTTTTTCAAATAAATAGGAGGTCTCAAATTTGGGACTTTTTACTTACATTCCTTCCCCTATACCACCCAACCCATATCTCCCTCCTCCCTGCCCCATTGTTGGCTTAATTTATCCTGACTTACAAGTTTCTTTGGTTTCTGTAGCACTAGAATAGAAACTTGAATTCATATCAGGTCAGCTGCTTAGTAATCCTCAGTATGGGGTTTGAGTAGTAATCTGTTTAATTCTTCTCTAGTAAAAGCTTTTGCAAAATTTTCTTGCATAATGTTTTTGCGACAAGTCTACTAGTACTACTGCTGGAAAACTTGCAAGAATACAGTGGATGGAAGGGCAAGGCACCCTTCAGTTACTTCTCATATACAAGTCATAAATAATCCAAGCGTGCGATTGTATTTGTTGACTTGAGAAAGATTAGAATGCAGCAGCATCAAAAAGTGAAGAGTTTAGTGAATTCAGTAAAGAAAATAATCCGTTGAAAAATGAAATTCAGGTCTTAAGTTACCAACTTAATTGGTTTTCCTGAGGGATTTACATGTAGTGGTGCTATATGCTGGTACTGCTTCAGGCAACCGGAGATTCTCATTAGTAATCTCAAAATTAGGCAAATCGAAGAGTCGTCAAAGGATGTGGACAAAACTACTGTTTTTTTATTATATGCATTTGTTAGAACTTAAGCAAACTCAGTTCAGTTAATAAAAGTGTGAGGGTCTCAAAATTTTAATTTTAATTTTAAAATGCATAATAATATTCATATTGTGTTTATTCATTAAAATATGAGTGAATTTATGTTTTGAGTGATTAATTATTAATTTAGAGAATTTTTCAAGAATTATTTGCCGGTGTGTGTGTTCGGTCAGTTTAAGCGTTAATTTTTGTTCCGAAATATGAATAGTGACTTTAAGTTCAGACCGGCATATGTAGAGATATTACAGAGATATATTTAAGGTCGGACAGTGTTGGAATGAGATAAAACAGTAAAAGTTAGAATGTCGCGCGCGACGTGACCAAAAGTGGTCTTTTGACCACTTTTCCTTAAATTGAGGAAAGTGCACTTTTTTGTCCCTTAAAAAGGCATTCTTCTTGCTAGATCTTGGCTTAGTTCGAAGGATCTCGAGGTTTCAAAGCTTGGAACATCATCCGTGGGTGGAACTACATTAGATTTTCCTTGATCTTGCTAGATCTGAAAAGATCTTGAGGTATAACCTTTAAAACTCCTAGCTTTAGCCTTATTAGTGTCAGATCTGTAGATTCTACGGTTAATTTTGCTAGAAATGCTTATGTATGGAGCATTTGAGTTGGGCTCTTGAATTCCCAACTTAGGTAGCAGACTTGAGGTGACTTTTAGGTAGCGGACTTGAGGACCTGATTGTAATTGTGTTTGTCATTTATGAGATGAGTGTATTTTATGGTTAGAAGTAGATTTTGTTGTTGAAAAATTTGAAGGAAAATGATAAGGGTTGGCCGAACCTTGCTTGGCAATTTTGATGAGTGATTTTGAAATTTTATGATATTTCTTGATGAGAGTTTGCTTAAGTAAATATGTATTATGTTTGATTATGAGTATATGTTTTAATAGAGTTAAAACCTTGAACTTTAACGGTGAAAAATTGAGTTTCACTAAATTTTGAGATAAAAGTACTATTTTGGACATATTTGAGAGTTTGAAGTGTTTTACCTATTTTTCATGAATTCCGTGCATTGAGACTTAGTAAAAATTGTTTGGAAAATGTGCTAGAACTTTGGTTAAAGGTTTGGTGTTGAATTTGAACTCAAATAAGTGATTTGGAGGTGAAATACCTCACTTTATTTCAATGTGTTTAAAAATTAAAAGTTGCCTGGATGGAGTATGTCGATAGAGTGGTTTGGTTATTTGATGTCTCAGTTTGAAAATGGAAACTTTTAATATGATTTTCGACTCGAATAACTACTTTTCATTCGAGCAAAGTTAGAGGAATTTTGTGAAGAATTTTGATAAAACAAATGAATAAGTTATTTGAGTTAGTTTCCCTAATTGTGAGGCGAAACTTATTTCTCCCTTTTATTTGATTATAGGAAGTGTGGAAGGTTTCGAAACCAAGCAAAATTTGGGATCCGCATCTTGATATTTTGGTGAGTTTCCATGCTTGTTATGTGATTATGTGAAGTGGATTAGATTTGTATTCAGTTATGTGATTTGATATGAAAACTTGGTTTAGCAAACCATCAAATGAGGTAGTGTGTACTTTACTGCACTTACCTATATTTGAGTGGAAATTTTGTAAGAATGTTTTGATGTGAATTTTGTTTTGAGTATATGATGTGATGTGATGTGTTCTGTAATTATTATTCTCGAGAATATTTAATCCCCTTGGTAAGTTATCGACTCGAGCCGTTGGAAAGACCCAGGTCGAGGAGATTTAACGATCTTGGGCTTTGTGATGTGTTGTGTGCTCTGGACTTGGCAAAAGGCCTTGTCCCTGTTGAAGAGCAATGCACAAACATAAAAATTATGTGAGGTGGGTGGGCCCGTCGGGGGTTTTGGTGGAGAAAGGAGTAAGTGGTGGTCTACTTGGTTTGTGTATGAAAGTTGACGGAGTGTCAACTATGAGATTTGTGCACCAGTCCAGGAACGTGTTCCAGCTTCGAGGACCTTAGCCTCTGAGGGCTACTCGTATCCTATCTTTGTGATGTTATTTGCTTTCCTTATTTGTTTATTTCTAAATAGGAATTTGGAGTGAGAATCTCATATGTGTTATGTGTTTTGCATGTCTTTTTGGAACTCATTGGACTTTTAGCTCATTCTTTCCAATTTGTTTTTCTTAGCAAGGATTGAGAACCCAAGTGAAGGAGCCAACCTTTAGGTTTAGAGTTTATTTTTGTGCTTGGTATGACAAACTTGAGCTATGGTTTTGAGAGTACTTGTATTATGAGAATTTGAATGATTGATGAAGTTCTTTATGTAATTTGGGATTGTAAGACTGGAGTATTGTATTTGTAAATTGTTATTTGGTTTAGATTTGTGGTTAGAAATAAAAGTTTGGTGTATTAGTGATCTGTGTGTGAGTGAGTCCTGGCGAGAGTTAGGTAGGCGGTCCATGGATACCTTAGGTTGTGCCCTAGGGAGAAGTGGGACTGTCACAAAAAGCATCTGGATTCGTTAATGGCTTTCACATTTATATGGTACGTAATAATGCTTTGTTTTCTTTCTTCCATACACATTTAATTTGTTTTACTCTGCAGATTTCTACTGTTACTGAAGGATGCTATGATATAGAACAAACTAAATCAAAAAAAGCTAAAAATAAAAAAAAAAAAAAAAGCTATACGGCACTTTTAGCCGTGACAAGAATAGTTAAAGGAAGAAATTGAGCACTGTAGTCAAGACGTATAGGAAGGAGAAAATGGCATAAAATTGGCTAAAGTGACAGTGAAGGGGGAAGGCTCAGATAGAATTCTCAACCATATTTCACAGATGGGATTGCATATTCTCTAAACCCTTACATAGCCTAGTTGGATTCCCTCGATATTGGCCAATGATTTAAAAAGAAAAAGAAAGCACACTCTTCCGTTCTCTCCAAACCAAACATGTAGAATATGATAATATAAATATTAGAGGTGTTAATCATAATTCAATTATATTGATTTGTCTAAATTCATGCATTAATAAGTGGATTTGGGCATGCAATGAATTTTGAATAAGTCTAAAGTAGCATCCAATTAAACCTATTTAATTGGTGGGTAATGGATTAATTCGACTCGCTCATTTAAAAATAATTATACATTTGAACTTAATTTTTAGTGAGCATTAAGCAAATAAATTTGAATTTTCTACTAATTTAATAATAACAAAATGCTGTTTTTTCTTCTCAAACAACAAGTTGAAAAATAAAAAAAATAATAAGTAGAATTTCAAGTGAGACATAAATGGGTAATTGGGTATACCATACCTATTTCTTAAATAGGTAAAAGTGAGTTAACTCATTGTGCGTCATTTATGAAATGGATTGATACAATTGTACCAATCACTTAATTATGACCCATATAAACTCTTTCAAGTCACCTATTTTGTCGTCTCTAATAGACATTGGGGATTGACCCAAAAAGCTAGTTTTATTACTAATTACTACTAGAATCGTAATAATAACACTGTCAGATGTCTCCAATTCCTTGACATAAGCCCGAAAAGCAGGTTCATTCAATCAAGAGAAAAGGCCAAGTTGCCCACAAAATTTAAAATTTTTTTGTTTGCTTCTCCACGAGTCCTCAGTAGTTCACGGGGTGCCTCGCCCAACGTGTAAATTCCTAAAGGTTGCGAGTTTTTAAAATAAATTCTCAAAGGTAACCATTTTTCAAAAGGCGAAAGACGTTCTCACTGAACGGAGTCCAATTTGATGGCTAAATATATTCAGTAGTTAAAAAGTCCCCATTAAACTACTCTTTTAGTGGCTTATGTTTCTCATGCTATTTCTCCCGTTGGAGTTAAATCTGTCTTAGTCAAATTTTCACGTTTTTGAGTCATTTGGCAATGGTCTTCATGGTAATCTGAAAGGAGGGATTCAGCACGTGCACTATTTTCAAGAACTTGTTTTCTTGTTTTGTTCAGCTGGCTGTTAGCTAAAGTTGGGTTGTTGGGTTTCTGCTTTTGGATTTTGAACTTTTTCTGGCCAACCAAACTTCTGTATGTATTATTAATCCATCCTTTGCATTTTTCTCTTGGCCATCGGAAAAAATCGAAATTACGTTCTTCATGTATTTGCCTTCTATTAATATTCCTGAATTTCAACAGAGTTTCAAGTACTTGTTGATGTAGACATATAGTCATGGGAAAGTGGGAATTTATGTCTGTCAAAGTGGCTTTTTCCCTTTCTAGTCTGTTGTTGCTGCTGCGTGAAACATGTACGGCCACAACTCCGAATGTAGGCAGGCTGGATCTGGGTTTCCAGGGGGCGCCAATGGAGTGGCTGGACTATGATGGGTTGTTTCTTCAGTCCAACAATTCCATTTTCGCATTTGGTTTCCAACCCGTACAAGATGTCAATAAATATCGACTTGTGGTTATTCACAAGGGCAGCTCAACAATCATTTGGTCTGCTAATAGAAACAGTCTGATTCAAAAGTCAGACTACTTGACGTTCGCTAAAAATGGGAATGCTTACCTGCAAAGGGAGTGTTTCACTATTTGGTCCACACATACTGCTAACAAAGGGGTTGTAGCGATGGAATTGCTGGATTCAGGGAATTGGGTACTTGTTGACAATGATAGCAATATAATATGGCAGAGCTTTGGTCATCCCACTAATACCCTTGTGTCGAATCTGGAGTTCACTGAAGGAATGAAACTTGTTAGCAATCCCAACTCTGATAATTTGAGGTACTCTCTTGAGATGAAGTCTGGAGATATGATTCTATCAGCAAATTATCAACCCCCACAGCCTTATTGGGCCATGGGAATGGATACCAGAAGAATAATTCAATCAGATGACGGGAATGTTGTATCTGCAACTCTTCATGGCAATTCTTGGAGGTTTTATGATAAAAGCCAATTGTTACTTTGGCAATTTGTTTTCTCCGATTATCGTGATGAAAATATCACATCTGTGGCAGTTTTGGGAAATGATGGTTTCATCACTTTCAGCGTTTTTGAAGCTGACGGCTCAGTTAATTCCTCCTCGATGCAGATACCGCAAGATACATGTAGTAGACCTGCAGCATGTGATCCATATTTTGTTTGTGAGAGAAGAAGCAATTGCCTGTGCCCTTCGGCCCTTCACTCTTGCACGAAAAGTAATGTCTCCTTCTGTAATATATCACGGGACTCTGTGGAGCTTGTTGATGCAGGGGACACTCTTAGTTACTCTGCTCTTGGAATTATTCCACCCTTTTCTAAAACAGACTTAAATGGCTGCAAAGCCTCTTGCCAAGGAGACTGCTTTTGTGTTGCTATGTTCTTTGACTATTCAGGAAACTGTTTTTTGTTTGATCAGATAGGAAGCCTGCAGCACTCCAAAAATGGTACACAATATGCTTCTTATATTAAAGTCCTGATCAATGCAAGCGGTGGGGCAAATCGAGGAGGTGGTGGAATTAACAAAACACGCTATGTGATTGTCATTCTGGTTACTATCTCAGCTTTGCTCGCTATCTTTGGTCTCCTTTACGCAGGATATCAGTACCACCACAAGAAAAAAAGGCATTGCCTGAATCCCCTGAAGAGTCTCTGGAGGAGGAAACTTTTTCAGAGAATTTATCAGGACTGCCAGTTCGTTTTAGGTACAATGAGCTTCAAATTGCAACAAATAACTTCAGCAATAAGCTTGGGCAAGGTGGTTTTGGTTCAGTTTACCAGGGGATTCTTCCTGATGGAACTAGATTGGCTGTAAAGAAATTGGAAGGCATTGGTCAGGGGAGGAAAGAATTTCGAGCTGAAGTTAGTAGTATTGGTTGATGAAAAATTTTACCAACGATTTTACTTTGAAAACTTTTATGAAACCAAAACTACTATGTTATCATAAAATTTACTACTATTCTATAAAAATTTACTATTATTTGAACTAAACTTACTCTTGTAAATTTTTAAAATAAAATAGTAAATGACTTTTCCATGTTGAAAGTTGTCCAGAAGCCTCCTCATAGACCTTTAGAATCTTTATCAACTGCTAAGTTTTTTGGGTGTTTGCTTTGTAAGAGACTAATGAATCATCAACAAAGAACAAACACGTCACAATTAGGCAATTCTTGCTGAGCTTCAAGCCTATCATTTTCTTGGATTGAGCTGCTTTATGGAGTAAGTTTGAGAATACCTCTGAACACATCAGAAACAAGTACGATGAAAGAGGATCACCTTGTTTGATGCCTTTTGAGGATTTAATGTACTCCACGTGATCTCAATTTAGGTTGAATGAATATGTTATTGTACTGATACGTGTCATGATCCAGTTAATCCATGTAGAGCAGAATCCCTTCTTTTCCATAATTGCTTGTAGAAACCTCGATTCAACTCTGTCATAGGCTTTAGACATGTCTAGTTTCACAGCCATGTAACCTTCTCTACCATGCCTTTTGTTATTTAAGAAATGTAAAAATTCATAAGAAAGAATAATATTGTCTGAAATTTGCCTACTAGGCACAATGCTAACTGATTCTTATTAATGCAATTGCTAAGGAAGAGTTTTAGCCCGTTCACCAAGATTCTAGTAATGGCTTTATAAACTACTTTGCAAAGAGTAATAGGTCTTCAATGCTTGAGATTTGAAGAACGATCAACTTTAAAGATTAAAGAAATGACAGTATGGTTAATTGCTTTTAACAAAACACCACTATGGAAAAAGCCTTGGGTTGCATTTACCAAATCATGTGTGACTATGTCTAGACATGTTAATAGGTCAGATTTTACACAGATCCTTCTCAAATCCAAACCCAACCCATACTCAACCTTGTAAGAGAGTCATATGTATGGGTAATATCTGATCTTTATGATCCATACCCAAACCCAAATTCAAACCAGACCTTACCCAAACCCTTTTGTGTGTGTAGTATATATATATATTACCAAATTTGTGAAATAACCTAATTGTTCGATATCTCTTGCATCAAGATCAAACTTCCTTCTTGCATGCGTGCCCCCATTTTGTACGCCTCCATTGTCTCTATCTCCCTCTCTATTGTGTCCCTCTATTATCTTTGTCTTTTAAGTTAATCCTAGTTATCATTGTAATTGATATAAACTTTTTCAGAAGAAGGGGAAAAAGTAAATGCAAAGAAATGAAAGATTGGACATGGATGCTATTGAAGTTTTCAAAATAAATAGAAGTAATCGATAATGATTCTTTCTTTAAGTTCATAATATTGTATTCAACTTTTTGAATGCTAATTTATTATTTGAGAATAAAAATTAAATGGTGTTTACGTTATTTTTGAACTCCACATATTTTGAATATATTTTTACTTTTAGTATGTTCAAAAAAATAACTATGGATACCTATTGGATATCCAGACCCATAAAGTTTGGGTCTGGATTTATTTTTTCAGACCCATAAGGGTCTAGGTCTGGGTCTGAATCTAAATCTAGATCTAACTAAATTTAATGGGTCTAGATATGGATCAAGGGTCTAGATCTGAATCAAAGGTATTCAACTCAAATCCTACCCATTGGCATGTCTAACTATGTTGTAGAATTTTTGGAAGAAAGGGGGCATACCATCACTACCTTTTGTAGGATCCATATTTGAAAAAGCATTCTTCATTTCATTTTCCTCCACCTGTCTGATAAGCTCCTTGTTCGTGTACTCGATTATTAAAGTAGGAATCCCATCAAGTATTTCATCAAAAGCTCCTGCGGATGTAGTAGTGAACAGCTATTCATAAAAGGAGGCCACCTCTTTCCCCAGCTCATCATCATCCTTTGTCCATTCAACATTAGCTTTCCTTAGATTTCGCATTATGTTTCTCTTTCTTCTACCCTTCATAGTAGCATGAAAATATCGAGCGTTCTTATCACCCTTCTGTAACTATCTCAATCTTGCCTTTTGGCTCTAGTAGATTTCTTCATGCTTATAGGCTTCCTTCAGTTGCACTTAATCCCAGCATTGGTTGCTTCTTGTTATCTTTGTCTAACTCTCGAATGCTGTACAGTTGTTTCTGTTGGGATCCGGATGCAGAATACACGACTATTGAGAAATCAAGTACACAACAATTTAATGATAAACAAGTCACAAGCATAAAAGATAAACGACACAAGATTTAACGTGGTTCGACTCCACCATTGAGTCTACATCCACGGAGAGAAAACCCGTTCTTTATTATGAGAGAAAAACCCTATACAAGATTACAATTGGAACCCAAACCCAATCCCTTGTATAATTTCTCTCACCTCCCAAGAACCCTCTCTCACCCCATGTATAAGGCTACATGTTGCCCTTGTGTGCCCCCTTGTGTGTCTTTGTAGTATGCCAAACCTCACCTATTTATAGACCATATTACTTGATCAATACAAGTAATAACAGGAAATAACTTCTGATTCCTAAACCTATATAAATAGGAATTTCCTTGACTACTACTCCAAGTAACTAAACCAATTAGGAAACTAATTACTTCACACAGATAACAAGAAACTTGCCTAAAAGAAATTAAGCCAATTTCCTAACAAATCTCCACCTTGGCGAATATTTCTTTTAGCAACCAGTTGCCTTCAACTACCATGTAATATGATACCGAACTACACACCCGAATCAATACAGTCCCGACACCAATTGATTCAATCGGCAAATGAACATGTGTAGTTACCCCAAGTCCAACCTCCAGTTGACTCGCGAGAAGGTGCCTCAATTCACCATCTCTCTTCCGCAGGATTTCTTCTCACCACCACTTGCAATTTGGAATTCCCTTATTTGTTTGTGACCATTGAGGTAACCAAGTGGTAAAATCACCATACTTCTTCCCATCTTCAGGACTGTCTCGCCATGTGTGGTTTCCAAGACTCCACCTTCAACGAAAATCTCGTAGCTATCAAAGTCTTCTGGCGACTGGAAATTAGATTCCTTTACTTCATTAGGACCTATGCCACACCACCTAAAGAAATATAATCCGAATCTAAAAAACCACCGGGATGAAGTATCAACTGCTGGAGTTGTGAGAAAGTCTCCACCAGTTCATGTCCAAAATTGACATTGGACTCCACCTTTTCCTTGACCCTTGAATCACCTGCCAAGATTCACCGTCAAGAATCTCCATGCTTTCTGACTTCTTATCCTTCACCTTCAATGCTTGCTTGCCAAGCCATTGACACAAGGATCTCATCCATTAAATTGTTGAATTGGTAAAACCACCAACCCACTTGATCTCAATAGTCCATCAGGATCCAATCACGAACCCGCTTTGATACCACTTGTTGGGATCCGGATGCAGAATACACGACTATTGAGAAATCAAGTACACAACAATTTAATGATAAACAAGTCACAAGCATAAAAGATAAACGACACAAGATTTAACGTGGTTCGACTCCACCATTGAGTCTACATCCACGGAGAGAAAACCCGTTCTTTATTATGAGAGAAAAACCCCATACAAGAATACAATTGGAACCCAAACCCAATCCCTTGTATAATTTCTCTCACCTCCCAAGAACCCTCTCTCACCCCATGTATAAGGCTACATGTTGCCCTTGTGTGCCCCCTTGTGTGTCTTTGTAGTATGCCAAACCTCACCTATTTATAGACCATATTACTTGATCAATACAAGTAATAGAAATAACCTGATTCCTAAACCTATATAAATAGGAATTTCCTTGACTACTACTCCAAGTAACTAAACCAATTAGGAAACTAATTACTTCACACAGATAACAAGAAACTTGCCTAAAAGAAATTAAGCCAATTTCCTAACAGTTTCTTCAACTGATTTAGTCTTTCCTTTGAATTCCCTTTCTTGCTGTTGCTCCACTTAAGCAAAGCTATCCTGCAGCTTTTGATTTTCTTTCTATTTTTAGCTATACACAAATTTTCACGAGTAAACTGTACAAGACTTATTATTGTAGTATTATGGGACAGCTTTTGATATTCATATCGATCTATTATGCGCCTCTACATCTAGCATTGGATAGATCTCATACAATAACTGTTCTAACTCTACCATCACCCTGAACCATCTAGTTGCTTTACACTGTACATTCTAGGCAGCTTTAACCACCTCTTCCAGATCATCATGTTGCAACCATTTCTTTCCAAAATGGGACCTTTTCTTTCTTTTGCAACCACTAGGATAGGTGTCCAACAACAACATGCAATGGTCAGAAGCATGTGTACCAATATGTATACATTTTGCCTCATTGAAGCTCTAAATCCATTCCATTGTGCACAGGCCTCTATCTAGTCTGTCTTTCACCTCTCCACTGCCTTTCTAATTTTTACACCAGGTCCAAAGTTTACCTTCAAAGCCAATGTCTAGTAACAGGAGATCATTTATGAATTGGAAATCTTGAAAGCTCCTTTCTCCTCTGTTTCTTCAACCCCATTTCTCATCATTGGAGATTATATCATTGAAGTCTCCCATGATCGTCCACTTCTTACTCCATAATGATTTCCTTCTACTAATTACTTCTCACTTTCTTTTCCTGACTTGGTCATCACAATTGGCATAAATGCCTATAAACCACCAACATTCCTTGGACTCCTTATCTTCAATTCTAGCTTCAATTGTGAATGAAAATCCTTGGATATCAGTGATTTTGATGTCATTCCTCCATTTTAAGGCCATTCCACCTGACTTATTCATGGCTTCTACCACAAAACTACCCTAAAAATGCGACACATTTTTGACTTTTTCCATAAATTCTTTATTTCTTTATTTTTTGTTACATTTAAAAATACTATGCTAGAGGAGAGGACTTTGGTTTCCTCCTTCAAATAGGAAGCTGTTAGGGTCTCCCTACTCCTGACAGTTCCATATCGGATCCTCATGATTGGTCTAGAGACCAGATTGGGTAGGTTGGGGTCTTCTCCAATTCTGTCCGATTGTTCTCTTTTCCTGATTCTATAGCTTTATTCATCTTTGTTGGTTGATCAGTTTGATTCGTGTCCGGCATGTCCTCATCAATAATTTGTAGTTTCCTCTTAGTATGTTGCCCATGCCCATCCTCATTGGTTTGGATCTCTTTCAATGTTTGTCGACCCCTAGCTGCAGTTCTTCCAAGAAGTCTGACTTCCTCTCATTTTTCTTTCCTTGTCCCCGATCCTATTATTCCATTGTCATGTTTTTCCACAATATGTACTGGAATTGTCATTCTATTCAATTCCTTTATTTTCAATTCCGCTTCCTTTCTTGTACGACTCTATTCTCTGTTTCCTCATCGCATTTCATTGCGTTCTTGTGTAACTTGATCTTGTCAACATTTTTGTTATCTCAATTCCCATCTATGTATTAGATTGAGAATCCTTCCTTCCTGACCTGTTTCTTTTACTATCCTCTGCTGCTTTGTGTGTCTATTTGGTTGATGGTTGACACATTATTGTCTCTTTCCAACTACATTATCATTGAGTTGCACTTGTTTAAGGTGTGACAAGTTTTCCTTAATTCCGAAGCTGGAGGTTATTCCTCTTTGCCCTAACTCTACTGGTGTCGATGGTCTCATTGTGGTTTGTTCAGTACAATTCCTAATCAATACTCCATTTTGGAAATTTCCCCATACTTGTCTCCTTGAGCTATATCTGCTAGTGCTACTCTCTTTTTATGGAGACCCTCTCCCACCTTGTGCTTGTTACCACAGTCATTATTGATTTTCCTTTTGCCCCTTTACTTATCACTATACAAGTCTTGCAGTTTTCTCACTATGTCCATTGAGGCTGCAGTTATAACAGAAATCCGGGCATCTTTCATATTTAAAACTTGCCCACTTTAACATCCCATTCATCTTAGTTGCTGTTCTTCTTAGAAAAGATCGGGTCCCATCTACCGTTACTAACAATTTGAGATGTTTTCCTTTCCTCCAGTTTGGGGAATGATCACATCTCTGATTTCGTTAAACACTTTCCCAATCTTTCTCCTTGCTTCCTTAGAGACCTAATGGATGGGCAAGTTCCAAACATATACCTAAAGGGAGGCAAATTTAAAAGCCTCCATATCTTCTTCAATGCCTTCTACCCATTCACTAAGTACTACGATTTGGTTATCAATCAGCCGTGGTCCCCCATTTAACATCCTAATTCTGTCCTCGTGTGAGGGTAAGGAGAACTGGAACAAATTGGGTCCTAGTTCTATCATTTTGCGACCCTTGGAGTATCCCCAAGTTGTAGTTACAAAATTTTTAACCCTAGTGAAATTAGCCACTTTTCTCCACTGATCCTCCCAATCAAACTATTCTTACACTCGTGTATCCCAATGTCAACATCATCCAGCTCTAAACATGCTCCATTCTGTTCAATGCTAGACAGAGCAAACTTCTTCATGATGTCTGCTTGTTCATCAGCCATGGTTTTTTAAGAGATGCTACTAGAATTCCTATCTCTAGTCACAGAGGATGAAAAGGACCGAAGAAACCAGCTAGGAAAAAGAAAACACTACTAATTTGCCTAGGTAAATGCAAGGCTTGGTAGGCAAAATGCAAGTCCTAACAAAATCAAGGATTTATTTTTTAAATAGGCATAGTTGTGACGACGCCACCTCCCCCTAAGACGAATCTGAGTGTTCGGCGGACCGCCTGCCCAACTCTCGTCGGGACTCAAACGAGCATTCTTAAATACAAGAAATTTATAAGTCATACATAGGGTTTAAAATAACAATCTTCCAAATATAACTACATCCATCCAATATTCCAATGTACTTACAAACCCAAAAGTCCAAAAATAAACAGAAGTTCGACAACTAGAGTCCCAAAAGATCACTAATTAAGCCTCAATTTCCACTTCCAAACTTGTTAAGGAAAACAAACTGGGGTGAGCTAACGCTCAGTGAGGCCAAGGGAAAAACATGCAAGCTCACGAGCAAATAACACGGAATAAAGCAAGAAATTTGAATAACAAGTAATTTCGAAACATTTAGCAAGTAGGGAATTTAAACACAATAAAAGGATACGGGAGTTCTCAAGAGCTAATCCACGTCTTGGCCGATCGATCCACTTTTAGTTGACTCTCCGTCAACCCAAGTAACCATGTCCGTAGTACTCCACTTACTACCTCCAACCACCATGTCACCCTCTCAGATCCGTAACCAAACACGCATGTACGTGGTATCACTTAACAAGTATACCTCGCAAGATCCCTCAAATTGGATCAAGCTATATCACTTCCCACGGTTCACCAAGCTTCTCGACCAAGCTCTTGCCGGCTCGAGTCACAAGGCTAGCCAATGGGCTGGGGCGTCCTGCCCCCCAAGCACGATGGTCGATGAGACAAATCTCCAATCGACATATTCGGTCATAACATTGAGACGGGATGAGCGGTACCTCCCACCCTAAAAGGGCGTGATACATTTTGCCGCTCAATGCTCACGAGAAACACTTTCATTTGCATTCACATGTAACACTTATCACTTATCAAGCAAGCAATCACATGAGAGAGAGGACAAGGGCGATAAAGTACACCCTAGCCTCATTAACTAGGAAATATGAGAAACATTTCATTTAAACACTTAACATGCACTTCACACTCACCGAAGTCCAGTAAAACAAGTGAACGAGCAAGAAGCTTAAGCTTCGGTAGTCGGGCCAACTTCCGCAACCTCTTGGTCACCTGAGCCAAAATGGAACTATCACTTTTAATTCAAACGGTTAAAACTTAAGATTTTACCTAACTCTCCAAGTTCACCCAAAAATCACTCAACTAAAGCTTCTTTCTCAGGCCATAACTCACTCAATATACGTCGGAATTGGACAAGGCTTAAAGCTATAGAAACTAGATTCAACACACTAAAAATCACTAGAAGACATCGCTCGAAGATTCCTGAAGTAGGTGGAGCTAAAACAGACTAGAAAAATCCAGCAACAACAAAACAGGAAATATCAGGCTGGTGG
Source organism: Gardenia jasminoides (assembly GCA_013103745.1). Classification (NCBI taxonomy): domain Eukaryota; kingdom Viridiplantae; phylum Streptophyta; class Magnoliopsida; order Gentianales; family Rubiaceae; genus Gardenia; species Gardenia jasminoides. Next base: position 26,297,504 of record CM023105.1, read on the forward strand.
ATCAGCCATCTTTGCAATTTTTCTGGTATTGATAGAACAAAAACTAGCTGGCGAGCCTTATACCGTTAGAAAGCTTGTGAAGTCTAATTTTAAACGCCACTAACGGTGCTCAATTTTGACTCCTGAGCAAAGAGTTATAGCCGTCAGAAGTACAGTGGTTGACAAGACTGACGGCTACAAATTTCCAGATTTGCAAAGCTGTGTTTGGAACAACTTTTGGGCATCGAAATGCCATTGAAAAATTACCAAATTTTGTACACTCAATCCACACTAGGTGGACTATGTGTGTACCAAATTTGAACCAAAAAATCGTACGGGAAGACAACTTTTAGATGGCCAAAGTTTGCCAAAATCTTGGAACTTAATCTGCCAAGTTTTCTTCCTTTTCATTTTCAAACATTTTGCTCAACTAAAACAGTCCCAAATCACTCAAACATTGACACAAAAACCCTGGCAGCATTCCTTTATCAAATGGAAGAAAAACGGTAATAAAATTTGGATCAAAATGTTTCCAAAAGCAGGGCAATCATCCAACAAAGTACAAGAAGAAAATTTCTAGCCTTTAACCCAACTTTCAAGAACTTTTAACACACCACTTGAACTCACATCTATAAAACATTTTACCGACACATGGTGTAACATTTAAGCTTTCAAAACAACCAAGACATCCACGAAAATAGGTCCAAAACAAGGCTTGGAAAACAACAAGGTAAACCGGCAGCAACCACAGCAAAATTCCAGCTTTCGTTCATCAATTTTCACATGTTTTTGCTGGACGTTTTCATGCACCAAAAATGCTCATTTTTGCAAAGAGTCTAGCCCTCATCTAGACCATCATCTTAGAAATGAATAATCACAAAATAATGGTGTCAAAACAGGGCAAAATAACCCCAAAAGAAAAGTAGCAGTTTTGAACATTCAAATTCCAGATTTTAAACTTTCTTGGAAGAAATTTCAGTTTTGAGCAATGTTTTTTGGAAAATCATAACATGAGTTCTATAAGTCCAAAAATTACGAATCTTATACCGTTGGAAAATAGAATCAATGAACTAAAACTCTTGAGAAGAAACTTATACCATATTTAAATCGAAAACCAATCAAATTCCAGCTTAAAGCTGCTGTTACAGTGAAACCAAAGCATATCAGTTTTGATTTTCAGTCAAATTTGAAAATTCACCAAAATTCACAAAATTGAACTAGCCCTTGAAATTTATACTTCTAAAAGAATTCAAATTTTAGTTTCAAACACAACAAACGGAACTTGATTTGGACCTTTCTACACCAAGTTACAACAGTTGGAAATAGGCTGCATGACCAACCCTGATTTCCGAAAATTCCAAATTTGAAGAACAACTTTGACACATTATTTGAGCAATGAAATGGTACTAGAAAAACACCAAATTTTTCAGGCAATAACCTCAGTATATAAGCTACATTTTCACCAAATTTCAGCTAAAAATTCGCATGGAAAGTCTGCAATTGCAAAAACAGGGCAGCAAGCATTCCTTTCTCTCGGTTTCTCCTCTTCTTTTCCCTCTTTCATTTTTAGCAACTATTCACCATATAACACCTCACACACACACAAAACATCATCAACAACCCCAAATTCACATGTGGTGGGATTTCATTGAGCCCACACTCAACCAATAAACAATATTACACTTATCATAGTTCAAAGCTACATAAATGGAGTCAAATGAACAAGATGATGAAGAAATGCACTACCTCTTCCTCCTCAGGAAGCTTGGCTTATGGTGGGTGATCTAGCTCACAAAACCCTTCAACTTCCAAGCTCAAACAACCGCTCCTCCTCTTCCTAGCTGGTCCGAAGCTTTCTCCAAGAAACGAGCATAAACCTCAAGCTCCCTGTTGGCTTCAATGGTGGGTTTTTGTGTTGATGGTTTTGATGAAACAAGAAGAGGAAGAGGAAGAGAGAGAGGCTGCTGTTTTTGGAGGAAATTGGGGAAGAAAATGGGACAGGGAGAACCGGCTATAAGGAGAAGAAAGAAAGGAAATGAGTGGTTGGGGTTATTTGTTGACTTTTGGGGCTTTTGTGGAAAATGGAAGAAATGAGGGAAATTGGGTAATTTGATGTAAAGCCACTTTTGTCGTGTCGGATCAATTCACGCGACACGACACTACGATCCCGATTTCTCTCATTTATATATCCCGAATACATGTCCTAACATTCGAAACTTATGTCTAATAGTCGATTCTAGACCCGAGTGCGAAATTTAAACATTTAAACAGTTTAATTGAATAAAAAATAGTTAAAATGTACAAAATGTATTTTAAAACTTTTCGTGCTGTTACAATTGATAAACGACATTCAAATAACTCAAACTAATTTTGATGATGTAATTTTATGAAATTATGGAATTGTATAATTTTATAAATTAAATTGATGGTTAAACAAGGTTTTAAAATAAAAGGAAGTAACGTATGGCGTATTTGCAAATAAATGATCTAAAATAATTATTCAGAGAAAATAAATAATTAATTAATTAATTAGGTCGAATAAAATAAATTTTCGGATCCTCACAACCTTCCCCCCTTAAAAGAATTTCGCCCTTGAAATTCATACTTGAACTATGAAATAATTCTAGGTGTTTCCTCCAAATTTCTTCCTCTAACCCTCAAGTTACTTTCTTGACACTTTGGTTCATCCACAATATCTTCAATAAAAGAATTCGCTTGATCCTCAATTCTTTCACTTGTGGTTCACCAATTGAGAATTTCTATTCACACTTGAAGTTATTTACAAGGATTAACTCAATTATAAAATCCACGAAAACTTAATCACTCCAAATATGTGTATTCCATCTCTTCATTGTACCACACATAATTCAAAAGAGACCATTATGCCAACTATGATGTCAACCTTAATTGAAATGACAAATGGTATCATAACCTAATCTCATTATTCTAATACATATACCAATTAATACCGCCTAAACTTTTCTAGCAGCATCCAAAATTGTGATTTCAAATGAATCATAATTGAAATTCCCATAACTTCACTATTCTACTAATCGTAACTTACTCCTATCAATTCAAATCTTACATTACACACAATAAGACTCTTGGGTTCATTCCTTTCTAATAAAGATAAAATATAGCTTTGTATATCAAAATCAAAATGTTCAAACTTTTAAGAAGATGGTATAAAATCATCAAAATAATTCTCACAAGAATGAATTCTCGCATTCTTAATCGTTTGAAAAAGGAACTCTTAATTAACTTTAAATTGAAAAGAGTAAGATATTAAGGACATAAAAGATTTAGTTAAAACTTTCTCTCTCTTTTTTTTTTTATTATAAAGGAAATCACTCTAATAAACTCAAGTTTCACGAAAACACTATAAACAAGAAATGTCTAAAACTTAAACAAGAAAAACAATGTTGCAAATACTAAATTTTCTTCCAAAACACGTTTATATCAAATATAAATATCAGTATCTAGAAAGGCGATGAAATACAAGATTAAATTGAAACTTTTGAATTCATTCTTTGAGTTAAACTTCACTTGAAATTGATAGAACTAAAATATAAGGCTTAAACATGAAACACTAAATTTTTTTCAAAAGTCAAGTACAATAGGTTCCAGTATCAAAAGTGGATTAAATTTCATCCCATAAGCTATTTAGTTTATATCTAAAACTGGAAGAACCATTTTACATTCCCTTGATTCATGGATCGTTGAATCTTAACTACAAATCGTAGGATAAAATCTTTCACCATCACATGAATAAAAGTTTACAACTCTTAAACCCAAATTGTTTTACATACACGGCTATGTTCGAGCACAGATCGATTACCAAATCATCATTGCTAATGTCTAGCCGTCTCATGAACTTAAAGCAAACCATTAATTTACTTTACAACTTAAACATGACTAATTCACCTCCTACAAAACTTTATCCCTTCTTTTCTCTTAATTCCTAAGCTAATTCACAGGTGTAAGAACTCGACAATTTACCAAATGTTCTAAAATGTCAATCTTCCGATTAGTGACGGCGTTTACTCAATCTCCCATTTTGCCCATCTATCTTCATTTCCATCTAGTCTTGAACATTGAATTACTTTTGGAGGTTTGTCTACCTAAGCACACGTTCTCAACCCCCATCCGTCTCCAACTGTCCATAGTTTTAATTATAGGTCTAGATGCATGAACAAAATTAAAAGTACATGGGTAAAATATAAATATGTATATCGACAACGAAAATACTTTTAAAATAACACAACCTTGCATATGTACATTCTAAAGTTTACAAACAAGTTAACAAGTCAACAAGGTCAGGTACAAAACGTATGGCACTCAAGGGTTTCGAGGAAAACGAGTATCACGTTTAACAAAAGGTATAGGCCAGAGCACGAGCATCACCCCAACTATCATTAGCAAAAGGTATAAAAGGTCAGGGTGTCCCTACACTAGTTCACTGCTGAGTTAAAGAGTTCAATCTCTTGAGTAAAATCAACTTTATTTTGAACACTAGGGCTGCATCAACTATCTCTTCAATTATAACCCCACACTCAATCATAATGTCCTCCGACAATCACTAGTCACATCTCAACTAATTAGGGACTACAAAGGAGTGGACCTTCCCAATCTCTCCTGAAACCTTATGACTCGAGGAGGCCCCTCGTTCCACTATTTTCATTTTCTATTTCCTACGAGGCAAAATCATAAGACTCAAGATTAGAAACTTGTAACTTCCTATACACTTCCCAACTTCAGAGATATAATCGCATTCAAGCACCAAAACAAGAACGAAGTCAATCAACTTCTAAGGTTCATCCAATTATAAAGATCAAGCACTAAAGGATATCCAACACTTAATGATACTCCCATAATTTCTTTATAAGTCCTTAGGTCAATGTTAGCCTCATAGCTATTACCATTGTTCAAGAATTTCACCCATTACCTCACAAGCAGTGTTATCCTCTCACAATCCTCTTATTTCTTATCAATTCGATATAATAATCCTTAATTATTGAATCCTACTAACCCTCAGAATACCAAATACTCGTTATTTTACTTTGCACTTAACACTCAAACTAACCCCCACAGTCCGATATCCTAAATTTTTAAGCCTAAGATATACTACCAGGATCTGAAGCCTAAGCTCTGATACCAACTGTGACGACCCCACCTCCCCCTAAGGTGAACCAGAGGGTTCGACGGACCGCCTGCCCAACTCTCGCCAGGACTCAAATGAGCATTCTTAAATACAAGAAGTTTATAAGTCATACATAGGGTTTAAAGTAACAATCTTCCAAATATAACTACATCCATCCAATATTCCAATGTACTTACAAACCCAAAAGTCCAAAAATAAAAAGGAGTTCGACAACTAGAGTCCCAAAAGATCACTAATTAAGCCTCGGTTTCCACTTCTAAACCTGTGAAGGAAAACAAACAGGGGTGAGCTAACGCTCAGTGAGGCCAAGGGAAAAACATGCAAGCTCATGAGCAAATAACACGGAATAAAGCAAGAAACTTGAATAACAAGTAATTTTGAAACATTTAGCAAGTAGGGAATTTAAACACAATAAAGGGATACAGGAGCTCTCAAGAGCTAATCCACGTCTTGGCCGATCGATCCACTTTTAGTTGACTCTCCGTCAACCCAAGTAACCATGTCCGTAGTACTCCACTTACTACCTCCAACCACCATGTCACCCTCTCAGATCCGTAACCAAACACGCATGTACGTGGTATCACTTAACAAGTATACCTCGCAAGATCCCTCAAATTGGATCAAGCTATATCACTTCCCACGGTTCACCAAGCTTCTCGACCAAGCCCTTGCCGGCTCGAGTCACAAGGCTAGCCAATGGGCTGGGGCGTCCTCCCCCCCAAGCACGATGGTCGATGAGACAAATCTCCAATCGACATATTCGGTCATAACATTGAGACGGGATGAGCGGTACCTCCCACCCTAAAAGGACGTGATACATTTTGCAGCTCAATGCTCACGAGAAACACTTTCATTTGCATTCACATGTAACACTTATCACTTATCAAGCAAGCAATCACATGAGAGAGAGGACAAGGGCGATAAAGTACACCCTAGCCTCATTAACTAGGAAATATGAGAAACATTTCATTTAAACACTTAACATGCACTTGACACTCACCGAAGTCCCGTAAAACAAGTGAACGAGCAAGAAGCTTAAACTTCGGTAGTCGGGCCAACTTCTGCAACCTCTTGGTCACCTGAGCCAAAATGGAACTATCACTTTTAATTCAAACGGTTAAAACTTAAGATTTTACCTAACTCTCCAAGTTCACCCAAAAATCACTCAACTAAAGCTTCTTTCTCAGGCCATAACTCACTCAATATACGTTGGAATTGGACAAGGCTTAAAGCTATAGAAATTAGATTCAACACACTAAAAATCACTAGAAGACATCGCTCGAAGATTCCTGAAGTAGGTGGAGCTAAAACAGACTAGAAAAATCCAGCAACAACAAAACAGGAAAAATCAGGCTGGTGGATCAGCCATCTTTGCAATTTTTCTGATATTGATAGAAAAAAAACTAGCTGGCGAGCCTTATACCGTTAGAAAGCTTGTGAAGTCTAATTTTAAACACCACTAACGGTAGTCAATTTTGACTCCTGAGCAAAGAGTTATAGCCGTCAGAAGTACAGTGGTTGACAAGACTGACGGCTACAAATTTCCAGATTTGCAAAGCTGTGTTTGGAACAACTTTTGGGCATCGAAATGCCATTGAAAAATTACCAAATTTTGTACACTCAATCCACACTAGGTGGACTATGTGTGTACCAAATTTGAACCAAAAAATCGTACGGGAAGACAACTTTTAGATGGCCAAAGTTTGCCAAAATCTTGGAACTTAATCTGCCAAGTTTTCTTCCTTTTCATTTTCAAACATTTTGCTCAACTAAAACAGTCCCAAATCACTCAAACATTGACACAAAAACCCTGGCAGCATTCCTTTATCAAATGGAAGAAAAACGGTAATAAAATTTGGATCAAAATGTTTTCAAAAGCAGGGCAATCATCCAACAAAGTACAAGAAGAAAATTTCTAGCCTTTAACCCAACTTTCAAGAACTTTTAACACACCACTTGAACTCACATCTATAAAACATTTTACCGACACATGGTGTAACATTTAATCTTTCAAAACAACCAAGACATCCACGAAAAGAGGTCCAAAACAAGGCTTGGAAAACAACAAGGTAAACCGGCAGCAACCACAGCAAAATTCCAGCTTTCATTCATCAATTTTCACATGTTTTTGCTGGACGTTTTCATGCACCAAAAATGCTCATTTTTGCAAAGAGTCTAGCCCTCATCTAGACCATCATCTTAGAAATGAATAATCACAAAATAATGGTGTCAAAACAGGGCAAAATAACCCCAAAAGAAAAGTAGCAGTTTTGAACATTCAAATTCCAGATTTTAAACTTTCTTGGAAGAAATTTCAGTTTTGAGCAATGTTTTTTGGAAAATCATAACTTGAGTTCTATAAGTCTAAAAATTACGAATCTTATACCGTTGAAAAATAGACTCGATGAACTAAAACTCTTGAGAAGACACTTATCCCATAGTTAAATCAAAAACCAATCAAATTCCAGCTTAAAGCTGCTGTTACAGTGAAACCAAAGCATATCAGTTTTGATTTTCAGTCAACTTTGAAAATTCACCAAAATTCACAGAAATTGAACTAGCCCTTAAAATTTATACTGATAAAATAATTCAGATTTTAGTTTCAAAAAAAACAAACGGAACTTGATTCGGACCTTCCTACACCAAGTTACAACAGTTGGAAGTAGGCTGCATGACCAACCCTGATTTCCAAAAATTCCAGATTTGAAGAACAAATTTGACACATTATTTGAGCAATGAAATGGTACTATAAAAACACCAAATTTTGCAGGCAACAACCTCAGTATGTAATCTACGTTTTCACCAAATTTCAGCTAAAAATTTGCATGGAAAGGCTGCGATCAAAGCAACCGAAAACAGGGCAGCAAGCATTCCTTCCTCTCGGTTTCTCCTCTTCTTTTCCCTCTTTCATTTTTAGCAACTACTCACCATATAACACCTCACACACACACAAAACATCATCAACAGCCCCAAATTCACATGTGGTGAGATTTCATAGAGCCCACACTCAACCAATAAACAATATTACACTTATCATAGTTCAAAGCTACATAAATGGAGTCAAATGAACAAGGTGATGAAGAAATGCACTACCTCTTCCTCCTCAAGAAGCTTGGCTTATGGTGGGTGATCTAGCTCACAAAACCCTTCAACTTCCAAGCTCAAACAACCGCTCCTCCTCTTCCTAGCTGGTCCGAAGCTTTCTCCAAGAAACGAGCATAAACCTCAAGCTCCTTGTTGGCTTCAATGGTGGGTTTTTGTGTTGATGGTTTTGATGAAACAAGAAGAGGAAGAGGAAGAGAGAGAGGCTGCTGTTTTTGGAGGAAATTGGGGAAGAAAATGGGACAGGGAGAACCGGCTATAAGGAGAAGAAAGAAAGGAAATGGGTGGTTGGGGTTGTTTGTTGACTTTTGGGGCTTTTGTGGAAAATGGAAGAAATGAGGGAAATTGGGTAATTTGACGTAAAGCCACTTTTGTCGTGTCGGATCAATTCACGCGACACGACACTACGATCCCAATTTCTCTCATTTATATATCCCGAATACATGTTCTAACATTCGAAACTTATGTCTAATAGTCGATTCTAGGGCCGAGTGCGAAATTTAAACATTCAAACAGTTTAATTGAATAAAAAATAGTTTAAATGTACAAAATGCATTTTAAAACTTTTCGTGCTGTTACAATTGATAAACGACATTCAAATAACTCAAACTAATTTTGATGAAGTAATTTTATGAAATTATGGAATTGTGTAATTTTATAAATTAAATTGATGGTTAAACAAAGTTTTAAAATAAAAGGAAGTAACGTATGGCATATTTGCAAATAAATGATCTAAAATAATTATTCAGAGAAAATAAATAATTAATTAATTAAAAAGGTCGAATAAAATAAATTTTCGGGTCCTCACAATAGTAGAGAGAGATATATGGTTTGAAATACCCGTCTGGCCGTTGAATGCTAGTTACTGAAAGAGGCCCCCAGCATCAAATTCTTTCCACCATGCATTTAATGGTTTTTTGCATTGAATATGTTTGATTCTGGTCCTTATTTGGGATTCGCTAGCCAACATCTCTAGAGAAGCTGTAGCTGAGATAATGCTCCTCTTTATTTGTTGAATGCTTAAGTCATTAGAGCTGCTCCTAATGAGTGTGTTTGAATAATAGATTATTTAGGATAATTTTGTGAAAAAAATATTGTAGAACTTTTTTAATATGATATATATAAGATAAAAAGATAATTGGAGATTGTGTCGATGCGAATAGAAAATTTTGACCAGATAGCATCAATCCAAACAAACCCATGTTGTGTTGAATTGAGTCAATAAGAGGAATTGGTGGGAGAAGTACGTACCTTGAAATTTTAGATTTTGAGGAAATCCAGAGCTTTTGGGTAGATTTAATTTTTGAGCTTTTGAAATTTTGAGAGGAGTGGAAAGTTGGGAAAGTTTTTGGATATCACTATATGATATTATTATGAGAATTTGGCTAACGGGTACTTTGGGACAATCATTGAAAGGGATCTTAATTAATTTTTTGGATAAATGTAAAATTAATTTGAAAAACAATCTAAATGATACTGTGTATTAAATGTAAGTATGTGCATAGTAAGTTAGATATGCTTGACCCGTTGGAAAAATCCTATAATTAATAGTCACTTTATTTACACTAATTAGTGGTCATTAAATTTAATACATGTCAGCTTAGGAGTTAGTTCTAATGACTCCTAAATTTATTATGTTGGCAACAAAGCTAAACTTTCCGTTTCATGTATTTAAATCCAAGTACATAGCACATTTTCACCTACAAAACCAGTGGCCTAGTTCTAATATCGGGTTTATCATACATTGAAAGACAACAAATTCAATGGCTCTCGTTATTTGGTCAGTCAATGAGCGGATGTAATTCATTGTCTGCGCTAATAGAAATGTATCATTTCTGCATTTGAGAAGGAACCCCACAATTTCTAGGGTATGGCAAATTGTCATTAATTGACTAATTTTTGCCCACCGGCGGATGTACATGTAGTGCCCCTCCTACAAGTGCACGTGCCCCACTAGCCAATAAAGTGTCATAGTTGAGTTTGTGATTTTTTTAGAAATTATAGGGTTTGCTTGGATAATTGATTATGTGAAACCCCGAATTTTTCAAAGAATTTTCTTAAGGAATCTAGTTTATCAATAAAACTAATATATTTCAACAATCAGAATAAGGAATTAGTTATCTGTAGGATTAGGTAATTTGGTAACCAACTCCCACTAAACCACTAACAAGTAGTGGGTGGTTATATACTAGAATAGGCCTGCTTACAAAACTACCTATTCTTAAACCAAAACAACGTAAAATTCACTCTCTCCTCTCTATATGATTAAACAAACCCCAGAAAATTTCCTTAAACATTGAAGGCCATAGGCAACCTTCAGGAGAAGTGGGCGACACAGTTTAATCACGTAAGTTTTCGCATACTATACTTTTCGCTATTAAGTTTTGAGTAATTATAGGATTTGTCTTTTAATTATTATATATTTATATAGAAAGTAATTAATCTTTGGAAACGAAATTTATGCTTGATTTGAAGTATATATGCTAAGTTAGTTTTCTTGAATTGGTTGAGAATCTTTATATGGTATGTAGGAGATGATTCATAAAAATCATTGAACTACGGGGTTGAATTTTAGAAGGTGAAATTGATGGGGTTACTTTGGCATAAAAAAAAAGGGGGGGGGGGGACAAGACCCACAAGCTTCAACCATGGGGAAACAGCAAGGGAGGGTCATCGGGATGACCTCCCCACAACTTTCGTTGCCGGCACTTGCCGACAACACCATTATGAATGCCAGCCAAAGGCTGGCCAAGGGAAGGCAGCGGCTGAACAGCCGCTGCCACTGGACCAAAAAAAAAAATCTGGAAAAATTGGAGGGAAGAAGAAGATGACCCATTTTGCAATTCGGGCCTAGGATTGGGTCGAATCCAAGGAAAAACCGGGTAGGGTTGTAGGACTTGGATCGGGTCAAGAAAACAAATTGGGTTAGATTTTGGTTTGGGTCAAATGAAAAAAAAAATGATTTGGGCTGGTTAGTTAAACCCAACGAAATTTAAAGGGAATCTGGTTTCGCTGGACTAGGGAATATAGGCAGCGGCCCAACTTTCATAAGATATCAAAACTACAACTTAACTTGTGTGGTCCAAGATTAGTTAGTAAAGGCCCAAACATATTAATCCAACAATAATAAAATAATAGAGCCCAATAGGAAATAAAAGTAGTATTGACAATCTTAATCATAATTTCATAATTAATCAATGGATTAATTAAATTATTAAATGTTAATAAATGATTGGAGAATAATTGATTAATAGTAATTAAGTAGATTATTAATTAGTTAATAGGAAATAGTTAAATATATGATTAATTAGTAATACATAGTTAAATACATGATACACCAATATAATTAGCTAAGCTATTAGTTAATTAACAATAAATAGCTAGATGATTAACTAACTAAGATTAATTGGTTAAATGATTAATTAACTGATAATAATTAATTAAATTATTAAATGGTAGCAAATAGTTAAAGGACCAAATAATTAATAGTAATTAGTCAAATTTCTAATTAATTAAGGAGAATTAATTAAATAAGTAACTAATAGCAATTAAACTAAATGACTAATTACTTAATAGTAATTATTTAAATTCTTAGTTAATTAAAGGTAAATAATTAAATGGTCAATTAATAATAAATAATTAAATGATTAATTAATCTATATTAATTAGGGAAAATTCTTAATTAATAATGGGTGATTAATTAAATGAGCTGTTAATAGTAATTTATTAAATGATTGATTAGTTAATAACACTTAGTTAATTGATTAAGTAATTTATAATGATTAATTATTTAAATGACAATAGACTAGAGAAACAATGAGTAAATATTGAACAAATAAGTGCATACTCAAGAATAATGAATAGATAAAAATTACTTAAATAAGTAATTGAGTAAACACGACTCATAAATATTCTACAAACCAATGATTGAATTAATGAATAATTACTAAATAGACAAATAAGTGAATACATGTAAATAAGTTAAATATGTGAATAAATGAATGAGATATACTTATAAATATTAACTGGATAAATAGGTTAAATACTTATTATAAACTAACAAGTGAGTATTTCAAATACATAAGCGCATGAATATACGTAAATAAATAAATACATTATATATAAGATAAATAAACGTAATAGATGAATAAGTAAGCAAATAAATAACATTTATTCATATATCATAGAATTATACCACTTTTGATTAAAACAAAATATAGAAATTCCTAAATATGGAAATTTTCTAAAAATAGAAACTTTCTAAATTAGGAAACTTTCCAAAAGAGAAATCTTTTACCTTTAGAAACTATTTAAGTGCACTTTAATGAATGTCTAAACACCTTTTCTAGGGTTGTTTAAGTTAGGATCGATTACCCGAAAAATAAGTTGAATTTAATGAATATATACATGTCATTGATTATAGGTTTGACGCAAGTTAATGACGAATTAAGAATAACTCCAAGTCAGCGGTTTGAGGTAGGTGGTTCTTACCCCTCTGTATTTTTGAAATGCTAAATATGAATTTTCACAAGTGAATGCTTTACTTTAACATATGAAAAATGGATCATGTATGCCTATTTGAAATGTTTTACTATTCAAATTGTTATGAATTGAGTGGCATAGTTTTATGAAATAAAATGCATGTGATGTATGAAATGAGATCTGAACGGTCATGAAATAGATGGTAGGGACTATAGTCCTGATCATGTAAGGGGTCATGGCAGTTCGGTATAGAGCCCGGCCGATTGACCTAGTCATGGCAGTTCGGTATAAAACCCGGCCGATTGACTCATGTCATGTCATGTGACCAATTGGTAATCATGAAACCCATTGATCGCCCTCCTAGAAGGGGTTTAATCTCTAGACTGAGTACTCAGAAGCCGGATGTTGCATGTATTGTTTAATAGTTGTGTTTTGAGAAATATGATGACATGATTGATATGTTTATGATTTGCAAGTATGTTCAGTGAAGATGATCATGTCATGTGTTTTCATGCCACGTCAAATGAAACTTGTTTATGTGTATGCCACTCACTATTTGAAATATAAGTATGTAATTTTGGATAAGTTGCAAGATATTTCTTTTCAGCCTACTATATGCATGTGGACTGTGTGAAAGGATTTGGCAAAAATATATTATGTATGTAGCTACATGATCCGACAGGAGAGTAAGCATTATCTACTGAGCATGTGTCGCTCAACCCATACTTTCATAATCTTTTCTTGCAGATCTCAAAAAGCAAGTTCGGATTCGAGTAGACGATAAGAGCAAGGTAGATAGTTAGAAACTTATGTTGGTAACGTAGTATAAGTTTTTAGCAGCTGTATTAGTTTATTTGTAGTATGTATTTCTCTAGCATTTGTAAGTTTTAAATTTTAGTGAATTTTTGTAAGTTATGATCATGTTGCCTTGTATTTGCGAGAGTAAGGTCTCACAGGTACGGCGTACCACGTTACAAATCCAGTCCAGGTGTGAGGACCCAGAATTTCTTGAATTATACACCCGAATTTTCTTGAATTACTTGCTTATATTTCTTCTGAGAACCCTAAAGTTTTCATGAAATATTTGTCATTGTATTTATTTAAGTGCAAATCATTTTTCTTTAAACATTGGTAGTATAAAATTTTCATTAAGTGTATTACTTTCCTTTAAGTAAAAGTACCCTATTTTGTATGCATTTTATGACATTAATTTGGAATTGTATCTTACATGTTTCATGTAGTCAAATGCATAAACTTATATGGCATTAAAGGGATTATGTTTTTAATTGAGGGATTACAAGACAATTGTAAAGATTTTTAACCCAAATCTTGGACCAAATTTTGCCACTTGTCAACCACCAACCACAACCTTGACTTGACCATTTCTATTTAAGCTCTTGTCTTCAAAATTCAAACCAAAATCTCCCTCTCATTTTCTCTCTCTTGGCCGGCCTTAACAAGGAAGAAAACATCAAAACCCTAAGCTTAAATCTTGCCATTTTAGTGAGGAAAACATCTCCAAGTGAAATCCTAGGTTAGGTTGACACTTGATCATCAAGCTTTGTGGGGAAAATTGGAGCTCTTGGGTGATTTCTCTCTCCACTCTCAAGGTACTTAACCATTTATCTATGCTTTAATGATCTTCAAATTCAAACTGGATATGATTAGTGAGTTTGAAGTGTTTATGGGTGTTTGGAAGGATAAGTGATGGAAGGAATTTTGTGTTTGAGAATTAGAACTTAGGTTTTCAATTTTGGCTATCATGTGTTTGATGAAATGCTTAATGACTTGTGATGCTTTAATGATGGATTTAATTGCTGTTTTAGCTTGTTAAACACCTTGGCAAATGATGGAAATGACTTTAAAGGATTAATTGAAGGATTGTGTCAAAGCTGGAAATTTTTGCAGGAAATCAGAAATGGAAATCAGTCCACTTCCCGAGGTTACTGTTCACTGTAGAAAATGAATTAGGGCCCAATCCTTATACCTTTGGAAATCCCTATGAGTCTAGTTTCTAACGCCACTGACAGAGCTCGATTTCGATCTTCCTACATCGAGTTATGGCCATTCTTCCGAGACTGTTTGACCAACCTGTCATTGACCCGACAGTTTTCCTGTGCTTCTGATTTTGCCAAATTCGACCATGATTAATTCTGATTTGAGATTCGACCTCTTCATGAAAATTGTAGGCCTATGTCTTAGCTTCGAAACGGCATAAAATTCATCTCAATCCGATAAACTTAGCACCAGTTATGATCAAAATTCCAAGGGGACAAAGCTGTCACCATTTGTTCTTCACCTTTGCATTTCCTTTCTTCACTTTCTTAGTTCAATCTCTTTTATTTGGTTTAAATGGATATTTTTCAGTCCATATTGTACTTGAATCATTAACCTAGTTTGTACTTGGTTCTTCTTTGATTTCCACTTCCAATTCATTTTTGAACCTTGGCGACACTTTTGAACCGTGGATAGACTTTAGTTATCTAAGTTTGATCGGTTAGGCTCTAATCGCTTTTATATTTGGATTTCTAGATTTGCATATTTTGGTTTGTCCATTTTCTTAAGTTAAAATTTATTGTGATTATGAGTTTCACTTCAGGGATCGATTTTGACCCAGAAAATATTCCCAAGATGGACGTGTAATCTTCTATTGTTGGTGAGTGTTCCAAACACTTTTCAATTGACAATTTGACTACTAGTTTGTTCCAACTTGTTTTAAAAGAAATGTACCACTAAAATTATTTTTGTGTTAATATTGTTTGAAGGAATCCTTTGTGAAATACTTTACCACGAATTTACTATTGACTTGCATTGGTTTACGAGTGTAACGATTTGATTTACCTTTAAAGTGATTTATAAGTACTTTTAAACTGATTTATTGAAGTGAAAATTGTGGTTTGGGTGCTCTCTAATTGAACGTGATAAGTGGGCGCTTGGATAAGGGCGTACCTTATTGCATTCGGCCTAAACCCCATATATGGTTCTTGAATGCATGTGTTGTGTGGTATATGATCTGTGAAATGTAAAATTGTTAGTGATAAATGACCACTTGAATGGTTTGATCCCAAGGGATGCCTTTGGGGTCTCAATGTCAATGTTACTCTCTGACCACTTGGATGGTTTGATCCCAAGAAATGCCTTTGGGGTCTCAATGTCAATGTTACTCTCTGACCACTTGGATGGTTTGATCCCAAGAAATGCCTTTGGGGTCTCAATGTTAATGTTACTCTCTGACCACTTGGATGGTTTGATCCCAAGAAATGTCTTTGGGGTCTCAATGTCAATGTTGCACTCTGACCACTTGAATGGTTTGATCTCAAGGGATGCCTTTGAGATCTCAATGTTAGTGTGGCTCTTTGACTACTTGGATGGTCTGACCTCAAGAGTTGCCTTGGGGTCTCAATGGTGAATGTTATTCCCTGACCACATAGATGGTCTGATCCCAATGCCTTTGGGATCTCAATGTTACTATTACTCATTTGTTTGTCAACTTATTTGTGATGTGTTTGTTTTACATATTGATTTATTAATATGTACAAGTGAAATAATTTCTGTGAAAGTAACTTCCATTTAACTTGCTATTACATGTGAGTATTCTTGAATATTAATTGCATTGCATGTGCGGTTGTTAAGTGTTCGAGTGTTAAGTGTTTTTTGTTTGAGTGTGATGAATTACCTTATTTCGTGAACTGTTTTCGTCTTGCAAATTTTTAATGAAAGGTACTTTTCACGTGATTTCAAAAATGTGAATATTTCAATGTTTTCGTGCTCTGACAAAACAGTTAAATCCTAAAATACTTGTTTTCTTGGAACCTTACTGAGCTTCTAGCTCACCCCAAAATATTTTATTTTCCTCCCTACAGGGCTCGAGATGAAGGAAAGCAGGAAGTGATCTTTCTTAGTATGACTGGCAGAAACATCTCTTGTACTATTTGTAATATTAGATAGTTGGACTTTTGGTGTATTTGGACTAGTTGGAAATGTAATTATTATTTGGAGATCTTGCGGTGTAATTATTTGATATGTGAGATTTGTGATAGTTTGAGGAATTATAATGAGTCCCAGAGTTAGGCATACCCAAGGTTCCAGGAGAGGAAGTACACACACCTTTGATTTGGTGGATTATTTTTCAAACATAAATACTTGTCTAAAAGTATAATCGTAAATGATCCAAACCTCAACATCACTTGGGATCCTTGGTCGATTACAATGGAAACCAAACAAACAACAATTTTACTATTTAGACTAAACCTAGAAGTCAAACTAATAGGGGAATTTTGAAAGTATACCTGAAAAATAATTGCTAAAGAGATTAATAAAAACTCGATTTAGCTTCGTTCATGTGTTGTGTGCATCCTATATGCAATATATATGTATTATAGTTTAAGTCCAAAGCCTTGAAGACTTTTCTTCTATTTTGAGTTTATGGATAGAATTTTCATCATTTATATAATTATAAGTCATCAATCCATAGCTTATCACCCTCGTTGAACCAATATTTATTAGCTTGACAGCAAACTTGATGGACACAGACTTATCTGTCCGATTTTGAGCTTCATCACCTTCTTAAGGGCTTCTGGGTATAACCATCGTATCCTTGTCAACTAACAAGTGATGTCCGTCTCAAACAGGGGCAAATGCTTGATTTTGAGATGCCTATGATATCTTGGATGTATTTCTTTGGAAATGAGTTCTTTTAGTTCCAGTTCTCTTCAGTTGTGTAAACTGATAAAATTTTGGTGTAAATTAATGCAATTTTGATATAAATGTGAATTATAATCGAGTTGGTGCAAAACTCACAATTAGACCAACCGGTTTACATGATTGAACGGAAGTGGATGAAATTTTAGCTGGAGAGAGCTAAACCCTATTTCTTTAAAAGGAAGCTAATTTTATCATACCAGAAGTATTTATTACCTAGTACTTCAACTTCAACACAGCAACTTACCTTCAAGTAAATACATAGAGACTTGAGTTTTTTTGAAGCTTGGCCACCTTAACGTTCGGAAGACCTACAGACCCATAAATTGTCAATAAATCAGTCAAAGGGCAGCTCGATTTTTTGTCTTTTCTTTTATTTAGAAATGGAAAATGATTCCTAGCTGTAGATGAAGCTAAATTTTCTAATTGGCAAATGATATATACACAACATCTTTTTTATTTTCACAGCAAATTTCTACCACAATAACAATTATATCCTTTAGTAGTCAAAGGTTGAATACATGTTGAAAGGGTTGAGTTTGTAATTTCAAGAGAAATTGGGCGGGGAATTGAAATTTATGCTTTGGCATTATCGCAACTCTTTCTGAATTACTGGTTTAACTAACGGATAGTAAGCGGACAGTCAAGCATGCTAAACAATTCCATACACAGAGTGGTATGAATACATACTTTTGCCACTAATCATAAACTAAGAAATGCTTCAGAACAAAAGGCGCAATAAAATAACCAAACTCAAGAACTAGACCATCATAATGCATTGAAGGAGAGGATTTATACAACTGTCTTTGGACATCTCCTTAGAACAGTTTGTTACTTGTGTCCCTGAGGCTTATGGTCCTGAGGCCTACTCTGAGCTGTAGTGGTGACTGGAGTCGAATCCACTCAAACTTTTAATTACAAAAAAAAAAAAAAGTTACTTCTATCCTTGATATGAAAGTTAAATCTGTCTCCGAGATGATTAAACTCATTCAGAAAACCTGAAACATTATATTCATCTTCTTTGATATCCTCGTTTTGTTTTTCCTTCTCTATTGACCTCTGCATACTAATTTCCTTCAGTATTTTTTTAGAAATTTTTTGCTTCCTGCTAATGTCTAATGTTTCCCACTCTAAATCGTATCCTTCAGGTGGGAATACTTCCAAAAAATTATCCCAGTCCAGAAAATTAGACAATTGTGATCTTTGACCCTTTTGACATAGGGTCTGTGTAATGAGTGCTGATCAGGTATTGATATATCGAAAAAGTAGTGTTAAATTGGAAAAGTAAATAAGTGCATGATATTAGTGTGTACATTTATATGGCAGGTTGTATTTGATTTAATTGTACTAATGACCCATTGCAAAAACCCTTTCAAGTATCACAACTTTTGCATCCTTTAAGATGGTTCTGCTCTTTAGATAGTTCTGAAAGTCCATCTCAAAACCAATTAGCTATAAGTGGGATGTTCTACAAACACTCATCTTCAAACGTGACTTTGCAAATGAGTTTAAGCCAATAGAGAAGGAACTAAGTTATAAGTGTGGGATATTTTACTAACAACCCAAGTTACGGGTACAAACAAACCCACGGGATATATAAGTGGGATATTCTAATATAAACAGGGGGGACAAACAAACCTACGGGGTATATGAGCGGGACTTTCTAAACTAATTGGCTATAAGTGGGATATTCTACTAACACTCCCACACCCCAAGTTATGAGTGAAACCCCAATGGGATATTCTACTAACACCCCCCACACACTCCAAGTTATGAGTGAAACCCCAAGTTAAGGATGAAGCCATGAAACTATAGGCCCCGGGGGGAGAGGAGGGGGGGAGACAAATCCAAGACCCAATTCTGATATTATGATAAATAACTTGGATTTCTATCTTAAAACCAATTGATTATAAGTAGAGTTGTTCAAGATTTTATATATGTGGCTGAAAAGTCTTGGAATATCAACGTGAGATATTGTTTAACACTGCCAAAAAACTTAGTTTTTTTCTTTTCCTTTTTTTTTTTGCAAGTTGATGTGGATCTGATTTCCTCCAACTGTGAGCATCTCAACAGTTACCTTCGCGAGGTGAATCTCGTTGAAGTCCAGGTATGCCTTCCATTCTTGACCTATGGTTTTAGGGTCACGAGTCCAGAAGATAGCATCTAAAATAATGTCTGCTGAATCCGAACATTCTTTCTTGAAAAGTAAGGACAATTTTTGAGCTCGAGGCAATGGAATAAGTATTGGGCTATTTCTTATCTCATCAACAATGAAGCTGGCTGCAGTTGTAGTTGCTAGGATTGCAATCCAGATCGTAGAAGTGGATTCGGGGGATCGTACGGTCCTATAATTCGAATTATGATTAGCGATCTGGATCACAAGTAGGATCGAAATTTGGGCTTAATCTAACAAGATCAACAAAGTCATGACCCAGATTGTAGGATTATAAAATACAATCCTATTATTTTCAAAAAATTAGATAACAATTTTAATATTTTGACTATATCTTTGCATACAAAACTTGAAATTGATTTCCATTTATTGTATTGCAAATTATATTCTAAGGGCTTTAAATCTATGTAAATAAATCATCACACTTCCAAACCTACAAAAATTGAAGAATTTTTAAATTTGACTCATATGTTTTGCTAGAGTGAAGAGATGATTTTTGCTATGAGTAATCATTCAGGGCTAATGTTTGATATCTTTATTGTGATAGATTAATATGGTTTAGAGTCTTTAGAAATGAATAAACTACTTTTGCTATGTCTAAGTGCATAAGTGGTAGGGTATAAATTTGAACCCAAAATACACGTCCTTTAGCATAAAATTCTATTTTCAAAATTTTCTTTAACTAATTGTTTATTGTATACCGATTTTTCATTCAGTTAAAATATATTTGAAACATTTCATTGTATATGTAATATTTAATTATCTTATTATATAAAAATGATGTAATAATTGACCAATAAACCATAGTTAACTAAATGTATAGTGTTTAATTATTTTGTTAATAAATAGATAGATGATTTATACACATAGAAAGTCAAATTTTCTATGTATATTGTCCCATATTTAAATTTGGATTAAGAGCAACAAAGAACAAGTTTTCTAGTTTAACCGAAATTCATTTTGAACAATTTCAATTTTAATTACCAATATCATTATATCAACTGCAATGAATTATATTTTTTGTTACTATATATATGAATTGCAAACTTATGAATCATAAATATGATAATTTATTACATTTTTAGTAGGATCTACCAATCCTGCAAACTAAAAGCAATCCTATATAGGCAGGATTCGATCTTGAAAATCTTCGCTACAGCCTACAGTCCATCAAAGTTTTATTGGAGTGAAATTTCAGATTGACTTAGCTTTGGCAACAGGTCCATTTTGGAGAACCAGGAAGCCCAACAAGCATCTGTTGCCCAACTAATTTCTCTAACCCATCGTTTGGTACGTTGAAAAGGTTTAGAATGGAAAGATCTTTTCACACAGAACTCTTTTCCTGGTAGAATGGACACGAAAATATTTATCATTCTAGTGTTTGGTAACCAAGTCAGAATGAAATATTAATTTATTTTCCCATGTTTGGTATAATTATATTGAGAAGTCAGAATGGAATAAAAAAAAACTACTATATTGACTTAGAGACAAATGAATTATTAATCAATAAAGAACTTTTAATAGTATAAAATCATAATAACTTATTAAGTAAGAATATAATTTTTAACAGCATAAAATTATAATAGGGTTTTAAGAACTATTTGTAAATAAGAAAATGTAATTGTGCCTTAACAGATGGTTTAGTGGGTTTATTAGCAGATGGTCTAGTGGGTTTATTCTTTTCTTTTCTTTTAATTTTTTAACTTCATATGATTGTATTTTGGCATGTTATTGTTTGTTTGAATTAACAAATTTTGTCATATAATTCAATATTGTGAATAAAAATATATTTAAAATGTCAATTGAATATTTTATTTCAAAGTAAAAAGAAAGAAAAGTCATTAAATAGAATTATAATTATTCCTAAGTAAAAAAGTGATAGACTTATTAACCAAACTCACAAAATGGACCTAATATTGACAAAGAAAATGACAAATTAATATATATGAAAACTAAATACATACACAGGAAATAGAAATATAGAATATAGAAGGGTAATCTTGATGATTCTTATAATTTAGGTATTTCCTGGATAGAATGGGCTTTTCTTAGATTTTTTTGAGGAATGAGATTTCAGGAAAAAGTTGGAATAGGTTTTCTAGGGGGAAAAGGCTTTCCAACATAAAATGTCCATACCAAACATTGGAACGGAATGGAGAAGTTAGAAAGGCCCTTTCATTCTAGACCTTTCTAGCGTAGCAAACGAGGGGTAAATGTGGATATGCAACAATTTTTGGTTCCGACCTTTAAATTTACATGCAAAGGTTCTCCGCATAGCAATTTTTTTTTAAGATGTAGTAATTAGCAATTACTCCAACAATTCAAAAAGTTTTACAAGTCTAAATCTTATTTTTAAGAACAGCAGGATAATAGTACTTGCACTTGAGGAGAAAAGCAAAGGGGGGGTACAAACCATTTTTTATTAATTTTTTTTTTTTAGTGTAAATAGAAGGTCTCGGATTTGAAATCTCTCCCTTACACTCCCTTCCTCGATGCTGCCCAATCAATCCCTTACCCCAAGTACAAACCATTTTTTCTTCATGATGCCACTAATTAACAATTCTAAGTTTGTCAACGAGAGACTTGCTATCGAGTCCTTTACTGTAAAAATTATCTACATACTCCTGCTTTGTGAAGTTGCGATAGCGAGCTGGTTTTTCCAGCGATAACAGCTCCGGCAGTGGTCCATATTCGGTGGAACCATCCCAATTTCCAACATCAAACCAGTGAACAATTGAGACACGTGCTTCTTTCTGTGGGTTGGCCAAGACACGATGCTGGACACTTTTGTACTCACCGTTGGAAACAATCTGGTGAAGAAACAAAATACAAAACGAATGATGGGAATCAGAGCCACGAAGAAATTGTATACGTAATTTATTTGTCTACAGTATTTTACAACTAATGGCTGCTAGGACCAGCAAGGCGCGTGTGTACCTCAAGGAAATCTCCAATGTTAATGATCACCGATCCTGGAAGAGGTTTCACGTCCACCCACTCCCCTTCATGCACTACCTGCAACCCTGGAGCTCCATTCTTCAACAACAGCGTCATCACCCCAGGATCAGTGTGGTCCGAAAGTCCCACTGTCAAGTCAGGCTGGGGGCAATAAGCATAGTACATTCCCCCAAATATTCTTGTTTCCAGGAGAGACGATTCCTTGAGCTTCTTGGGATTCAATCCTAGTCCTTCTGATAACAGCTCTGCAATAGTCTCAGCCAACTTGGCTGCTTCCTTGTCCCATGCCAATAGTTCATTACGGTACAATGCTGGTATTTGCTCCAGCTCTGCCCTCTCCGGCACCATCCACACCATCACATAATCGTGCCAGGTTGCGGCCTTGGACCGATACAAATCGTTGTTACTGGAATAAGTCACACCTGATCGTTCTGCACGTGCATAGTGCACTGCTTTGGTCTCCGAAGGTTGCTCGTGGAAAGCTTTGATTGCTCCATCTATCTCATCAAGCACCGATAAGGGTATCCTGTGGTTGACCACTTGGAAGAAACCCCATGTAGCTGCTGCTTCCCGGATGTTCTCCACAATCTTTGACCGATAATCAGGCGAGTCTAGATTGGAAAGATCGACGACAGGGATTTCTAAGCTGCCTGATGAGGAATTGAGGGTGGAGACTATTTCAGGTGGGTGTACAAATATACTAGGTATATATGTGATGTCGAATTCCTTCACTTCTTTCATCCGATCCAAAGATGTTGTCGTTGATGCAGCAGTTACTACAGCCATGTTTGTTTCTAGTATTTGTCCGAAGTTTTGTTTTGTAGCTTGCAAATTGCCTAAGTTTTGATTTTGTAGCTTGCAAATTGCGTAGGCCTTTTTATAGCTCAGGAGTTGATAAAAGTGGTTTAGGACTTCTTAACGAGACAGTTGTTTTTTTCGTTATTAAATTATGAGAGTGTTTTTTCACTTCCTTGAAAATGGAATCTATTCCAAACATATATGCCATGGTCCCTTGCTTCATCCGAGTGCAAATGTCTAAATCTGATATTTTTTAAATACTTTTCAAGCCTCTTACCGATAATAATTAAGTAGCAGGCGTACCATACTTATTAATCAACTTGAAGTTCGTATCTTTTTCAAATGATAAAGAACAACAATATTTTAGAACTATGATTAGGTCAAGAAAATCCTTTTCAATAGTGCTAACGGCTTATGATTTTCTCCTCCCTATACCTTTTTCGAACATTATTTATCATAACTACAGCAGCCAGCAAATACTCTTGCTCTCGAGTATTGGCAAGGTTCAGTTTAGTTATTGTACATGTTTAAATTTTTAATGTACAAATACATTATAGTGTTGTACTGGATATATATTAAATATTTTATTTATGTGCGTCATTTTTACCTGAAATATAATAATATAGTGTAATTTTACATTAAAAAAATATAAAAATACAATAATCAGATCGAACCATATCACACTCCAACTGCACTGCTCCTCTCCCTTACCAAATCCAAACCCACCTAATTGTTATTCTGCCACTAGAGGACAAAACAATGTCCTCTCCCTAGATTTATGTACATGTTACTTTCAAGGATGATTTTTTTCGTTTCTTCTTACCAAATCCAAACCTACCTAATGTTATTCTTGCCACTAGGGGACACAAGAATGAGGAGAATAATATGCTCTCAAACGGAAGTCACGAGTAATACAACAGTTGATGATAGTACCAAAGAGAATAAAACACTACAAGGTTGGCATCAAACCGAGGGAAATAACGACAACATTCAAGCATGTCAATTATTACTCGAACTGAAAAAAAAAATTAAACTACTAGACTTTACCACAAAATGTAGAATTAAACATGCAAGATGAAACTCCTAAAAAAAATGTTTCGCCTTGACATTCCGTTAATGCTCACGGTTAAGATGGGCAAGTACACATTCAGGTGACAGATATTCTAAGGACTTGGTGATAAGATAATGTCTATGCTCTATAGTAGTAAGTTTGATAGTCAAAATGGTAAGCTTTATTCACTTACGAAACTACTTTTTCAATAATAAATTTACCATTTGATTGATGAAACTTACTATATTTTTTCAGTAAACTTATTATTACCTCACAATTAAAAATCTTTTCTATTATTTATGAAACATCTCCTCTAACATTTAAGAATTGCAGTAACTTTTATAAAGAATTCTCAATGAATTAAATTGTTATTTTTTTTATTGTAATTGTTAACTTTTTTTTTTTTGAGAAGACAAAATTTGTGACTCAGAATAGTAATGCGAACTCGAATCCCCAAAATCCCACTTTTGAAGAATCGATTTGATCAGATAGTGGAAAGATCTATCTTGATCAGGTTATAGAAATAACATAAATGGAATTCTAATTCAATCAAGAATAGCTCGAGATTGATTTAGAAAGGGCAACAAGATGCCATAACCAACAATGTTTGTTGATTGATAAGCCAAGTTTTGAACAAAGGAGACATACTCAACTTTGTATCAAGTAATGTTTACAAAGGAACAAGAAAGAGAAACTCTCTCAAATTTTATTCATCAAACGTCATAAACATCTCTTCATTACAATGAAGAGAATGGCTATTTATAACCAAATTAAATCTACTAAGACTAATCCAATTTGGAGGTGGATTTAGTCACTTAGTTTTAATAATTAATGGACTAACTAAATTAAAGGTCCATTAATCTCAAGATTTAACACAAGTTTTGCCCATTTATTACTAGTAAACTAACAATCAACCAACAACTAACAACTAACATAAAATAAAATAAATCAAATGACTAGCAAAACCCTAGAATGCAAATGTGGGGAGACCTACATGCTTCTTAATCTATTTAGATTAAGCTTTCTTTGACTTGAATAACTTAGCCATCAAGTTAAATTTGAATTTAAATACGTGTACGGTCCGTACCTAAAATAGACTCATATCATTTCTCTCATCTTGGAAATGATTTGTTCTCAAATCGAGACTTTACTTACAATGAAACACATTAGAGAATGTTTGTATGAACGCAAGTCAAGAAGCATGCTTTCTACCCAATTTGATCACGAATCATCTCATGCGCTCCAACTCACACTCCATTAACCACAAACACTCATCACTAAGTCTTCTCAATCCTCCATCAAATAGTTTACTCCAATTCAAGTTTCTTAGTCTTTTTTTTTTTTCAGACACCAAGTCAAATTAGAAATCTTTGACTAATGTTCCTTCCAGGTAAGTTTGAGTTTTGGGAGCTACTCCAATTCAAGTCACTAATATAACTTCTAAAGTTGATCACTCCCACCTAATCAAAAAAGCTAAATTCTTGGTTTAACTCTTGTTTTGATATACCAAATATTATTTGATGAGTTTATCTAAGTGTGCAAGATACTTAAAATGAAGACCTTGTGTTATTTAGTATGGTAAGCAAAGTGACAAAGAAAGTAGAGGCAATTGAGAAAGCCTAATTTTGAGTATATTGTTAGGGCACTTTCTTATAAGTTCTAAATCTTTGCTTAATTAGTGTAATATCATTTAACTCTTAAGTCATCCTCTAATTCGTAGGTCAACACATGCATTGGTATCTAAGATAATCCTCTAAGGATGCGTTTGATAAAACTAAAGTCTGAAATTTAAAATCTGAAGTTTGAATTCATTAAGTGATTGAATTGTTAAGTATTAAATCTAATATATTTGAATGTATATCATATTCAGTGATAAGTGAATAGCTTATCACTTATTTTTGGGAGCAAGTTTTGCCCAAAAGATTCAATACCATTTAATTAATTCAGATGTTTTATTTTTTATTATCAAACACATCTGAACATGCTAAGATTTGAATCCATTAACTTTAAGTATTGAATTAGGTTATCAAACGGGGTCTAAATTTTTTTCCTAGAAAAGTTGTGAAAAATATTTTTCTATGGTAGAAAATTATTCTCTATGAGTTTTCTAGCGTTTAACTAGTCTTTTTGAGTTAATCTAGCTATTTTTTGATCAAATCATAGATAGCCCTTTTGTAAAAGATCTTGATTGATATCTTAAAGAGAAAATGCTCCTTATTTCATTAAGCTTTTCTTGTATTTTGCAGTGGTAAGGTTTATGTCCCCCTCCTTTTTTATTTCTAATTAATAAATTTTTTGGTTGGACTCTTTGTAACAAAAAAAAAAAAGAATAGATCATGATATTGCTCCTCAAAATCTATTGAAATCTCAAGTCCTATAAATTCCCAAATTCTCCATGGATTACATGAGATTGTTCCTCAAGATCTACTCAGGTGTTTAACTGTAAAAGTTTTCAACAATCTCCCATCAATTACCAAATTATTGTTGGTTGATTTGCCCTTAATTTTTTTCCTAGATCTACATCAATGAAAGAAAAGCGGAAGGCATAAGTGGAATTTTAAATTTTTGTAAAAAAATTCAAAGCTATACCCTTTAAATTTCAAATTAATTAAATATATAATTTTTATTAATTTGTTCCTGATTTTTAGTTGATTTTCAAATACTAGAAAATTTGAGTGAACAGTATCTACTAGTTTTTTTCATGCTTTAATCAAGGGATAACTTTTGCCTTTGGCTTTGGTAAGTTTCATTGATAAACTTAGTAATAGTTGTAAGATTGACCACAAAAGGTAAGATGAGTTAATAAATAAATTACTTTTGCTATGACATTTTAAAGGGTTATATCCTAGTGCATGAGCTATTCATATTTATAGGGAGCTAGCAAAACATGGAAAGATAGTAAGTGGTAAGATTTAGTAGAAAAGTTACAAATTGGCTACAAAGTGTAAGATGTTTTAATCATGGGGCCTACTTTTGCTATAAAATTGGTAAATTGGCAAAAATTTTCATTGACTATGCAAGATCACGATAAAAGTATCACCATCAAGTGCATATAACACTTTAGTAGTCTTGTTCCCCTTAAAAAGAAACTGGTTTTGATTTGATCATGCTTTCTACATACTGTAGATGTTGACAGATATACAAATTTATAATGTCTAAGCTTGTTCTTATGTAAAGAAGAAGAGAAATTTTACAATTTTATTACTCAGAAGTAGTACATTGCAGGAAACTAGTTCATAGATCGCAGTAATACATACTAGACTCGAGCGGTAAACAATCTTAAGCAATTTTCAATGGATTGACGCGGATAATCGGATAACAAACTAGTGGATGAACCAAGGCCGCGGAGAATCCTGCACCTTCTTCCATGTCAATCTTATCAGCACCCTTGATTTTCCAATCAAAGCATTGGATCATGGCCCCCAGCGTCCTATGCAGCACTGCTGCAGCAAGTCCTGCACCAGGGCACCCTCTCCTCCCACCTCCAAACGGCACATAACTGAAATTCTGCACTTTTGTACCTTCCTCATTGTCGTGGTGGATCGAATGGTCCTCCACAAAACTGGCCATGAACCTTTCGGGTTTAAATTCTGGTGCATCTTCCCATTCATTGGGATCACGGTTGATGGCATACAAGTTCACCACAAACCTGGAATTCTTACGAATGTGGTAACCATTGACTTTGCAGTCTTCCCTACATTTTCGGAACACCAAGGGCAGAGATGGGTGTAACCTCAGAGTTTCTTTAACAACAGCTTGCAAGTATGGAAGGTTTGGGACATCTGAATCTTGAATTAGCCTTTCTAGTCCTACAACTTTATCTAGCTCTTCTTGGAGTTTCTTTAATGTCGTTGGATGATTAAGAAGCTCCGCCATTGCCCATTGCAGAGCTACACTTGTTGTATCAGTTCCCCCCAAGAAAAGATCCTGTCGAATTATTCAATAAATAGCTGTCAGCACAGCACTAAGTCATCATTCTTGCCACAAGCCTAAAAGAAGAAACCTAGGTTTTCAATAGTGCTATGACTGAAATCACCAATGTCCAGTTTTTCTGGTGGAAAATAGGGAAAAAAAAAAAAAGGCAGTTTATTACCAAATAGACAAAATACGAAGCAAAATGAGATACTTACAAGGAAAAAGGCCTTAATCCCATGTCTTGTAAGCTTCACATCAGCATTTTCATCATCAGCAATTTGAAGCAGAATGTCCATCATGTCCTTCCTCTCTCTTTTTCCACCAAGCCTCACCTTCTGATCATGTTCCATAATTATGTCATCCATCAACTTATCATATCTCAGAAGAAGTCCCTTAAGATCTCTTCCAGCCCCAAATATGTCAAACTTTTTTAAAGGGCCAAAAACTTCCCCTAAACTCAATTTGCCTGAAAGTAGTGTTATCCCCTTTGATATCTCCCTTATCTCATAAGTATCACTGTCCTTTACAGAGCATCGTTTGCTCATAGTCAATCTTGAAACTAGATTATTTGTCATGGCCATAAGCTGGATGATCAAGTCACAAGGTTCCCCACGTTCCGCATGTTTCACAAAGACATCCAACAAGTCCATCATCTCTTCCTTTCTGATTTCAGCAAAGCGGGTGATCTGTTGAGGCGATAGAAGCTCCATCATCATTATTTTCTTCAAGTATGCCCAGTATTTGGTGTAATCCAAAGTGGAAAACAAAGTGTCTTTGTATATCTGGTAATCACCATATCCAAAATCAGGCCTGGCTGCAAATTTGATGTCATGAGTTCTGAAGACTTCTCTGGCTATGCTTCCATTGGAAACAAGATAAGAACTTGTTGCACCAACACGGATCAGAAGAAAGGGACCATAGCGGGAAGCCAAGTCCTGGAAGGACTTGTGTAATACAAAAGTGAGCAAATGCATATGGCCAATGACAGGCAAAGCTGGTGGGCTTGGAGGAAATTCACTAGTTCTTTTAGTTCTCCTTGTGAAAGACCAAATTAGATAGACAGATAATGAGAAGATGAAGAAGAGGAAGATATGAAACTGGGGGGCCATGATCATTCGGTGTTTCTGAACTGCAGAATCAAATAACAGTAGGCACCATTGAATACACATTTATAGGGTCAAGCTCACCTGTTTCTGCAGAGCCATCAACTGCAACTTCTCGATTGGCCTATCACATAAACTTACCTTCTTAATGTTATGGCAAATTTCTTAAAAGTTGAGGAAAAGACATTGATCAAATATTTAATGCATAATATATATTTACTAGTCAACGAATTTCTAAATTTCATAACTCTCGTTAGATGTCTTCGACGAAGTTGTCCATTGGACCAAGTTCAGATGTCAAGAAATCGGTACGAAACAATGTCTAGGTCCAAAAATAATTATCTGATTAGCTCTAAATGAAGAACGATGCTTTCGTCATACAGTTTTGAATTAATAACATCTCTAATGTCTGTGTGTGTGTGTGATATATATATATATATGTATATATATATATATGTATATATATATATATATATATATATATATATATATATATATGTATATATATGTATATATATATATATATGTATATATATGTATGTATGTATGTATGTATAGGCCATGCATTCCACCAACTTTAGATGGTTGAACAAATTTTTGGCTTTAACAACTCTTATAACCCCAACTTGAATGCCCTATATTGATTCTAAAACACTTCCATTGTGCAAATCCAGCTGAAGCAGTAATTTGGATGAATGTATGACCATCTTAGTTTGGTTGTTTGAAGACAATTTATGGTTGAAGAAACAAGGAATTGAAATATCGTGTTCTAACTTGATATACTTGTACATTTCAGATTTAGAAAAAAAGGTCTCGGTATTACTTGATAATTTGTATAATTTCCATTAATTCGAACTGTTATAAATATAATTCTATTAAAGAGAAGTTATTGCAAGCATATTTGACTAATAACCTGTCACTAATATTGTTAGGTATCTTCAAATTAGAAAACACTGGCTTCTGGTCTGTGCATCAAGGTTGTGTAATTTTCTGTTGATCCTTAATTAGAACTAATAGACCTGATAGGAAACATGAAAATAAGGTCAATGGATCTAAACAAAACCTTTTATTTTTGTTCACTAGAACAAAAAGCAAAATCAACCTACAAGCTTATTTAGTAAATACCTTTATAATACACATACATATGTATAATTTTCAAAATTTCTGTATCTCATATATTCTTAAAATACTTGTACTTTTTTTACTAATCTTATAAAACAAGTAATAAACTTTTGATGTATTATACTTCACAAGTAATGCTTCAATGTTTGGCAAAGCTTTAGCTGTTCTGAGTAAGGATAATGGCCAAAGCATCTACAAATAAGTCATGATTTATGTGTTAATTTATACAAACATGTGCATATAAAACTAAGAAGATGATACAATTTTAGTCAATCTAACATCATATACAAGGATAAGAAAAAATTGTTATTAATGTAACATAATCATTGAGCATCAAATTAAATTTATTCATATTTTTAATTTTATAACTTTCAAACACGTTCATAATATCTACGTATGAGTTTGTGTGCATAAGTTTGCTGAACTCTATTTTTACATCAATTTTTAATCGTACTTTTAGAAAAATATTTTGTATAATATACATACATAATATGACTCATATGATAAGCATCCTATATTTTACTAATTGTCCCTATAAGTGTTGGGTTAGATAGGGCTACCTAATATTACAAAATTAAAAGAAAAAACACAAACATATCATGGTGGAGCATAATTGGTACCACTAATGCCACTTGTGAATATCAGAGTTTTGATAGCTGTTAATATAAAGTCGAAAGCCAAATGTGTGTACTTATGTGTCACAGCAAAAATAAATTTGGTAACTGAAAATGGGAAATTAATGCTGATTGTCAGTAGTTATTGAATTTATAAACGCTTTTTTTTTCTTTTAAGAAAGACTCCAAATGGGAAAGCCACTATTCATCATTATTAATTTGATCCATTCTGGGTGAGGAATCTTTTCTAAACTTTTCTTGTTTCTAAATCTCTAAATCATCAAAAAGCATATTCCACATTTTCAAGCTTTTTTCCCTATAAAAATGTGAGAGAGTTACTACTGGACCCATGGCAGGATGTACCTGTAAAGGATGAGCATGATTTTCCCCTCTAAATAGACAACGGCAGCAGCTATCCACGACAACACTATGACAATAATGAAATAGACAATCATGAGCCTTATTACCTGCTTCTTTATTTATCTATTGTTTTCCTATCCTATCTACATCATCACTTATCTTTCGAAGCTCCAAAATGAAGTTTATTGAGATAAATTTATTGCTGAATCAGAGATTACATCATTGGTCTTTACAACTTGTATCATTGTTTGTTTTCTTTCTCTGTTTTTTTTAACTCTATCTCTTTTGTATGATTCATGACCCAAACATGACTTCGCTGGCGTGCTCTTTGTTTTTTAGCTAGTTAGGATTCAGATAGTATGATACCCTGGCTGGACAAATGATGATACCCCGGCAAATTGTTGAAACTAGTGTTGAAGATATACTCAATGTGTGTGCAATTATAAAAATATTTAATTTTTTTCAAAGATATTTGAACAAATTATTTTTATATATTTTTTCTAAAACATGCACAGAAAATTCATAGTTACATAAATAGAATGTGCAAATAGACCATTATTTGGCAGTGGATAGTTATCAAGACAAAAATAGAAGGAGATACTTGAAGGGTAATTTTAAAAAATCAGAGTGACGGTTTTAGTTTACACCAAAAGGCCTTATCTCCCTTTATATATAGTATAGATTATCATCTTTTATTTAAAATAATACATAAGTTTCATCTTTTACCACAAAATCTTTGAAGCGGTTGGATAAAAGATGAATTGATCTTCTATACACCACACTGATCATGTATACACAATCGTTGTTAGATATATGATAACTAATTCAAATATGGATTTGAATTTGAAATTTAAATATTAATTCAAATTTTACATATGTATTTGGTTTCCAATTGTGATAGTTTATACATTGCTAATGTGTGTAAGATTAGCTTCAATAAATATTGCATATTCAAAGCTCTTGACTCGAAACTGATCGCGACACTTTTGGCACAATAGAAATTCGTGTATGGATACTCTAGCCAAGACAAGTTTGACCTTGCAGTTGAGTGTTGCTCTTGTAAGACTAGACTATTTTAAAGGCAATTATGATTCACATTGATATTCTGATTAATTTATTGATATTTTTATCAATTGGTATCCTCCATTTAATAATAATTAAATGGTATATATCTATTGATCGATATCTTACTCAATCAAATAGCCAATCAAATCAATCAAATAGTCAAAAATATTATTTGCAGTTGTGAATTATGGTAAGTTTTTTTTTTTATGGAAAAAAACTCTAGAGATATTGATTTTTGCCAATAAGAATCCCTAATCTAGCCTATAAATTGTATGTGATACTCCATCAACACTAGTCTCTCTAGTTAGACATAGATTAGAACTTCCTTTACTCTAAATTACTCTTCTACATATTTCTTTTCTACACATTTTCTTTGTTAATATAGATAAGAAGAAAGCAAGAAGACAAGGAGGTTTAGGGAACTAATTTCTACTTGACAACAATAACCAGTAATTGTTTTAGTTTCTTCTACTTAGTACAATTTGTTTGTACTCATATAATTATAACATATGATGTCAAAGCTATCCTCTAGCCATGCTGTTCAATACATAAATTCATGGCTTATTGGCAATCTTAAAAAATTGCATAAATTCATATAGTATTAAATGAATCAAATCTAATTTTCCATGGGATCTATGTGGCCTTTACTCTCCCTAGGGCAAATCCAGGTCTCGGAAGCCTACCCAACCTCTCGTCGGGACTCACCTCAATAAGCAAAATAATAAAATTAACCAACTAAGAGAAACCTCGATAACAAGAATCAACCGATTTGTATCCAAAACTACAAATCTTACATTTTGTACAACCCAAGTATAATTCGAGTACTTCCAAAAATACATTTCACCTTCACACTTACACTTATCAAAATTTACAAGAAAACAAAAACTTATACAAAAGAGGTAATTCTACTCTTCCAAGGGCATTTCACTCCACCATCCTGTTAAGGAATAACAAATATAACGGGGTGAGCGAACGCTCAATGAGGTCAAGAAAACATGCAAGCATGCAAGATCAAGAAATATACGCTTTTATTAAACAAGATAAGTAACCAAAACTTTTAGGCAAGAATGCAAATAGGAAAATTAATTACATATTAAATAAATGATACAGGGGCTCTCAGGAGTCAAGTTCCATGAAACTTGATTACATTCCAAGTAGTTGACACTCCATCAACTTTCATAATTACCATGTAAAACTCCACTTGTCAACCATTTGCCGTCCACTATTCCACCCCCCAACCGGACCCGCTAGTCAAAATAGGTAATTTGGTAAAACTCGAGGTATACTCGGGCAAGAAGTTGGCGCATCTGTGACACCCCACCTCCCCAAGGAACCAAAGGATTAGGGTGCTACCCAACTCTCGCCGGGACTCACTAGCTCAATTAACTTAAATAACAATTCCACCCAAAATATCATTCTCAACATAACTAACTTCACATCTCAAACCAACTACTTAAAAGAACTAAAATTCAACTTACATTTCCAAAATAAATTCCAAGTACTAAAATACATACAAAAGCTGAATTTTACAAATTCTAATAATTCCATCCGAATTTCATTAGTACCAACTCCAAGTACTATAAATCATCAAGTGCTCAAATCAAAACAACCTTATACAAAAGTGCAGAACCCTAGAGAAGAAACTAGTTTCCCCGATTAGCGAACTCTGCTTCAAAACCTGCTAAGGAAAACAAATCTTATGGGGTGTTTGATTGAGACAAGAAAACATGCAAGCATGCAAGATCAAGAAATATGTACTTTTATTAAACAAGATAAGTAACCAAAACTTTTAGGCAAGAATGCAAAGAAGGAATTTAATTACACATTAAATAAAGGGATCTGAGGGCTCTCGGGAGCCAAATTCCTGAAACTTGATCGCATTCCAAGTAGTTGACTCTCCAGTCAACTTTCATAATTACTATGTAGAACTCACTTGTCAACCAACTCAGTCCACCGTTTCACCCCCAACCTGGACCCTTCGTCAAAATAAAAATTTGGTAATACTCAGGTATACCGGGCAAGTAGTCGGCGAGCGCACTCCAACTAATGAAAATATGTAAAGACTCATGACTTACCCATCTCTCGGCCAAGCCCTTGCCGGCCCGAGGTGAAAGGTTTACCAATGAGTTTTGGGCGTCCTCAACAAGTTTAATAGCAAGTAGGATGATGAGGCAGCACTCAATCATCAATCAAGTACAAGTACAGTTCAGGCAAGTCATTTCAAGTACAACAAATACAAGCAAGCATGTCAGGTCAAGTAAGGGAGGTGGGGCGAGATAAAAGTACGTCCATTCGACAAGTTTAATAACATGTTCAAATCAAGTATGTAACAGGTTCAAGCAATTCAACAAATCATGCACTTGACATTCACCAATAGTCGAGAGCAAGTGAGAGCAATTCAAGAGATCAAACAAGTTTCTCAGTGTCCACGTGATCACCTAAGAAATGCAAAAATCCAAAATTACCTAAATATGCATTCAAGGTCAAATTTTCAAATAAATAAGCTTTTCGATTCCAAATTAAGAGGAATCTTATATAATTGGAAAAAAAAATCCATTTTCTAAGTTTGGAATGGTGTACAAATACTCAAAAGATTACGCCTGAAAATCAGAAAATGTTTCCAAGGCATTTCTCAACTTTCGTCGCTTCCTTAGAAGAATTTTCAGTTTTGTGCGACATTCTTTGAAAAATCATAACTTGAGTTCTATAAGTCCAAAAATTACGAATCTTATACCATTAGAAAATAGACTCAACAAACTAAAACTCTCGAGAAGACAGAAATAGCCCAGATTTCCATACAAAAATACTGCTTTAGTGAAAACAGGACAAATCAGGCTGGTTTTCAGCATACTTTGAAATTCACCAAAATTGTAGAAAACAAATTAGCCCTGAAATTTACGCAGTTCATAGCCCTATGACTCTAGTTTCAAACACCACCAACAGCACTCAATTCTGACTCTCGAGTAAGAAAATATAGTTGTCCAAACAGAGCAGGTTTGTCATTCCTGATTTTCCGAAATTCCAGTTTTGCAGGGCAAGTTTTAATGCATCATTTGGATGACGAATTCTTACTCAAAAATCACCAAATTTTGCAGGCATAAACCTCAGTATGAAAAATACATTTGTACCAAAATTTAGCTAAAAAATTTCATGGGAAGGCAGTGATCAATGCCCCCAAAATTGACTGAAATTTTGAAGTTCAAACCTGTCAAACGAAATTCTTTTCCTTTTCAACCTTTGGTTCAACCAAAACAACCTTCATTCCATTCCATTTTCAAAACCAAGGCTCTAGAAACATTTCTTGAGAAAATTACGGTAAAATGGTAGCAAAAATTCAGACCAAACAACACCCCAAAACAGGACACAAGTTCGGGCAGATTAGGAGCAAAATTTCCAGATTTTGGCTTCTTCATTTCATGCGATTTTACCACACCAAATGGAATGATTTTTGCAAGTAAATTTACACACATATAGACCAACATTTCAGCTCTCAAAACCACCAAAAATTCCATGAGAAGCTGCTGCCAAAACAGGGGAGAAAATGCTGAAATGAAACCGGCAAAATAACATTCCTTCCTCCCTCGATTTTCCGAACTTCCTAACTTCCATGAATTCATCACAACTCACTCCTTCACACATACACACATCATGGTAGTCCAATAATCAAGGAATGTGGGAGTTCATAGAGCCCACAAAACCATCCAATTCATCAAGAACAACAACATTGAATAATCAAAGCTTAAAGCTACAAAAGGACATCAAGAGAGCTAGGTTAAGTTGGAGAAAACTACCTCTTCCTTTCAAGTAGAAACCCTAAGTTGATTGTGGTCTAGAGTTGCACCAAAACTCCTCTTTTCCTCCTCCAAAGCTCGGCTCACACTTTCTCTCCTTGATGATGCTCAAGCTCCAAGGTAGGTTGACAAGATTGGTTCAAGTTCTTGGTGGATTAGTGAGGTTTTGGAGTAGTTTTTGGAGATGAAATCAAAGGAAAAGAGGGAGGGGGAGAGGTCGGCTGAAACAAGATTAGGAAGAGAGAGATTTTTGTGTTTTGGTAAAGTGAAAATGTGAAAGGAAGAAATGACATAAAGCCTTGTTTTATGGTGCCCCAAAAGTCAACTTTAATTTGTAGACACAATGCTCCAATTGGAGTTTAATTCCAAGCACTCACTTCTAATCCCTCAATTAGCTTTTCTTAATCTACTAATGATCGTTCTTATTCTCCGAACTTACGTCACTCTCAGTCCAAATATTTACCTCGAAAAACGTGTCTTTTCTCGTTTTTCACAATTGAATGACAGAAAAATCAAATTGATGGTTAAACATGGTTTTTAAAATAAAATGAGGTAGTGTATGGTACAATTGTAATTAAAATAATTTAAGTCAATTATTTAGAGAAAATAATTAATTAATTAATTAATTAATTAGGTCAGATAAAATAAAATTTCTGATCCTCACACAACCAATGAAAATATGTAAAAACTCATGGCTTACCAATCCCTCGACCAAGCCCTTACCGGCCCGAGGTAAAAGGTTTACCAATGAGTTTTGGGCGTCCCCATTAAGTTCAGGTATCAAGTAGGATGATGAGACAACGCTCAATCATCAATCAAGTACAAGTACAGGTTTAGGCAAGTCACTACAAGTATAGCAAGTACAAGCAAGCATGTTCATTTCAAGTAAGAGAGGTCGGACGAGATAAAACGTCATCCGACAACTTAATAATATGATCAATTCAAACATGTAATAGGTCAAGCAAGTCAACAAATCATGCACTTGACACCCACCAATAGTCGAGAGTAAGTGAGAGCAATTCAAGAGATCAAACAAGCTTTTGGTGTCCATTGATCACGAGAGATGAAAAATCAAAATTACCTAAGTATCGTTCAAAGTCAATTTTCACACAATTAAGCTTTTCGAGTCCAAATTAAGAGTCATCTTCATTTGGTCAGGCTTAAAGGCTTCTGTGCTGAAGGAAATGACCGTCTTCTTGTGTACGAGTACATGGGAAATGGATCTCTTGACAGATGGCTTTTCAGAAAAAATAGAGGGGAATTCATGTTGGATTGGGAAACTAGATACAGCATTGCACTATGAACAGCTAAAGGTCTGGCTTATTTCCATGAAGGTTGTGATGTGAAGATCGTTCACTGTGATATAAAGCCTGAGAATGTACTTCTTGATGACCACTTCCTTGCAAAAGTCTCTTATTTTGGTCTTGCTAAGCTTATGACTCGAGAGCAGAGCAACGTTTTCACCACATTAAGG
Organism: Gardenia jasminoides; assembly: GCA_013103745.1. Classification (NCBI taxonomy): domain Eukaryota; kingdom Viridiplantae; phylum Streptophyta; class Magnoliopsida; order Gentianales; family Rubiaceae; genus Gardenia; species Gardenia jasminoides. The sequence goes on from CM023105.1 coordinate 26,335,353, forward strand.
GGCACAAGGGGGTATCTCGCACCAGAATGGATCACAAAACATGCTATATCAGAGAAGAGCGATGTTTACAGTTATGGCCTAGTGCTGCTTGAGATAATTGGTGGTCGAAGAGCCTTCGATCCCTCAGAGTCCTCAGAGAAATCCCATTTTCCATCTTATGCTTTTAAAATGATGGAAGAAGGAAAACGAAGGGAAATCATTGATGCAAGTTTAAAGATAGATGAAAGGGATGAGAGAGTTTCAACAGCAATTAAAGTTGCTTTCTGGTGCATGCAGGATAAAATGTCCCTAAGACCGTCAATGACCAAGGTTGTTCAGATGCTCGAAAGAACCTGCCCTGTCCCTCCACCGCCACGTTGTTCGCTGCTGGGGTCACGACGTTACGCAGTTTTCTTCAGGTCAATGGCCAATGAGGGCACCGGCGCTTTGCCGGGGCCTCCAATGAGCAGTAATGACGCTCATCTTTTGGCCATAACTCTTTCAGGGCCAAGATAGGAACCACCAGTGGTCTCAATTTCATTCAAATTGAGACCACTGGTGGAAGAGCATTCATATGTACACCACAGTCGTGGTTTTCTTCCTTGCTAAATTCATTCTGTCTTTTTTTTTTTTTTTTTTTGAAGGGAGAATCATACAAGACCTTACTCACATCTTGTCGAATGAATTTTTTCATTTTTCACTTTTAAAATTGTAACTTTATGCCCCTTATAAAATCAAATCACCCAATTTTGATCGCAACCTAGTTTTCAACCATTTCTTATCCTAAATTCGTTACCCGCACATGATTATATTTTTAGGGGCAAAAGGGTTAGATCCAATTTGTAATTAAATAAATAGCCTAATCTACATTCATTTTTGCCCTAAATAGGATCTAGCTCAAATTATATTCAGTTTTTTTTTCCAAGAAAGTGAGATCGAACCCAATTTATATTTATTTTTGCCACTGAAAATATACAATCTGATCTTTTTGTAAATAAAAAATGACTGCATATAGGTCACGCAATTATTTTAGACTACAAAGTGGATTAAAACTTAAGTTGGGATCAACTTTTGCTTATTTTTGAATTAAATTTGTAAGAAACGTAAAGTTAATATTTTAAAAGTGAAGAACAAAAAAATCAACTTGGCGAAATATGAGAAATGTTTTGAATGATTTTCCTATTCTAAAGGTAGACATTTTGCTATTCTAGCATTCAATAAATTGATATGATGTTTGCACATGCTTAATTGCTTCGCAAATCTGCAAAACTTATGTTAAAGAATGTATACATGAAGTACATGGGTGCTTAGAGTTCGACTGGTCCCATGATATGGTTGTGAGAATAATCTAAGAAAAGAAAGAATCGGCTAACTTCCCTAAATATTACCTTAAAAAATGTCGCAAAAATGAGGAGAAAATTGGGAAGGATTTTCTCTTTCTAAACCCGCCATGTCTCATAGGGGAAAAAAAACTTTTAAAAAATCGTCATATCCAACAAATGCAGTGCCCAAAATTGCAATCTAATCTCCCGCCTCTGACAGATGCGGAAACAGGGTAGGAATGGTTGTACGTTGCAACCGTTTCTTAAGGTTTGACCATGATTTGGTCAATATATATATATATATATTCCAAATCACATCTTGTGCATCATTTCTCATATTATGTGTGGCGCTCACAAAATTTTCTTCTATAGATACAAGTTATTGAAAGCAAGTTACATCCTAAACAAATGAACTTATATCATGTGCATTTTGAACAAAACCACCACAAACGATTTTTTTGACAACCGTTCAGACTCTTAATCCGACATACACACGGACTATTTTTGCAATGCACTGCTCCTTTTTCATGCTCTATTAGGTAACCCTTTATTAGATTCTATCATTTCAAAGCTATATTAAAGCGAATCTGTAGAAGTGGACTCCCATGATACCGTTGTGAGAATAATCAAGAAAAAGAAAAAAAATCAATTGGTTTCTCTCAATATTGTCTAGAAAAAGATAGCCCTATTTGACAAGTGAACTTTTTGCCAAGTTTTTCTTCTACAAGTTTTTTAGTAAATTTAGCTACAATAACCTCAAAAACTACTCAAAAATTTTAAAATACACACTTCAAAATACCCAAAAATACACAAAAAAAAAGTTCCTTCTTTCCTTTCTTCTTCCTCCTTCCCCCTCCCATCTCAGAGAAAATTCAAAATATTATGAAAAAAAAAGTTTTTCTATAAGAGAGATTGTTTTTTAGGGTAGTTCTGCAAAAAGAGTGTTCACGTTTCTTGAATGCGAGCCCAAGTGCAAGCTAATGTGATTTCAAAAATCAAAAGAAAAGTGAAAAAGAAGTGGGTCTGTAGGAATTAGAGCTCGCATTCACTCTTTACTTTCACATTTTAAATTAAAAGAACGCTCCCATTTCTATTGTCAGAAGAACAGCCTTCCGATGCAGCTCCCCCAAATTTGCATAGTTCGAAGACTGCCGCCACGGATGCTCATGCTTGAAGTTGCTACTCGAACATAGGATGAGATCATGAGAATAAAGATTCGACAAAGGGATCTTGAGCACCTTCTTAGTTACTGTTAGTGGATTGTACATGTAGACTGGCAATTTTATGTCTACATTCTTCCAATGTCAGTTTAGACACCTACACCCATTGTATATGTACAATGCTAGATGCACATTTTTTTTAGTCAGACGGCAACTTTTTCTAACTTACTTCTACCCTAACCTATTTGGGCAGGACCTACTCGGGGGGACCCCACTAGGTCTCTTATTCTAATCTATGTGGGTGGACCTAACTAGCAGAGAACCCAACTGTGTAAATATATAGGCTATGGTTATATTATGAATTTACTTGATAGACCAACAATAATATTTTTATAAATTTTCTTAAATTTATTAAGTCTTTATATTTATTAGTAAATTGTGTGTGTGTGTGTGTATGAATATCTAAATTTTGTTGTATTATTGTATGTTTTATTTTTTATATATTTAAAATATCAAAATTTGTGAATCTCTCAGGACTATTGCCTTGCATGGGCATACATAGAATGCTCTATCCAATGCTTTCGCCTTTTAAAACATTTGGTTTAACATGCATATCTAAGAAGATTTTATAACATTTACAGCAATGTAAGAAAGAGATTCGGTGTCTTTAGAATTTCAAACTGTAATGTTACAGAAAAAGACGGATGAAATAATCAAACAGAAAGGCTTTGTGGTCAATTAGTACTAAATTTTATAATGAATGTTAGCATTTAAATTTTATATGAGAATTTATTTTTTTTTAATAAATGTTGCATTAGTTAAATCAGACTCTATAGAGCTCTGCTAACTTGAATACAATTAAGATTTTTTATATCCCTTGAACTTGCATCAGCGAATGCGAACTATATTGAGCTTCACTTGTTGAATGCAAACATCGTATGGTGGAAATCCACAACAAAATCATTCTCTTCGCAGAAAATTTTTAAATTTTATCACAAAGTTAGAAATTTCTTCCCATCTCAACCCACCACTACCTCTACCATCGACTAGTGCCGGCCTGCACCTCGATTCGATTGAGTCCTTTTATTCTTTTTTTTTTCCTTCTCTCCTTGTTCCCTTCACACTTCCCTCTCTCTCCACTCTCCTCTCCTCCTCCCTCCTCTGTCTCCCCCTCCCTCCCCCTGATCTAGTCCCGACCAATGTCGTACCCAAAGTGGGGAAAAAAGGAAAACAAAGAGATCTTGGACATGTTTCTAGAATTTGAAGACAAGGCAGTGAGCGTACTTTTGAGAATTAAAACACAGCATCATTCCACACATTTCACAGAAAATGAAATCCAGTTGTCGACACCCCATTATTACTGTTGTTATTAACATTATTAGTTATTCCTACAATTTTATGAACAGTTTGGGATTCCCACTTGGAGACTTGGCGAAATAGTCTACTTCCTTTTCGAGGAGATGGCGTAGTGGTGCTGAGGAGGCAAAACTGAAGAGGGCTTTAATCAAAAACCCAAACTGGGATTTTATTATTTTCTACGAGCTTGCATTTCAAAATTTGGCCATTATGTGAACCGAAATTTAAAATTTTGATTCCTTCCAATAGATTGCCCTTTGATTAAATCCATGTAACATAGAGTTAGTTCAAGAAGATTATCTCAATCCATGAAAATCTCCTTGAATTTGGTGGAGATTTGATGCAGAGGATAGCAAAGAAATCCAAGTAGCCGCACATGTATCTGATCTCTAACGGTGATGCACACGAACCTCCTTAGGTAGAATCTCCAAGGTCGAATTAGTTTAAACTAGATTAGTGCTATCTATTGCCAAGACAACCACACGCATGTCTATTAAGATAACCCTAATTTTTCATCATGAAAAAGTCATCCCAAGATGAGAAATAAGAGATGCAATTTTTCTCTTATTTTCTTGGACGAATTTTGGGTATTTTTCTCTTAAGATTTTTCTCAAAAAATCTCACAAGACAAATTGTGTGATGATTCATCTTGTTAGCAAAAAGTTATTTAGTATTCATAGGGAAATAAGTTGTCAAATCCTTATGGTAATCTAAAATCAGTTTCCAATAGAATTTAGCTTTCATATTCTAATACAAGTCTTGTATTTGGAAGACTAAAACTTATTTGCACTATAAGTCCCTCTAGTTTAATTTGTCTTACAAATGAAACTATAAGTTATAAAAACTTATCTATCAAGTCCCACTTGAAATTCATTTAATCCAGTTAAGGAAGTTCTTAATATGTGTGACCCATTAGGTTCTCATATACATTGGAAATAAGTATGAGTTATAAATTCTTAATAAATAAGAATTAGATAAATTAAAACTCCTTTTAATTTATCATTGATTCTACTAATCAATCAACTCATATTTATAGATCAAGATTGGCATTTAGCAATGCATCATGACCACTCAAGTAATGAGAAAGTCAAGTGGATGACTTCACACCTTTCAGTGAACATTTACCGGGTAACTAATATCTTTTTAACATACTTATCTCACATTAATCTTAGAATAAGTTGTGCCTATTCCATTATGTGATTAATGCTCTTTTCTCTTGTACCAAAATATAACTCCAATGAGTTATACTTCTACAAGTGGTTAGACATGAAATAACTCCTCTTCCATAAAAGGTGATAAATCCTTATACGTTATTCACCATCTTTCCATACTTCAAGTATACACCCATTTGCTAATAATGTGAGCATACCCTTTTACAGGAGCAATCATATAACAAAGAAAGTATAACTATCAATATTCAAGATACCATGATAATTTTAAATCTAAGGATCACTTACATAAACGTCACTTAGAAATTAATCCTTTGGCACTCAAAGAATATCTCTATGCAGATCAATCTAGTGAATTTGATCATACCATCAAGCACCCAGATACTAGTTTAGATGTCTCATACATCATAATAGATGAGACCTGCTATTTCTCTTATAGAAAAGACATAGTATATGCTAGTTTAACCGTATTAAAAATGCCCTTTCTTATTAATACTGTGACTAGAATATTTAAGAATAAACCTTATTTATAATCAAACGAATCTCATCATCATAACTCTTATGATTTCATCGATTAGGTTTATTCTAAGGGTTTTATCATACTTATAAATATATAAACAATCAATGTGATAAAGATGTCATTTATTATTACATAAATATTTAATGTGTATATTAAATCTTAAAGTTGATTGACTTTAGATCACACCTAATAGAGAAGGATGAAAGAAGGGAGAGAAGGATGAAGACAGGGACAACGAGGAGAATGGAGGAAGGAAAAGAAAAGGAGGTAAGGTGGTGAGTTACCAATGATGGTGGGGTCCAGAAGGGGAGGAGGAAAAGAAAAAAGGAAAAGAAAAGGAAAAGAAAAGAAAAGAAAGAAAAAAAGAAAAAAAGAAAAAAAAGAAAAGAAAAAAAAAGAAAAAGAAAAAGAAATCTTTTTTCTTAAACTTACAATATAAAAATTTTCTACAATCTTTCTGATGGTTATAATAAAATTTTATACAAACACCTAAAAAACTCACCATCTAAATGGTGATGTTACAAAACAAAGAAAGTGGGAGAATTTTGTCTTTATAAAACCCGTCTAGCCTTTTTTTTTTTTAAATAAAGAGCCAAAAAGACTAATGACCATGATTTGATTGAAAAGAATATAAGACCAATTCACATTTTGCAAATCAATTTTAACACCTTGTGTAGGATGCATGAAATTTTGTTCTATTTTTGTAATGTATTAAAAATGAGTTACATTCTGAATGGACAAGGTTACATCCTGGGAAATTGAACAATAACCGTCCGGTACCGTTTGTCTAAGTAGTGTTTGGGGCCCTGGTCCCGGTGGTTAGGAATTGCAATGACAGACGGGCGGGGACTATTTTTGCAAGCCAACGCTTCCTTTTTCGTGCTTTATAAAGGGAAGCCTTTATGAGATTCTATCATTTCAAGGTTACAATAATCTCGTTTGGTATGTGGAAAGACTCCACCCAAAATTCTTTTCTGGTAGGAAAATATTTATCATTCCAATGCTTGATAACCAAGTCAAAATGGAATGTTAATTTCTTTTTCCATATCTGGTATAATCATATTGAAAAGTCAGAATAGAATGAAAAAAACTACAATATTGACTTAATTACCCTTATATTTAACACTCTATACACATCTTGATTTAGATACAAATGAATTATTAATTAATAAAGAACCTTTTAATAGTATAATCACAATAACTCATTAAGTAAGAACATAACTTTTTAATAGTGTATAATTACAATAGGTAAATATTAACTATAATACAATTGTAATAGCTAAATACCAATTGTAACTAAATTAAAATTTTAAATTGGATGTATGTTGAATTCCATGTAGTTTTCATGCATGTTAAATCCATCATTCATGCACGCTAAATTCTTTACCCTTGATTTGCTTTTAAAGGATTTTAAGAACTATTTGTAAATAGGAAAATGTAATTGTGTCTTAGTAAATGGCCAAGTGGGTTTACTCTTTTCTTTTTTTTTTTTAACTTTTTAAACTTCATATGAATGTATTTTGGCATGTTATTGTTTGTTTAAATTAACAAATATTATCATATAATCCAATATTGTGAATAAAAATATATTAAAAATGTCAATTGAATATTTTAGTTAAAAGTAAAAAGAAAGAAAAGTCATTAAATAGAATTAGAATTCTTCCTAAGTAAAAAAGTAATGGACTTATTAACTAAACTCACAAAATGGACCTAATATTTGACAAAGCAAATGACAAATTAATATATATGAAAGATAAATATGTACATAAGAAATAGAGATATAGAATATACGAGGGTAAACTTGATTCTTATAATTTAGATATTTTCTGAATAGAGTGGGAATGACCTTTCTCTAGATCTCTGTGAGAAATGGAATTTCAGAAAAAAGTTAGAATAAGCTTTCTAAAGAGAAAGAACTTTCCAATAAAAAATGCCCATACCAAATATTAGAATGGAATGAAAAGATTGAAAAGAATTTTCCATTCTAAACCTTTTCAACTTATCAAAGGAAGGGTAAAGGGAATCTGTGAAAGTGGAGACGGGGCCATCGCGTACAATCATAATTGACAAAGCCTGAGAATAAAATTGGGAGAAATGGAACATGGGGCCAAAGCTGGAAAATATTTTGATCACGGCCGTTCAGTAGTGCCAAATTGGCAAAATCTGGACATTGGAGGGGAGGAAGTTTAATCACAGCCGTTAGATTGTGAGTGGGGTCCACTATAAAGTTTTGAAGTCACTGGTGACGTGACGAATTAATGTGTTCTATCAGGTTTTAAATGAATCAGGAATTTTAATTATGTAATTAAAATGTAAAGGGTCCACTATAAAGTTTTGCGGTCATTGGTGATGTAACAAATTGCTGGATTTGATCAACATGATTACACTAGTGGCAAGTTAAACATGAATTAGAAATTATAAATTTGCAATTTAACAAATACAATAGAGCCAAAAAATTATGAACAGATCTAAAAAATATAAGAAATTTCAAAATTATTTTCTAGTAGATAAATCGCTGCGGTTCCCTATGTTGAGGTAGTTAATTAACCTTTCCATGTACCAAAATCCAAATTAAATCCACGAGTATTATCTATTGCTGGATTTTATACCTCTATTTTTTTGGGGTAAATCTGCTGGATTTTACATTGCAGAATCGATTTATGGAAAAAAGAAGTCAAATTTGAACTACAACAATTTCTCTGTGCTAGCTCCATATTCTAACTTATTACATTTGAAAATATCAGTAGGCAAAATGTTTGTACGTAACAAAACAAAATGGGGTGAAACTGTGCACCCAAAAAAAAATAATGAAAGCAAAATATTGTATTAATTATGGAGCAATTTTGGTTTCACAATACACTGTAGGATTTTATATTTTTTGAAGACAATTTGTTGGCCTTTGCTAGGAAGAGAACTCAGTTTAATGCATATTGAAATAATAATAAAAACAGGATTTAAGGATCGGGGTTGGGGAAAGGTGAGGGAATTGGAGGACTTTTGCTGAAAATTTTTGGCATTTTCTCAAGGTTAGGGAAAGAGATGGTGAAGTTCTGACACCTTAGCCCAGTGGAAAGAGTTTCGACTTTTTCTGCTTGAGGTATTTTTTAAAAAATCTCGTATAGACAACCTTAAAATTTAGGCTTGGAATCCATTATTCTAAAGGCAAATTTAATAAAATTTTAGATTAGCATTTTCTACCCTTTGATTACTTGATAAAGTTCACTATTCAATTACTGTAATAAATTAGTTTGCTTTCCTTTTTTTAAATCATTTAATGAATTAGTATATCATTTTTTACTACTATTTCTTTTTTTCCTGTTAATTTCAATTTCAATTATAATTGAACAACGAATTTATTTCTTATACACAACTCCAATTAAAAATAGATATTACTTTTAATTATATAACTTCTAGTCAAATTAGATAACACTATTAATTGAACAACTGCATGTAAACATATCAATTTAAAATATTGGCAGTTGCAATACTTTAAAAATGGCCGAATTTGCAAACTATGGCCACCGTATTATATACATACATACATACATACATACATCCTAACAAGACTAAAAGAGTGACTCATGGTTCCCGGTTGGCAATGTACATGTATATACATATGTATGTATGTATGTATACTCGATGCCTAGATGAGGTGTATAACCTTCCCCACTTTTTATTTTAATGAATTTACTTTTTTTCCAATATTCAAAGAAATTAATTAAAGAAATCCCCTGCCAACTATGGCAATGGCTTGTGGTTTGAAAAGATGCAATTCACAACTAAATTTTGCAAAACCTTATTCTACTAGCATCAAAGTTAGTAATAATAAAAAGTTGTGATTAATTTTTTTTTATGTAGTGATACACTTATGGGCATGATACATAGCATATGTGCAAAAGGGAAGTTTAAATTCCAGTTTGAATTAGGTGACATGCAATCATACCCCCGAATTGTATATACTGTCTGTGTGCAAGCATAGCTATTTAACCATCTTATGTTTTTTTATATTTTTTTATGTTACCATTAATTCTGGTTTAGTTTAGAGAAACAGGGTTAAAAAAAAAAAAAAAAAAAAAAGAAGACCATTTACTTCAGTTATCTTCTACTGATGGATGTCAATGAGACAATATGTAATTTTTTAAAGGTGATGGCGGCTCATTGCAAAATTACTATTTTTTCCCCAAAAAATTTGTAGGATCCCACTGTAAATCCTGCCCTAATTTATTACACCACCATCCCATCACTTAATAACATCAAAAGAATGTAAAATTCCATGCTTTCATTCTTGAAAAGCATAGTTTATCGGCTGAGAATTAACATTACTAAGGTGGGAGAGGACAAGACATTACTAAGATTCTAATAACACCAAGTCCATTCTAAACAAATCTCTCTCTCTCTCTCTCCCTCTGTTTTTTTTTTTTTTTTAACATTACTTACCTTTACACCTTCTCCTGACAGGAGATTATAGAGTTTTCAACTGTAACTTCTCTTGTTTATGTTGTCAAGATTGATTCGAGTGAACATCCTTTCATCCTGATGATAGAGTATTAAACTAATTGCCCCAGTGGAAGAAAATTATGCTCTCGTTTGAATTGTTGTTTTTTGAGTTTTATATATATATATATATATATATATACACACACACATATAGTGTATCGATTTGATATACATGAAAAAAATATATAAAAATTTTTTTGCAGAAATTTAAATCCATACAAGACTTAAAAATCTTTCCATCTTTCCATATTAAGAATGACGGAAATACAAAACCATGTCAAATCCGCATCTTGACAACCAATTTTGTCTGATGGAGGACCCTACTTCATAACACAGTGAGCAAAGTTAACATCTTTGACTCGAGAATGATGACGCATTGACATGCGACAGCAAATTAAACGACGTGCGTCCTGAGCAATCTTTAAAATATTATATAATCCTTCTATCTCAATATGTTTGCGCTTTTTAAGAATTCAACTTTTACCAAAAATGCTTTGAGTGGATGTTTGTGTTTCTATTTTGGATAAATTACATATTAATTCTCAAATGGTCTTGTAGAATGCCAAATGACAAGCTAAAATTTCAAAATAGCCACATAACTTCCATGTGATTTAATGCAAAATGGAAAATGAATAGAATGCATACTTAATTACAACGAGTAGAGCATATGCGCTCTAGGATTTCGTGTGATAAAATTATAATATCTACTTAATCCCTCTCTATTTTTCATAAATATCCATTTTACCCCCAGTAATTTTTACATTTATTCATATAATTCTCCCTATAATTTTATACAAGGTGGTTAAGTGATCATTTAATTTAATATTTAAATAAGGACACTATTGGTACTTCAATTAACGACATTATATAAGTTATTTTCTATTGAATTTTTTATTTACATGAAATCATATGGGGTGAAGTAGATAGTTTGAAATGTTAAATGAATTATGTAATATAGATGAAAATACAGGAGAGGTTATTAGTAATTTATCATTTTATTTTCAATTTTACCCCCTAAATTTCAAATTTTGAATTTAAATCTAAGATGCATATGAATACAGAAAGGCACAACATTGAAAATAGACCCTAAAGATAATTTTGATGGTCATAAGATGATAATCATTTTGAAACATATTCAAATTAAAGTCACGTGCCAAACATTTTGGAAGCCAAGGGAGGGAGTTGAATGTTATCAAAAAGGTACAAAAGGTGCAGACCGCGTGCTTTTTTGATTAATCAAACTAGTCAACGGCCAAATAATTTATCAATCATCTCCGTCACTGTCCCAACGCCGAATTCCTTTGATTGTTGATAATTCAACATCGTGTGCAGATTTGCTTTCCCATCCATGTGCCTTTAGTTTCTTTTCTCAAAGGCCCCCGAGTCACAGTTCTTCTGTCCAATCTTCGGAATCTACACTGCCCAACTCTTCCTTTAAATACCACATCTGCATCTCCTTCTCTCGACTCTTCATCACTCAAAAAACCCATCCAACTAACAAGCCATCAGAAGCCAGCTGAACTCCGATGTATGTCTCCTTTTGTTCTTTTGATTAATTTTTTGTGTGTGTATGTGCGCGCACACGTGTTGGTATTTAAGTAGCATTGTTTTTCTCCATGCAAGATTTCTTATCCTTTCATCATTTTTTTAAATCTATCATCAACAATCTACATCTATTCTGATACTAGGGGGAGGGGGACAAACCCAAATGGGTCATTGGAGGTTAGAGAAGACTAAATCAGTATTAGACCAAACGGATGCCTTATAGTACTCGCTGAGTTTACAACAAGAGTTAGGATTATCTTGGTAGAAGAATGGTGGTTAGGGATTCGATCTCCCACATAACCAACACCCAAGTAAGGACCTTAAGGTCCCTCCAAGTGGCTTGGGTAGGCTTCCTTAATTCCAGCACAAATGAGCAACCTGTGTTGGTACCATCATTCTGTCTTGTGTCCTTTTGTAGCTTTAGCAATTTTATAGGGATAATGTAACTATTGGTCTCTGATTCAATGGACAGGGAGAGTCGCTTAGAGCTCTCCCATTCACTAAGTCGAAGGATAAAAAATGCATTATAAGGAAGCAGTAGTTTCCTTCAATCAAAAAATCCAAAGGGTGCAGTGACTTAATCAGGTCAATGGCCCAATGCAATTAAGACCAAATTCTTAAAACTTGCTGAAATTACTCTTCGTTGCATGAATGATTAAGTTTGAATAGCATGCCTTACTAGTGCATACTTGTCTTCCATTAGTTGAAGACACAATTATTTCGTTTATCTCACGATTTCTCTCATGAATTCTCTACTTTCCTAGAAATCGCTTAAACTTTCTTTGTTTTTTCTAATTTTTGATACATCTATTTACTTTTACTAATTTATTCACTTTGCTTGTTTTTTCAATTTTGATAAATTGAAATCTACAAAGTTGACAATGGTGAAGTTAGGTTATTTCACTTGTCCTAACCTTTCAGTCAATTAGCTTTTCAGTGCAAAAAAGTGAACAGAAAAGGAGATGGAAAACGGAGAGAAACAGTACAAAGCACATTTTTTGGCTATTCCATTTCAAAGTGCGGGCCACATAAATCCTATGCTTCAGTTATGTAAGAAACTCGTACGTAAAGGGCTGAAAGCCACACTAGCAATCACCAAATTCACCTCCAAAGCTACGTATCCAAAATCAGACAAAGTCCAGATTGACATAATATCAGATGGCTATGATGATGGTGGCTTCTTTGTAACCGACCCTGTCCCAATCTCCATGGCTCGCTTTAAAGAAGTTGGCTCACGATCAATTCTTGAACTCCTGAAGAATTATGAATCCTTAGGGACTCAATTGATTTCATCATCTACGATTCGTTGCTACCTTTTGTGCTTGATTTTTGTAAAGAAATTGGTTTACCTGGAGTGGCTTCCTTCACTCATCAATGTGGTGTTAACTACACAATGCACCAGTTCTATCATGGAAAGTTGACTAATCCGGTCAATCAGTTTCCAGTCTCCATTCAAGGATTGCCGCCACTTGAACATCAAGATCTTCCTCATTTTGGTAGTAATATACCATATCATTTTGCATACGTAGCTGAGCAATTCTCAAATGTAGATCAGGCGGATTTTGTCCTTGTCAACACATTTTATGAGCTGGAAAAGGAGGTGAGTCTTGTAATCAGAATTTCTGTTTGATTTAGGTTGCCCTGGACTTGTATTTGTATCTTTCTATGGCTCCATCACTTCTTTTCTTGTCTATATAATGTTAAACATAAAAATCTGTTTGTTGTCGTCTTTAAGGTAACCAATCTTAGATGTTCTGTTTCTATTTTATTGACAATTCCCTAGTTAGTTCATTGACAGTGAATTGGTACTCTTGAATATTTTGGTGCATGCATTTCTCATTGTATGAATTAAAGTCAGTATTTCTGAAGAGATAAACTAGAGATTCAGAAAGAAACAATTTGTGCCTTAACACAGACATGTACTTTGTTGAATTTTTTCAATGCGAATGGCCGGCTTAATTTATTTCTGTGGGATTTTTACTGCTTTTCAATGTGTTCCTAGTTAGGCCATAAACGGAATCTTTTGACTAGTTGAAGCAGCCAACTGGTAGAAGCTCACTAAGGAGGTTCATTAAGTGAAAATTTTGCAACTAAAATCAGAAATAGTTTTCAGACATACTATATCACGCAATGGACACACATCTTTAGTAGTTTTTAGAGTTTCCAGAAGTTCATCTAGACTGATAAATTTGTCATTTTGTTTTCCAGTTTAACATTGTCCTTCATCACTCATTTAATGAAGAACAATAATGTTAAAGCTACAAATAATTGTAAACTTTGTTCACCTCTCTGCTTTATTTGGCACAGGTGGTGGATGAATTTTCCAAACACTGTCCAGTTCTGACAGTAGGACCAACAGTTCCTACTTTCTACCTGGATAGGAGAGTTGTAGATGACAAAGAATATGGAATCGCTTCAGCAGACAATGACCCCTCAACATGTTTGAATTGGCTAAATAGTAAACCAGCCAGGTCAGTTGTTTACGCGTCATTAAGTAGTGTGATCTTTGCCAGTTTTGACGAAAAGCAATTAGAGGAGCTTGCTTTGGCTTTGAAGAACAGCAACTACTACTTCTTATGGTCTGTTAAATCTTTTGAGGTTGAAAAGCTGCCAAAAAATTTTAAAGAAGCAGCATCTGATAAAGGCCTCCTTGTCCCGTGGACTCCGCAATTGGAAGTACTGTCGAGCGAGGCTGTAGGATGCATTCTTTCACATTGTGGTTGGAATTCAACACTTGAAGCCTTGAGCCTAGGAGTGCCAATAGTGGCGATGCCACAATTTGCAGATCAACAACCAAATGCGAAGTTTATCCAGGATGTTTGGAAGGTGGGGATTAGAGTGAAGCATGATAAGAATGGCCTTGCAACAAAGGAAGAAATTGGTCGATGCATTAAGGAGGTAATGGAAGGAGAAACAGCCAAAGAAATAAAGGAAAATGCTATGAAGTTTTCCAATTTGGCTAAAGTGGCAGTTAGTGAGGGTGGAAGCTCAGATACAAACCTCAATCACTTTATAAGCAAGATAACCAGTTCCTCTTGATCATCTTGTCCTTGAGAACCCTATGTTGGTTGTGTTGTTTGTCTATTTAATCTTCATTGATTTGTATTTCGTGATATTGATAACGAATAAAATTGAGCTAGCTTTTTTATCGGACTAGCAATGAGCATGTTCATTGCACATGTCATGACAAAATCCACCTTGAGCTACTTCACGTCTGTGGGAGGCAATCGAGTTATGTGAAGAGTAAAAAGATAAAAGGCGATGGCATTATCGAGCGCTCAGTTTCGGGAAACTTACCAAAGGTGTGTGTGAGCTTCTTCGAGTGAGCATTATTGCACGTTCAACGATTTAGCAAATTAAGCTCACTTTAAAGTTTTGTATACAAATTAAGTCGCTCTTATTGCATTCAAATGTAAGCAAATTTCGTTATCAAACCAGTTTAACACGAAAAATAACGCTTAATACATTATTTTTAACCATTTAATGAGGATATCAACATCTCTTTCTTTTGAAATTTCAACTCTTTTCCAAAACACAAGCCAGTAGCAATGTGAATATGTGGATAATCTAAAACTTGATGCTTTTTACGAGCTGCGGAGGCAATAGAGTTATCAATGGATGGGGTCTTGATCTTGATCCCTCTATTTTGCCAAATTCAGAATAGATTGTAAATCTGTTTACCCGAATTGATTTTATTTATAAGTTAAACAGACCATATATGGATTTATATGTCTTAATCCGTTTCGTATCCAAATTTGCTTAGTATAAATATTTTAATTAAACAATTATATATTCATTAAAATTTGTTACTAATCCACTCATTTATTTACTAAAAAAGATTTTTTATAAAGCAGATAATTCTTAGAATTGATCCAATTGTATTGTTAACGTTGTGCTAAAAAAGTTTATGTTTAATAAAACTTTGACGTTATTAGAAAATCATTATATGAAATTAATTTCAAAATCCAAATACACCCTACCAGGATCTAGACCTGGCCAAGTCCAAATCCAAAATTATACATTGACATCCATCTGTATCCAGTTCTGAATAGTTTTATTACATGTTCAAACTAAGACTTGGAATTACCAATTGTAGCCCAAGCCTAACCCCTTGTACCCCTAGTTCTTAAAGTAGTGTTTGTTTGTCAGGAAAGGTGTGAGAAAGTGAAGAAAAATTATTCTTTTTTCATGTATGTTTGGTTGGCAGGATTGTTGAAAAATTTTCTTGCATTTTCTTGTACTTTCCTATATTTTGTATCCTACAAAATTTTTAATATTTTGAAGGAAAATAATTGGCTACTTACAAAAGTTCCAATAACTGTTATTACTACTTTTAACTTCTTATATTCTCTCAATATTTTTCTTAGTAACTAAACGTGTGTAGGAAATTTATTTTATTCTCCAATTTCTATTATCTCGCTTTCTTTCATTTCACTTTCCCATAAAAGTTTTCCTTCTATTCAAATGGAGAACATCTCTAATCTCCATAAATCATAAAATATCAGGGCTCAAATCCTGACTAGCAGGTTTGTGGTAGGGAGGGAATAGGGGAGTGGGGGATGCACATGGCCTCACTATGGAATACGGACTAAACCAATTGTTCAAAGTAAAAGAAATCCAAACTGGACCTGTGACGGTTGTGAAGTCTTTCTTTTAATTCTTTTTATTTTATTTTTATTTCTTTGAGACAGTTCAAGGCTTCAAGCACGAAACAAACATGGGGATCTACATGCCATTCGCACCTAGCAGTTCTTATATTTTCTTATTTGGATATCCATCTTCCAATAACCTGAGTGTAACCCACCCTTTTTCCTGGTGAATAGGTCATTTTTACAGGGATGAAATATGCGTCAATTTATTATCCTATATGCTGATCGGCATATGTAAATTCCAAGAGGAAAATGCAAATCAAAATCAAATATGATACCCTAAACTTGATTAATCTGTTCACAATTCCATTGAAGCACTTTAATTTGAGGATGAAGTTTAGTCTACATAACAATTAGTTTAGTTTGTGGCATTTGTTACTAACACAATAGAACTAATGGGACCAAAGTTATTGAAGCAAGCGAAAGATCGTGTTAAAAGTAACACTTACTAAAAATGTTGGCACTACCGGATCCGTTTTAGCAGGACCAATTCTCTTAACTTGCTCTTGGTCTGCTAATGTATGAGGTTTACATGAAAATTAAAACTAAAGCACATAATTATTCAAAATGTGATCAATTTTATAATATGCATAGGTACTTGAATGTAAATGAATTATTCCATCATCTACAATTTAATCATTCATTATGCTTGTCTTTTTTGTTTTTTTTTAAAGAAACCAAGCCTTAAGTATTAGTTTTTTTTTCTTTTTCTTACAAATCAATTATCTTTTTAAAAGCTGGCAAAGAGCCTTTAAATTTCACAACAATATCTTAGTCCAGTATACTATGTGACATGTACTTCTTGAATTTTTTATGTAAATAATTAATTCAAATGGCTTCGGCTGTGTTCACTAGTACAAGTTAGAATAGACTCCCAAGTCCACAAGCTGCTTATGCGAGTACTTACATTTTATCTGTCATCGCAACCTTCACATCAGTAATGAAAACTGATTGCATGATTATTTTTTTTAGGGAAAAAAATCCACTTCATACTAATTGATCGACATGAGACGTCCTATAAAATACTAGATTGAGTAAAAATATCTAGGTTTGTGTCTATTAATCAAATGAAAAGGTTTTGGTCACTAGATGAGGATGCTGCAATTCCAAATTTGGTGCAACATAACATGGGACGTTAAGCTAATAAAAGTCAAATACAGATACAAGTCTGTGCACCAGCAAAACGCTTGTACAAATTTTAAATTTCTTCAAATTTATCATTTATAACAGCTATAGTTACAACATGAGTATTAGGCATAATGTACAAGATAATTTTTACTTTAAGCATTAGTTCAACCGATACGACATCCCACAAAATTTGATTTGTCCTTCCACATTATAAATAACGTCATTTTTCTTCTCCACAATGTATAATTACCTTTAGGTATAGAAAGTCTTTCTTAATTGGAATTTTAATTAAAAATAGGTTTTATTAGGTTTTATTATTGTGTTCTAGCTTAGATATTAGCTTTTACCATGCGAATTTTGCATATGTGGACTATTAATTGGAACAGGTGCCACTATTTTAATGGTGAGAGATGGGAAAACATCTTGAGGTCTAATTGAAATTTACAAAAAACAAAGAAGCAAAAGTGTCGATGAGTTTTAAATCTTGAGAAAATGGCAAAATTTTTATCTTCAAAAGAAAAAATAAATTATTGAGGAATCAAAATAGATGATTGTGAAGGGAGAAAGAACTAGGTCCCTCACATTAGGAAATTATATGTTGGGGACTAGTGCACATTTTCAATGACTAAATTTTTCATTTTAGATATGTAAGGTGCAATTTTCCTTAATTGTGATTTCATTTGCTTCAAATCTCAGGATAAGAAAGAAGTTTCGCTATAAAGGATTAATTTCAGAAAATTTTCTTCTTCATAATAAACAAAATAAAGCTTTCAGCTACGTCAAGTAGTGATGAACTTTTAGTTGTTTTAAGAAGTCTTTAATTTTCTAAAGTAAAACTCAAAAATGGTATTTCATTTTTTAAATAAAAAGAAAATTCATTAACAAATTGGTAAAAATGGTTTAACACGATTTGATCTACATCACTACCTTAATGACAAGTTAAATATGCACAAAAATTATCTGCAAAAATTATGAAAAATCTGAAAAATACATGAAATTTCAAAATAGATTTCTAATAGATGAATTGTTGTAGCTCCTCCTATGCGTGTTGTAATTATCAAATCTACTAATCAACGATTTTAAACTCCAATAATGATGATAAGATTTATCGAAATAAATTTAAGATTCAAAATAATTTCAGATTTGACAACTAGATCTGAAATGATTTCGGATCTAATAAAAAAAAGAAAAAAGAAAATAAAAAACTCCACAAAAATATCTAGGAGTGTTTAAGAGAATAGAAAATTCTCACTAGAAATTCTTAAGAAAAACAGAAAACTTAGAAGAGACTCTATTAGAAAAACAAAATAAAACAAAATTAAATTCACGAGGGAGACCATTTTTTTAAATGAGGAGAAAAAGTAGAGAGAAGTTAAAGAAAACGAGAAGTTGTCAAGATGAAATAAAATTAGAGAGGGTCGAGACAAAATGCAAATTTCCATTACTATTAGGTGTCGGTTGGAAATTTTGCAAGCTCTAAAGGTGGGATCCAATAATGTCTACGTTGGGCAACTGAATTGGCATGGCTAAGGTAAGACGGAAGCTAGACACCGTTTTGTCATTTGCGAGTCTTGCGTCTGCTAAAGTATTATCATTACAAAGATTCCTCTCTTCTATGCGCGCTGACGTGTTATATATTATTGCTGATCCTACACATTGTGTCAGAATGTTGAACCATAAAAGATTCTTGCTGCCGTTATGTGTCCTAATGCTATTGGCCAAAAGGAACTTCCGTTGATGCGATACAATTTCAAACCACCTTTTTTATCTCACATACATTACATTAAAAAAGTGTTCCAATTTTTTTCACAAAATTTTTTCAAATAATCTACTATCCAAACACACGTTGAAAACTTAACTAATATATTATGTGGAGAAAATCGCCAATTTCGTCCTTCAACTTTGTCACTTAAGACTGATTTCATCTTTGAACTTTTTTTTAGCCTAATTTAGTTCTTAAACTTCTAATACTGTAGCTAATTTGATCCTTCTACGGGAGCACCGCTAGTAAAAATTTCATTGACAAAACAAACTACCAGTCAACCAAGGGTAATATAGGTACTACAAGAAAAGTCGTATGACGAGGTGAAGAAGCAATTTCCATTAAACAGGGGAGGAAACAGATTTTTTATTAAATTGGGGAAGAAAACAAAAATTGATAAATTCATTCATAAACATAAACCACTGCTACGTTTGTTATTTTTCTCCAGTAGATCGCCTTTCCAATGTTTGTTTGCCAGAGCTTTCCTCTCTCACTGGCAATACATAACCCACTAACAGACATTGACACGTCCATTGAAAACCAAAAAAAATAATGAAATGGGAAATCCAGTAAAATTTTTTTTTTTTTTGGCTACTTTTATCTTCATCCAAAGCAGTAGCAAAGCCGGCTATGGCCGTTACATCCCCTGCTTCACTAGTGGTGCTGCCGTAGAAGGACCAAATTAGCTATAGTAATAAAGTTTAAGAAGTAATTAGGCTAAAAAAAATTCAATGATGAAATGAGTTTAAGTGAAAAAGTTGAAGGATCAAATTGGTAATTTTCCCTATATCTGTGAGCGAGCACATGTGTGTATATAGGATTTTTCTAATCTTTAAAGTAGATGATAGAAAGTGGGTCCGAAAAAGTTTAAAATTGTTTTGCTAAAGTTTCTGAAATCATTGGTAGATGATAATGTATAAACAGTAGAGTAGGTCCATTCCTCTTATTTTATCTTATTTTACATATTTATTGCATATCTTAAGAGTACAAAATAAAAAAAAAATTCATATATATACATATCTATTATTTTTTATTTTTTCACCTCGAGAAAGATGACGCATTGGCATGCGAGAGCAAACAAAAAGAGCAACCAATCAATCTCTAAAATACTATATAGTATCTCTAATCTCTAGAATTTATTCATTTAACTATGTTTTGTAATCTTGTCTCTAATTAGTCAAACTAATCAGCTGATAAAAATTCATAGAAATCCCTGTAACACTGGAAATCCGTTGAGTGCTGACGATTCAAAATCGTGTCAGAATTTGTTTCTGAGAGCCCCACAAATCACATTTCTTCTGCCTAACTACTCTAATCTTCCTATCCCATTTTCCCACCACTTTCCCTTTAAATACCACATCCCTACCCCCCCCCCTCTCTCCTGAGTCTTCATCTCTGAAAGACCGATCCAACTCACAAGCCTGAGACGAAAGGAGCTGCTCTGCTGTTTTCCGACCATCAGAAGCCAGCTGAGCTCCGATGTAAGTCTTTTCCGGTGTTCTATTTTTTCCCCCCTCCTGTGTGGTATTTCACTTAGCTCCATGGAAGATTACTTCTCCTTTTCTTCTTTTTAAGATTTCTGCTGAATTTATCGAAGGTGCATTATTTTGTCCCATTTTATGCTTTCTTTTTGGCCGAATCTGCTGTTTCTGTTTTTCAATTTGCATTGGAGAATGAAGGAGAAGAGCAGATATTAGTTTAGGCTAAGAATAGAAGAAGCATTGCGGCAATTGAGTTAGTTTGTGTCGGATTGTTGGCTGTCCGGATGGCGCTGTGGTTCACGTGAAATGATCTGAACCGTTTATCTTATGTTTTAAGTAGGGCCAAAAAACACACTAAACTACTCTACGTTTGAACTGAATTCGGCTCGATAAAAGATAGTTCAAGTTTAATTGGCTAACTAATCAAACCAAACTTAAACACTAGTTTGTATTTGGTAAACTTTCAGACTCCTCAAGCTTGATTTGATTAGTATAAAATAGAATTTACAATTAAAAATTATAAGTTACTTGAGGTCAGTTTGATCTCAATTCGATAAGGATTGGTTCAAATTTGATGTGGTAAATTAACAAATCAAGTTTGAACACAATTTAAAACTCTTAAAATAATCAAACAAACTTGAACATTTATTTCATTAGATTCATTTACGGCTCTAGTTTTAAGAGTTTTCCAGTTGTGCACTTAGGTGCAGCTTAATTGAGGCACAGATCGGATTGCAAAATGCCCATTCTTGGTTCGCGATTTCTAGTATGGTCAACGGGGCTCCTTTAGACCAGATCCTATTTAGCTTTGGGGACACAAGTTGTCAAGGCTTGATGGGTTATTTTCCTACATGGAAAACTAATGGGTATCCTACTCCTAATATTTTGATTAGTCCTTACTAGATGCTTGGTTTTTTTTTTTTTTTTGAAGTCAGATTCTAAACCTCATTATGGATATGGTTTTTGGTCATCTCCCCTTATTTTTTTGGTTTGGCATTGGAATGGGTTTCATTCGATTGTAGTGTTAATCAACTTGTAACATAAGAGGGAAATGATAAGGGATACGATCTATTACTTTTATTACCATTAATGCTTTCATTTTGGTCTACCGAACAATAGGTATGGGTATCCTTAATTTTGAAGTCAAAATGGGTCATTTGGGTAGATCATAATTGGGTAATGGGAATAATTGAATCAACCCATTTATACCCATTTAATAAATGGGTATGGGTATACCCAACTACCCATTTATGACTAGTTTGAAATATTATTTATTTTTTTAAAGATTTTTCGCATGGTGTTTGATATAAATAATGGCATTTTATTGTTATTACATCGGTAAAAAATTCAAATTTATCTCCTTATCAATCACCAAAATTTTTGAATAAAATGTGTATTTATTTTTAAATGGGTTAAATGGGCGAACCAAGTCAACTCACTACCCATCAATTAAATGGGTATAAATGGGTACCTATTTATACCCATTTAAAATTAATGGATTGATTTGGATAAATTATTAATTTGTTGGGTTTGGGTGAACCAATATAAATGAATTGTGATTGACACATTTAATTTTGATATACACTATCAATACTTAGACCCATTTACCAAAATGAGAAATCTTAATTCGAGCTCAAAATGAGCAAACTTTGTTGGTACCATCATTGTGTCCTTTCAGTCGGTATCCTCAGTGTCACTTCATCAGTGGCAAGTCAGTGACACTTCTATAATTATGCCATCTGTCTAGAGTGATTAAAATTGGATTAAATCAACACAATTTGAGTTAAATTTTCTGGACAGGTGGCATACTTATAAGGGTGGCATTGGGTTGCCACTGATTAAATGGCACTGAGGATCCCAACTGGTGTCCTTTGTCCTTTTGTAACTCTACCAACCTTTTGCGGATAATTGTTATTCTCGACTCCAATCCATATTTTGGGTGCAAACCACCGTTCGGAACCTAGCTTGGCCCAACCAGTTAAACCCTCGATTGCTCTGCCTTCCAATCTTGGTAGGTTTAGAAAATTGTTCAATTTTGCTAACCTCGAAAGGATGGCTGCTCCTTCCGCGCTTACCTAATTGAGCCGAGATGATTTGTTAGTGAATTAATCAGGTCTATGGCCCAATGCAATTAAGACCAAATTCTTAAAATTTGCTGAAATTACTCTTCGTTGCATCAATGACTAAGTTTGAATTGTGTGCCTTACCAGTGCATGCTTGTCTTCCACTAATCAAAGATGCAATTATTTTGTTTATCTCACGATTTCTCCCTTGAATTCTGTACCTAGAAATCGCTTAAACTTTTTCTTGTTTTTTCAAAATTTTCAATCTAACGGATCTTTTACTTTTAGGTAAGTAAAGATACATCTATTGACTTTTACTAATTTATTCCGTTTGCTTGTCTTTCAATTTTTACCAAATGAAATCTATATACTGACAACATTGGAGTTATTATTTTCTACTTGTCCTAACATTTTAGTCAAACAGCTTTTCAGTGCAAAAAAGTGAACTGCAAAGGAGATGGAAAACAGAGAGAAACAGTACACAGCTCATTTTTTGGCTATTCCATTTCAAAGTGCGGGCCACATAAATCCTATGCTTCAGTTTTGTAAGAAACTCGTACGTAAAGGGCTTAAAGCCACACTAGCCATCACCAAATTCACCTCCAAAGTTACGCATCCAAAATCAGACAAAGTCCAGATTGACATAATATCAGATGGCTATGATGATGGTGGCTTCTTTGTAACCGACCCTGTACCAATCTCCATGGCTCGCTTTAAAGAAGTTGGCTCACAATCAATTCTTGAACTCCTGAGGAAGTATGAATCCTTAGGGACTCCAATTGATTTCATCATCTACGATTCGCTGCTGCCTTTTGTGCTTGATTTTTGTAAAGACATTGGTTTACCTGCAGTGGCTTCCTTCACTCATCAATGTGGTGTTAACTATATAATGCACCAGTTCTCTCATGGAAAGTTGACTAATCCGGTCACTGAGTTTCCAGTCTTGATTCCAGGATTGCCGCCACTTGAACCTCAAGATCTTCCTTATTTTGGCAGTAATATACCATATCATTTTGCATATGTGTGTTCGCAGTTCTCAAATGTAAATCAGGCGGATTTTGTCCTTGTCAACACATTTTATGAGCTGGAAAAGGAGGTGAGGTGTTGTAATCAGAATTTTTGTTTGATTCAGTTTCTTTTCTGCTTGTATTTGTATCTCTCCGTGGATCCATCACTTCTTTTCTTGTTTAATGTTAAACATAAATGTCTGTTTGTTGTCTTCTTTAAGGTAACCAATCTTAGATGTTCTGTTTTTATTTTATTGACAATTCCCTAGTTAGTTCCTTGACAGTGAATAGGTACTCATGAATGTTTTGGTGCATACATGTCTCGGAGTATGAACTAAGTCCAGTATTTCTCATGAGATATTGTAAATATTCAGAATGAAACAATTTGTGGCTTAACAAAGACATGTACCTTGTTGAATTTTTTCAACATGAAGGGCTGGCTTGATTTATTTACGTACTGGAAACAGCACTAGGCAGTTCCAGAAAAATGCAGATGGGCTTTTTACTGCTTTTCAATGAGTTCCTAGTTAGGCCATAAACAGAATCTTTTGCCTAGTTGAAGCCGCTAACTGCTACTACTTATTAAGGAGGTTCATTAAGTGAAAATTTTGCAACTAAAATCAGACATAGTTTTCAGACATACTGTATCAAGCACAGGACACAGATGGTTGGTAGTTTTTAGAGTATCCAGAAGTTCATCAAGACTGATGAATTTGTGATTTTGGTTTTCCTTAGCTTAATGGAATGAAGATCTATGAATGGTTTGACATTATCCTTCGTACTGATTAACACAGAACAATATTAAAGCTACAAAAAATTGAAAAATTTGATTGCCTCTGTTTTATTTGGCACAGGTGGTGGATGAATTTTCCAAACACTGTCCAGTTCTGACAGTAGGACCAACAGTTCCTACCTTCTACCTGGATAGGAGAGTTGTAGATGACAAAGAATATGGAATCGCTTCAGCAGACAATGACCCCTCAACATGTTTGAATTGGCTAAATAGTAAACCAGCCAGGTCAGTCGTTTACGCGTCGTTAAGTAGTGTGATCTTTGCCAGTTTTAATGAAAAGCAATTAGAAGAACTTGCGTTGGCTCTGAAGAACAGCAACTACTATTTCTTATGGTCTGTCAAATCTTTTGAGGCTGAAAAGTTGCCAAAAAATTTTAAAGAAGAAGCATCTGACAAAGGTCTGCTTGTCCCATGGACTCCGCAATTGGAAGTACTATCGAGCGAGGCTGTAGGATGCATTCTTTCACATTGTGGCTGGAATTCAACACTTGAAGCCTTGAGCCTAGGAGTGCCAATAGTGGCAATGCCACAATTTATAGATCAACAACCAAATGCTAAGTTTATCCAAGATGTTTGGAAGGTGGGGATTAGAGTGAAGCTTGATAAGAATGGACTTGCAACAAAGGAAGAAATTGGACGATGCATTAAGGAGGCAATGGAAGGAGAGACAGGCAAAGAAATAAAGGAAAACGCTAGGAAGTTTTCCAATTTGGCTAAAGCCGCAGTTAGTGAGGGTGGAAGTTCAGACACAAATCTCAATTACTTCATTAGCAAGATAACAAGTTCCTCTTGATCATCTTTCCTTGAGAACCCTATGTTGGTCGTGGTGTTTGTCTATTTAATCTTCATTGATTTGTATTTTGTGATACTAATCTTGAATAAAATTGAGTTACCATTTTTGTCAGGCTAACAATTGCACATTTCAGTCATGACAAAATCCACCTTGGACTACTTCACGTTTGTTGGGGGCAATGTGGTTATGTGAAGAACTAAAAAGATGAAAAGATGATGGCATCATCAAGCGCTAATTTCTAGGAAAATTAGCGAAGGTGTGTGTGAGCTTCTTCGAGCGAGCATTATTGTACATTCAATGATTTAGCAAATTAAATAATATACCTTACACTTAAAGTTTTGCATACAAAATGAATCGGTGTTACTGTATTCAAATGTAAGCCAATTCTGTTATCAAACCAGTTTAACAGGAAAAGAGGAAACACTTAATACATTATGTTTAAGTATTTAATGAGGTTATTAACATCTCTTACTTATGAAACTATCACTCTTTTCCGAAGGTTGGCGATATTGGCAAAGCAATAATCTCCCTATTACAGCAATTTTTATTCAAATACCAACATTACCCTTAATTCCGATAGATTCAAGATTTGGGTTGGGTTGACCTGCTAAAATTTTTTTGTTTAAGACAAGGCAATCATTTTTTCACTCATTTAGAGCAGCTCTAAAACATACACAACTAATGAGGGGATTTCTTCCTATCAACCATATAATTTTTTGTTCCAAAACAAGAATAATAACATCTATTATATACATATATTTTATATTTATTAATTTATTTAAATGGGTATGGGTCGGGTTTGAGTTAGAATATTATATTATGTACCGAACCCATTTTTTTTTATTAGGATTTGGATTTAAGTCCAAGTAAATAAAATTATACCTAATTCTGTACCCAGAAAAAACTACCGGATCCGTGCCGAGTCTAAGTGTAGACCCAGCCTATTGACAGGCCTAACCACTTGTATTAACTTACTCATGGTCGGCTAATGTATGAGTTTTGCATAAAAATAAAGCACGTGATTATTCAAACTGTGATCAATTTATATAAATAGGTACTTGAATGTAAATGAATTATTCCATCATGTACAATTTAATCATTCATTATGCATGTATTTTCTTTTTTATTTTTTTCAAGATACTACCCCTTAAATATTATTTTTTTCCCTCTTTTTCTTATAAATCAATTATCTCCTTAAAAGCTGGCAAAGAGTCTTAAAATTTCAAAACAAAATGTCAGTCCAATATATTATGTGACATATAATTCTTGAATTTTTTATGTAAATAATTAATTCAAATGGTTTCGGCTATGTTCACTACTACATGTTAGAATAGGCTCCCAAGACCATGAGCTGCTTACACAAGTCTTTATATATTACCTCTCATCACAACCTTCGCACCAGTAATGAGAATCGAATACATGACCTTTTAGGGGGAAAAAATCCACTTCATACTAATTGATCGACATTCCATGGCATATAAAATAATACATAGAATAAATATATTTAGCTTTGCGTCTATTAATCAAATGAAATGGTTTTGGTCACTAGTTGATGACGCTGCAATTTCAAATTTGGTGCAATGTAACATGGGATGTTAAGCCAATTACAGTCAAATAGTAAGATATAAGTTTGTGCACCAGTTAAATGCTTGTACAATTTTTAAATTTCTCCAAATTTAATATTTATAACAGCTACAGTTACAACATGAGTATTATAAATAACCTCATGTTTTCTTCTCCAAGATATATAATTACCTTTATAAAAAGTCTTTCTTAATTGGAACTTTAATTAAACATATAAGGTTTTATTATTGTGTTCTAGCTTAGCTATTGGCTTTTAGCATGCAAATTTTGCATATGTGGAATGTTAATTAGAATAAGAAAGATATTGTCATGACTATGCCTTTATTTTTATTTTTTTTTCTCTTTGATAGGTACGTGTGTTTGTGTTTATGTGTTTGTACACACACCTCAAGAGCGATTTGGCTTATGTGTCTTCATGTTAATGGTCAAAAGGAGCTTTGGCGGACGATCCTAAAAATCCATACACACACACACACCTATGACGCATTGGCATTGCGAGAGCAAACAAAAAGAGCTACCAATCAATCTCTAAAACACCACATTGTTTCTCTAATCTCTGGGATTAATTTATTTAACTATTTTCTAATCGTTTATCTTTCTAACTAGTCAAACCAGTCAGCTATGTATGATACATTCATCAGCAGTTAATGTAACAGTGTAAATCCGTTGAGTGTTGACGACTCAAAATCGTGTCGGAATTTGCTTTTGAGAGCACCACAAATCAAATCCGTTGAGTGTTGACGACTCAAAATCGTGTCGTAATTTGGTTTTGAGAGCACCACAAATCACATTTCTTCTGTCTGACTAGTCTAATCTTCCCACCCCCTTCTTCCCACTACTTTTCCTTTAAATACCACATACATTCCCCACTCTACCCCCCACAAAAAACAAAGAAACCACCACCACCGCAAATTCCCCACTTCTCTCCTGAGTCTTCATCACTGAAAGGCCGATCCAACTCACAGGCCTGAGACGAAAGGAGTTGTTGTGGTGTTTTCCGACCATCAGAAGCCAGCTGAGCTCCGATGTAAGTCTTTTCCGGTGTTTTTTTCCCCCTCTTGTGTGGTATTTTACGTAGCTCCATGGAAGGTTACTTCTCCTTTTCTTCCTTTCAAGATTTCTGCTAAATTTATGGAGGATGCAATTATTTTGTCCCATTTTTGTGCTTCATTTTTGGCGGAATCTGCTGTTTCTGTTTTCAATTTGTATTGGTGAATGAAGGAGAGGAGCAGATTATAATTTAGGCTAAGACTAGAAAAAGCATTGCGGCAGTTGAGTTAGTTTGCGTCGGATTGTTTAGGGATGGGATTGTTGGCGGTCTGGATTGCGTTGTGGTTCACGTGAAATGATCTGAACCGTTTATCTTATGTTTGAAGCAGGGCTAAAGACGCACGGACCTGCTCTATATTTGAATTGAATTCAGCTCGTAAGAGCTATTTCAAGTGTAGTTCGCTAACTAATTAAATCAAACTTAAACAACATTTTGTGTTTGGTAAGCCTTCAAACTCGTCAAGCTTGATTTTATTAGCATAAAATAGAATTTACAAGTAAAAAAATACAAGTTACTTGAGATTGGTTTGATCACCATTCGATGAGGGTTGTTTCGAGTTTTACTTGACAAATTAACAAATCAAGTTTCAACACATTTTCAAACTCTTTAAAATAATCAAACAAACTTGAATATTCATTTGATTAGATTAGTTTACAGCTCTAGTTTTAGGAGTTTTCCAGGTTGGGCACTTAGGTGCAGCCGAATTTAGGCACAGGTCGGATTGCTAAATGCCCATTCTTGGTTTATGATCTTTAGTATGGTCAATGGTGTAAAGAGTGACCTGGAGTTTTTTATTTTATTTTATTTTTTTATTTGGGCCTCCTTTAGACCAGATCCTGCTTAGGTGTGGGACACAAGTGGTCAAGGCATGATGGGTTATTTTCGTACATGGAAAAAGTAATGGGTTTCATATTCCTAATATTTTGATTAGTCCTTAATAGGTGTTTGCTTTGTTTTTCGGAATCAAATTCTAAACCTCATTCTGGATATGGTTTTAGGTCATCTCCCCTTATTTTTTCGATTTGGCATTGTAATATGTTTCATTCTATTGATGAGTTAATCTACTTGTAACATAAGTGGGAAATGATAAGGGATAAGATCTATTACTTTTATTATCCATTTAATGCTTGGTCCACAGAACAATAGGTATGGGTATTCTTAATTTTGATATACACTGTCGATAGTTAGACCCGTTTACCAAAATGAGCAATCTTAATTCGAGCTCAAAACGTTGTTGGTACCATCATTATGTCCTTTGTCCTTTTGTAACTCTACCAACTTTTTACGGATAATTGTTATTTTCGACTTCAATCAATACTTAGGGTGCAAACCATGGTTTGGAATCTAGCTTGGCCCAACCAGTTAAACCCTCAACTCCTCTGCCTTCCAATCTTGGTAGGTGTAGAAGATTGTTCAATTTTGGTAACCTCGAAAGGATGGCTGCTGCTTCAGCATTTACCTAATTGAACTGAGATGAATTGTAGTGAATTAATCAGGTCAATGGCCCAATGCAATTAACACAAAATTCTTATAGTTTGCTGAAATTACTCTTCGTTGCATGAATGACGCAATTATTTTCTTTATCTCACGATTTCTTCTGATGGATTTTTTACTTTCCTAGAAATCGCCTCTACTTTTCTTTGTTTTTTTCTAATTTTCTATCCAGCTTGTGTTTTATTTTTAGGTAAGTAAAGATACACCTATTTAGTTTTACTAATTTATTCCGTTTGTTTGTTTTTCAATATTGACCAACTGAAATCTACATGTTTAACAACACTGGAGTTATGTTATTTTCTACTTGTCCTAACATTTTAGTCAAATAGCTTTTCAGTGCAAAAAGAAGTGAACTGCATATTAGATGGAAAACAGAGAGAAACAGTACAAAGCTCATGTATTGGCTATTCCTTTTCAAAGTCCTGGCCACATAAATCCTATGCTTCAGTTATGTAAGAAACTCGTACGTAAAGGGCTGAAAGCCACACTAGCAATCACCAAATTCACTTCCAAAGTTACGTGTCCAAAATCAGACAAAGTCCAGATTGACATAATATCAGATGGCTATGATGATGGTGGCTTCTTCAAAGCTGACCCTGTCCCAATCTCCATGGCTCGCTTTAAAGAATTTGGCTCACGATCAATTCTTGAACTCCTGAAGAAGTATGAATCCTTAGGGACGTCAGTTGATTTCATCATCTACGATTCGTTGCTACCTTTTGTGCTTGATTTTTGTAAAGAAATTGGTTTACCTGCAGTGGCTTCCTTCACTCATCAATGTGGTGTTAACTCCATAATGTACCAGTTCTCTCATGGAAAGCTGACTAATCCGGTCACTGAGTTTCCAGTCTTGATTCCAGGATTGCCACCACTTGAACATCAAGATCTTCCTTATTTTGGCAGTAAAATACCATATCATTTTGCATATGTATGTTCGCAGTTCTCAAATGTAAATCAGGCAGATTATGTCCTTGTCAACACATTCTATGAGCTGGAAAAGGAGGTGAGTCTTGTAACTGGAATTTTTGTTTGATTGGGTTCCTTTGTACTTTGCATTTGTACCTATCTGTGGCTCCATCACTTCTTTTCTTCTTTGATGCTAAACATAAATGTCTGTTTGTTGTCTTCAAGGTAACTAATCTCAGATGTTGCTTACCCAAAAAGAATAAACTAATCTTTGATGTTCTGTTTTTGTTTTATTGACAATTCCCTAGTTAGTTCATTGACAGTGAATGGGTACTCATGAATATTTTGGTGCATACATGTCTCGGCATATGAATAAGTTCAGTATTTCTCATAGATAAACTTAATATTCAGAATGAAACAATTTGTGGCTTAAAACAGACATGTTCTTTGTTGAATTTTTTCAATATGAAGGGCGTGCTTGATTTATTTCTGTACTGGAATTAGAACAAGGCAGTTCCAGAGAAATGCATGTGGGCTTTTTACTGATTTTCAGTGAGTTCCTAGTTAGGCCATAAACAGAATCTTTTGACTAGTTGAAGCCACTAACTGGCAATAGTAAGGAGGTTCATTAAGTGAAAATTTTGCAACTAAAATCAGACATAGTTTTCAGACATACTATACCACGCACAGGAAACAGATCGTTGGTAGTTTTCAGAGTATACAGAAGTTCATCAAGACTGATAAAATTTGTGATTTTGATTTTCCTTAGCTTCATGGAATGAAGATCTATGAATGGTTTGACATTATCCTTCATCACCCATTTAGCTCTTTTAAAGCAGAACTATGTTAAAAGCTACAAAAAATTGTAAAATTTGATTATCTCTGTTTTATTTGGCCAGGTGGTGGATGAATTTTCCAAACACTGTCCAGTTCTGACAGTAGGACCAACAGTTCCTACTTTCTACCTGGATAGGAGAGTTGTAGATGACAAAGAATATGGAATTGCTTCAGCCGACAATGACCCCTCAACATGTTTAAATTGGCTAAATAGTAAACCAGCCGGGTCAGTTGTTTACGCGTCATTAAGTAGTGTGTTGTCTGCAAGTTTTGATGAAAAGCAATTTGAGGAGCTTGCTTTGGCTTTGAAGAACAGCAACTACTACTTCTTATGGTCTGTCAAATATTTTGAGGTTGAAAAATTGCCAAAAAATTTTAAAGAAGCAGCATCTGATAAAGGCCTCCTTGTCCCTTGGACTCCGCAATTGGAAGTACTATCGAGTGAGGCTGTAGGATGCTTTCTTTCACATTGTGGTTGGAATTCAACACTTGAAGCCCTGAGCCTAGGAGTGCCAATAGTGGCGATGCCACAATTTATAGATCAACAACCAAATGCTAAGTTTATCCAGGATGTTTGGAAGGTGGGGATTAGAGTGAAGCTTGATAAGAATAGATTTGCAACGAAGGAAGAAATTGGACGATGCATTAAGGAGTTAATGGAAGGAGAGACAGGCAAAGAAATTAAGAAAAATGCTATGAAGTTTTCCAATTTGGCTAAAGCGGCAGTTAGTGAGGGTGGAAGTTCAGACACAAATCTCAATTACTTTGTGAGCAAGATGACAAGTTCCTCTTGATCATCTTGTCCTTGAGAACCCTATGTTGGTTGTGTTGTTTGTCTATTTTATCTTCATTGACTTGTATTTCTTGATATTAATTACGAATAAAATTGAGCTGACTTCTTCTTCAAACTAGAAATGAGGTGAACGGGGCCTCACAAGTTCCATTTGGCTCCATTTGCATCTTGAGCCATCCATTTTCTCAAGGCCCACATGTACTTGCATGAAATGGACGGCTCAGGATGCAAATGGAGCCAAATGGAACTTGTGAGGCCCCGGATCAGCAATGAGCATGTGCCTTGCACCTCTCAGTCATGATAAAATCCTCCACCTTTATAGGAGGCAATCTAGTTATGCGGACAAATAAAAAGATAAAAGGGTACAACGCGTCCCTAGTCCTCATACTATTATAAAGTTTAACTTTTGGTTTTCCAATTAAAATGTGTACTCGTATACTTTTCGCCAGCTTGATTCATTATGTCCAACCAAAATAGCATCAAAGACAAGGCGGGAGATAAACGAGGGGCCTTTTCATCTATACAAGACATGCCGAGGCATCAGCACTGAGTTTTACTGGAACTGCAAAGGAGGGCGTGTGAGCTCCTTTGAGTGTGTATTATTTTACGTCCAACAACTTAGCAAATTAAGTAAATACCTTCCACTTAAAATTGTGTGTACAAATTGAGTTGGTCTTATTATATTCAAATGTAAGCAAATTCTGTTACTAAACCAGTTGAACAGAACAAAGCGCTTAATACATAAATTTTTGAGTATTTAATGAGGTTATCAACACCTCTAACTTGTAAAATTTGCACTCTTATTCAAAACACAAGTCGGTAGTAACATGAATATGTTGATAATCTAAAACTTGGTGCTTTTTACTAGATGCATGGGCAATAGAGCTGTTAATGGATCGCTTCTTAACCTAGGTCCGGTATGTTTTTTCAAATCCAGAATAGGTCGTATATCTGTTTATTCGAATTCATTTTATTTATAAGTTAAATTGGCTGAATACAAATTTATATGTTCCGACCCGTTTCGGATTTTAATTTCATTAGTATAAATATTTCAACTACAAAATTATATACCTATTGCAATTTTATTGCTAATCCACTCATATTTTTTATTTAAATAGATTTTCTGTAAAGCAAATTATTGTTAGAATTAATCTAATTGTACTGTAAATGTTGTGCTGATAAAGTTTATGTTTAAATAAAACATTAAACTTATTAGAAGATTATTATATGAAATTAATTTCAAAAACCAGATACACCTAACGTAGATTTGGATCCGGTCAAGTCTGGATTTAAATTATATATTGAGACCTGTTTAGATTTAATCCCTAAATCGTTTTATAACATATTGGAATCGAGTCCAAAATTACCGAATCCAACCTAGGGCAACAAACCACTACATCTTCAGATAATACCAAAAAATTTAAAGAATTAAACTAACCATAATAATAACATCTCTAGTCTCCATCAATGCTGGTATATCAAAATTTAAAAAAAAAAATGGAAATAAGCTTGTAAACGGAATTCAGAGGTGGCACTCTACCGGCAAATAAAAGTACGGGACCCCATTTGCAATCTATCAATCTCTGTATCCGAACCAATGGTGGTGGAACATATTGAAGCTTGTAGCTGATATTTTGGCCAACTAATATTGAAGCTAGGATGTTTCTTTAGCCTATATATAAACAAATATGACAATTTATCATATAGTCTAAAATATATATTAAAGATGTTATATATTGAGAAACTATATTCACGTGCAAAACAAGTGAAGTATTACTAGTTAATCTAAAAGAGCTATTAACCAATCTCTAAAATATTATATAGTATAATAATCCTAGGATTTAACTATGTTTTCTCGAAGTATAGATAACTTAAATCGTGACTCATTCTAATTAAACAAACTAATCAATTGTTAAAAAATAATCAGCCATCACTGTCACAGTGGAAATCCAGTGACTGTTGATGATTCAAAATCGTGTGAAAATTTGATTCTGAGCCCCACAAATCACATTTCTTCTGTCAAATGACTCTAATCCTCTTATTCCATTCTTCCCAACTTTTCCTTTAAATGCCCCATCTCCCCGCCTCTCTCTTCTGAGGCTTCATCACTGTAAAACCTATCCAACTCACAAGCCTCAGAAAAAAGGAGTTGCGGTATTGTTTTCCAACCATCAGAAGCAGCAGAGCTCTCCGGTCCCTTTTTTTTTTGTGGGTGTGTGGTACTTTGCGTAGCTCCATGGAAGATTACTTCTCCTTTTCTTTTCTTCTTTTTGAAATTTCTGCTAACTTTATGGAAGATGCTATTTTTGGCCGAATCTGCTGTTTCTTTTTTTTATTTGTATTTATGAATAAAGGAGAAGAGCAGATTTTACTCTTAGGCTAAGAATAGAGAAGGTATTGCGGCAGTTGAGTTAGTTTGCATCGGATTGTTCAGGGACGGGATTGTTGGCTGTCCGGATTGGGATTGATCAGGGATGGGACTGTTCAGATTTCATTTGTCTGTCAAATTTTCGTAAATAAACTTCCTTATTCTTTAAGGTAACGTATTGACTCCCCAAAGATATATCTTGTCAGGCAAAACCTTATGCCTACGTTATAGATCTCACCTCATATTCCATGAATTTATATTTTCATAAACATTTTTCCTGTAATTCAATTCGTCAAAACGAGGGAAAAAAATATGTTCATTTCCACCAGGCTTAGTTAGTAATAACAAACAATTAATTTCACGGATAAACGTTGCAAAACTAAATCCAACATTTTCAGGCGAACATCAAATTTAGTTCACTTCAACATTCTGAATTGAGAAGAGTTTCCAGCTCATTTATTTAGCAATAAAATCACAAAATACATTGGAATTCAGAACCAAATAGACAAACAAAACAACCAATTATGTGATTCTTTAGGATGAGATGATCAAAAGGAGATTGCCATAATGACAAAGCGAGGGAAATTTGTCCGAGCTTCGATCCTCAGTAATAACTCCCACACTAGGAAAGAAACCAAATCACTTTATTTGCAACCAACATAAAGAAATACATTCCAGGATTAGATGATTAAGAGGAACTTGTCACCTTGGTGATAAAATAGTTGATATCTCTATCTGAGCTTCCACCTTAACTAACAACCATTTTAGTCAATTTGCTCCACTTCATAGCATTTTCCTTCATTTCTTTTACTTCCTTAATACAACGTCCTATTTCTTCTTTTGTCTCAACTCCCAATGCCATTCTTATCAAGCTTCACTCTTAACCTTCTAAACACCTCGGACAAAATTGGCATTTGCTTGTCCATCTACAAATTGTGGCATTGCCACCGTTGTCACTCATAAGCTCAATGATTCAATTTTTTGAATTCCAACCACAATGTGTTACAATGCTTCCAATGGCGTTGCGCGGCAGTACTTCCAACTATGGATTCCATTCCAAACAGAAGCCTCTCTTGATAGTACTTCCAAGTTCCAACTATGGACACCATTCGAAAAGGAAGCCTTTCTCGGCTGTTTCTTGTTTAAAATCTTTTGGCGATCTTTCAACCTCAAGTTTCTTTACAGGTCAAAGAAATAGTAGTTGCTGGACTTCAAGCCTGCCAATCAGCTTCTGGCCAATTTTGGAGGGCAAGAAAGTAAGACAAAAGCACTGGCATCACAATTGACATACAATTATAAAAAAAGTAAGTAAAATAATGGCATTCCATACTATTTTACTATCATCTTGTGTTGGCATGTTAAATCAAGACTCAAAAATAGAATTTTCTATATTATTATTTAGCAGTGTTTTAGTTAAGTTAGGTTTTTAGTAAGTCCAATGGAGTCAAGTTATGGTAGTTTTATTGTTTAGGTATTAGTATTTGATTAGGAAATTTCTTGTGATTGTAAGACTTGTTTACCAAGTCATCTAGTCTATAAATAGGCAGTTTCGTTATTGTTATTAGTTGAGAAGAGTGAGAATCTGTGAGTCTTGTTATTATGTGTGATTATTAATATATATTATTGATATTATTCCTCTTCTCCCACACATACTTGTATGTGTGTAAATT
The DNA here is from genome assembly GCA_013103745.1 of Gardenia jasminoides. Taxonomy (NCBI): domain Eukaryota; kingdom Viridiplantae; phylum Streptophyta; class Magnoliopsida; order Gentianales; family Rubiaceae; genus Gardenia; species Gardenia jasminoides. The sequence goes on from CM023105.1 coordinate 26,371,280, forward strand.
GCCTCCCTATCCCATAAACATTGTTTTTATGAAATATATCTCCTACAACATTTTGGTGGAATTTATTTTTGGGTTCTACATTTGGTATCAGAGCCCTAGGTTCAAGAAATTGATCTTGGGGTGCCTGTGAAGAATTGGCCCGACTACGAGATTAGTCGTGGATGTTTTCCACTGTCAGAGTTAGAGCATAAGATTTGCTCAGAAGAAGTTAGAAGATTGAGTTAGACCACAAGATTGGTCATGGTGTGTCCAGTTGGTGAAGATTGAACCATAAGATTTGTTTAATGGAATGTTAGATTGATTCGGGATTGTGACAGAGATCGAGGAAGAATCCTGTCAGTTGAGTTGTGATTATCAAATTACAAAGTGATTAGTTGTCAGTGAAGTGACAATAAAATTGTGTGACGAGAGCAGTCTATCCAGATGCGTGGATTATTGCAACAAGAAAGTGTTTGAAGGTGAAGAACCAAGGTTGTCGAATTTTGCATTTGCAGGGAGATATTAATCGTGATTGTGTTGGGGCTGATCCAAGAGACCTTGATTTAAGGGAGGCAATGTTGGCATGTTAAATCAAGACTCAAAAATAGAATTTTCTATATTATTATTTAGCAGTGTTTTAGTTAAGTTAGGTTTTTAGTAAGTCCAATGGAGTCAAGTTATGGTAGTTTTATTGTTTAGGTATTAGTATTTGATTAGGAAATTTCTTGTGATTGTAAGACTTGTTTACCAAGTCATCTAGTCTATAAATAGGCAGTTTCGTTATTGTTATTAGTTGAGAAGAGAGAAGAGTGAGAATCTGTGAGTCTTGTTATTATGTGTGATTATTAATATATATTATTGATATTATTCCTCTTTTCCCACACATACTTGTATGTGTGTAAATTGCCTCCCTATCCCATAAACATTGTTTTTATGAAATATATCTCCTACAACATTTTGGTGGAATTTATTTTTGGGTTCTACATCTTGCAATAGTACAAGCTCATGATGCTTTGTGGGCAAATATTTTATAACAAAGCCTATCGTTGCAGGATAAGAGTCTTTAGCAATTGTTAGTGTCGTTGCATGAGATAGTGCAAGAACTGAACAACAAATGTGTATACTAAAATATTAAAGATAGTCACTAAAATTATAGATGGTTATATCAAATGCTGTTCATTAGCAAGATCTATTGCATTTGCAGAATTTCTCCAAATCTCATGTCAACCGTTTAGTTTGAAATGGTGCATGAAATATCCTACATAAATTGCCCTGAACAACTGCTGAGTCACAACCTGATATTCGTGTCACAGTTATTAAACCTTTCAAATTTAGACTGAGTAGTGATCAAAAGTTTTCATATTGCTAAAAGCTCCCTCAAATATTCATGGTTTATAACAAAACCCAATAACACTAACCTACACCACAGCATTCCCTATCCTCCTCCCCTCCTACTTTCTCTCTTCTCTCCCTTTTTTTTTTTCTTTTTTGTCAGACAATAATTTTCTGACCTACTCCTATTTTAACCTATTTGGGGGAGGACCCAACTGAATTACTGGGAAACCAATGGGAACTAAACCACTATCGGACCAGATGGGTGCACTATGCACCCGTTTGAATTTTGAAGAAGTCACATAAGGTGATAAGCACATAGAGTGGCAATTGATAAGAGGTAAGATTTGAATTCTTAATCTCCCACCCCACAAATCTCTTAAAGTCTTTGTGGTGGCCAATAGTTCAAAGGCTATTGGTTCTCTTCTTTCCTATCTACCTCCAGCTACTTTTTGTCCCTCCATCTGCAACCTATTACAATTCCCTTTGTATCGTCCATTTTAAGCTCTCCCCTTCCTTTTCAGCTTTTTTGGACTACAAAAATCTCCTAAGAGAATCATTGGTGGATGAAAGATGCTAAATTATGCAGTCTTGAGCTAGTGACGAGTAGGATTTGGGGTCTCAAAAGTTCTAGTTAAACAAATTGTGTAAATTTAATAGGATGTAAAATCTTCAAATTTTGGTGTAATAAAGATTTTTTGCACAAAATTAGCTGTAAAATTAAAAATTCCAATTTTACATCAAAATTGTACTTGTTTAAACTAGATATTATAACAAAGTCAATTTAAATTGGATAACAATTCAACTTGTGAGTCTTCTCATCCGTGATGAAATGGTATCCTGTAAAACAGCTAAAAGGTGAAAAATAATTGACGAGTGGTTCATAAGTGTTCACGACGTCATAACAAACTACGGACTGACTTGTCATGCTCATGTTATTGTCTTTTATGAAATGTTCCTTCTCAAATACAATATCATGGACCACTTTTGTTTAGAACAAAGGTTAGACTGGAAGAACTCTGTTCTTATTACAAAGAATCATTTGGCTTTGGTCTAATTACGAAGAAGAGCTCTAGGAGCTCTCATGCATCGGGTTGGATGTTTAAATCTCACCTAGTGCATTAAAGGGAAGTATAGTGCTTTCTCTCATAAAAAAAATTTCAAAAAGTGCAATAGTACACTTATTTTGGTTGACTTGGACATTCATCTCCAACCCTATACAAGTCCAATTGAGTTCTCCCCTCTCCCATAGCACAAGAGCAGAGTAAAATATTGACATTAGATCCAAAAAAAAAGTGTTCTAGATCTTACTACAAATGCAGCTGGTTAGTTATATCAAGAAATACGGCAAATTGGAGATTAAAAAAATGAAGCCCAGAAAGAGGCTAAAAATTGCATTTACTGCAGGACTGATAGAGATCAAACCCAAAGAAGATTAATGGAAAGCTAAGATCATCCAACACTTAAATGGTCAGGGAATTGAGTTAAGGAAGCAAACTGCATATTAAATAACTAGGTCATCTAGTAATAAATAGGAAATAGAAAAGAAACGTAAATAAAAGCAAAAAACAAGAAAATTTTCGAGATCTCTTTCCAGGATCATGTGTTGCTGATAAAGTATCGGAAATTATCAAATGACTTAACATTCAGCTGCTTTTTGATGGCTGAAAGCAGACAGCCACGAACTCATTTCTCATGCTTTGTAAGCACAAGCTCCAAAAATCCCTACATTCTACCTTAACAGTGTCGTTGTAGATGAGAAAGATTGTGGACGACTTTATTTCCCTAACCATGTTTGAGTTGGCTAAGTGGCAAACCAACAAGGTCAGTCGTTTATGCGTCTTTGAAGACTTGAACCAATGAGGGCTCGACCAGCTTTGGCAGAAAGGAGATAGAAAAACTTGCTTTGGCTTTAAAGTCCAGCAGCTATCGATTCTTATGGGAAGTAGAGGAGTTTGAGGTTGAAAAATTGCCAAAAAAATTTAAAGAAGAAACATTTGAGAAAGGCTTCCTTGTCAAATTGTGTCTCTAGTTGGAAAACTATCAAGTAAGGCCGTACGGTGAATTGTTTCACATTATTGTTGGAATCCAACAATTGAATCTTTGAGCTAAGGAGTACTATCAATGGTGGCAACTTTACAATTCGTAGATCAACCAACAAATGCCAAGTCTGTCCAGGATGTTTGGAATTTGGAATTAAGAGTAAAGCTTCATGAGAATGGTATTAGAACAGAAGAAGAAATTGGACGCTGTACTAAAGAAGTAGTGGAAGGAGAACAGGGAAACTAAATGAAGGAAACTGCTATGAAGTGGGCCAAATTGGCTATAATGGCTGCTAGAAAATATGGAAGCTCAAACACAGATCTCAACTACTTCTTAACCAAGAGGAAGAGTTCCTCAGTTTGCGGTTCCTGCGGCTTGTTTCTGTTGTTTGTCTATCTATTTCTTGATTTACCGCATTTCTTGATGATAAATGCATATATAATTACTAAACATTTTTCTAAAGTGTATCTAAACAGGAATTTAGTTGTTACGTAAACATGTCATTATCAAATGAGAATTTTATTAAGGGATAATTCTAGAATCCTCCCTTGAGGTTTTTAATAATTTGACTTGATACCTTCAAACTTTAAAAAAATCTCACTTGCCTCCCTTACTTTAGGATTTTTATATCATCTATAACCCATTTTAAAGTATAATACTAAAAAATTAATTTTGGGACAGCAAATATAATTCTATTCCAAATTTGCCCTTTTGTTGTCTCAGTTTTTTTATTACCAAAATTGTGAGTATATTAATAACAAATGAAAAACAAGAACAAAATATACCAAGGTTTATTCTAACCGGACAAAATATAGTGTAATTTTTTTAAATATCAAAAATTAATATTTGAAAGTTTATTGAAGTTTTTGCAAGCTACGAAGATAATATTTTCCTTATTGTAAAGTGTTTTCAATTAATTAAGGAGTTTTATAAACTTTCACATATTTTAAATTTTCTAATTTTTTTCTAGTGGCTTGAAAAGTAAAGGGACACAAAATGTTAAATTGTACATAAACTTGTTTATATTGTTTTAAATTGGTGCAAAAAGGTATCCTTGTGGTTGTAAATTTTTACAAGTTATTTTTAAGAATATTATAAATCATTCATAATTAAGTAATTTAACATTTCTTGTTCAAAAGAATGACACAAAAACTATTAAAGAGTTTTTAGATCTTGTTATCAACTTTTTAAATGTTCATTAAAGAACTATATCAATTAATTTAAAAAATTAAGAGATAAAAGTGTTATGACGAATAAGAAATCACAAGAAAAGTGTAAATTTAGGATAAAGTTGTATTCCCTCTCCTAAAATGAGTTTTTTAATATTATATTTTTGAAATGAGTTTCAATTGAGACAATAAGTTTAAAGTAGGAGAGTCAAATGAGATTTTTCAAAATTTAAATATATCAAGTGAAACTGCTAAAAATCTCAAGGGAGGTTTATGAAATAATTATCCCTTTTATTAATCTCCCGATATTTTCTTTAGCAGAATAGGGTTCACCATCTCCCAAGTGAAAGCGAAAGATCACCTTGCTCGTGTACCTCTGTCACGCCCCAAATCCGTCCACGGACAGTTTACAGCGTGTACGCATTACTGTGAGACCTTACTCCCGCAAATACAAGGCAACATGATCATAACTTACAAAAATTCACTAAAATTTAAAACTTACAAATGCTAGAAATACATACTACAAATAAACTAATACTGTTGCTAAAACTTATATTATGTTACCAACATAAGTTTCTAACTATCTACCTTACTCTTATCGTCTACTTTCGAATCGAACTTGCTTTTGGAGATCTGCAAGAAAAGATTATGAAAGTATGGGTTGGCGACACATGCTCGTGAGATAGTGCTTACTCCTGTCCGGATCGTGTAGCTATATACATAATATATTTTGCAAAACCTTTCACACGGTCACATGCACATAGTAGGTTGAAAAAATTATCTTGCAACTTATCCAAAATTACATACATATATTTCAAATAGTGAGTGGCATACACATAAACAATTTTCATTTGGCGTGGCATGAAAACACATGACATGATCATCTTCTTGAACATACTTGCAAATCATAAACATATCAATCATGTCGTCATATTTCTCAAAACACACTCTTAAACAATACATGCAACATCCGGCAATTCGACCTAGAGATTAAACCCTTCTAGGAGGCGACCAATGGGTTTCATGATTACCAATTGGTCACATGACATGACATGACATGAGTCAATCGGTCGACTTTATAGACGCCATGACTAGGTCAATCGGTAGAGCTCTATACGAACTGCCATGACCCTTACATGATCGGGACTATAGTCCCTACCGTCTATTTCATGACGTTCAGGAGCTCATTTCATACATCACATGCATTTTATTTCATAAAACTATGCCACTCAATTCATAACAATTTGAATAGTAAAACATTTCAAATAGGCATACATGATCCATTTTTCATATACTAAAGTAAAGCATTCACTTGTGAAAATTCATATTTAGCATTTCAAAAAGTCAGAGGGGTAAGAACCACCTACCTCGGTAGCGTGACTTGGGAGCTATTCTAACTCATCCTTAACTGCGTCGAACCTATAATCAATAACATGCACATATTCATTAATTTATTTAACTTATTTTTCGTGTAATCCATCCTATTTTAAACAACCCTGGAAAACGTGCTCAGATATTCACTAAAGTGTACTTGAATAGTTTCTAAAGGTAAAAGATTTCTCTTTTTGGAAAGTTTCCTAATTTAGAAAGTTTCTATTTTTAGAAAGTTTCTCTTTTTAGAAAATTTCCATATTTAGGAATTTCTATATTTTATTTTAATCAAAAGTGGTATAATTCTACGATATATGAATAAATGTTATTTATTTGCTTGCTTATTCATCTATTACATTTATTTATCTTATCTATAATGTATTTATTTATTTACTATATTCATGCACTTATGTATTTGAAATACTCACTTGTTAGTTTATAATAAGTTTTTAACCTATTTATCCAGTTAATATTTACAAGTATATCTCATTCATTTATTCACGTATTTAACTTATTTACATGTATTCACTTATTTGTCTATTTAGTAATTATTCATTAGTTCAATCATTGGTTCATAAAATATTTATGAGTCGTGTTTACTCAATTACTTACCCATTTATCTTAAGATTACTAATTATTTACTTAATCAATTACTCTTTTATTTGGTTATTATTAGTTAAATAATTATCTAATTATCGATTATTGATAACTAATTAATAAATCATTTATCCACTTATTTTTATCCATTGTTAATAATTGATTAATTTCTCCTTTGCCTAATTATTATGCGTTTCCCATTAGTCTTATAATTATATTTGTATTGGGTCAACATCTTAATTACACCAGTTATAAGACATGGGTTTTCCTAAAGAAATTTTGGGCTTGTCTAATTAAAGTTAGGGTCTTTGTAGTTTATTTGACTTGGGTCTAGTGGCCAGCCCAACGTTTATTTGATTAAATAAGCCCAACCGAGCCCAAAGTCCTCCTCTTCCTTATTTACCAGGTTAGGCCCAATGGTCATTTAATTATTTGGCCCACGATTTACTTCCTCAAACCTAAGTTTAAGCCCGCAGAGATGATGGTCCAGCCCAAAACCAATTCCGACCCGTAAGGATTATTTGACCCATTTCCAACCCCGAAACCCTACCCGGTTTCGACCCATATCGACCGTTTCTTGACCCGAAGACAAAGCGGGTCTTCTTCTTCTTCCCCATTTTCCAGTTTTTTTTTTCCTGTTGGCGGCTAAAGCCGGCCTCTCTTCCTTGGCGTGGTTGCTATGGCGTTATGTGGGGAGGTCCGATGACCCTTCCTTTTTCACCATGGTGAAGCTTGAAGCTTGACCATCAATCTTTTTTTTTTTCATTGGTTGCCACGGCCAAGCCGTGCCTACTTTGCCGGCGGAGGCGGCCTCCCATCACCGATGATGTCGCCGACCTTTGCGACGCACTAAGGGAGGTCCGATGACCCTCCTTCAAATCCATGGTGAAGCTTCAAGCTTGGTAGTGAGTTTTTTTTTTGTAAACAATCCCAGCAATTTCTCTCCATTCCCAAGGCCAAAAAAAATTGCAACAATCATCCACCAATCTAACCACAAATTCCTCTATTAATTTAGGAAATTCCTACGTAATTTCCCAAGAAATCTTGAATGAATAAAATTACAACAATCATGGCATAATTTCCTCAAATGATAACATGAAAATATATTAAATATAGTAGTGGATTTTGTAGCATAATTAAGGAAAGTAATCTTAAATGTAAACTTACTTGATTAAAACAAACTGTAAAAGATCCTCTGGTGAGTTGCCTTTCATCTTTAATTTGGTAAGAGAGTTTCTGTAGTTTTTGTTTGTCAGAGGAGAGAAAAAATATTACGTTGTTTTGGTTTGGGAAAAAGGTAGTTTTGTAAGTAGGCATAATTTAGTGTATAACCACCACTATCCATTAGTGGTAGTTGGGTAAGAGGAGGTTATTAGTTAGTGGGTAGTTACTAGAAGACATAATTCCCTTCTTTTTTATTTTTGAAATACATTAGTTTTATTGATAAAATAAATTCCTTAAGAAAATGTTAGAAAAATCTGGGGTTTCACATTCTACCCCCCTTAAATTTTGAAAATTAGGTTTCTTTCTTCAAAGTAGTCAAAACATATTTTCCCATATATATAAAGAAAATGTTATATTTGAAATGAGGAAATTAATCATAGTTTGTATACAAATTTTGTTTTAATAAATGTTTTGCTATAAACTGAATATTAAAATAGTTTTACTAGCACTATTGTCAAAAAGAAAAAAATGTAAAACTTTTCATAATTTGAAAATTTTACATAGCTACACAATATAAACCCTTCTGTATGGAGGACCTTATTTTCTTTTCAAAAAAAAAAAGGAGGACATATATATTAATAAAAAATATAATAAATGAAAAAAAAAGAGTTTCGAGGACGAAACTTTATTTAAGGGGGGTAGAATGTGAAACCCCAGATTTTTCTAACATTTTCTTAAGGAATTTATTTTATCAATAAAACTAATGTATTTCAAAAATAAAAAAGAAGGGAATTATGTCTTCTAGTAACTACCCACTAACTAATAACCTCCTCTTACCCAACTACCACTAATGGATAGTGGTGGTTATACACTAAATTATGCCTACTTACAAAACTACCTTTTTCCCAAACCAAAACAACGTAATATTTTTTCTCTCCTCTGACAAACAAAAACTACAGAAACTCTCTTACCAAATTAAAGATGAAAGGCAACTCACCAGAGGATCTTTTACAGTTTGTTTTAATCAAGTAAGTTTACATTTAAGATTACTTTCCTTAATTATGCTACAAAATCCACTACTATATTTAATATATTTTCATGTTATCATTTGAGGAAATTATGCCATGATTGTTGTAATTTTATTCATTCAAGATTTCTTGGGAAATTACGTAGGAATTTCCTAAATTAATAGAGGAATTTGTGGGCGAGATTGGTGGATGATTGTTGCAATTTTTTTTTTCTTTAAATCGATAGACCAACAATATGAGTCCTAAATTAGGAAAAGAATATTCAAAAACAACTATTGCTTACTAGTAATCTCAAGGAAATCTACTAACTACCTATGTTGAGTATTACTAGCCTTACTTATTTAATTCCTATTGACTATTAATTCCTACTCGGAATCTGAGGTTTCGGTGCTATGCATCCTTGGGTCCTCTATGTTCCCGAAATCCTTGTTACTCTTATCGACCTCTTGGTTTGCATCATTGCCTACCTCTTCCTCGACTTCCATGGCAATTTGTTTGCACCATTGTCCTCATATTGATTAATGGGGCCAAAATGTGTCCCTATCCGAGACATTCTCTACACCATCCTCGACAGAACGAAAATAGTTCCTTTTATTTACATACTTAGTCCTCAATGCCCGATAAGCGGTGTTCTTCTCAATAATTTGCTTTCTCCTTTCGTCAGCTAGACGCTTCCAGTAACTAACGTCGAACCTTACGTTTTTAGTCTCTACCCTTCGCTGGAACTTCTCAAGCATCCGATTTTGGACTTCCCTCTCTAGCTCCTTAACTCTAGCTTTCGTACATGCCATCTTACTTTTCATTCTTGAAATCCTACGTTCCATCAGTCATTTTTCTTTATTACTTTCAAGTTTACCCTTTAGAGTCACTTGCCATGCTCACATAAGGCAGCGTTCATTTTTCCTCAATAAGTATTTCACGATTCTTTTCCTCATACATCTTCTTCGGCTTCTTGTCCAAATCCCGTGCTGCATCTTCCAGTCTATGGGTAATCATCATCCAATTTATACTCGTCTCCCAATAATAATCTCTTGACTTTTCTATTTGTTTGACTTCAGCCTTTAGAGCTTCATTTTCCATCCTCAAGCACCTAACATCGCATCCTGTTACCTCTATTGTACAGTTGCACTCTTCACGTAGGCCCTGGGGTATCTCCTCCTACAGTGTTACATTAATTCCCTCAAGTCCATTTCCTTATTCATTTAACTTAATTGTATTCTTTTGAATTTATGTCCATATGTGTCTTACTGTCGGAATTTTGCCACTATCAGCCCTGACCTACAAATGAAGGGATTTCATGAATCCTATTAATATAATTCCAACTTAAGGTATACCTGCTGTTGCAATTTACTTGTCACCATAATACAAGATAACTCTTACCATATTCGTTTCATCCTAAGATCTACACCCATTAACCAACTCACATCATCTTTCCTTATCACTTCCAAAAATCATTACGATAGTCATTCTATTACTTTCTTTTATACCGATCTTATTCTAATTCCTAAAATTTGTTAATACTCAATTATCATCCTGCATATTTCCAGATCATTAAACCTATGCTCTGATACCACTAAATGTCACGCCCCAAATCCGCGTCCCTGGACCAGATTTGCAACGTGGCACGCCGTACCTGTGAGACCTTACTCCCGCAAATACAAGGCAACATGATCATAACTTACAAAAAATTCACTAAAATTTAAAACTTACAAATGCTAGAGAAATACATACTACAAATAAACTAATACAGCTGCTAAAACTTATATTATGTTACCAACATAAGTTTCTAACTATCTACCTTACTCTTATCGTCTACTCGAATCCGAACTTGCTTTTGGAGATCTGCAAGAAAAGATTATGAAAGTATGGGTTGAGCGACACATGCTCAGCAGATAGTGCTTACTCCCCTGTCGGATCGTGTAGCTATATACATAATATATTTTTGCCAAAACCTTTCACACAGTCCACATGCACATAGTAGGTTGAAAAGAATTATCTTGCAACTTATCCAAAATTACATACATATATTTCAAATAGTGAGTGGCATACACATAAACAATTTTCATTTGACGTGGCATGAAAACACATGACATGATCATCTTCACTGAACATACTTGCAAATCGTAAACATATCAATCATGTCATCATATTTCTCAAAACACAGCTCTTAAACAATACATGCAACATCCGGCTTCTGAGTACTCAGCCTAGAGATTAAACCCCTTCTAGGAGGGCGACCAATGGGTTTCATGATTACCAATTGGTCACATGACATGACATGACATGAGTCAATCGGTCGGGCTTTATACCGAACTGCCATGACTAGGTCAATCGGCCGGGCTCTATACCGAACTGCCATGACCCCTTACATGATCAGGACTATAGTCCCTACCGTCTATTTCATGACCGTTCAGAGCTCATTTCATACATCACATGCATTTTATTTCATAAAACTATGCCACTCAATTCATAACAATTTGAATAGTAAAACATTTCAAATAGGCATACATGATCCATTTTTCATATACTAAAGTAAAGCATTCACTTGTGAAAATTCATATTTAGCATTTCAAAAGTACAGAGGGGTAAGAACCACCTACCTCGAGCCGCTGACTTGGGAGCTATTCCTAACTCATCCTTAACTTGCGTCGAACCTATAATCAATAACATGCACATATTCATTAATTTATTTAACTTATTTTTCGTGTAATCCATCCTATTTTAAACAACCCTGGAAAACGTGCTCAGATATTCACTAAAGTGTACTTGAATAGTTTCTAAAGGTAAAAGATTTCTCTTTTTGGAAAGTTTCCTAATTTAGAAAGTTTCTATTTTTAGAAAGTTTCTCTTTTTAGAAAATTTCCATATTTAGGAATTTCTATATTTTATTTTAATCAAAAGTGGTATAATTCTACGATATATGAATAAATGTTATTTATTTGCTTGCTTATTCATCTATTACATTTATTTATCTTATCTATAATGTATTTATTTATTTACTATATTCATGCACTTATGTATTTGAAATACTCACTTGTTAGTTTATAATAAGTTTTTTAACCTATTTATCCAGTTAATATTTACAAGTATATCTCATTCATTTATTCATGTATTTAACTTATTTACATGTATTCACTTATTTGTCTATTTAGTAATTATTCATTAGTTCAATCATTGGTTCATAAAATATTTATGAGTCGTGTTTACTCAATTACTTACCCATTTATCTTAAGATTACTAATTATTTACTTAATCAATTACTCTTTTTATTTGGTTATTATTAGTTAAATAATTATCTAATTATCGATTATTGATAACTAATTAATAAATCATTTATCCACTTATTTTTATCCATTGTTAATAATTGATTAATTTCTCCTTTGCCTAATTATTATGCGTTTCCCATTAGTCTTATAATTATATTTGTATTGGGTCAACATCTTAATTACACCAGTTATAAGACATGGGTTTTCCTAAAGAAATTTTGGGCTTGTCTAATTAAAGTTAGGGTCTTTGTAGTTTATTTGACTTGGGTCTAGTAGTAACGTTTATTTGATTAAATAAGCCCAACCGAGCCCAAAGTCCTCCTCTTCCTTATTTACCAGGTTAGGCCCAATGGTCATTTAATTATTTGGCCCACGATTTACTTCCTCAAACCTAAGTTTAAGCCCGCAGAGATGATGGTCCAGCCCAAAACCAATTCCGACCCGTAAGGATTATTTGACCCATTTCCAACCCCGAAACCCTACCCGGTTTCGACCCATATCCTGACCCGTTTCTTGACCCGAAAGACAAACGGGTCTTCTTCTTCTTCTTCCCATTTTCCAGATTTTTTTTTCTGTTGGCGTGACTAAAGCCGCTGCCCTTCCTCTTCCTTGGCGGTATCGGCGTTGGCGATGATTGTGGGAGGGTCCGATGACCCTTCCCTTTTACTTCACCATGGCTGAAGCTTGAAGCTTCAGCCATGCGAATCCCTTTTTTTTTTTCATTGGTTGCCGCGGCCAAGTCAGCCTGTTTTAGGAGGCCGGCCTCCCATCACCGATGATGTGCCGACCTTTGCCGGCACTAAGCACAAGGGAGGGTCCGATGACCCTCCTTCAAATCCATGGTGAAGCTTCAAGCTTCAGTGAGTTTTTTTTTTTTGTAAACAATCCCAGCAATTTCTCTCCATTCCCTAAGGCCAAAAAAAAATTGCAACAATCATCCACCAATCTCGCCCACAAATTCCTCTATTAATTTAGGAAATTCCTACGTAATTTCCCAAGAAATCTTGAATGAATAAAATTACAACAATCATGGCATAATTTCCTCAAATGATAACATGAAAATATATTAAATATAGTAGTGGATTTTGTAGCATAATTAAGGAAAGTAATCTTAAATGTAAACTTACTTGATTAAAACAAACTGTAAAAGATCCTCTGGTGAGTTGCCTTTCATCTTTAATTTGGTAAGAGAGTTTCTGTAGTTTTTGTTTGTCAGAGGAGAGAAAAAAATATTACGTTGTTTTGGTTTGGGAAAAAGGTAGTTTTGTAAGTAGGCATAATTTAGTGTATAACCACCACTATCCATTAGTGGTAGTTGGGTAAGAGGAGGTTATTAGTTAGTGGGTAGTTACTAGAAGACATAATTCCCTTCTTTTTTATTTTTGAAATACATTAGTTTTATTGATAAAATAAATTCCTTAAGAAAATGTTAGAAAAATCTGGGGTTTCACACCTCCGGTCTCTCCGGAAGTACTTTTAGCGTCCCTCGTGTTTTAAATGGCCTTTCCAGAAATACACTTATATGTCTGTCCAGTTGAATCACTTAACCTTTAATAGAAATACAATTATTTGTCTGTCAAATTTTCAACTGGAGGGACCCCGTCTTACCTTATTATCACCTTTTATCTTCTCACCAGGACCAGCACAGCTGGATGATCAGATGTCCTGCATCCCCTTTATCTTCCACACTATGTATGACGTATTTCCCTTGGATTTTCACATTAGTTGTCAGGATTGCGATCCGGATCGTGGGATCTTACGATTCTACGATCCGAATTATGGCTTTCGATTTCGATCCGATTTTGATACGATCCTACCATTTAAAGATATTATGATAAAAATTTTAATGATTTGATCATAATTTTATATAGAAAATTCTGTTATTTGTTGCATTAGAAACTAGATTCAAAAAATTTAAAACCACATAATTATGTTATGCTAATTCCTTACCTATAAAAATTGGTATTTAATTATTTCATTAATAAATACTTAAATGATATACACATACACACACACATATATAAAGTCAATTTTTCCAACTACCTTGTCCAATAATTGCATTTGGACTCAAAATTGAGAAAGAACAATATTTTTAGTTTAATCAGAATCATTTACAATATGTCACATGTAGTTCCAAAATTTTTATTTAATTTTTAGATTATCCCACATAATTTAGATAATACAATTTTAATCTCAATTAATAATACTATTATATTGATTGTACATGAGTGCCATTATTTATTGATGTATATGTGAATTGCAAACATCAAAATTACTAGTAAGATTATTTTTTATGGTTTTTGTAGGATCGATCGATCCCACGATCCGATCCTACGATCTGATTCTGCAAAGTAAAAAACGATCCAACTTAGAATCCTAATTTTAAAAACCTTGATTTTTCACGTCCCTTTTGCTAGACTTGTCAACGGGTCAGGTACAGGCCGGAACGGAATATTCCGGACCCAGACCCCGTTTAATTACACTTGTTCTGGATTCGACCCATGTACCCAACGGGTTTTACACTTGATCTCCCAGATCCGGATTTGAAGGGTCCCGGAAACAGGTCGGGTCTACCCGATAGAAATAACACCGGCAATGTCAAAATTCTTCAGATTGTACATATTCAAAACACACTCTTTTTCAGGCAATGTACAAGCCTTTCTAATATGTCAAAAAAGTACAACCAAATTACATTAGGAAATAGGAATCCAAATCACCTATTTACTATAATTCCAAAACCAATCACAAATCCAAACCAGTTGGCTGGGCGGCTCCTCATCCTCACAGCTCACAGTCTCAATTTTTGAAAACTATAAAGCTAAAGATTTGGTAGTCCCAAATAACTACAAGGAATCTGCGAGTCCTAACCATATCAAAACATGGAAGAAATAATTAGAATTCTTACTTGGGATAGCAATTTTTTCTCCAAAAGAGAGATTTTTGGAAAGCATAAATGTTTCCAGCAGTAGCGTTAATATAGCTGCAAATAACTAAAATTCTTACTTGAAATAGCAATTTTTTCTTTAAAAACAGCACCAAAGCTCTCAGCAGTAGCATCAATAGCAGTGGAAATTGGAGGCGGAGTTTGAAAATTTCGCTTCACTAAACAAGAGGAAGACAAGATTGATGTGGTGTGGTGCTGCATAAGAGGAGAAATGACGGAGGGAAAATTTGGAATCTATTTGGAGACAGATGAAGAGCAGAGAAAATGGGAGGGAGAAGCGGCGGTGGGAAGGATGATGTTTGTAGGGTTTGGAACTAAGGTATTTCTATTAGGTATGTATATATATTTTTTATGATTATTATTTGCTTAAACGGATACGGGTCTAATATGGGTCGGAATATGTCATTTCGTTTTCGACCCGTTTTTTATTAGGAAAAACGGATCCGAGTCCGGGTTTGGATAAACAGAATTATATTTTTACCCGTACCTGGAGAAAATTCCCGGGTCCGGGTCTAGACTCGGACCGTTGACAGGCCTACCTCTTGCATTATTATTTCCCACATGGGTTTCAGGTGAAAATACTCCTCTCCTATGTTAAATTTTTCTTCTTTTTTTTTTTTGTCTCTTTTCTCTTTTTTATTCCAAATTAGTTTTCTGTTTTCAAATCTTTATTTCTAAGAGAGTAATAAATTTCTCTAACAAAAAATTTAGAATGCTCATGCTCTAATTTTCAAAATTGATGTGTGTATGTGTGTGTATATATATAATTTTTACAAATCAATATCATCTAATTTAAGAGATTTAGGAAAAAATTATATTCTATTTCTTATAATTATACCATCATAGTCAACTACCCATTTGTACAAATCACATAGTATATTTTTTTCCTATAATGAGATTTTACTTATTAGGATCTTTTTTTGCATGCCATTTTCTAAAAAAAAAAAAAAAATGTTAGTGTATTCCTTAACACATGCACTTAGCTCCTGTGAAATCTTACTAGCATCAATTTGAGTGGTTATAATCAAATTGCAGGTTAAAGTTCAATGATTAAAGATAGTAAAAAATTTGAAAATAAGAACTTAGCAAATAGAGGGGTATTTTTATCTTTTAAGGGGTTAAGTAACAAGAAATAAAGTTTAGGGAGTAAAGTGAGAATTAGGGTATATGTTAAGGAGATAAATTGTCGTTAACTGTTCTCACATGTATACATGTCCCCAGTTTTTGTCAACTATTTGTAATTCCTATTGGTGCAAAAAATCACACATAGCGGAAGTGATTTTAACACATATAAAAGTAGGTGGGAAAAGGAGGAAAATAAACACAAACAAATAACTCATCAATTTATTAACTCAAATCTCAACAATAACAACATCGCATCATAGCTTTTACTTTGGTTCACAGTACAAGTATTCAACAACTTGAATTTCTCAAGTTTTCTCTCAAACTCTCTCTTCCTTTTCAGCATTAAAATTACAGCACAAATAATGACACGACATGATTTATCTTTTCGATCACTGTCTTAATCAATTCCAATTTTTCCCCTAGCTATCATTAGAACCTAGGACCAATCTAATGGTCCAATTTTATCCGCTGTTCCAGTGCTCTAAGTTTTCAAGCAATTCACATTTCAAAATCCTATCAGTATCGTCTTGTAATTCTAATTTGACGAACAGCCCAAGATCAAAATTTACGATTCTGATACCATTTATGGGAAAAGAATTGCATAACGGGCCATATTGACACATTTATTAAGTATGTACGACAAGACAAGTTTAATAATGACAAATTCATAACGCACATTGACGGTGTTTGATTCGATCAAACAACTTTTCGGGCTGACTGGTGGGCCAAACCGATGGCATTGTTTGTCCGGTCCAGTTAAAGTTGTACCCGTCCTTTCTTGGACTATATAAATTTTCTTTAAAAAAAAATCATTTCATAATGTCAAAGAAGCTGAGTTAAGCAGCCTGGACTCTGAAGCGAGTGAAAACCAGGGGAGGTTTTAATGGTTCTTTCTCCCTGAAATTCTGCAGTTGAGTTTTTCTTTTCGTCTTTGGGCTTATTTTTTTTTTCCATTCGGGTGCAAAAAATGGGAAAAAAATAGTGTGACTAGGCCTATCAATAGGATTGGGCTGGCGCAAACTCAACTTGCCCACTCTTAATTTATTGAGTTGAACCTTGTGAAATGTGCTATGCTGAGTTTGGGCTAAAATGTTTTGTACAATTTAATGTGAGCTGAGTTGGATTAAATTAAGTTCAGCCCGTTTACTTCTTGGCCCAAATAATACACATATGCCAGAACTTACACACACAAACACACACACACACACACACACATATGTATATATTGATTTCTGAGTACCCATTAATAAAATATTTAGGATTTTTAATATATAGTATCTTAGATGGCTAATTTTATGATAAATTATTCCTTTTCAATCTGTATTTGCAAGTTTATGAATGATTTGGTCATGGAATTTAGACTTTTATTAATGTTGCAAATCCATTTATATATTGTAAAACATCTATGAATTTGCTGGTCATTTCGTTTAACTAGATTTTGTTAACATGAAAAATACATTACATGATTTTGAACTTAACCAAATTAGTCTCAATACTTGACTTTTCTTTCTTCTTTTTTTTTTTTTTTTTTTTGTTTGGTGAGCCAAGCATAAACTACAAATCTATGAATCTACCTTAGTTGATTTTGGACTCAAAAGAGTGAGATGTTTTATGTGAGTTAAAATTGAATATGTCAAAAACCTAACTCACATAACCCAATTGAGAGGTCTATATGGGACTCGCAACTGATAATTGTAGTTTCTGTTTTCCACTACCATAAGCTTCACAGTTTGCACAATGCGACACACTTTTTCTTAATAAGGCATTTACCTTAAATGATCAGTACAAAGCAGAAAAAGATAGGAAGGACATAATATATGTGGATGATTTATTGACTCATGGAACGCTTTTTAAAGCCAAAACTTGATTTAGGAGGCAAGATTTGATGAAAATTGATTCTGCTCATATTAGACGGAGCAACAATTCTTCTTTCTAATAAGTGGTTCATCATAAGAATAATCAGAATGGGAGAGGCTCAGAAGACATTTGATAAAAAGTTCAATCCAGAATACCAAACTAAGACAGAAAAAACTACTATGAATTTCCGTGCATTATTTTACAGGCACAGAAAAATATAGGTACAGATACATCTGTAGAATTAGTCTTTCAGCTTCTTTAAGAATGTTATTTTTAATCCATGTCTTCCAATTGTTATACTTTACTCCCTTGGCATACTAGACCAGAGTGACTAATTGAAATAAGATTAGAAAATTAAGCAAAGCAAATCAAAATATGATACTGGAGAGACCAAGGTTTAAGAATCAGAAATCAGAAGTAGTGAAACTACTAAGGTTTTGAATGCAGTTCTCAGAATTAGAAATTGCTAAGTAATCACGAGGTAATGAATGTAACATGTATCAAGCAAGAAACTTAGCCAACACTGCCTGCCTTGAGTGTTGGAAGATGCCTATATGACTGCTTGAGTGTCTCTTTTCCACATTACCACCTGGAGGGCAAGACTAGTACTCTTCAAAATGATGGGAGATAAAGACCTTCAAATCATAATTACCCATGTCACTGTTTGATTCTCGAATTTTCCTGGCTGATTCCATGGTAGACTCTGATGATCGATGTACCTCAATAGTCTGCAGCGTAGGAATTTCTCCTATCTCAGATGGGATTCCCATCTACTCCAAGCATCCATTCAAGACTAGTTTCTGTAGACTAGGGAAGTGACTGCTTGAGGAAATCCATTCCTGAAGATCCGTATGCGACAGTTTCAAGAACTTCAGGCAAGGAAACCCATGGTCAGTTGTTTCCCATTGAGGTTCATTGAAGAAATTATCTTTGATTTTGAGAACCTCAAGGCTTGGTAGCAATTCCAAGATCGACATTTCTTTCCAGTTTACATGGCTACCAATCAGAGTAAGCTTTTTAAGACTTATGGGGAACACATCTGGCCGTGGAAAGCTCCAAGGAACCATATTAAAGGTTTGATATCCAAATTTGAGTGCTTCAAGATGACTTAAATGTGAAAGATCAGGGAATGAAAAATTATCACTGCCCTCTGAGAGAGTCATATGAAGGCCCAACTTTCTAAGATTTGGAGTCCTTTCCAGCACTTTGTCGACAAAACCTGCAGGACATATTTGTGAAAGGGATTGCAAATTTTCAAGAACACCATCTAGTCTCCATGGAAAACTAGCAGCAATTTCCATCAGACTATTCCTAGAACCCGAAGGATGATCATGATCTTCCAGTATCTCCATACCAATGGTTTCATGCTGCTGGAATCCTGACTGTCCTCCAGTGGAATACTTACTTGGATCTTGCAAATGCAGTTCCCAAGAAATCCTTAGATGCCTTAGCTTTTCCATCTTAAAAACAGCACAAGGTAAGGTAACATTTCCCCCTTTTTCTCCATCAAGAATGCAGGTTTTTAGGTTCCTGAGTTGGAACAGTGCTGAAGGCAGGACCTTGAGGCTCTCAAGATAAAGTGCCAAATACCTCAAGTGACGTAGCTCCAATATTTGGTCAGGGAATTTGTCAAGTATAATGTGCCTAAAATCCAAGGTGTGGAGGAATCTGTATACTGACAAAGTCTGCCAATTGAATACTTCACTTTCTGAGACGTAATGAAAATTGTATGTATGGAAGTATTGACAATGTGAAAAATGAGGAAATTTTGCCTGATACATAAGAAAGCGAGAATAATCATCAAGGGGAGTAGCATTCGGTCTACACTTGCACTTTGGCAGCACAAATTTCTCTTCACTGGCTTTTCTAAGGCACAATTCTCTCAACATATCATGAATGTTACACGATTTTATTCCGCCATCAGACCTTTCCTTTGCTACTATAACAAGACTTCTGTTAACAAGATCCATTAGGTAATCCTCTGCTACGTCCTCTAATCTCTTTTCATCAGTTTCTTGAATAAAGCCCTCTGCAATCCATGACTGGAGTAGCCTCTTCACAGGAATATCAGAATCCTCAGGAAATGATCCGAGATATAGAAAGCAGGATTTCAACTTGGAAGGCAGGTGTTTGTAACTCAATTCTAATGTGCCCATAAATTCCTTGGAGTTACTACTGATAAAGGACCCCATATTTCCATGAACCTGCCTCCAACATTTTTCATTATTCTTCTCTCTGAGAAGAATTCCTGCTATAACAACAATCGCAAGAGGTAGACCTTTGCATTTTGTAACTATTTGATTCGCTATTTCCATCAATTCCACAGGACAGCTCTTGTCACCAAATAGTTTACTGTTAAAGAGATCCCAACTTTCTTCTTCAGTTCGAGCACGTAGACAGTGGATGAAACTATTTTGTCTCACTTTCAAGGCCACATCCTTAATTCTGCTGGTCATTAAAATCCTGCTACACTACGAGAAAGCATGAGTTTTTGTGACCTACATTTCATTGCTAGTCATAAAAGTTCAATTTTTTACGACTCTCAGGACAAGTCACAAAAAAATGACAAAACTACGTCGTAACATGCTGTTTTTGTGATGGCTACACGGTCACATGAAAACCCCTTTTTCTATGACTAACTTTGGTGCAAGTCACAAGTAGTACCCCATTTGATGTCGATTTTTACAAAAGAAACGAGCACAACAAGATAAATAGAAAAGCCCAAAAAATTTTGAAAAAAAAAAACTCCACGAAAATCCCTTGCCAATCGCATTCCAAGCAGCTTTGTCTCTCATCCTCCTTGTCGTCAATAGATCCTCCTTGCCTTTTGTTGTCAATAAATCGATTCATTTCTATCCCCAGACACCAAACCTGATTGTCAGGGTGTTCGCTAGGGTTTCATGGAGGTTCAACTTCACCACAAATTCACATATTTTGACGATGAAATGCTAGTAGATTTCAAAGAATGGTGGTGAATTGTTAGAACGACAGCAATTGTAACAGTAGCGGAGAAGGCGGCAAAGAGCTTTGTTTATTCACACCCGTCATTCATCAGGTAATTTTGGTGATTCTGAAAAACCATTGCAGTTTTTAAAATCTTCGTTTTTATACGAAGCATAAGGGTTACAAACAATTGCGGCTTTTGCTTGAATTCTTTATGTGCCTTTTCTTCTAGAGGATAGCAGTGGTAAGTTTCTTTAATGGAATTTTGTTAGTTTACAAAGTATCGAAAGATTGCATTTTTTTCTGTAATTTTGTTGATAATGTTTGTTGGGTAGAGAGTTTTTGAAATTTAGCTAGGCTGTGTTTAACTTGATGTATACTTTATTTGTAAAAATAAAATAATTTAATTGTAATATGAGATTTCGGTTGAATTCTTTTGTTTTGGCTCCAGGCACCACATAATGTTGGAGAATTAGTTAATTTGAACTAGGCTTCGTTTAGCATAGCGCATATGGTGTTCTGTTTTGTCTATGTTCTGGAGTTGTTTATGATTTCTATAATTAGAATTATAAAATTAATTTGGAAAAATTGAGCAGACTTCTGTTTTTAGTTTTAATCCGTAGAATCTGTTTGGTCTTCTAAACAGTAAATTTCTTTCATCTCTATGTCTTTCACTCTTTTTCCTTCAGCTTTGATTTTTTATTCTCTTCCCTTTCGGCTGCATATTTCCTTGCATCTTTCATCTCTCTTGTATAATAGTTAGGAAGAAAGCAGTTCATTCTTTGTTATAAAATGGTAAATGCGCTCTTACTATCTGGTTTAATGAGGTATTTGATGGGCAATTGTGTTTCCTTTCTCATTTTTTAGATTGGTAAGTGGAAAAGCTCTGTTAGTATTTATTTATTTATTGTGTAAGTAGCTCTGTTAGTATGTTGTTAACCAAAGTAAATCCTTTGAGGATTAGAAGTGTTTGTGTAGTGATTGATGCTTTGTGTGCAAATGATTCATATTGTGCACCATTATATCTTTAGCTTAAAGTGCTTTTCTTTTTTAAATGGAAAGATTAAGAGCTTTTCATGGCTATAGTGATTTACCAAATTTTGTATGTGGCTCCAATAAGCAGAATACAAAAATCCTGAATGTGCTTCGCAATGTACGCTGAACACTTTTGGTATGAAGTGAAAGGAAGAATTGATCCATCAAAGAATTTGAGAAGCAAGCTTCGCATGATATTTCTTACATGTCCAGGTACAGGAATAGTTCTTTTCTCTTTCTTTCTGCACTGTTATTTCTTATATGATTTGCTAGGTAAACCACGCTTAAAAAAAAAAAGAAAAAAGAACACACTTATCCTAGTAGTGCAAGATGGATCTGAGAGCTGCTTATTCTTTGTTGCTTGGCATAGCTTGAGCACATTAGCTAGTGTATTTAAAAATATATATATATATATACAATTTGTTGTTCAGTTCTAAATTGAATTGTCCTTAATACAAGTTATGTATCTTGATGTGAGGCTAGAGAGCCTTAATTGGATCTTTTTCTTTTCCCACATTAAATTTTATTCTATGATGGCTCAGGCTATAGATATGATGTTATTTTTTTTGTTTTCTGGGCTGATGATTTTGCAGGACCTAGTGTGTTAGCCATACTTCAAGATGAGGTAGGTTCAGATTTTAGACTGCTTTCCTACTCCATCGAAATGCAAAATTTCTATCATAACTTACAAGTTAAGTTATATAATGATAATATTTGATATTTTATTTTTTAAGATGTTTTAGGTAAATCCATTTTTGGTAATCCTTTCAAACCATGGAAGTTAAGAAGCAACTGAAATGCACACTTCAGTCACGAGTGAAGTGTGAAGCATTTGCCTTTAATTTTTTGAGGCTCACCCATTGTATCAGCACTTTTATAAGAAAAGAAAAGCGAAAGCAGGACCTATTTGGTTCGGTTGGTTTACAAGTCTTGTTTGTTTCATTGTGGTTTTAGAGCAGGTTCTTTTGTAGAGTAGTAAAGTAGTTATCAAAGTATACATAGTGTGACTGGAAATCTCCTTTTTTTGTTTCCAAAGTTTACTTGTTAAAGCATCAAGCATGCTACATGTGAATCGTGAGTTTTTTGAACTTCATTTCTGTCTTTAGTTGATTTTTCACTGGAGTCTACCAAATATTGATTCTTATACACTAGGATTTACCAATCTGGCACATCTTTTTGACCTGGAGGAATCTAATCGGGTTGAAGTTTGCCAGAAGGATTGGGTCAAAAGTCTCTTGTGAAACTATAAGATTATAAATTCTGATCCTGATTTTAAAAATATGGCTTAAGCCCCAAATAAGTTCAGCTTTGCATGCTAAAATGCTACCCGTTCTGTTTATCATTTTTTTTTTAGTTGGTTTTCTTCACAAATTCAGATTTTGCAACTGCAGTTGCCACACTTATCAGGGAAGAAGGTAATCCAAACACCTTTCAACTTTGTCAAACCTTTTATTTGAAAACATGACAATGTCATCTCAGCTTCTTGTCTTTCTTTATTTGCTGGAAATTTGATGAACAGCCTAGAAAAATGCATGCTATATTTGGTTTCTTTATTTGATTGGTTCGTATTTGGTTGCAGTGCTGGTATTAAAAGAGATTGCATTGATCTCTGTAGTGGGAAAGGTAGTTGGAGTCTTCCTAGCTCTGTCAATAAAAATTCTTCTTGCCACATCACTAGAATGTAAGTACATACTCTGTATTTCAAGCTAAAGGCCTCCATCTTTGCTGATATATTATCTCTCTTTTGTCGTTCTTTGCTTGTCAAAGGTTTCTTGTCTTGTTTATCCTGTTTTTTCTACATTCTGAGCAGATTCTTAGCCCTTTTCGACTTGAAATTTGATAATCTCCCCTTCTTTTTTTTTTTACTCCTCGATAGAAGAAAAAATTTACACTCTCCAAAACCAATGCTGGCTTGGATTACTTGCAAAGCTGAAATTTTTGTGTTTGAGTTGCAGGTTGAAACATTTTTAGATAAACCAAAAAGTCAATAGAGAAAAGAGAAAAATTAGTCATGCGCTTTAGTTACTTGAATCTTAGTTTGCTTCATTGGATTCAGTTGAGATGAACCTACTTAACTTTTTTGAGCGTAATTATTTAATCAAGTTGAGATTTTTTTTAACTCCCTTTTGGGTTGGAAGTATATTAACCTGTTACTTTTTGTTATTAATTCATTTTAGTTTGGGTTTGGAAGTATATTCACTTGTTACTTTTTGCTATCAATTCATTTTAGTTTTTAGTTTTGTTGCTGGAGTTTTATTGTTTACTTAACTTGTGATGGCTTTTTGGATGAGTTAATTTGATGCTAAAGAGAGGCTTAGGTTGTGGAGAAGGTTGCTAAATTGAAGAAAGGCCAAAGCTGCTGAGAAGGAAAAGAAAGCCAAGAATTCAAATGCACCAAAACGCCCTCCAACTGCTTTCTTAGATATGATGGAATAATAATTTGAAATCACAGCCAGCTGTGACTTAATCTAGTTTTCTAAGAATGTTTTGTTGTGACTTGAGGCATTTGTGTGAAGTTGATATGGTATGTTATCTAATGGATGGTTTTATTCATTAATATTCTAATAAATAGTCATTTATTTTCTTGCAAACAAAATTTTATCTTTTTCGTATTTGTCCATCACGTGAGAATTTCTCTTTGGTTTTGGGCTTTCCAAAAAATAAAAAATAAAAAATAAAAACAGGTTGAGAAAAGGGGGGAAAAACGTGAGAATTTCTTTCTGGTTTTGGGCTTTCCAAAAAAATAAAAAATAAAAAATAAAAACAGGTTAAAAAGGGGGGGGGGACAAAGTAAGATGTTTTTATGACTTACAATCCTGGTAGTCACAAGGCTTTTTAGTCTCATTTCTAATGATTAATTAGTGGGTCCCCAGAAAATCAAAACATGACACAAAAAATCTTTTATGACTATTATTTGCATGTCACAAATAAATTCTATTTTTTTGACTTTTTATTACATTTAAAATACAAGTTATAAAAGGTATTATTGCAAGTCACAATTGATAATGCGACTTTCATATACAAGTCACAAAAAGTTTGTGACTATTAAATCGGTGACACTCATATGCATGTCACAATATGGTCACAAAAAGTTTTTATGACTATCATTAACAAGGTCACAAAAAGAACTTTTTCTAGTAGTGCTAAAGTTGTCATCCTCTGGAAAATAAATCTTCAATTCATTCCAAACTTCAAAATCCCATACATCATCAATCACAATCAGATACCTATGCCCCTTTAAGCATTTATACAACTTCTCTCCCATATCTTCATCACTCATATGGAAAATTGGATCTTCACAACTCAAAATACAGCTTAAAATGCTGCGCAGTAACTTTCTCTTTTGATGTACTTGAGACACACAAACCCATGCACGAGTATGAAAGTGATATACAACTGACAGATCATTATACAATCTTCTAGCCAATGTTGTCTTACCGATTCCTGGCATCCCCACAATGGAAACCACTTGTAGTTGCTGTCGCCCGCGGGTTAGCCTGTCCCGAAATTCTCTTGCCTCACCCTCAAAACCAATCACGATCTCTCTGTTCACAATGGAATTTCCATCTACTCCGGACGAATTTTCCTCTTGCGAGTTGGTCAATCCAATAAAGTTATCATCTTCGTGAGGTGTTATCTTAACACATCTTATTTCTTTTACTAGACCACGAATCATGTTATGATGCCGGGCTACAATATCCGTTCCTATTAAAGGACTGAATTGATGTAAAGAATCAGACCTGATAACACTGTCGATGTCAGTCAAAAGTTCATCAATAGCAGGTACAACAGAAATGGCTAAATCACGTACATATCGTGGTGGATGGCCAAAAGATGAAGCTTCTTGCACTGATTTGAGGAAGTATCCTATCAATTTAATATCTTCACGAAGAGAAATGAATTCGTGGGCACAAGGAAGCTCCAGGTCCTCCAGGATGAACTGAACAGCATTGCAAACCACAGCAACACGTTTGTAGCTGAATCTTTCTCGGTCTCGGAGCCTCTCAAATTCTGGTGTCATGGCTGTGTGCCTAGTGGCCAAGTGAAGCTCCTCTTCTGAAATTCCCGCTGCTCTGTAATGCTCTTCACCTGTAATCAAACTTTTAACGAACTCCTCTTCATCCTTTTCCATTGTTTTCATTCTCAAGTCATCCTCTTCATCATCTGTAATTCTGAGACATTTAGGCCATGTTTGATTCCACGAAACCAGTCAGGAAAAGCGAAAGAATTCCCTAGCAAGGAGCTTTTGTGTTTGGCAACAGTGGAAACTACTAAGAGTGGAAAAAAGTAAGGGAAACTGCTATAGAAACTCTTTACATATTTTTCCTAACATCAGAGGGAATCAGTTTCCGCACCAAAGAACAAAAAAAGGAAAAAAAATGATGGAAAAGATTCCGGCGCCGCTTGGAATTGGGTAGAACAGTGGCTGCGTTGGGTATTATTTGGGACAGGGCATTTTTGCAGGCTGAAAACGATGGAGAAGAAAGCAGTTTCATAAATTTCACTTTAGCCTCAAATCTTTTGTTTTATGTGGTCAACCGTTCCATAGTTTTATATCTCAACTTTCCCCGCCGGACTTTACTTTTGAATGTTACATATTATTATACTTCACAAATTATATTTCAAAATTTGGAGCAAGGATAATGACATAATTTTTGAGGTATCCAGAAAATAAGAACGATATGTATCACAAAAATGGTAGATGTATCCATATTTAAGTAATAAAGTGATAAAATTTTAATAAATTCAATGTCTTACACATAAAAAATAAGTTTAAAATCAGTATAAATGTAGCATAATCTTTGAAATCTATAGTATATTCATCTATATTTTTAGTTTTTTAACTTTCAATTATGTTTATACTAATCACATATGAACTTATATGCTATGTTTTTAAACTCGGACCGGACCGACCAGTTGAACCGGGAACTGGCCAGGCATCCGGTCCGAATAATCCTAAAAAACCAGAAGTTTCAAAACCCGGTCAAAGCCGGTCAAAACCTGGGTTTGACCGGGTGAACCGGTTGACCGGGTTTTGACTATTTGACAAGTTTTTTTTTTTTTTTTTTTTTTTAACCTTTAACCCATCATATCCTTTCAAACTCACTTTTTAAGTTGTAGTAAATATGGTTTAACCTCTCATTATTTTAATAAAGTGTAAAAGTAATCCAATACATTTTTTAAGTTATATTTCTACCTATATATATATATATATATATATTATATTCTTTAAATCAATTTTGTGATTAAATATAAAATTCTCAAATTTGTATGTAAAGTCATAAATCTCCAATTTGAGAAAATTATATATATATATATATAAAGTTGAAAACTACCAATTTGAGGGAATTTTTATATACTATTTTTTAAGGAAATTTTTTTATATACTATTTTGATTATATTTATTAATATATATATTTATGACATATTTATGACGTCGTCCGATTCGACCCCCGGTCGAACTCGGTTGGACCCATTGACCCCTGACCCTTGAGATCAACCTGTTCACTTTCCGGTTCGAGTCTGAAAACATAGCTTAAATGCGTAACTTTGCCAAATACGTATTTTTGTGCCAAACTTTTTATTGTACTTTGAAAAAAAATATTCGTATAATATGCATACGTATAATGTCTTGTATTATACCTATCCTATGTTTTACTAACTATACTTGAATCAAATAAAATAATAATAATAAAAATAAATTCTCACTAAGAATTTCTAGGAGAAATAGAAAATTGTTGCTCGGAATTTCAGGAGAACCAGAAGACATCATTGAAAAAACTCAATAAAATAAAATCCATGGAAGAGATACCGTCTGAAAAAGAAGGCCTTCTAAAAAGATAAGAAGAAATAGAGAGAAGCTAAAGGAAAGGAGAGGTAGATAGAGAAGCTATCAAGAAAAAAATAATTATATTTTGACTAAGATTATCCAAGTCTGGCAAACTACATTTTCGCTTTGGTTGCGAATGATTGGATTCCCAAGTTCTTACTCATGATAGATTGCTTTTTTTTTTTTTTTTTTTTTGGGGAACAAAAGGAGAATGTAATGTTAAACTCTATCATGTTATCTTACTTGCAAATCAACTCCTGAAGTTTTCTAAATAATTTCTCTCTATTGTGCTTTTACTATTTGGTTTTTAGTTCCTGTTAAAAACTGTATCATTACTATATTTTTCATAAACTTATTCCAAAGTTATATAAAAAAAATATTTTTTATGAACCACAACTACTATTGCCTAGCTTGATTGATCTTGCTAAATGCATTTTTTTGGCTTGTTTCCTAACTGTAAATCTAAATTTGTTAAATAAATATAAATGAAGTCTAACATAGTTATATTTAGCTAATTCAAGACACATCCGAATATTGGTATTGTAATTTTTATTTCTTAACAAAAATATTTTTCTTTTTTTAAGCAAATACAAACTTTCCATTAAAATTAGCAGTAAGCGGTAACAAAGAGAGCACAAAAGCCCAGTAAGACTACCTACAGGTTTCAAATCTTCTGTTCCTATTTTTCATTTGTCCCCTACACCACAACATGTTACGTGTCAATGTATTCAATTGTTTCTAATTTTCTTCTTTGTAGAAATTCAAATGATTTAAAATATTATTGATTCTTATCAGTTTTTTAATCGTTTATTGGAACTTAAAATTTTTTTCTCCCTTAAAGAATTCAATTAATGCCAATTTATTTATACTTTTCTATTTTTTCTTTTGTCAAAAGTAAGAGCCACAAAAATATCCATCTTTGTCTTTTTCTTTTTTTTTAAAAAAAAGAGAATGACAATATGTCTAGGAAAAAATAGAGAAAAAAGACGTTCTTTTATTATGTAACTGTATCTTTTATCAATTGATTTTGAAATCTTGTTTCAATCAACTGTTCTTTTTTCTTTTCTTCTTATTTTTTGCAGTTTTTTCCATTCTTTTTTTTCTTTAAGAAAAAAAGTTAGAATTTGTATGGATGTGATTATTTTTAAAAAAGAAAAAAATTTCTCTGGAGTTGCCATTTAATTAAAAAATGAATAAATAAAGTGAATTGGGATTGAGTAAAAGATTGATAAAAACAAATAATAGTTTTGATTTATCATCTAAAATACAAGATATATATAGATATTTGATTGCATGGACATGTGACAGTTTTTGGTGAGAGGATGGAGGGGATAGAGGAAAAATGGGGAGAGGATTTGAAGCCCTATCTGCAAGCTATAGATGAATATCGTATAGGAAATTATGTGTACTAGTCTAAATATCCATAGTATACACGGTGGTGTCTTTATTGAAAGGAATTAAAAGGAATGGGTGAATAAAAAAAAGTAAGATATTTGCATCAAAATAATTTAAATTTGTAATTTTTTTAGCAATAGTTCAATCTATGTCAAAACATGTACAATATTTATGAGATGTCATTTAGATTGAAGTTGGATCTTGAAATAAAAATAAAAATATATATTAGAAAATGATTGACATAAGGATATAAATGAATATAATAGCATATTTAACTTGATATGAAAATAAAATACTTACATACATTATGCATTCAATCTAATAATATTGTACAAGTACAAATGTACAAACATTCTTCACATCAACTAAACTTTAATATTAAAATCAATATTGGTAGATTAGTTAGCTTTGTTGAATTTTGTGAAGTTCGTATTATAAATGTGAAGGTGCGACTTTGCAAGAATTGATGCATTGGTTGAAGTAGAGCAGTATACTTCCTTTTGCTTGAAAATTAAGAGCATGTTGAATTCAAAATTGGTGTTTTTTTACATATTTATTATTATTATGTAAAAATAAATATGTATAAAGGATTTATACCTGCATTTGCAAATGTTTGAGAAAAGAAACATCAAAATGAAATGTGAATTATGCATATTTATCCTGTAGAGTGAGATGCAAGTTACCACTAGAATTTCTGATGTTATGTCAACATTGCATCTTTTGAGAATAAAATGTGATGTACGATATAAAAAATATATATTAAAATGTGATGCAGGAAGTTGAATAGTAATAAATTGAATGTAGATGAAAATGGAAAAGAGAATCTTAGAAACTCTTTTTTTTTTTTGAAAGAAGAAAAAAGGAATCAAAGAAAGTGAAGTGGATTTATTATACATTGACATTGAATTTGATGCATTACCTATATGGTTATATGATAAAGGTGGTAATTTTAGTATTATTTGTCATGTACATTTAACAACCATACCTTCATGTGAGATTGAATACATGTATTTATCTCTTTAACAAAATGTATAAGTTTTAAATTTTTTTTTAAAATTAAACTATACCATAATATAGTGAAAAGTATATCGGTTTTCACTAATTTGAGGAAATGTGATGTACAATAGATATATATATCAATGTTAATGTCTCGGGCAGAATTGGTCACATCTTATCAATGTTAGCAATAGAGAGCTAGTGATCAGTTAGTTAGAATAATTGAAATTGCAAATGGAATGGATTTCTAAATTTAGGCGGGTGTGGGTTAGATTTTCGGTGTACCATTTGAGTGGATAAGGATGATGACTCATGGCTAATGATTTAAATGGTTAGTTGGTAGCAAATTTCAGAAATTAAGTATTCCTAAATAAAAAAAATCTAAAATTTTATGAAAAAAGAATTAGGATTTTGGAGCTATCTAAAGGCTTGTAGGCCAAAAACCTGATTTGCAATACATATATAATGGATTATATACACAACAAACCTGGGAACCCCCTGTTCAGGAGCCTGATGACCAATTTCCTTTGTTCCTGGGATAACATTTCAAGAACCTCCACTATAATCTTTTCCCAACGATGGCCACAGTGGGGGGCCCAAACTTTCCAAAAATTTCTCATAAGGTATTAGTTTTTGATTGGATTTCTATTACTTTTTTTTCCAAACATATTTATCCTTAGTTATGTTGTTTATTTTCTTTAACTATCCCTTCAAAAGTATAACAATGTAATTCTATTTTCTTATATCAAAAAATAAAAAACAACAAACTAACTCTAGTTCCTTGTAATTTACCATTACTACCACTTTAACGTTAATAAGATGAGTTTCAAATATTACTTTAAGGAAATAATATAATTTTTCTTTGTGTAAGATCATAAAATAAATAAAATTTTACATTCTTTTTGTGCATTTTTCTAATGGGTACCTATTAGTAGGCACGTATAGATACTTAAATCACATCTAAATTATTATGTAAATACACACATTTATATTTATTGCACCCCTGAATTATGATATTTTTCCAAATTAGCTATACATTTCTAAAATATCAACACCTGAGCCCCTTCTTAGAATGTCCATTGGGTACTTGTTAACCGAATTTTTTTTTATCAGTTGAAATTAGGAAAACATAATACAAATAGAAAAGAAATAATAAATTGAAGAAAATTCACCCACGAATAGAATTATACTCCCTCCATCCCAAAAAATGTGTGGTTTTTGGGAGGACATGCAAATTATGTATAGCGATGTTAGTAGGAAAGAGAATTTTTATTTTTCTTTTATATCCTTAATGGCGGGCCATCTTTTATTTGATGTTGATAGTTTGTGGGAAATAAATGGTGAGCCACATGAAGGATAAAGATAAGATTTCATTAAAAAAAAAATGGGTTGATTTCTCATAGTCAATTTGGGATAAGAAAAAAATAAGAAACATGATAATATTTATGGGACCGAGGGAGTATTTGTACTCTAATTAGGAAAAAGTGCCATAGAAATAAAAACGTTTAACTTACCTCAACTATCCAATCTTCCTAAAGACAAGATTAAGATTTTCATGTTTTACTCTATATGATGTCTTTTTTATTATTAAAAATATTATTTTTAAGTTATCTATTGAATTGTTATTTTCAATGTGCTTCATTTGTTATAATTTTTTTTTCAATTTCTTACTTGACTGTTCGGCCTTCTAACTTAAAATCCTGCATTTTGTCGGTGTCATCTCCACTGTTCTTCGAGCCAGCTCATGAGCAACCTTGAAAATCACTTCATCTCGCATCTTCCAAACATATGATACACCGTAACAGCAAGTGCGACGCTCTTAGTCATTCCACTAAACAAATTTTGCATTACATGAAGACAAAGTCATTCCAACTCCTCATGCAAAGTTCCACACAGACACATATGTAGTTTCCATAGATGCGCGCATATATATCTATATATATATAGTCATTTAACTCAATTTTCTCTCCTATGTGAGACAATTAATTGAAAAGATCTTGTGGGTCAATTGATTAAACCATCCTATATTCAAGTTTTCTTCCAACTAACTCATCAAAATCAATTTCCCTCTGCTAACCGTTTTTATATCTTCATTTGAATTATTTTCATTCTAAACATATAAAGGCACTTAAATTTCAGTAGAAATACATCCAGCAGTTGACTATTGATATTTATAATAAATCTATAGGGTAGATAATTAATATTCACTATGTCTTTAGTTAATTTTTATAAGAAAAATTCTCAAATAAATTAAAAATACTAAAACTGTATATCAAATTAAATAAATTTTTAAAAAAAATACTATTAAACTAATATCACGCTTATCTATTAAGTGGTTACTCTATGTTGAAATCTAATAAAGAAAGAAAACTGTGACTTTTATGTCCCTGAATCGACTTTCAAATCCTCCACCTTCCTCTTTTCTTTTGTTATGTAGAGTCCCCTCGAAACAAAATCAAAAGTCTATGAAACATAAATTGCAATAAAAGATTCAAAAGTCTGACCAAGCATAGAGTTAATTACAATTCAACCCCCCATACCTCCAAGCACAGAGTTAATTACACTTCAACCCCCCATGCCTAACCCTATTCTTACATTATCCCATCAATCAAAGTAATATACATTTTACGAGGTTGAAATATTATATCAATTTTTGCAAATATAAATACCGGACGTGAATTAGTGGGCTCTTATGTCATTCGTAGAAATTCAAGATACAATTGATGTCTCTTTTCATTTCTAATGACTTTACATAATGTTTGATGGTGTTTTATTGGGTAAATGACTTGAATTGTCCTCAAATTTAAAAAGTTTATATTAAATTCAATTTGTAAATTTGGCTCTGGTGGTCCCTATCAATCAAATCTATATATAATAATTTCCACTTTGCCCTTCGGTCTTGATTTAATATCTATTTCCCTTCTCTAATTTAAACATCAAGGAGTTTTGATTATGTATTTAATAATTAACTAATTTGACTAACAAAAGTCGGCCATACTATAAATGAGATGAATTTTATACTTTAAGATTGAAGGGTCTCACTATAAAGTTTAAGAACTAAATTTAGAATTCAGATATAGTTGCAATGTGCAAAATGAAATTAAACTTCTAAATAAACCAAATATCCAACTTAAGGCATCTTGATGAGTTATCAGATCACTGCTAGATAAAAGCATTATGATTTACGGCTAACAAAGACAAACAAAAGAGAAGTTTGAAGCAGCGAAACTACTAACGTTGGGTGTAATTCTCAGAATTACAAATTGCTAACAAATCATGAGGTAATGGATATAATTTGTATAGCTATCGAGCAAAAATTTTGACATACAACTGCTGCTTGATGTAAGAAGACACCAACACGACCGCTTGGGTGTATCTTTTACACATTATTACATGAAGCCAGAAGGGCTACTTTAGAACTCCTCAAAATGATGGGAGATAAAGACCTTCAAATGATAATAACCCGTGTCACTGTTTGATTCTTGAATTCTCCTAGCTGACTCAATGGTAGACTCTGATGATCGATACACCTGAACAGTCTGTAATGCAGGAATTTCTCTTATCTCAGATGGGATTTCATTCAACTTTAAGCATCCATTCAGGACTAATTTCTGCAGCCTAGGGACGTGACTACTTGAGGAAATCCATTCCCGAAATCCATATGCCACAGTTTCAAGAAGTTCAGGCCAGGAAACCCGTGATCAGTTATTTACCATTGAGGTCCATTGAAGAAATTATCTTTAATTTTGAGAACCTCGAGACTTGGCAGCAATTCCAAGATTGACATTTCTTTCCGGTTTACATGGCCACCAATAAGAGTGATCTTTTTCCAGACTTGGTTGGAACATATATATCTGGATTAGGGAAGTTCCAAGGAACCATACCGAAGGCTTGATATTCAAATTTGAGTACTTCAAGTTGATTTAAATGGGAAAGATCAGGAAAGGAAAACTTATCCTTGTCCTCTGAGAGATTCAAATGAAGTTGCAACTTTCTAAGATTTGGAGTCCTTTCCAACAATTTGCCCACAAAACCTGCAGGACGTATTCATGAATGCGATTGCAAATTTTCAAGGATACTATCTTGTCTCCTTGGCAAACTGGCAGCAATTTGCATCAGACTATTTCTAGAACCTGAAGGACGATCACGATCTCCCATTATCCCCATACTGATGGTCTCATGCTGCTGTGACAGTTCTGTTTGATAGCATTGTAGACATGGTTCAAAGTCTCGGCCGAGTCCGAGACGACTCGGCCGAGTCGGAACCGGAACGGAAGCCAACGATACGAGATCGTTCCGATTCGACTCCGAGACATGCGACTCTCCGGGAAATCGTCGAGACTCGGCCGAGTCGGCTCCGAGATGGGAAAAATCGTCGAGGCGCCCGAAGTCATCCAGTCGACCCGGAGTCAAAGATGAGAGAAAAATCTGATAAAAATAACTAAAAGCAAACAATGTCTAATGCACACAAATAAATTGTCTAGCAAATAAATTGTAATGAGTGATCAATTTTAAATATGTAATGATAAATATGATGCATTAGCTATTTGATGATTTTTTGACTTTTATATTTTGGGTTTCCTAGTGGCGTAGTGTGGCGGCCCCACGACTCCCAAGGCGAACCCTGAGAACCGCGGCCACCGGCCTAGCTCACGCCAGGATTTAATCGATCAGTTTAGTCAACTCAAATATATTCTCAATTGCAGCTATATAGTTCAACTAAAATTCAACATCAACCATCTAGGATACACAATTCCTAGGCAATGTTAACCAAAAGGATTTCAACATCATTAGTCTTAACAAGGGTAAAGGTTACAACCAACAAAATCCAACAGCTCTCAAATCCTCTGCTCAAGTCAAACCTGGAACCCTGGGAGGGAAAAATATATGGGTTAAGAAATCGCCAAGTGGTATAATCCTTTCATTCATTGGGCATGGGGGCCGGTGATCATCATCATCTTTGGCCAAATTGATCTGAAATTTGGTTAAGCCAATCCAAAGAGCTGCTGATGATAATGAAATTCCTGGATGACTTGTTCATTTTGCCAAAATTTTCAGCAAGAAACCGACAAGTGGCAGTCATGTAGAGGTGGAAGTGGGCGGTTGGTTTTCTTGCTGAAATGGTGAAACTATGTCTGAATTTGTGAGGCTATGTCCGAATTTGTGAAGCTATGTCCGAATTTGTGAAGGTATGTCCGAATTTGTGTGGAGGGAAATATTGATTTGAAATTTGCTAAAAAAGAATAGTTTCAGCTACTAAAATTTAAGGAGCAGCAATGGAAAGAATCAAATGAAGCTGTCGGAAATGATGAAACTCGTTCAAGTTATCAACTTATCCCTAGCAAGAAATCGACAAATGGTGATCAGGTAGGGGTGAAGAGGAGTGGCAAGATTTTCCTAGCTAAAATTGTGATGCAATTTTCGAATTCATTTGAATGATTTTCAGCTAAATCCAAATTTGTTTTAAGAAGATTTAAATGAAACCGATTGATGAGGGAAAAATGGTTAAACTTTGTATAAATGATGGTAGTGATTTCAAAGAAATTTATTTAGGGTTTTTTTTTTCTTGTGATTAAGCACATGCTTAAGTAAAAATTTATAAGAATTACTCATGAAAATTTCTAAACAAGCTTTAGGTTAAACTCACGGCCCTCACACGTAGGAGTTACATTGTCTGTTCAAATCTAGGCGATAGCAATTATATGTATATATCCACGCGTGATATGACATGCAATAACGAGGCTAGCATGAAAGCAGCTGGACAAATGATGATGAAGAAAAGAAAAAGTCTATTCTGGTCACCTTGTGCTGCCCACTGTATTGATTTAATATTAGAAGACATTGGTAAGCTAGAGGATATAAAAAAAATCATTGCACAGGGGAAGAGAATAACGAGTTTCATATACAATAGTGATAAAGTGGTGAATCTAATGAAGACATATACAAAAAAGAGGGAACTGCTACGTCCAGGTATCACAAGATTCGCTACTGAATTCATTTCTATGGAAAGTCTTCTTCGACATTCTATAGAATTGAAACGAATGTGCACATCAGATGAGTGGGCAGAATTCAATAACACTACCAACAGAAGAGCGGAAGCTAGTAAAGTGGCTGAATTGATAATATCAGAAAAGTTTTGGAAAAATGTCAGAAATGTGTGCGCAATAATGGAGCCTTTGGTCAAAGTATTAAAAACTATTGATCAAGATAATAAACCGACTTTGCCGATTATTTATGAAGCAATGGATAGAGCAAAAATGGCTATTCAAAAGTCGGTGAAACGTTGGGAGCGGATTTGGGAAGTCATCGATTACAGATGGTACAATCAATTACACTGTGATTTACATGCAGCAGGTAATTTAAAATATTATCTTACACTTTTATATATGTAATATATTTATATTCGTTTATTTTTTTTTAATTTTATAATTTTATTTGATGCAGCATATTTTTTGAATCCTATCCTACAATACTCTGGAACATGCGTATTTAATATTGATGAAGTTCGAAAAGGATTGAAAAGAGTCATTACAAAATTGAAGTCAGATTTGGATTCACAAGTTGATGCAATAAATGAGGTATTCGCTTGATTACTTCATTTATATATATTAGTGATTATATTCATTAACAAAAAATTTAGAATTTTATCAGTTACGCATATATTATTTTTATAGATCCAAGTTTTCACAGAGAAAAGAGGAGGATTTGGAAGTGCTATTGCAACAAAAGCATTATCGAAGTGCTTACCAGGTTTGAACTCAATTTATACTTATACAAATATTTAAATTTTATTAATGAGATGAATAAATTTTTTAGTACTCAAGCTATTATTATAATTATCATTATTTTGTTTGTTTAGTTGAATGGTGGCTTAATTACGGTGACGATGCTCCAAATTTAAGAACGATTGCAGTTAAAATATTGAGTCAAACTTGCACATCCTCTGGTTGCGAAAGAAATTGGAGCACATGGTCATTAATTCATACAAAACTTCGCAATCGTCTGGCAGTTGACAAATTACATAAATTGGTTTTTGTGCATTACAATATGCGTTTAAAGGTGAAAAATTTGATGTATCAAAGAGATACTGATGATTTCTATAATCCAATTGATCTGAATCACATGTTTCATCAAGATGATATACTAGATGATTGGATAAGAGAAACTGAACAACCCGTGTTATCTGAAGATAATCTGGAGTGGTTGGATGAGGGCATTCGTCAAAGTGAATCAGAAAAGGGTCAAGATGACAAAGAACAACATGATGATGATGATTTTGGTGATACATTATCCCAATATATTACCAAGAAGAATAAGAAAAATGTTACTCAATCATCAACTGGAAAGCATAAAGGTAAGTCTAAACAAACCAGTAAACATGTTGCTCTTCCATCCTCTTCTGATAAAAGTAGCAGTGACAATGGTGACGGTGATGATAGCAACAATGGAAATGGAGGAGATAATTCAGTGAGACGTAGTGGTGGGTACAATCAAGATAGCCAACAAACAGAAGGCATGTCATGGGCTAAAGGACAAGATAATTATTATGCTACTCAAGACACTGATCATGGCTATCGTCCAGGTATAGAAGCACAACGTGAATTTCTCAACAAATTAACTGACTATTCAAGTCAGGATACTTTTTCTCATTGTTCAGACTCACAAAGATACAAAGGAGTTGATGAGCAAATGCAGAATTTGACTATAGATCCGAGTTGTGAGTGTGATTCTAGTCGAAATTGGAGCACTAGTCAATTGGGATGTGGTAATGAGCAATCACATGGAGTTAATATTGGGTAGTACAGTGGATATGGACCATTTGGTGGATCTAAACATGCTGAAAGCTCTACTGGTAGTCATGGTAGTAAATATTATGAACAAGCTGATGGTTCACATCATGATAGTTCTTTCTTTGACTCTAGTAATAGCCAATTTTATGGATGTGAATCTATTGGATCATGTAGTAATAGCGATAGTATTAACTATCGAGGATTTGGATACTACCACCATGCTCAGGAATTTACTGGTGTCCCATCACTTCCCACGTATTCTGATTATGGAACACATAGTCAATCCTCACAATCAACAAATGCACTAGAGGGCTCTTACATGTTCCCTAGTCAAGGTCCTGTGCCACTTCCACATCTGTTTTACTATCCTCCGAGAGATGAAAATGATTTTGAACCGCATCGTCATTCTACTTGGTATTGATAGGTTAAAAAAAATAAAATAGTATTAAATATTTTTAAATTATTACACTTTTTATGTGACTCTTTTTTATCTTTGGTGGGATTGATCATGAAACAAGTGAAGTTTCTCCACGGTATTATGTTCAATGTTTTAAGATATTTATGATTTTTAATAACATAAAAATAGTATATCTTAGAGATTTTCTTTAATCATTTTCTTGTTTTTTTTTTTTTGCATATGTTTTTTATATTTGAATGGTCATTTATAATTTTAGAATAATAAAATGATTTAAAATATGCTGCCTCACCGATACCGAATCGATATGCCGAAACGATGTGGAACGGTACAGGTCACATGACCGCGACTTTGAACCATGATTGTAGACATATACTCAACTGTCCGTGAGCACAATACTTCCTTGGGTCTTGCAAATGTAGTCCCCCAGAAATTTTTAGATGCCTCAGCTTTTCCATGTTAAAAATAGCACAGCGTAAGGTAACCTTTGGCCCTTCTCTTTCAAGAATGCAGGTTTCTAGGTTTCAGAGTTTGAACAGTGTCGAAGGTAGGACCTTGAGGTTCTGAAGATGAAATGCCATATACCTCAAGTGAAGCAGCTCCAACATTTGGTCAGGGAAGTTGTCAAGCATGATGTGCCTTAAATCCAAGGTGTTGAGATATCCGTACACTGCCATAGTCTCCCAATTGAACACTTTGTCCGCTGAGACATAATGAAAATGGTATGTATGGAAGTATTGACAATTTATAAAAAAAAAAAAAAAAAAGAGGAAGACATCCCTGATGCACAAGTATCGAGCATGTTCATCAAATGGAGAAGCATTTTGTCCACACTTACACTTCGGCAGCACAAATTTTTTTCGGTTGATAATTCGAAGGCAAAACTCCCTTAACATGTCATGCATATTACAGAATTTTACACCTCCATCAGACCTTTCCTTTGCTACTATAACAGGACTTCTGTTAACAAGATCCATTAGATAATCCTCTGCTGCATCCTTTAATCTCTTTCCATCAGTTTCCCGAATGAAGCCCTCTGCAATCCATGACTGGAATATCATCGACACAGGGATATCAGAATTTTGAGGAAATGAACCAAGATATAGAAAGCAGGAGTTCAGCTTAGAAGGCAGTTGCGTCTAACTTGTAACTCAATTCTAATATATCCATGAACTCCTTCGAGCTACTACTGATGCAGGACACCATATTTTCATGAACCTGCCTCCAAGAATTTTCATTGTTCTTCTCGCTGACAAGATTCCTGCTGTGACAACAATTGCAAGAGGTAGGCCATTACGTTTTGCAACTATTTCGATTCTTTATTTCTATCAATTCCTTGTGGCAGCTCTTTGCACCAAATAGTTTACAGTTAAATAGATACCAACTTTCCTCTTCAGTCACAAAAAAAAAAAAAAAAAAAAGAAAAAGAAACGAAAAAACTTTCCTCTTCAGCTCGAGCACGTAGACAATGGATGAAACTATTTTGTCCCACGTTCGAAGCCACATGCTTAATTCTACTGGTCATTGAAATCCTACTAAAATTGTTATCCTCTGGAAATTAAATCTTCAATTCATTCCAAACTTCAAAGTCCCATACATCATCAATCACAATCAGGTACTCCCTCCATCCCACTTTGATAGTCCCATTTTCCTTTTTTGTCTGTCCCAAATTAAAGTTCACTTTCCTATTGAGGATGTTAATTAGCTTTTAATTTTTCTAAAATGCCCTTATTTACTATAGTTTGTTAATAAATATAACTACCCTATCTAATGTAGTTAACTTTTTCAAAAGCATATTGGTAATATAAAAAGTTATATTTTGTTATCCTTCCAAACTTATTTAGATCAATAGAGGAATCCAAAAAGTCAGATCATTTTCTAATTTCGTGTAAGGGTATAATAGGAAAGTACTCTCTAAATTTAATCTTCCAATAAATCTATCCAACTTTTCTTAATTTGTGTGAAAAAGCAATGGAACTATTAAAGTGGGAGGGAGGGAGTATCTATTTCGCTTTAAGCATCTATACAACTTCAGCCCATATCTTCATCACTCATGTGGAAAATTGGGTCTTCACAACTCAAAATAGACTTTAAAATGGTACGCAATAAGTTCCTCTGTCGACATATTTGAGACACACAAAACTATGCTCGAGTATGAATTGATGAACGACTGACAA
This sequence comes from Gardenia jasminoides, assembly GCA_013103745.1. Classification (NCBI taxonomy): domain Eukaryota; kingdom Viridiplantae; phylum Streptophyta; class Magnoliopsida; order Gentianales; family Rubiaceae; genus Gardenia; species Gardenia jasminoides. Next base: position 26,411,736 of record CM023105.1, read on the forward strand.
GTCACTGTATAATCTTTTAACCAAAATTGTCTTACCGATTCCTGGCATCCCAACACTGGAAATCACTTGTCTTGCAGTTCTCTCGCCTCATCTTCAAAACCAATCACAATATTTCTGTCTACAAAGAAATTTCCATCTTTTTTGGATGAATTTTCCCATTGAGATGCATCAATCCAAAAGAGTTCTTAACTTAATTGAGGACTACAAAGCATTTGCTTTACATGATGCGTGAACCATTGATCCAAATAGGATAAACTAACAAAAGTTGACATGTTCTTTGCCTGTCTTTGTAAAAATACTAGATTGTGAATTGGACTATGTTCAACCTTAATTCACATAAAATATCACTCTTTCGAATCCAAACTCCGTTCAGTTGGGCTTCTATAGGCTTGTCAATTGGACTGTGTTCAAATTTAATTTACACAAAACATCACTCTTTTGAATCCAAACTTAGATTAGTTAGGCTTACATATTTGTATTTCACGCTCACAAAAAAATTAAGTATTTCCGTATTGGGACTAATTCGGATAGGTCCAAACCCACATTAAGTATTTTTTACCTTAATAAAATCTAGTTAAATGAAATGGCCAACAAAGTCATAATTGTTTTATAATGTTTAAATAAAATTGCAACATCAATGAAAGTTTAAATTCTATGACAAAAATAATATCATTTACCATAACATCCATAAATTTGTCAACTAGAGATTGAAAAGAATAATTTATCATAAAATTAGCTACCCAAAACACTGTATGTTAAAAGGATTAATCTTTCTTATACTGATAGTGTATACACTAACAGTCTTGAGTGCATGACAACTAATTCGATAGTTTATGTGTCATTTATCCAACTTTGATAATGTATACATTGACAGTATATATAAGATTTACTCATACAAAAAAGGCTAAATATTTTATTTAGTGGGTACTCAGAATTAAGCTCTACTATATATGTTTAATTCGGGCCGAGAATTAAATGGGCTGAGCTCACTATAGCCTAAGCTCAATTCACAATCAAATTGGGCAGAATATTTTAGCCCAAACTCAACTCAATTCACATTATACTCCCTCCCTTTTTTTAACTGACGTTTAAGGTTTTTGCTCCAATGTGTTTTTATCTGTCGTTTTATAAGCCCCATGCAGCATTAATTATTTTTTCACAATTTTACCCTTTTATCTCTCATTTCCAATACAGGTTTTAATTGCTTTTGGCCTAGAAAACAAAGACCATTTAATACTCTATTGAGAGAAAACATGGGTGAGTTGGACAATTAATGAGGGTACAAAAGGAAAGTAGTGTATAGATTTAAGCAATGAAAAAATTTTCTTAATTGGTGTGCAAAACCTTAAACGTTAGTTAAAAAAAAAGGGAGGGAGTATAAGGCTTAACCTAATAAATTGAGGACCGGATGAGCCAAGTTCGGATTTGCCCAATCCTATCAACACATGTTTATTCCCATTTTTTGGATCCCCTTTATTTTTGGTTTTGGGTGGGTGGGGGGGGGGGGACCCAAAGAAAAAAGAAAAACGCAACTGCAGAATTTGAAGTGGAAAGGGTCAGTATAGATCTTGTAATGAAACTAGTGAAACATGTTGGGTAGGAAGTGACTAAAACAATTAAGATGCCAGCATGATCATAGCATATCGGTAGGATCCATAAGTGACTCGCAACTGATAATTGCAGTTTCTATTTTTCACTACATAAGCTTTGCATAATACAACTCATATTTTCTTGAAAAGGCATTACCTTACATGAACAATACAAAGCAGAAAGAGACAGGTAGGACATAATATATAATATATGTGTATGAATTATCGACTTAGTGAAACTCTTTTAAAAGCTAAAACAACTTGATTTAGAAGGCAAGATTTGATAGTTGATTCCCCTCACATTAGATGCAGCAACAATTCTTCATTCTATGAAGTGGTTCATCATAAGCATAATCAGAGCCAGAGAAGCCCAGAAGATATTCGATTTCGAGTTCCACCAAGAATAGCAAATTCAGGGTGCGTTTGATAAAACTGAAATTTGAATTTCGAAATCTGAATCCATTAAATAATTAAATTGTTAAGTACTAAATTTAATATATTTGAATGTATATCACATTAAGTGATAAGTGAAAGTTTATTACTTAATTTTGGAAGCAAGTTTTATCTAAAAAATTCAGTGCCACTTAATTAATTCAAATGTACTATTTATTGATTATTAATTGGGTTATCAAATGAGACCTAAGACTGAAACTACTGTCAACTTCCGTGCATTTATTTACATGAATAGAAATGTCTAGACACGGACACGTCTTTAGATTTTGCCTGTCATCTTCTTTAAGAATGTTATTTTTAATCCTTGTCTTCAAATCGGTATACTCCTCTTTTCTTTTCTTTTCTTTTCTTTCCTTTCTTTCTTTCTTTTACTCCCTTGGCATACTAGACAAGAGTAGCTAATTGAAATAAGATTAGAAAATTAACCAAAGCAAATAAAATCTGGTACGGGGAGGGACCAAAGTTAAGAAACAGAAATCAGTAGTAGTGAAACTACTGAGTTTTTGGATGCAGTTTTCAGAATTACAAATTGCTAAGCAAGCATGGGGCAATGAATGTAGTATGCATCAAGCATGAAACTTTGCCGACGCTGTCTGCCGGTGTAGGAAAGTCACCCATATGACAGCTTGAATGTCTCCATTCCACTTTACCACCTGGAGGGCTACGCTAGTACTCTTCAAAATGGTGGAAGATAAAGACTTTTAGATCATAATTACCCATGTCACTATTTGATTCTTGAATTTGCCTAGCGGACTCCATGGTAGACTCTGATGATCGATACACTTGAATGGTCTGCAATGAAGGAATTTCTCCTATCTCAGATGGGATTTCCTTCAACTTTAAGCATCCATTCAAGACTAATTTCTGTAGGCTAGGGAAGTGACCACTTGAGGAAATCCATTCCTGAAGATCCATATGTGACAGTTTCAAGAACTTCAGGCGAGGAAACCCGTGATCAGTTGTTTCCCATTGAGGTCCATTGAAGAAATTATCTTTGATTTTGAGAACCTCAAGGTCAGGTAGCAATTCCAAGATTGACATTCCTTTCCAGTTTACATGACTACCAATCAGAGTAAGCTTCTTTAGACTTGGTGGGAACATATCAGGATAAGGAAAGCTCCAAGGAACCATACCAAAGGTTTGATATTCAAATTTGACTGCTTCAAGATGATTTAAGTGTGAAATATCAGGAAATGAAAAATTATAGTTGCCTTCTCACAGAGTCATATGAAGGCCCAACTTTTTAAGATTTGGAGTCCTTTCCAACACTTTGTTGACAAAACCTGCAGGACATATCTGCGAAAGGGATTGCAAATTTTCAAGGACACCATCTAATCTCCATGCCAAACTAGCAGCAATTCCCATTAGACTATACCTAGAACCTGAAGGATGATCATGATCTTCCAGTATCTCCATACCGATGGTTTCCTGCTGCGGGGATCCTGACTGTCCCCCAGTGGAACACTTCCTTGGATCTTGCAAATGCAGCTCCTGTGAAATTTTTAGATGCCTGAGTTTTTGCATCTTGAAAACAGCATGGGGTAAGATAACTTTCCCCCCTTTTTCTCCATCAAGGATGCAGGTTTCAAGGTTCCAGAGTTTGAACAGTGTTGGAGGTAGGACCTTGAGGCTGTCAATCTGAAGTGCCAAGGACCTTAAGTGAAGCAGCATCAGTATTCGGCCAGGGAAATTGTCAAATATAATGTGCCTTAAATCCAATGTGTTGAGAAATCTGTATACTGCCAGAGTTTCCCCACTGAATATTTCGCTTTCAGAGACGTAATGGGAGTTGTATGAATGGAAGTATTGACAATGTGAAAAATGAGGAAAATGTCCCCGATACATAAGTAAGCGATCAAAATCATTAAAAGGAGTAGCATTTGGTCCACACTTACAATTTGGCAGCACAAAATTCTTTTCGTTGGTTTTTTTAAGGCACAATTCCCTCAACATGTCATGCATATTACATGATTTTATTCCTCCATCAGACCTTCTCTTTGCTACCATAACAAGACTTCTATTAACAAGATCCATTAGGTAATCCTCAGCAATGATTTTGTGGATAAATCATTGCAACAGAAATGGATACAACAGAAATGGATAAATCGCGTACATTTTGTGGTGGAAGGCCAAAAGATGAAGTTTCTTGCACTGATTTGAGGAAGCATCCTATCAATTTAATACCTTCACGAAGAGAAATGTATTCTTGGGTACAAGGAAGCTCCAGGTCCTCCAAGATGAACTGAACAGCATTGCAACCCGCAGCAACAGGTTTGTAGCTGAATCCTTCTCCGTGCATCCAAAATTGGGCTTGCTTAGCTGTGGTGATGAGAAGCCGCTCTTCTTCAGTTTTCAATTCCCATGTCTTCATCTTCTTCAGTTTGTAATTCTGAGACGTTTGGTAAACTCCTCTTCGATTCTTTCCTTCATCATCATCTCTTTGTCTCATAAGTTCAGGCCTCAATCTTTTGTGCAAAGAATCAGTAAATACCCGCTTTATATCAGACAAAGGCTTAATCGAAAGAGTTAAGAAAACTCACTAACCAATGTCAAACACTTGCAAAGAACACAAATAGGAAATATATCAACAATCCATCGTCTCCCCAGTCGCCTTCTGCTACACATGATTCAAAGACTCGTCCAAGTCATCACTGGAAAGGGGCTGGGCGTTCTGCTACCGCACCGCTATGCCTGGGAGACGCAAGAATCTGCGGCAACTCACCCGGACCGAGTCGACTCAGAGGTGGAAGAAGACAGCCGAGTTCAGGGAGTTGACTCGTTTTAACTCGGAACCCAATACTAAAAATCTGTTCTGGTGCTTTGCCAAAAACTAAAGAGTACAGAACGCCAGTTCCACAAAGCAATGCAATTTTACTATTTAACTGAAAATAAAGATAACAATGGAAAAAGAGTAAAGGAGACAAGAGATATGGGGGTGAGAAAGGGGAGATGAACAGGAAAGCAAAGGGAATCGGAGGAGGAGATCGACGAAAGTAGAGGAGGAGACTCAGAATCCGGCGACAAGGATGGAAGCTAATGACGGCGGCAGGCGCAAATGGTTTTAGAGTTGTACCGTTAAACTCCTTGTTTTGAATTGTCTGTTGGTCAGTTCACTTTTCTAAAATTGTAATTGAGACCTGAATTTTGTAATTGTTCCACAATATTTTTTTTTTCAGAGTAAATTCATGTTTCTCACTTACGTAGACATTTATTTCACTGATAACTTGGTTGGTGGCTTAATTTTTTTTTTGAATTTTACATATTTATTTCTTTTTTTTTTCCTATTTTGCTACTACGGTTTTAAAATCATTATGGTGTTGTTAAAATGTCAACTTAAGATTTTCTAGTATTAATAAACTGGAGGAAAAATTAAACACCTAATGTACAAATTTATCTATAGTCTAATTATTTGAGATGAATGGAATTATTTTCTTTCCTTTGTGCACTTGTTTTATGTTAGACAACAGTAGGAGGGACATCTAAAATTTACTAACACCTACACATGTCAACCACTTTGAGTCCCAATTTATTTGATTTTAGTGAAGAATAATAAAATCCTTACTATAGTTCTTATGTATAAAATCCTTGCTATAGTTTCCATGTATAAATTTTTTTCATTTGTGAAAGAGATTTTATACAATAATCAATTTTTTTGGAGTTAAATTTTTACTAGTAATTCTAGTATATGAGTGAAAGAGGCGGATGATTACATTTTTACACAATAGTTATTTCAAAGCATATTTATATTGTATTAATTTCTAAAAAAGTTTGGAGTTGAATCACTAATATTCTCTACATCATTGGATTTGTAGAAGCTTTCACTGTCACTGCATATTTACTTTGATCATTTCCTTTTGTACATGGTTTTGTATACTTTTTTTTTTTTTTGTAATTTTTCATGAATTTTAAAATATGTGTCTTGCGTGAGACCGTGAATGATGATATGATTGCAACTGATGCGGAACATTAACAAGCGATTGCAATTGTGACTTTGAAGTTTGAACCATGGCTTATACCCGACAACTCAGTTAAGGTCAAATTTCATGTGATTATAAAACTTTCGGGGCAAGCCGGCGAGGGCCATGCTCCAAGAAAAATAATCGATCTACAACGTAACTTTTTTAGTGGCTTATGATCTCTTTTAAAAGCTGAAACAACTTGATTTAGGAGACAAGATATAATAACAACTGATTCGACTCACATTCGATGAACCCATAATTCTTCTTTCTAATAAGTGCTTCATAATATGAATCATCAGAAAAGGAGAAGTCCAAAAGACATTGCATTAAAAGTTCAATCAAGACTAGCAGACTTAGACCAAAACTATTATGAACTTCCTTGCATTTTTGTACAGGTACAGAAAAATACACATACCGTATTTGTTTGCATTTCTTTACGTCTTTAGATTAGCCTTTCACTTGTTTAAGAATGTTTTTTAGTCCTTGTCCTCAAATTGGTATACTTTTAGTCTATGGCATTCTAGGCAATAGTAACTAACTGAAATAAGATTAGACAATTAAGCAAAGCAAATCAAGATATGGTATGGATAGAGACAAAGTTAAGAAATCAGAAATAATGAAACTACTATGGTTTGATTGCAGTTTTCAGAATTGCAAATTTCTAAGTAATCATGAGGTAATGAAGGCAATGCATATCAAGCAAGAAACATTGCCAGCACTTGGCTGTTTGAGCATAGGAAGATACCTATATGACTGCTTGAGTGTCTCCTTTCCACATTACCAACTGGAGGGCTAGACTAGTACTCTTCAAAATGGTGGAAGATAGAGACCTTCATATCATAATTACCCATATCAATATTTGATTCTTGAATTTGCCTGGCTGACTTCATGGTAGACTCTGACGATTGATACACCTGAATGGTCTCCAATGAAGGAATTTCTCCTATCTCACATGGGATTTCCTTCAACTTTGAGCATCCATTCAAGACTAATTTCTGTAGACTAGGGAAGTGATTACTTGAGGAAATCCATTCCTCAAGATCCATATGCGACAGTTTCAAGAACTTCAGGCGAGGAAACCCATGATCACTTGTTTCCCACTGAGGTCCATTGAAGAAATTATCTTTGATTTTGAGAACCTCAAGGCTTGGTAGCAATTCCAAGATTGACATTTCTTTCCAGTTTAAGTGGCTACCAGTCAGAGTAAGCTTTTTAAGACTTGGTGGGAACATATGTGGAAGAGGAAAGCTCCAAGTAACCATACCAAGTGTTTGATATTCAAATTTGAGTGCTTCAAGATGATTTAAATATGAAAGATCGGGAAATGAAAAATTATCATTGTCCTCTGAGAAAGTCATATGAAGTCCCAACTTTCTAAGATTTGGAGTCCTTTCCAAAACATTGTCAAGAAAACCTGCAGGACATATTTGTGAAAGGGATTGCAGGGATTGCAAATTTTGGATACCATCTAGTCTCCATGGCAAACTAGCAGCAATTTTAGTCAGACTATTCCTTGAATTTGAAGGGCGATCATGATCTTCCTGTGTCTCCATACTGATGGTTTCATGCTGTTGGGATCCTGAATGTCCCTCAGTGGAGCACTCGCATGGATCCTGCAAATGCAGTTCCCATGAAATCTTTAGATGCCTCAGCTTTTGCATCTTAAAAAAAGCACAGGGTAAGATAACTTTTCCCCCTGCTTCTCCATCAAGGATGCAGGTTTCAAGGTTCCAGAGTTTGAACAACGTTGGATGCAGGACACTGAGGCTCTCAATCCAAAGTGCCAAGTACCTTAAGTGAAGCAGCTCGGATATTCGGTCAGGGAAGTTGTCGAGCATAATGTGCCTTAAATCCAACTTGTTGAGATATCTGTATGCTTTCAGAGTTTGGTCATTGAATACATCCTTCTCAGAGATGCGATGGAAGTTGTACGTATGGAAGTATTGACAATGTGAAAAATGAGCAAAAAGTCCCTGATACATGAGTAAGCGAGAGTCATCATCGAAGGCAGTGGCATTTGGTCCACAATTACACTTCGGCAGAACAAATTTCTCTTCACTGCTTTTTCTAAGGCACAATTTTCTCAACATATCATGAATAATACAAGATTTTATTCCTCCATCAGACCTTTCCTTTGCAACAGTAACAAGACTTCTGTTAACAAGATCCATTAGGTAATCCTCTGCTACATCCTCTAATCTCTTCCCGTCGGTTTCCTGAATAAAGCCCTCTGCAATCCATGAATGCAGTAGCCTCCTCACAGGAATATCAGAATCCTCAGGAAATGATCGTAGATATAGAAAGCAGGATTTCAGCTTAGAAGGCAGGTGCTTGTAACTCAATTCTAATGTATCCATGAATTCGTTCGAGCTACTACTGATGAAGGACCCCATATTTTCATGAACCTGCCTCCAATAATTTTCATTGTTCTTCTCCCTAACAAGAATTCCTGCTATAACAACAATTGCAAGAGGGAGACCTTTACATTTTGCAACTATTTGATTCGCTATTTCCATCAATTCCTCGGGGCAGCTGTTGTTTCCAAATAGTTTACGGTAAAATAGCTCCCGACTTTTTACTTCAGATCGTGCACGTAGACAGTGGATGAAACTATTTTCTCTTACCCTCACTGCGTTCTTAATTCTGCTGGTCATTAAGATCCTACTAAAATTGTAATCCTCAGGAAAACATATCTCCAATTCGTTCCAGACTTTGATGCTCCATACATCATCAATCACGATCAGATATCTACGCCCCTTTAAGCATTGATACAGCTTCTGTTCCATATCTTCAGCACTCTCACGGAAAATTGGATCTTTACGATCCAAAATACAGCATAAAATGCTCTGCAGTAACTTTCTCTTTTGAATTACTTGAGATGCACTAGCCCATGCACGAGTGTGAAAGTGATGAACAACTGACTTGTCAGTATACAATGTTTTAGCCAAAGTTGTCTTACCGATTCCTGGCATCCCAACAATGGAAATCACTTGTCGTCCCCGATTCCTGGCATCACAGGTCAGCAATTCTTGCAGTTCTCTTGCCTCATCCTCAAAGCCAATCACGATCTGTCTGTCTATAATGGAATTTCCATCTACTCCGGACAAGTTTTCCTCCTCTTGTGGGTTCGTCAATCCAGGAATTGCATCATCCCTGTGGCTGTATATTTCAACAGATCTTATTCTTTCTACTAGATTATGAACGGTAGCGACTGGTAAGTTCAAAGAAATGGGAGCATGAAAAGATATATCTCTTATCACAGTATCAACTTGAAGCAAGACATTATCAATATGTGGCACAATATCCATGGCTAAATCACGGTCTGCTCGTGGTCGACAGAAAACTCCTGCATCGTCATCAGTGGAAGTTTCTTGCATCCGTCTGAGGAAGTCTCCTATGGATTTGGAATCTTCACCGAAAGAAACGATGGTCTCGCTAGAAGTGGATCCTTGTTCACAAAGCAGCTCCAGGTCCTCCAGGATGAACTGGACAGCCTTGCAAGCCATAGCAACACTTTTGAGACTGAAGGCGGGCCCTCTGTAACTTTCATCCACGAACTGTCCGCAACTTTCGGTAGCCCACCGCAAATCCATTTGGGGCAATGGTAGAATTGATTGGGCAGTCGGGCACGTGCTCCACTATTGTCTAACACTTGTAAAGAACCCATTCATTTTCCGGTGCCAGGGACGGGGGATGGCGCCGATGGGCTTTGCGCAGGGATTCCTGGGAATGGGGCCAAGTCAAAACTCAACTTCTGATACAATAACAAAACTAAAACGAAATAAACAAAGCTCAAAGCTTAGTTTTATAACTCTACCATGCTAAGTCTCCTAAAAGCAAAATTAACCTAAAATTTTCTAGAAGCTCATGATTGATTTTCCATGTCTTGTGAATTATTATCCGAGCAATTAGCAAAACCTAGGGTCCCTTTGAGGCTGCGGTATTTCATCTAAAAATAGAAAGTGGTCACTATTTCATCTAGCAATAAAAAGTTTTCAAGTACTTTTAAGTGTATATTGTTGGATACATTGTTCAGTGAGTACTTATGTACTGAATAATGAGTAATTTTAAATTTTTTAAATGTATTTATCTCTTTGTTTAGTTCATGCTATAAGATGAAATGATTAAATCTAATGCTTTAATTTTTAAATACAAAAGCTATTCTAAAAGTACCAAATTGAATATTTTTTCTAAAAGTGAGGTTAACACCAAAAATTTTACTCCTAGTCTTATAGGATAATATCAAAAATGCTTTTCTTTTCCCGAATTTCTATGCTTTTCTTTTGGGCTGGCACTGGAAAAAGTATTCCACTAACTCGTTGCTTCTGAACGCCTGCTTGGCCATGACGCGACATTCAAGCTTGTTGAACAGACCCCATGTGAAATATTAAGCTCATGAATGATCACTTTAGGGGAGAGATGCCCTCGTCGCACTAGCATCTTTGGAACTTTTTCACCAGCGGAAACATTTGTAAAGAGCTAAAGCAATAATAATGAACTTTGTGGCCCATTTCGAAAAGCAAACTACAAATTGTCCAATCAAATCGAGAAGGATGGGAGAGGAGACGTAGACACTCTCCAATCAACTAGAGTGGTGAATTTTTCCAAGCTTGCAATCACTTTTTCTCTAGATTATGGGGGTTTTTTAACTGCTGCTAATTAAGTTTATGAATTCCAAGTTTTTAATAGAAAGATAAAATTAAACATTGGGTTGCGGAAGGGAAGAGAGCGAAACAACATGTTGCACCCTCAAAATTTCTGCATACTATTGCATACATACCTCCACGAATTCTTCTTTTTTTATCTGTTTCAGTATCTAACATGTCACTCCCGGATCACTACAAGAAAGCAATTGAGGCAAGTGTTCACACAAATTAAATCGCAACAAGAGTAAATTTGAAGCAAGAAATAGAAGAATTCTTTATCTGCTAAGCAATAAATAAATAAATAAATATATGAGATAGCCAAGTATATACAGGAACCAAACATTGGGCCGTTTGGTATCGTTCATGTTTTTCTGTTTCTTTTTTTTTTTTCCTATGAACGAAACAGAACAGTTGTTTTGTTTTTAAGTAAAAACAGAATATAAACGCATTTGGTTCATATTATTATTTTTTGAAGCAAAAGAATACAACTATGTTTAATTAGACATTATCATTGTTGTGTGAGAGAAAATAATTAATGAAATTTAAATTTAATGTATATTAAAGTTAGCACATAATTATGGATTGGATTTGGGTCAAGTTAATTTCAACTTAAACTACATATGACTTGAATAATAATATTAAACTAAATATTTCATATGTTTAATACTTATGCATGTTCAAAATAACTAAGAATATACAAACTAATTGTATATTTATTAAAATGTATTTATCTTAAAGTATTATTCTTGTAATTAAGTAATACATAATTAATAAATATGTATTTTAAAAATATAAATATATCACTTTTTTACTTATAGTACATAACCAGAATATTTTTAATTTTTAAACATATATGATTTTTCAAAAAATTTTAATTAACCCAATTTCGACGCAAAACTCAATCTAGAAAAATGAGTTGAGATAAAATATTACATACATAAGTTTTAAATGGGTGAATTCTAACAAAATAATCATAATTTTTTCTTATCTTGTATTGGGTTTAGACTTGTTAAAATCCACGTAAGAACAAATCATAAGTTTTAACGGTGCGTCAGGCCAAGTCAGGGCGGGTTGGGCCAAATTAGATGGTATTGGATCAAGTAGATTAAGATATCTAAGTGGAATAATTGATAGTGGTTGAGTGAAGATAAAATAAAATAATTTAAAATAGTGATTTATTGGATTTCTAATTTAAGTAGTATTTTTTAAACAGCTAAAAACAACAATTTTGGTGTTCTGAAAAAAAGGCTTATGGTTGTAAATGTTTCTCTTTTTTGTAAAATACAAACAATTTTAACAAACGCTGTTTTTTGTTTTTATTTGTCAAAATCTACAAACAAAAACAGAAAAACAGGAAATATAAACGTTACCAAACGGCCCTTGAATATATCTATTATTTGCTTGCAATTTTGACCACTGTAATTTTCATTCAAGTGTAAATTCCTTGCAATTTTGACCCCATGTGCTCTTTATATATCCAAGAATGATCCCACTTTTCTTCAACCAAGTACGTAGTATAGAAATTTCCAAGAAAAACAAATTACAAAAATGATGCAGCGATATCAGAAGAATCGAAGCACATACCTGATACTGTGTATATGGTTTATGAGTTCCAAATCGCGTCGGAAAATAGTCTCCTAATACCAGAGAGGTAGAAAACCAGCCAGACAGAAAGCTGTGCAGAGGAGAAATTGGTTAAATAATTGGGAAAGATTAGAGAGGGGAGGGAAGCAAAAGCCGGGGGAATGAGAGAGGAAGGAAGAGATATTTAAGAACCATAATGAATACGATTGAAAAATGAGGCAAAAGGTGTAGAAAAACAACTTTAAATCACACTATACAACCTCTCAAAGCCAAACATGCATCAATTACTTACACAGTCGAGAAGGAAAAGAAGAAATAGCTGGTATGGTGTGTACAAAATTTCTATCTTCTATGGTGAAATAGCCAAGGCTCCATCTCATTTGATATGAAACTTGCTAGAGACTTTCTTCTTTCTACCACATCCTTTGATTTCTATCTCATTCTTTCTAGCTGTTTCCTCCTTTTCAGAATGGGGGAAAAAAACAAAAGAAGAAGAAGAAATAGCTAGTATGGTGTGAGCAAAGTTTCGATCTTCTATGCTGAAATAATTAAGGCCCTATGGCTTCATCTACGGTGTGTTAAGGGGAATCTTAACACAATTATCTGTGCAGGGGGATCAATAAATTAAGAGACATACACGTGGGATGCAATACATGATAACATAACTGTGAGACCCACATGCATCGGCTCAAAATTTTTAAAAAAAAAAAAAGAAAAAAAAAAGATGGACAACCTGGAAATTGTAAATGAATGGTTGCACAAGTCATGTGAGTCTCAAATGGAAGAATTTAAAGGTGTAACCATAAAAGAAATGATTAATTTTCATCCACTGTCAGTGTAGCAGATTTTTTACACTAACAGGTATAGATGAATGCCACCCATGCAAAATGTGGATTTCAAATTTGAAATTAGATTACGTGGCATACATCTATGCCCGCTCGTGTATACATTGACAGTGTATAAAAAAATTACTCTTACACTAGCAACTTTGGATACATGCCATATATGTATGATTTGAATTTCAATTTTAAATTTGTGTTATGTAACATAATCTAAATCTACTAGTATAAAAAAAATTATACATTGACAATGTTTAAAAAAGTTATCCAAATAAATTTTTAACTATTCTTATTATACTTTTGAACGCCATAATATCACTGAATATAAAGGAAAGTATTATAAGATATCCATACAGTATTATCTAATTTACGAAAAAAATATTAGCGACTTTATTTTGTATGAATAAAAAAATTTAACATTCAAAATTAAATTACAAAAATATCATATTATTAACTATGTCATAATAAATCAAATCATAATAGACAATAAATTTTATTATGAAAGGCATAGTAGTTGTATTAATAATCATGAAAGAATTATAAAAGACAAAATATTATGAGTATAATAGTATCAAATAAATCGCTTGTTATTTTTAATGATAAAGAAAATAATTAAAATGTAGTAATAAAACTTCAATGATTTATCATTATGGGTTGGATTAATGATCATAAAGTAGTTATTAAATATAAAGTTATGAAAATATATCAGTGGTAAAATGTACACCAAATAGTATATTCAGAAGCAAAGAGGAAACAAGACACTAAGGTTGAGAAATTTTTGAAAATCAGTTTGAAATAAAGAAATTTAGCTTATTACAACATCTAAATTAGAAGGCAAAAATAGTGTAAAAAATAATCATTGGTGGTGGTGGTATGAACGAGTTTGAAATCAGTGGGGTGGTTGTATGAAAAGTTTGCCCAAGTTCAAACTCTAACCCCTCGTCTGGTACAGTAGAAAGATCTAGAATAAAAGATCTTTTCACTCAAAATTCTTTTCCAACCAAAATGGACAGGAAAAAATTTATCATTCTAGTGTTTGGTAACCAAGTTAGAATGGAATGTTAATTTCTTTTTCCATGTATGGCATAATCATATTGAGAAGTCAGAATGGAATAAAAAAAAACTATTATATTGACTTAATTGCCCTTATATATAACATTCTATGCACATCTTGATTTAGAGACAAATGAATTATTAATTAACAAATAACTTTTTAATAGTATAAAATCACAATAACTTATTAAGTGAGAACATAACTTTTTAATAGCATACAATTACAATAGGTGAATACTAACTATAATACAATTGCAATAGGTGAATATCAGTTGTAACTAAATTAAAATTTTAAATTACATGTATGTTGAATCCCGTGTATTTTTCATGTATGTTAAATCCGTCATTCATGCACGTTAAATTATTTGCTCCTGATTTGCTTCTGAATGGTTTTAAGAACTATTTTTAAATAGAAAAATGTAATTGTGCCTTAGCAAATAATATAGTGGGTTTACTCTTTTCTCTCTTTTTTTTTTAATTTTTTTTAACTTTATATGAATGTATTTTGGCATGTTATTGTTTGTTTGAATTAACAAATGTTATCATATAATCCAATAGTGTGAATAAAAATATATTAAAAATGTCAACTGAATATTTTATTTCAAAGTAAAAAGAAAGAAAAGTAATTAAATAGAATTAAAATTATTTCTAAGTAAAAAGTAGTAGATTTATTAACTAAACTCACAAAAAAGACATAATATTTGACCAAGTAAATGACAAATTAATATATACATGAAAGATAAATAGGTACATAAGAAATAAAGATGTAGAATATAGAAGGGTAATCTTGACTCTTATAATTTAGGTATTTCCTAAATAGAGTAGGAATGGCTTTCCCTAGGTTTTTGTGAGGAATGTGATTACAGGAAAAAATTGGAATAAACTTTCTAGGGGGAATGGGGTTTCTAGGAGGAATAGGTCATAACAAACACTAGAATGGAATGAAGAAGTTGGAAAGGACTTTCCATTCTAAACCTTTCCACTGTACCAAACGAGGGGTAAAAGAAACTTGGATGGAATCGATTTCCAGTAATACGGGGTGGGATTATATGCTTTAATCTATAAGTTTGTATTGTGCTACTTCATCAAATGTAATGGTTAGTAATGCATTTAAATATCACATAAAGAATAATAAAATAAAGCTCCAGTACCCGAAAGGTACTGTAGATGCCTTCATGAAAAGAAATGAAATTCCAACCACCAAGTGCAAAAATTAAAGAGCAGCCTTTCAGTTGTGAAAACTAATTTAAAATTTCAACATTTACAAAATGTTCATAAATAAAAATTTTAATATAGATTGAGCTGGTGAAACCAACCAATTGGGTGATGTATAAATGAGGGCAAAACTTGTCTACTTGGAAAACCTTTAGCCATTAAATAAAGAAAAAATATATTCACATAAGATGAACAATTATCATGCTTGAATGGAGAAAGAAATTTATTCGCATTGGAAAATTTTCAGTATTATATTCATACAGATGGGAAAATTTTCACGCAGGAGAACAAGATTTCATTTGCAAACAATATACTCAAGTGCATGTGCAGGCTGAAATTATATTTATATATCTGATTACTATTTGATTTAACATGCATTGCATTCTTTTGCAAAGTCCACTCTATTAATTAAATTATGTAAATTCTTTTTTTTTGTGGTAATAACAAATACATTAATTGGCAAAGTTTAAATGAAAATAATTGAATTTTTATTTATTTAAAAAAAATCAAAAGTAGTTCTCACTTATTTCCTTGATGATTCAAACCCATGTTCCATTATTTAGATCCCTATACATGAAGTATCTTACCAATTAGGCTCAGTTTTATTGTTAACAACAATTGCTTGTTTACTGATGAGTAACTCTATATTTATGTCTAACATGATATAGATGTTTGTTAAGACTAAACCATTACACATCACTATTAAAATCACACATAAGTGATATATAAAGAGACTGGGAATTCTCACATTGTTTAATTCTTAAATGGATGCGAATGGAAAGTTTTTGATGTATGTAGAACACGATTGTTTAATTTTTAAATGGATGCAAATGGAAAAATTTTGATGTACGAAGAGCACGATTTCATTTGAGAGACAGAGATTTGTATGAAATGCAATTCTAGGAGTGCAAACTGATACTATATCTATACAACTAACTATTGTAAACTTCAACATGTATTGGAGTCTTTCTTAAACAAAATTACCTAATTCAACAACATTTGTATGTTCAATTAGCCTCCTGCAGTAATGTATGTATAATATTTGTCCAAAATGATATTTATTGTCATTAAGTATATACATTTAGTAACAAATGTTTAAGTTTTAACTTTATATGAATGAAAATGCTTATAAATTTAGTTTCTATGCAATTGGCTGTTTATTAACCCAACATCTCCGGTGTGGGTTAAACTCTCTCCTTTCGTCATTTTCTTCAACTTAAATTTGCTTTTCTTATTCTATCTTCTATTACTTTTTTAATTCATCCATTTGCTAGACTATTACTAAATTAAACTCTGTGATTCTTGGAGTTTAATTGCCCTTAATTTAATTACATAACTACATATCTGTTTTCATTTATTCCCACTGCATTTTTAGTTCCCCTTCGTTTACTCCATTATAAAATCCTTTTTGTTGTTTCATTTCTAACAGGAAGTCTTTTCCAGCTCATTTTCATATACCTATCCGACATGTCTAGTACTACTAGCATGTGGTGTGGGTCCCATGGTACTTGTTACAACTTTTCACCGGGTTGTGTAACCTGAATTCACAACCAAAATTTCAACTTCCAATCACCTTAATGTCAGTGTACCAGTGCCTTGACTTTTGTACTACACTGTGTGTCGCATTTGTGGTGATTGAGTTCAGTTTAACACAACTATAGTTAGTGACAGGTGCCGAACCTGTATAATAATAAATATTAAAAATCTCAATTACCATTACAATTAATTACAGAGCAATTCTGAGTACTGAAACAGGGACTCTGGATGTGTAATGGGTTACTTGCTTCACCCTGGTTCCAAAGAGTTTGCTTGACTCGATATACCAGAATTATCTCTGAGAAAATATTAATTTGTAGCAGTGGTAAGTAGGGTCGTCTCCTCAGGGAACGGGTAGGAAATTGCTTCTTTCTAAATCACGGGAAAAATGGGGGGTTTTGATGGGATAAAACTAGGAATAAAATAAACAAAATTAGAAATGAAAATGAAAATTCCAATTAAATGAACCACCAAGTACTAACAGAGAATAATTTAATATAAATAGCAATTAATAGAATTCTACCCAAAGGATCAACTTCTTAGACATAGTACAATCAAATGATCATCGATGCAGAAATAGGTTAGTTTTAGCTACCAACAAACTCTGATAGCCAGTTTTTCCTTACTTTTTTGACAGCTAAGGTACGACCATTGACTGCTTCCCTAACCAGAGAACAACCCTAGGTATGACTATAGGAGTTTAATTATCCGGT
Source organism: Gardenia jasminoides (assembly GCA_013103745.1). Taxonomy (NCBI): domain Eukaryota; kingdom Viridiplantae; phylum Streptophyta; class Magnoliopsida; order Gentianales; family Rubiaceae; genus Gardenia; species Gardenia jasminoides. The sequence continues at coordinate 26,429,323 of CM023105.1, forward strand.
TGCATTAAAAGCTAGAAAAACCCAACCCTAACCAATGAACATGCTAAGAGGGTTCATTTAAGGTAGATCCTACGTTTCCCCAACATAAAGCCAATTAACTAAATGAATAATTACGGATTTAATTTAGTTAATTTGGTAGTAGGCTATTAGGTTAAATTAAATATCCGGCTGTTGACATTCAATTAACAAAATAACCCTAAACAATTAATTCAGGAAACATACGAATAGTAACGAATTAAAAGAAATGATAAAGATTCGATTAGATCTCAGAAATGTTATGGACCGTGCTTTTGACTTGCCCTTTGAGTAGACGAGAAATTTAACCGCTCTTCATCATAACCATCTCATGTGATTTAATCAGAATTTGGATATTAATATGATCGGAATTACAGGTGAGAGGACGACCAAGAAGTCAAAGTAAAGATCGAAAAAACACTAATGGAAAAATAGGAAAAATAAGAAGAAGCAGAAGTGGAACTCTTGCCTTCATGTTTCCTTTGCAAAAGAACTACTACCTACGAAAAGAGACTACGAAGAGAGACTGAAAGAAACGAAAACAAAAGTCTGCCAACTCCAAAAGGGAGACTAATCACTTAATACTAGTCACCAGGATGGATATATGAGCTCGAATCTCCTCTTTTCGACGTTTTCTCCAACGCTTCCCAAAATAGTTGCAACTACCAGCCACATCAGAAATCCTATTCCGCGGCAACTTCCCTCTTTTCCTCCTCAATTAAAGAAACGGACGTAATTAACAATTAGGAATCCCAAACTTTTAGGAACTGCCTAATCTAAAATACTTCCCAATAACAAGTATTCAGGAATAGTCTCCTAATAGCACTCAACTACTAAATATAAAAAAGGTAATAATTGTTCCAGCAAAAGTCTTAAATTTGAAGTCTCTCGTTCTTGGAAACTGCCCGATGTCCATCCCGAATCTTCCGACTTTGAACCTTAACTTCAAACGTGTCCACGTGCAAGCTACTTTAAAATCATCAATTAGGCACGTTTTGCTCTAATTCCTACAATTAATATAAAATACCAAATATAACTAGAATCAATCAATTAAAGCAATATTTGGTATAAACAAAAGGGAAAATAGGAACAAATATATCAATTAATTGCACCCTATCAGTTAGGAAAGTGTTTAACACATTGTAGACGAAGCCCTAATTTGATATGAAGCTTCCTAGAGACATTATTCTTTGATTTCTTTCTCATTCTTCCTAGCTATTTCTTCTCTCCTAAAAGCAAAAATAGAAGAAACGACTAATATGGTGTGAACAAAATTTCCATTTTCCATGGTGTTAAAAGTGAAATAGTCAAGAATCCATCTCATGTGATAGGAAACTTCCTAGAGACTTTACATCTTTCTAGTTTCTACCACATTCTTTGATTTGCAATGGGCGTGTCTGCACAAAGCTATACAACATTGGTCAATGATATCACAAAAAAGTCATGAACTGGGCCACCATGCACTACAAGAAGTAAGAGTTTTAGTGACAACTCTTGTTGTCACTAAAGAACTAAAAGTTGTCACTTTTTGTTTTGAGTGACAAAAAAATGTTGTCACTATCTTGTCACTGTAGGTCTGTCACTAATTCCCTTGGTGACAACTTTTTAGGCCTTGTCACTTGTAATGTGACAAGAATCAAAGTTGTCACAAATTCAACCCATTCAATGACAACTTAAATTGTCATAAAATAGGCATTTTATTGTCATTAAACAACAAAAAGTTGTCACATAAGACCTTTATAGTGACAACTTTTAAGTGCCAAAATAGTGATAACAACTCATTTATCACTTAAATAAAAACTTATCTAATAACATTCAAACCATTCTTAACCCATTTAAAACATCACTTTCATCCAATATTTCAACATGAAATTGACAAAAAGCAATACAACCAATCCAATATGACAATCCAATTTCAAGTACATTATCTACTACAAGAATACTTGCATCAATTCATTACAAGATGAATGTTTCATACCAACTATTGGTATAAAGTCTAAAAAATGCTGAGAGAGAGGCATTTCAGCATTTTGTTTAGGAAGTGACTTCAACAACTAAAATTCTGGCTGCTAAGTATTAAAAATGCAAGCAGATTGTCATGTTGCAAAATCCATTGAACCAAAAATAACTTCTGCAGGTCTCTTTACAGCAAGTTTTAACAAGGATTTGATCTCATGCTCAATGCACAATCTGAAACATAAGCACCTGAGCATGAAAGTAAGAAACATGGTCATGAATAAATTGGAGAAATAAGAAACATAAGCACTTGATCATCAGTGAAAAAGGGAAAATGAGCAACTAATCATGACTGGTTTTACAAAGTTTGAAATGCAATATCCATATTAGCGTATGAACTACCACTCATAAGATCACTTTCTATTTTACCGTCTCCTTCCCCCATTTTACTGCACTATAATTTAGGATAAGTCTTGCATAATATTGTCTCAACAGCCTAATCAAGCAAAAGTAGCCCAAAAAAAAAAAAAAAAGGAATCACATACCAGATTTGATTGTTGACATCCAAAAGGGATTTGGTACATGCATGGATCTAACCATATCTTCAAACATTTTCTGCATTGTTTCATTAATTGATCTTTGAGAAGCTTAAAGAAGTTCCCTTAACTCATGTATCTCTGATTTTTGTGTCTGAACTTGTTCAATCAATTCTTGAGCTATTTTTTGTGTTTCTTCAGCTCTTTGTTCAGCATTTGATGCCCTTCTCCTAGCTTCTTCCAACTCTTCTTGATACTGTCTTTGCTTCAGTGATGAGTTTGGCTTTGGACCTGCTCCCCTTCCACGTATATATCCAGACTTAGGCAGCAGAATAGATGAGCAAATTTCTTCTTGAATAAGAAGATCTGATCCGTCTTCACTCTCCGATTGACGTTGTTTCATCTCCTCCTGGTTATGCATAAAAATTTCACCCCATTTGTATTTTTAGGAGATTAAGAAAGCAAAAAAGAACTTTCAGCAAGTTTCTTACATAGTTCTTCATAGCCAATTCAGATGTCCATTGACCCTTTACTGCATTATAATGGGTCACTTTGTACAGCTCAATTGGGCCAAGCTCTTCCCCTGTTTCAGCTTTCTGCATAAATCAGTTTTTAAATGTCATTGTTGGTTATTAAAAAGCATTGTCACTGCTAGTTATTACAAGTGTTCTGAAAACTAAAAATTTTTACCTTTTCGACAGCAATTCTAGCAAAAGATTTTGTGCCAGCTGAATGTCCAACAATTTGCTGTGCTCTGTTTTTCTTGTTCCGAGCACTCATCACCTACAATAGTGTTGTATAAAGTATTAGGTTTGTACTAAAAAGGAATAAAAATCTTAGACACTAATGCAAGTAGTTAATCACTTGAAACTTCTCCGAAGAAAAATAAGTGCTGAGATAATGCCAGTCTTCTGCATCAATATCCTTGGGTGTGATTCCCCTCTCAAACATTTTGTGAATCCTATAGCGGTGATTGCGGTATTGTGAATTGAACTGCCAGAGTATAGCTTTTTTAACGTAAGCCTGATTCTCAAATTGAAACTTTTCCTACAAAACAATTTTGAGAAGATAACATGTCACTAAACTCTTAAATCAAGTAGCAGAAAACTAAGGGAAGACAGAGAAGCAAGAAGCAGAAAATTAAGGGGACACTAAACAACCATAGTGTCATGTGTAGACGGCTCAAAGTCATGTGAAGTTGCTCTAGCACCAATTTCAGAACATGACAATCATGGCTCTTTAAACCAGTCACAAGGAACTCATTTGACTTCACACATCGAGAAATATTAGAAGCATATCCATTGGGTAATTTTAAAGAACCTAGAAAATCACACAATTTTTTCTTTTCATCAGTTGACAAATGGTAACATGCACCTCGCACGATAAATGAATCACCATCAGGCTGTAGATGTAATTCAGGTTTCAAACCCATATTCATTAGCTCCCTACGCTCTTCCCAAGTATCCTTCTTTTTCCCTATATTCATTAGCATACAGATCAAAGCCTCAAACACATTCTTCTCTATATGCATAATGTCTAAATTATGCCTTAATATAAGAGTCCCCCAGTAAGGTAATTCAAAGAAGATACTCTTCTTTGTCCAATTAGAATTTTTTTCAGCTTGCTTCCGTTTCTCCTCGACTGCATGAAAGGAGCCTTTCCAAACTCAATTTCACCAATGGAATTTAAACATTCTAGAATTTGTTCCCCAGATAATGGTTTAATTGGATCTTTAAAGTCTTTTTCTCCATCGAAATCTTTGGTCTCCTTCCTCCATCTATGGTTTTTAGGCAAGAAACGACTGTGTCCCATGTAACAAAGTTTTGGAGGATATTTCAAGTGAGTACAAGTTGTTTCACTCAGGCATATTGGGCATGCTTTATAACCCTTATTACTCCATCCAGATAGCATAGCATATGCTGGAAAATCACTAATAGTCCATAACAAAGCTGCATGTAATCGAAATTTCTCTCCAGTATATGCATCATATGTCTCTACGCCATTAATAAACATTTCTTTTAGTTCATCTATCAATGGTGTAAAATACACATCAGCATCATTACCCGGAGATTTAGGTCCTAGAATTAACATAGAAAGCATAAAGAAAAGATCCTTCATACATTTCCACGGAGGAAGATTGTAAGGAACTAAAAAAACAGGCCAAATACTGTACACATTTGACCTACCAAACAGATTAAATCCATCACTAGCCAAACCCAAACGAATGTTCCGAGGATCACAGGAAAATGATTGGTGTTTCTGGTCAAAATCTTTCCAAACTTTAGTGTCAGCCGGATGCCTTACTACATTGTCTTCATCTATCATTTTATCTTTGTGCCACCACATATCACAAGCAATGTTCTTGTTCACAAAAAACCTCTGTAATCTAGGTTTTAATGGGAAGTAACGCAAAACCTTGCAAGGAACTTTTTTGGTTTCATTTTTCCATCTTGATGCCTTACATTTTGGACATTTATCCCAATCTTCATATTCATTGCGAAAAAGTACACAATCATATTGACAAGCGTGAATCTTTTCATACTTAAGCCCCAAGTCTGTAACAATTTTCTTAGCTAGTCCTTTTTCCACAATCTCTTGCTTTGTCTGCAATCATATATACATATACACATGTATAAACTTACACAAAGAAGAAGAAGACGACATTATATTTTATTTCGGGAGGAAAAGACAACTGATTGATGAGGAGGAAAATTGAAAGCAACAGAGGCATGCATTTCAGAAGACAGAAAAATATAATATTGCTAAAATGTAAAACTGGAGGGAGAAAGATCCTCTGTGAATCTAAAGACAGCCAAAAAAAAAAAACCTATGAAAATCTAGTTAGATGAGAACCAAGCACTACCCAAGTCAAAATTCCCTCCCTACTTTTGGATGACTTACGAAGAAGTTTAAAGCTGGAGATAAAGACAATATGTTAAATTGCAATTAGCTTCCAATTGGTAAAAGCCTGCTCCAACATTAGCTTCAGTCAACGTTTACCAATTAGAAGTGTCGAAAAGCAAATCATAACACTTCTAATTGGTTTATTAGCTTCCAAATGCTACTTGTAATTAGCTCCATTCAATACATCATTATATTCCATAACCCAGTGAATAAAAAAATTCTATTTAATAAAGTTACTTTCGAAAATGAAAATCTCAAGAACGTCAGTGATCTTATACATGCATCCCTAATAATTAGAAAGGTCAAAGGTGGTATTCAATTTGAAGATATACTGCAGCAATTAGATATTTATAAATTTCAGGAAAGAAACTTTTAATGTTTTGTATATTCCTAAAATGATATCTTACCGGTCAGAATTATGAATTCATCGTAAAACAATTTAAATATGACAATATTTGGGAGTCATTAATTTTTTTAATATATCCCGTTAGCTTCTTTTCCATCACATCAAATAAGATGAATTATTCTCCAAGGAAAATCTTTGTTAGTCTTGTTTATTTAAAAAAAAAAATCCATTCGAAGAAATTTTCTTTGTATTGCAACATATCAAATAGTATAGGCAAAAATTTTTTTTTTGGGACAAAACTCCATTCCAAATATAAAAGCTAGAGATGGTATTACACAAATACCCTAATTAAGAATAATGAGACAGCCATTCAAGTTTAGACACACAGGTTGATCATTAAATTTTTTTAGGATAAATATTATTGAAAAGGAAATCTAATGCACAGGTTGATCATTAAGAATAATTGGGGAAGGAAGGTGAGGAGTAGAATTGGGAGATATATTAATAAAATTAACATTTTTTGTTAATCAGATTCATACTTTTTAGAAGTTGAGAGGGGCAATTGCTCACCCTTATCACAACATGGCTTCACCAACGTGTGGGACAACCACTAATGCATCATTGATATTTTTTGTCAAGGATTTAACCCAAAAAAAAAAAAGATGAAAATGTCATCAATCTAATCAAACTGACCAAAATGTTTATCATCAATTTAGGCCTTTCACCTATAAAGCGTGTATACCACTGAGGGACCCAGTAAATGTTCTAAACAACCAATATAGATAATCTTTTTTTTTGGGGGGGGGGCCTAAAAACGGCATTGAATATAGCAAAACCATTTCAACAATCAGCCTCTGACAACAATTATTGAAGCAATTTGAAGGACAGAAAACTCAGGAAGTAGTAAGGTATATTAAGGAGTCCATTCAACAATTCTGCAGTTTCAAAGCCCAATATCACAACAAAATGATCAACCACCAAAGAAGCCTATGAGACAGCTCATTAGCTAAACCAAAAAGTCCATTGGAATATAACCCCTACTGGGAAATAGAAAGAATGGCAAGAGGACTAAGAAAATCATGAAATATACTTGTTATGTATGCCTCTTTCATTCTTCACCATAATTTCTTCATATCACTGCACACTTGCAGTTTAAAATAGAAATATCTTCAAAAATACAGAATGGGCATATAATCTTCAGTCTTCATGTTCAGATTGTGCATCAGGATTTACAACAATTCACATTTACCTTGATAATGGCCACATAAGGCTTTTGATTTGCTTCCTCAGGAACTAAAAGCACAGGATCCTCCTATGGCAAATCAAAGATAGAAAACTAAAGCAAGTTAGACATGGAAGTATACAAAAACTATTTTACTAGTTATTGCTGCTAAAAGGAGCAGATAGATCGACCATCATGTAATGAAACACAGAATTCCCAGTCAAGATCTCAAACATTCTTCATACAACAACTCTTTATAAAACTTTATTTTCCTGTAATTAATTGCTTTCATCTCAACGCAGAATATGTTTGGATACATGACATAAATACAATTTTGATGACTTTGCTTTTCTCTCTTCTTCTTCATTATCAGGAAGAGCATAGCAAAAACATCTTCATACATATTCAGAAATTTTCCTAAAAACTGTAAAATTCTAAAGAATCTTTTAGACTTCAACTTATTGACAACAAAATTCTATGGCCGTACGCACAGCAACCTTGGAAAATTCTACACCACTCAGCAGCAGAGAAAAGAACTCGGTGAGAGCGTTTCTAAACAACAAAATTCAGCCTGTTCTAATCTGAATCATCCCAATCAATCAAGTTCTAAACCATGCATGTTGAGATCATATCATCAGATCCATCCTCGCCCAACTTACGACCGTGTTACAGATCAATTATTTCGAGTTTTATATTAATCTCCTTCTATGCGTCAAAATTTCCATATAAATTAAAAGTCGTAGGAAAAAAGAAAAGAGATTAAGTAAGTTAAATTGCCTCTAAATTTGAAGCAATGAGATTAATTACCTAGGGTTTCGTTAGATAGCTTTGCTTGGAGAAGCAATTTCTACTCGCTAATCTCGAATTCCTTCACCATCTGCACCGCTGCTATGCTTGGAACTAAGAAATAATACAAAATTGTGATAAATCTGTATTGAATCTTATAAAATTTCCTCAAATGGGTGATGGAAGTGGAAACTTTGAGAAAGACAGGGAGAAAGGATTAAACGAAATGAGATAGAAGTGGAAGTTAGGGCTGAGAGCGATAGGGCTCGGGAGGGAGAGAGCGAAGAGAAGGAAAGGGAGAGAGCGATAGGGCTCGGGAGGGAGAGAGCGATAGGGAAAGTGCGAAGAGAAGGAAAGGGAAAGTGCGAAGAGAAGGAAAGGATCGATGCAGACTCAGATTCCAGAAAATCTTTACTATTTTCCTTTTTTTTTTCATTTCACCTTTTGTAGGTGGAGTTATTTTTCACAAAATAGGGGAGTGTCTCAGCTGAAAATTTTGTGACAACATTTAAGTGAATTTTCTTGTCACTTGGTTAATGTTCATAATTATTGACAAAAATATGTGTTTTACTAATGACAATAGCACAAGTTGTCTCCAAAAAATTAATATTATAAGACAATAAGAATTATTGTCATTAAAGTTAACTTATTTATGATAAAATTAGATGTTGTCACAAGATGTTGTCACTAAATTTGATGTTTGTTGTAGTGATGAGTGCACACAGATGGTGACTTGTCCTACTACGCTAATCTTGGGTGACCGATTAGGTTAATTTTTTAACAATGAAACATGATGGGGTCACAAATTTGTGGTCTTACAAAATATAAAGAATTATTAGGAAATATGAGTGGAGGTAATTCCCAACCCTCAACCACATCACATCTTTTATATTAAGATCACCAATTGTAACAGTAATTTTTTAAATTGTTTCAGTATTTTAGTCTCTTATGTCAATCCTTGTAGTTAATTAATTCCTATTAAGATAGTGGTGACTTTTGAGTCATTAAAAGGCTCCGATATGACACATATATTATACAAAATTTGAGACCAATTATGTAAAAAAAATTAAACATATGGGATATTATTGGCAAGAATAAACGACTAAAAATCATATATCATATATCACATATATATCAAAAGCACCAATATGATTTGATGATTTAGTGGTATAGTTTCACTTTTCAAGAATACTCTTGTATAATTAAAAATGAAATGTACATTAAACTCCAAATACAAATTGGTCAGGGGTATTTATGGATATTCATGTTGATGTAATCATTGTCTTCTAATTAATAATATTCTAAAAAGAAAGAAATTCTAATCAAAGGAAAATAAAAAAAAGGAAACCATATTATAAAAGGAAACCAATATAATTTGGTGAGAGATGCAACTCCTTGCTTGGCCATGGCTTGACATTCACATTAGGGGAGAGATGCCCTCGTCGCACTAGCATCTTGGGAACTTTTTCTGCATTTCACGAGTGGAAACATCCGTAAAGAGCTAAAGCAATAATAATGAACTTTGTGGGCCATTTCAAAAAGCAAACTACAATTATGCAGATGCACGGTTACTCTAAGAATCCAGTATATGCAAAGTACAGAAGCCTTAAATAATTTATCATGTTTCAGCAAATCGAGAAAGATGGGAGAGGAGACGTAGAATTCTCCAGTTTACTGGAGTGGTGAATTTTTCCAAACTTGCAATCACTTTTTCTCTAGATTATGGGGGTCTTTTACACTACTGCAAATTAAGTTTATGAATTCCAAGTTTTTAATAGAAAGATAAAATTAAACATTGGGTTGCAGAAGGGATGAAAGCAATTGAGGCAATTGTTTGCACAAATTAAATTGCAACAAGATTAAATTTGAAGCAAGAAATAGAAGAATTCTTTATCTGCTAAGCAAGAAATATATATATATATATGATAGCCAAGTATATGAAGGAACCAAACATTGAATATATCTATTATTTTCCTTGCAATTTTGACCACTGTAATTTTCGTTCAACTTTAAATTCCTTGCAATTTTGACCCGATGTGCTCTTTATATATCCAAGCATGATCTCAATTTTCTTCAACCATGTACGTAGTATAGAAATTTCCAACAAAAGAAAATACAAAAACGATGCAGCGATAACTGAAAAATCGAAGGACATACCTCATACAGTGTATATGGTTTGTGAGTTCCAAATCGCGTTGGAAAGTAGTCTCCTAATAGCAGAGAGATAGAAAACCAGCCAGACAGAAAGCTGTGCAGAGGAGAAATTGGTTAAATAATTGGGAAGAGATCTTTATCAAAGTGGCCTTGCATAAATTTAAACTTCTATTTACGAATCTTAAATCCAAAAAAAAACGGAAAATTAAAGTCAAAAAAATTGCTTCATTTCTAAGTACAAACGGAACAAGTAATTCGATTAATGACTAGCCCCTCATCCCTAAGTAAAAAGAACCATAATGAACACGATTGAAAAATGAGGCAAAAGGTGCAGAACAAAAACTTTAAATCACACTGTACAAACTCTCAAAGCCAAACATGCATCAATAACCTACACAGTCCAGAAGAAAAAGAAGAAATAGCTGGTATGGTGTGAACAAAATTTCTATCCTCTATGGTGAAATGGCCAAGGCTCCATTTCATTTGATATGAAACTTGCTAGAGACTTTCCTCTTTCTAGTTTCTACCACATTCTTTGATTTGCAATGCGCGTATATGCACAAAGCTATACAACCTTGGTCAATGATATCACAGAAGGTCATGAACTCGGCCACTATGAGTACGCATAGATAGTTGTCCTACCACGCTAACCTTGGGTGACCGATTGCAAAAGTCACTGAATGGGTATCAAACTAGGTCAATTTTTTTATTTTTATTTTTTTTTTTTTTTTTACAATGAAACATGATGTGGTCACAAATTTGTGGTCTTACAAAATGTAAAGAATTAGTTGTAAATAAGTTTATTAGGAAATATGAGTGGAGGTAATTCCCCACCCTCAACCACATCACATCTTTTGTATTATGACTGCCAATTGTAATAGTAATTTTTTAAATTGTTTATGAATTTGTCAGTCGTTTCAGTGTTTTAGTCTCTTATTTCACTCCCAGTAGTCAATTAATTCCTATTATGATGGTGGTTACTTTTGAGGTATTAGAAGGCCCCAGTAAGACACATATATTTTATCAAATTTGAGACTAATTATGCAAAAGAAAAGACACATATGGGATATTACTAGCAAGAGTAAATGAAATAAAAATTAAAAAAGAGAAAATTTTAATTACAATTCCTATTACCCATTTAGTTTGCATTTCAATTCATACTAAAACCTTCAATGTCACTATTTAAAATTTAGGGGAAGATAATAATTCAACATCAAAACATTGGAGACTAAAAGTGCAAAATCAAAATTGTTGACTAACAGCAATTTGATGTTTAACATTGTGCACTTTTAATTGTTATTTGTTGACTCTTCTTTAATTGTTTTGTGCGAGAGGAAACCAACAAAGAATTGCAGAATTAATTCAATGTTCTTCTAAGAAAGGAAACAAGCACAAAGGGACAACTAAAAAATGGTGTACAGTATGGAGACCTCCTTATACAGCGTTATCTCAGAAGACAAAGTTCAATAAAAAAAATAATAATAACCATATTGCAAGGGAAATTTCACCAGAAAAAGGTCATCTTTTATTTTATTTTATTTTATTTTATTTTTTGGTTTGGGGTCAAATGCTTGGTATTATACTAATGTGGCTGGGAGCAAAGTAGTCTGATTCACATTCAAGGCCCACCAAAAAGAAAAAAATTTGCCTAGCATTGGAACCCTTTTCTAATGTCAAGTTAAAATTTCTAAAATAATGAAATTATGGCTAATTTAGTTTGTAAATGCCTCAATTATTTTTCATGTTCGAATTCTTTTATTTATCAGGTACATCATATATGATTCCTTTTATTTATCAAGTACATTAATAGAAAAAAATGCTCCTAGTATTAGTTCCCTTGTTATACAGGAAATTAGTTATTTTCTAAATTCCAAGTTATGGTTAATTTAATGGGTAAATCTTTTCAACACTATAAGTGTATACACTATCTGGTCAAGATGTATATCACATATGCAAAATTTAATGTTCAAATTCAAATTAAAATATGTGGCATGCATCTAGACCAATCGGTGTATCTACCGATAGTGTAGGAATGATTAATTCTAGAGCAAATCGCCAAAAATGTCACTGAATTATACGAAAGTGCAAGTTCGTGTCACTAAATTATTTTGTTAGCCAAAAATGTTATTGAACTAACCAAAATACATGTTTTGTAGTATTCCGTGAAATTGGAGCGTTAGTGCAAATGGAATGGACTTCACGTGAGCTGCACATGTAGGGTTTTAAGGGTAAAATCGTCAAAAAAAAATTGCTTCATTTCTTGGAAAATCTTTTTGCTTTTTTTTTTTTCCTCTTCCTTAAAAGTAGAAGAATCCAGCTACAGCAGCGGCACCGAGAGCAGCAGAGGCCTTCAAGGTGGCGGCACCGTTGCCCTTAGGTGACTCGGTTGGGGTGGAAGCGGCTGGTGATTGGGCGTCATTGGCGGGGGCAAGTGGAGATGACACTCACGGGAGGAGGCCTCGGGAGTGCCGGCTTCTGGGGTGCTGGCTTCGGGGGTGCCAAATGGGGATTATGAGGGGCCGCTGGAGCTGGAGCTGGAGCTGGAGCTGGGGGCTGGGGATGATGCCTTGGGAGTGGCTGCTACTGATGGGGCCTTTGATGGTGCATGCTTGGGTGGGGACGAAGGGGCGGGGGATTTTGAGGGAGAGCTGGACGGGGCATTGCTTGGTGATGATTGGGCGGAGGCCAACCCAGCAACGGCCACGAAGGTGAGGGCAAGAACAACCAACTGATGAGCCAATTGTCTCAGCAATTGTCTCAGCTGAACCGCCGTCAGCACAAAGCTTGGTACTCATCCACGACAACAACAACAGCAGGCCACAGCAGCAGCCCCATTTCTCTGCTACTGCCAAACAAGAAGCAGCAGGTGGAGTTGTGATGAGCGCTGGTTTAATAGACTACTTTCAGGTATCAAAGGAATTGGTCCTCCTATCCAAGGCTGACGGTGGGCCTCCGCTGGTTCTCTCTCTTAGACTGCGCCTCCTCTCACTCTGCCACCATACATAGCCTTCAGCCAGTGCCGGCACCTCCTCAATCGTGCAATATTATCAAATCTAAAGGAATTATATGATTTCTTACCGTATTGTTTGAACGAATCGACGTATTCATCTCTCCTCCGTTTCACCCACTTCATTGCCTTTGATGAACTGACAGCTTAATTCGCTGATGAAACTTGTCTTCAATTTTTCTTCTTCACTCTTCCGATTTTCCAGTGAGCTCAATTTTGAGTTTTTAGAGGAACCCTACATTTCTTTCTTTTGATTTGAAAGGAAGACAAAAAAAACTGAGATTCTAAATCGTTGCTTCTGATTATCGTGGGTTCATTAGTGTGCTTATATTTTTTAGATGATTTTACCCTTAAAACCCTACATGAGCAGCTCACGTGAAGTCCATTCTATTTGCACTAACGCTCCAATTTTACGGAATGCTACAAAACATGCATTTTTGTTAGTTCAGTGACATTTTTTATTAACAAAATAGTTTAGTGATATGAACTTGCACTTTCATATAGTTTACTGACATTTTTGGCAATTTGCTCTTAATTCTAATTTAATTAGCAAACATTTTGATTGCTTCCCTTCACCAATATGCACAAAATATCTGAAATTCTGAGGACAGTAGAATCATTTGACCATTAATGTTGTAAGCATGGGGTTTTAAATTGATGATAGAGGAAGTAAGTAATATTTTTAAAATCTCAGGCAAGAGCAGTAAAATTCTTAGAAACCTCATGAAATGTTTCTCAAATTATCCCCTTAAGAATAATCATACCCAATTATTTGTAGGTGGGTATGGGTAGATTTACTGGTGTAACTAGGAATATCGTAGAAATCATTTGTGAAAATAGTTTAGGCAAATTGGCAAATGGACATTACCTGTGGTCAAATTTATAGAACCAGTGAAACTACAATTCAGAGAAGCAGAAGCCAGAATCATCTCTCCATGTCTAAAAGACTGGCTTGAGATGCTAATCTGCTTTTAGTATTGTCGTCAATTTCGTTTAGATACAATTGAAGCTTAGTAATTCAGATAAATTCACTTTTTTGATAGCTACATTATTATGACCCAGATGGTAGATTGAAACAAAAGAAGCTACCAATAAATTCAACATGAAGGGGCCATTGATTTTGTAGTCGACCTGACTACATACAGTGGCCTTGCCTATAGACTATTGTTGCATTGAAACTTCAGTCTGGGGTAGTAAATAGAGGTGATTCTTGACTGGAATCTTGATAATGATATGTTTGTTATAAAACTAATGCTAATATCAAGTAGAGAGAGAAGTAGAGTAGAGAGAGAAGTAGAGAATTTCTATTATTAACTGTATTGCTCAGAAGTTCTTGTTGTTGTTACAAATGAGGTTAAGATACCTCTATTTATAGGTAAACTAAGATCAAAGGTACATGAATCCTATTAAATATCTATACATGAATTTATTACTTCAAGTACATGTATTTAGTAGTTCTATAGATGAACTAACGAACTACGAGAGGATACATCAATGTACCAATAAATCTAATGTATCAATCTTCTTGGGAATATAAATGGACATCCACATCAATACAGATAATTATTTCATAACACTCCCCCTTGGATGTCCATTACACAAAGAATATGCCTCGTTAAAACCTTACTAGGGAAAAACCCAGTGGGACAAAAACCCTAGTGAAGGAAAAAGAGTACACTATTCTTGTGTATTTTCTCCCCCTGATTCAAACATCATTTGAGATCTTTTAACCGACGCATGCTAATATTTCTCACCAATTTTTCAAACGTTGCAGTCGGTAATGCCTTGGTAAACAAATTTGCCAAATTATCACTTGAGTGGATCTGATGCACATCAATTTCACCATTCTTCTGTAAATCATGAGTAAAGAAAAATTTTGGTGAAATATGTTTCGTCCTATCTCCTTTAATATATCCTCCCTTTAATTGAGTTATGCAAGCTGCATTATCCTCATATAATACAGTCAGAGGATTTTCTTTTTCAGAGGATAACCCACAACTCTTTCAAATATAGTGGGCCATTGATCTTAACCAAATACATTCTCGACTGGCCTCGTGAATTGCTATTATTTCAGCATGATTAGAAGAAGTGGCAGCCATTGATTGTTTTGTAGATCGCCATGAAACAGCTGTACCACCACATATAAATAGATAACCAGTCTGAGACCTTGTTTTATGTGGGTCAGATAGATACCCAGCATCAGCATAACCAATCAATTCAGGTCTAGACTTATTTAAATAAAATAAGCCAAGATCAATTGTTCCTCGGAGATAGCGAAAAATATGTTTAATACCATTACAATGTCGTCTAGTTGGAGAGGAACTAAATCTTGCTAATAAATTCACAGCAAATGATATATCTGGCCGTGTGCAATTAGCAAGATACATTAGTGCCCCAATTGCACTGAGATATGGTACTTCAGGACCAAGTATCTCTTCATTTTCCTCTCATGGTCTAAAAGGATCTTTACTAGGATCAAATGATCTAACGACCATTGGGGTATTTAATATATGTGTTTTATCCATATAAAACCACTTTAATACCTTCTGGGTATAAGCAGTTTGGTGGATAAAAAATTCCACCTTCTAAATGCTCAATTTGTAAACCAAGACAAAATTTTGTCTGACCAAAATCTTTGATCTCAAATTCTTTCTTCAAATATTCAACAGTTTTCTGGATCTCTTTAGGAGTTCCAATCAAATTAAGATCATCAACATATACCGTAATTATCATAAAATTTGACCCATCTTTCTTTATAAAAACACATGGACATATTGGGTCATTGGTATAACCTTCTTTAATCAAACATTCACTAAGTCGGTTATACCACATACGTCCAGACTGTTTAAACCCATACAAAGACCTTTGTAATTTAATAGAATAAATATCTTTAGGGTTTGATTTACATGCTTCACGCATGTTGAATCCTTCAGGGATTTTCATGTAAACATCATTATCAAGCTTGCCATATAAATAAGCAGTGACTATGTCCATTAGACGCATTTCTAACTTTTCATGCACTGCTAAACCCACAAGATATCTAAATGTGATTGCATCCATTACAGGTGAATACGTTTCATCATAATCAAACCCAGGTCTTTGTGAAAATTCTTGGGCTACAAGTCTTGCTTTATATCTTATAATTTTATTTTTCTCATTTCTTTTTCTCACAAATACCCATTTATATCCCACTGACTTTACACCTTCAGGTGCTTGGACTACAGGTCCAAAAACTTTTCTTTTAATCAGTGAATCTAATTCAGATTGGATCGCATCTTTTCATTTCAGCCAATCAATTCTTCACCGACATTCATCAACCGATATATTTTCATGATTCTCATTTTCTTTCATAATGTCAAGTGCTACACAATATGTAACTTCTTTTCGTTTAGGCTCCAATTTCAAATTTTCTGTAGTTCATTCTCTTCAAGAATAAACTCTTCAGGAGTCAGCTCTTCAGGAGCGACCTCTTCAGGAGGTTAAACTTTGTCATGACATCTATTTCATCTCCGGAGATATTTGAAATCAAAATGTGTTATTTTAGTAGGCCGGCCTTAAGTTCATTTGTAGCACTTGTACTTGTCCTTCAGGGACATCAATTTTAACTATAATATTTCCTGCAGGAATATTCAATTCAATGACTCTTCTGGAGTCGATAAATATATTTGATAATTGATTTGCAATTTGCTGCAAATAAGTAATCTATTGAACTTCCAGTTCACATGAGAATCAAGAAAATCCAATAATATTTTTCAAATGATTTCCTTTCAGATTTCCTTTCAGGTTGATCATTCCTCCCCCTAATGTCGGGAAGTGTACAATTTCAATTTATAAATAGATCACCCATCAATATTTCTGATAGGGAGATATTTATACGTGTTTATTGATGATATTTGGACTTAATTTCTCCCATTTATTGTGTAAAGAAATGGGTTACTGCTGATAAATTGTTTCGTATGCTTATGTCTTTGGTGTGAAAATTGGTGTTTATTGGCAAATTCGTAAGACTTTACTTTCAAGACGGCCGTGCGTAGAGAACGAGAATGGAATAGAAAAAGACAGAAATAGGGAAGTTGGAATTCGGAATGCGGACTGCTATATTTGCTGAAGTAATTGGAAGTTTTCTTGTGCCACGTGGACAGCACAGCAGCGTGCCGGTGGACTTGAGTTCTAATAGGAAATTGTTTCCTTGTTGTGGGGGATTTCCGAAATCTAAACGCACATGGGAAGAAGAGTTTTAGTATTCCTTGCGGGCCCGGCAATTTCAAAGACCAATGCATATATATATATGTAGGAAGAGTTGTTTTGTTGGGATAAAACTTCATCAACTCTTTAGCCCAAAGACTTTCACTAGTAGTTAGTTTTGTTCTTTTCTTCGCCACTTAGAATAGGATTCTTCCGTAGTCTCCGTCTTCGTGAATTTCCTGTTGTTTCATAGTTTATCATAGACTAGTGCCTTGCCATGTTTTCTGGGATAGTCCGTAGTTAGTAATTGGTTATTTTCTTCCCTTGCTTTATTCAATTGCTCCTCGTCATACCGATTGCATGGAAATCATGGGTTGCGTGACAATGGCAATGCGTGGCTAATTCGTTTTCTAGTTGAGGAATAATCAAGGCTCGGGGCACCATAACTGTGAGATCGTTTTGTTTATTAATTTTAATTTATATGTTCATGGGTATTTAATTATTCTCTGTTTTCAATTAATTATTATTTGGGTTTATTGGATAATTAGGCCTGTTATTCAATTGTCTAAATAATATATAGTCAATTAGGGTGTTGGCATGTCAGCCTTTAAACAACTTAATTAGTGACAAACGACAGTTTCACCGCCTCGCAAGTGGTCTAATTTGTATCGTGGGGATAATTAACCTAGTCTCAGTAAACCCGCATGTGTGTTTACCATCTAGAATTGGGTCTTTCTAATTCCTAATGTCGTGGACTGCATTAAATCCTATGAGTATCTAGGGTTGTCCAGCCCACAAGAGGGTAGTCTATGGCCGTCTCGGGCTACTATAAAATTAAGGAAAGATTGGTGGTTGGCGCCGACCACTATAACCAATTTATTCATGAACGTAAATATTTCCATGTATCTATGATCGGCCAGGTGTACCGGTGCCAAGATTAATTCCTTGACTAGGTTGTTTTAATTAATTGTTTCTTGTGTTATTTGATTCTCGCATACTTGCTTAATTTAGAATTTCAGTTTTTATTCCCTTTTTGATTAATTGCTATCTTTTCCAAAAACCCCCCAAATTCTCTGTAGGAAATAAATCACCCAATCCCTGTGGATTCGACCCTACTCACCATTATACTTGAATTTATATTCTTAGAGTAGGTATTTTATTTTTGGAGGTTTGACACCCACCAAATTTTTGCTAATATATCATATCTCCACCACTCAAAATGAATTCAATACAAAAATCAAAGGGTCTTGATGCGGGTTGTAATGGGGCTTAGGTAAGGGGTTGGATAAAAAGGAAAATTTAGGCGAAACACATCAAAGGAAATACCAACAATCCATTGCATGAATTCAAATTCCTTTCTTCATCCAGATGATCCTTCCAAGGCATACCCATAAATTTCCCCAAAACTTAGCAAGTGCAAGAACAACCAAGACTTGGCCCAACTATTAAAACACAACACATGTTTACAATAACACTTCATAACTCTTGTTTTTTTTTCTTTTTCTTCCTTCTTCTTTTTTTTTCTTTTTTTTCACTTTTTCCTTTTTTTTCTTTTTTCTCTTTTTTTTCGTCTTCTTTTTTTTTTTGAATATTTTTTCAACAAGACATAACTAATATTGAAACATAAACACACTTGCTAACTTCAACCATACCATTGCACCACTAATTGAAATCACCATGCAATAAAATTAAGGCATTCCTTTGACACAGGGTTCAAAACAAAGAGGGTTCAAACAAAAAAATGGATTTAAGGGTTACACAATGGGTTATTGAACAAAGAAAAGGTCTAGACTCAAACATGGTCAACTAGGGGAAATATAATAAGGGTAGGTTTTTTAGAAGGTCAAAAGGGGTTAAACCTAAGTGCCCTTATCATTTTCATGCATCAAATTCAACAATGTGATCTTGACATGCATAACAAAGCAAGTTCTAGAATAATCTAACCATGTGTGATATCACTCAATGAAAGAAATTAGAGCAATTTGTGAATGAAATGCTCATTAGGCTCAAAAGCTCAACAATTGCTAAAAATTTGTCAAATCTTGTACATCCATCAATTGAATCAATTGCAAGAAAAATATAATATTCATGCTAGCAAAAATTTCACTAATCATACTTGCATCTTTCTTGCTTTTCACAACAAAACAAAATCTTAAGAAATTGCAAAAAAATTGTGAAAAACTTAAAAGTTTTTGAAAAAAAATATATATATCTGAGAAAATATCCCCTCCCCTACACCTAAATCAGACATTGTCCTCAATGGATGAAAATAAAAAGTAAAAGGAAATTAAGAGGACTCCCCTGATTAGATAATGAAGCACCGGAGGAGATTGAAGGATGAAAATGCTTGAGGTGATGTCCAATCATCAATGAAATTTGGAGCATAAGAGACCCGAGAACCACAATAGATAATAAATACGGATACTAGATGCTGTAAGGAATAAGATAAAAAGAATTAGAATAAAAGAGGGAATTTTTTTTTTTTGGTATACACCCTATCCGTTGTAAGGCGTGGGCACGCTGTAGAAGCATGAGTTTTCTGCCCATCGCTCCCTTGCACTGATGTGAGATGAGCCTATAAGGCGTGGGCACGCCTTGCAAGCCAAAGTCTTCGATTCTCACCGACTTGAGCATCCGACATCCGCTTAGAAAGCGTGGCACGCCAGTAAGTCTTCGATCATTATCTCTTTGCATTGCCTTCAGACAGACTCTCGGCGGCATGAGAAGTCAAGTCTCGCCCATTACCACTGCAACATACTCAAAGATAATTGAAGAGAGAAAAGAAAAAGAAAAAAAAAACTATTAATAAAGGAAAATCTAAAGATAAGAAGAACGAAAAATTAAATTCTTGGGTTGCCTCCCAAATTCTTTAATGTCTTTATTAGACATTTCCATGCTTGGTCATGGAGGATAAAATCGTATAGCTCTTTTCATTACATCGTTCTCAAATTCATGATATTCATCATAAATAGAGAAATCTTTAAGCACGTGAGCTACTTTCTTCTTTTGACTAGCAGATGGCTTCAAGCATGCAAGCAACGATTTTAATCCTTTACTCATTCCTTCATCAAGATTAATCAGCAACCTAATAGTTTTTGCAACTCCTAACTTATCTCTATCATGAAACTCAAAAATTTCTGGTATAACAAAATCAATCTCACTAATAGAAAATATAGAATGAGAGATAAGAGATAGGGATGAAGGAGATGTCACCACAGTTGGAATTTCTTCATTGGACTTTTTGACTGGAGAGACTAGTGGTTGAGATCCCATTGTTTCTTTTTCAGCTTCCTCTTCAACCACAGACTTAGATTCTTCCCTTGGAATCTCTTGCCATTCGTCACCACTTCTTAAGGTAATTGCACTCATATCTGGTTTAGAATTGACAATGGTCCCTGAGTGCAATCTTTCAGAATTCTGGGACGCCATTTGGCTTAAAGTAGCTGCTAGTAGACACACTTGATTCTCCAAATTACGAATGCTTGTCCTTGTCTCTAGTTGAAATTGAGCAGTCTCAAATTGGAGTTGAGCAGTGCTTGTGGCCAGACTCTTAACAAGATCTTCCAGGGAACTCCCCCCGCTAGAGGATGAGGATTGAGATGTCAGGCTCACTTCATAGTTATAGTTGGGGTAATCCCACCATCTTTGACCACACACATTTGAATAAGTATCAAATATTGGTGTTTGATAAGTATCAAAATTTGGTGGAGATGGATTTTGGAATACTCCCACATCACCAATTGGATCATCCACGTCAACTTGAAGTAGCGGGCACCTGTTAGTCAGATGATCCAACTGACAAATTCTACAAGTGTTGACTTGTGGTTTCTGTTCATCAATCAATTGTTGCATAGGAAAAGCCAGATTATCTGAATAAGGATCACTAAGACAATAGCTCTCATTAACCCAATTAGGAACGAAGTCCAATCTATCACCAAAACATTGAAAATTAGTAGCCATCAACTAGTAAGAAAAATAGAGGAGAAATAAAGGAGAAAAATTTTTTTTTGAGAAAATAATTCAAGCACCAGTCCCCGGCAACGGCGCCAAAATTTGGTGGGTGTCAAACCTCCACAAATAAAATACCTACTCTAAGAATATAAATTCAAGTATAATGGTGAGTAGGGTTGAATCCACAGGGACTGGGTGATTTATTTCCTACAGAGAATTTGGGGGGTTTTTGGAAAAGATAGCAATTAATCAAAAAGGGAATAAAAACTGAAATTCTAAATTAAGCAAGTATGCGAGAATCAAATAACACAAGAAAAAATTAATTAAAACAACCTAGACAAGGAATTAATCTTGGCACCGGTACACACAACTGATCATAGATACATGGAAATATTTACACGTTCATGAATAAATTGGTTATAGTGGTCAAGCGACGCGCCCAACCACCAATCTTTCCTTAATTTTATAGTAGCCCAGAGACGCTCATAGACTACCCTCTTGTGAACTAGACAACCCTAAATACGCTCATAGGATTTAATGCAGTCACAGCATTAGGAATTAGAAAGACCCAATTCTAGATGGTAAACACACATGCGGGTTTACTGAGACTAGGTTAATTATCCCCACGATACAAATTAGACCACTTGCGAGGCGGTGAAACTGTCTCGTTTGTCACTAATTAAGTTGTTTAAAGGCGACGCGCCAACACCCTAATTGACTATATATTATTTAGACAATTGAATAACAGGCCTAATTATCCAATAAACCCAAATAATAATTAATTGAAAACAGAGAATAATTAAATACCCATGAACATATAAATTAAAATTAATAAACAAAACGATCTCACAGTTATGGTGCCCCGAGTCTTGATTATTCCTCAACTAGAAAACGAATTAGCCAATGCATTGCCATTGTCATGCTAAACCCATGATTTCCATGCAATCGGTATGACGGGAGCAATTGAATAAAGCAAGGGAAGAAAATAACCAATTACTAACTACGGACTATCCCAGAAAACATGGCAAGGCACTAGTCTATGATAAACTATGAAACAACAGGAAATTCACGAAAGACGGAAGACTACGGAAGAATCCTATTCTAAGTGGCGGCGGAAGAAAAGAACAAAAACTAACTACTAGTGAAAGTGCTGGGCTAAAGAGTTGATGAAGTTTTCGCCCCCCCTCCCAACAAAACAACTCTTCCTACATATATATATATATATGCATTGGTCTTTGAAATTGCCGGGCCCGCAAGGAATACTAAAACTCTTCTTCCCATGTGCGTTTAGATTTCGGAAATCCCCCACAACAAGGAAACAATTTCCTATTAGAACTCAAGTCCACCGGCACGCTGCTGTGCTGTCCACGTGGCACAAGAAAACTTCCAATTACTTCAGCAAATATAGCAGTCCACATTCCGAATTCCAACTTCCCTATTTCTGTCTTTTTCTATTCCATTCTCTGTTCTCTGGCACAGGCACGTCTTGAAAGTAAAAGTCTTCTGAAATTTACCAATAAACACCAATTTTCACACCAAAGACCTGCAAACGCCACAGAAACAATTTATCAGCAATAACCCATTTCTTTACACAATAAATGGGAGAAATTAAGTCCAAATATCATCAATAAACACGTATAAATATCTCCCTATCAATTTCATCATTTCTAATTGTAAAGGGTGATTTCACTACCGACATAAATTTCTATTGGAGCCACCGATAATACAAGGGGGTATGTATGAATAATTGTCGGCTCTTATTTTTGACAAATCATAAATATGTTGGGATCAGTAAACTTCTGGTTCACAGTAGGTGATGATTTTGATTTAATCAAATGAGAATAAAGACAACTATAACAATAACCATTTCACCTTTGAATGGTTTTATAGTATAATCAATCTTTATCTCACTTGATGATATCTGTTATTGTCTCATTTTGTATCTCGAAATAATATCCATTTCAGCGGATATTTTTAGATTCAATATATTTTTTCGAGACTTTGGGAGAGAATAGTACATCATTTAAAAACTTTACTCCTTCAGGGAGAAATACGGTGGTGGTTCTTCTGGAATTTTTAATTATTTTACCACCATCACTAATTGTATTTATCTCTCCTATTCTCAGACAGGAATATAATGTGCATAGGAGCACTATCAATGAGACATACATTATCATCACCATAATTTTTAATCCCAAATATTTGATATTCATTTCTTCTTCACGAAGAAATAACAAAGAAATATTTCTACTTCAGGAAGAAATAATAAAATAGCACAACAATTTCTTCGTTAGGAATAAATAATAAAGAAATGTTCTTCTTCAGGAAGAATTAATAACAAAACTTACAAATAAATGTAAACATTAATAAAATCCATAACATAACTGATGACATAAAATATGCGAAAATAATAATTAACCAAATTCTAAATAAATATCGAGCGTTTGGCATCAATTTCTTCTTCAAGAAGAAAATATGATTATTACTATCATCAAATGCATCATCAATTTACACCTTCAGGGTGTTTGTTTATGATGATGGATAAAGGTCAATAAAATATTTAGCCATATGATATATACGTGACTAATGACCTTTAATACTATATAAATAGTATTTATTTTAGGATCTTTCTTTTCGCATTCTTTCTTATTATTATCCCACTTTAGGTGGTATATATCTATCTTAACTATCTACAATCACAACTGTAGTCATAATTTAAGTCGCATTCACTTTAGGGAATGGACTAAATCCATTAAATTGGATTTTAAACAAAGGCATGTAATAAATTCAAAATATTTCTCAAATTCATTCTCTCGATATTGCTACTTCAGGAGCATATTCGAGGAGTAAAATATGGAGAATACATTTTTCACATATCTATATTAGTGATATTTTCTCCACATAATAACTTGCAGCATTCGATAACTTTATCATATCGAATTTTATAAGAACGACCATCTTTAGGTGGTCAGATCTCGACCATCTTCAGGCGGTCAGATCTTGACTATCTTCAGGCGGTCATTTTTTCTATTAATGGTGCCTTCAAAATCTATTTTTATCAAGATATATTTCACCATCTAATATTTATAATAAATAATTCGTTGATAATAAAGATAAATAAATAGAATTGAATTCAACAATCAGGTGCGGGAAAATAAAAGCAACAAGAGAAGCATCCAATCAGCTCCAAATGAGTTCACAATCACGGGCACATGCAAACAGCAGTACGTACAACTAGAAACTCATGTGATGTTCAAATAATCACTTAGGAAAAGGTTGACATTTGTTGCACCGTGCTATCTAAGGATCATTTGCAATATAAAAGGTTCACTTTCAAATTTAAAATAGTAGGAACAAAAGCCTAGAATTTCATGGCTTTTTCTTTCTCATTTGTGTCTTCCAAGAAGTTGCTTTTTAGTTAAATCAATCAAATAATTTGCATACGTGTAGGATGGCATACGACTGGTTTTGAAATGGATATATCTTTTAATCCCCTGCTATTGATGACATGCTTCCCCAAGGCCTTTTTTGATTTCTACACATCAAGTTTAGTGCTTTTGCAATGAATAGTAAAATATTTTCTTGTAGCAACTCAATCATATAGAAAGCAAATTAGATGGGCAGACATCATATAGTAATGATTTGTGGGCGTGGTGGTGCTAATCTGTGACAAGTCTGTGCCCAATACTTTTCTTAAAAGAGCTGAAATGTGTCCATTTCAATGTGTTCCAACTTTGGCGTTCCGAATCATCTGGCGCATAGAATTCAGCAGGTGATTATAAGTCAATCCAGGTTCCTTCTATGCAGCTTGGATGAAGCTGTATGTCATGGCTCCAGTGACAAAGATTTGTGATATTTATATCCCCAATGGTAGAGACTCGTGCTGATAACGTGTTATAAAACTAATGCTAATATCAAGTAGAGAGAGAAGTAGAGTAGAGAGAGAAGTAGAGAATTTCTATTATTAACTATATTGCTCAGAAGTTCTTGTTGTTGTTACAAATGAGGTTAAGATACCTCTATTTATAGGTAAACTAAGATCAAAGGTACATGAATCCTATTAAATATCTATACATTAATTTAGTACTTCAAGTACATATATTTAGTAGTTCTATAGATGAACTAACGAACTACGAGAGGATACATCAATGTACCAATGAATCTAATGTATCAATCTTCTTGGGAATATAAATGGACATCCACATCAATACAGATAATTATTTCATAACAATGTGTGATATTTGACATCATTCTGATCCAGACTTTTTTTCTTCTCATGCTGAGCGGGCAGAGTCTCCAAGGACTCTCCATGGGACATATTCAGCTTCATGTTAAAGTTTAGGAGCACGAGCAGCGGTGGAGCTAGGATCTTGCACCGGGAGAGGAGGCAAGGGGCCAAATTTAAGCTCTAAAATTTTTCTACACATTATTTGGATACCAAATATTTTTCAACATGAATACATTTTTTAACTATCTTTTTATACTTAGAACCGTCTATTTCTAATTGTTTGTTTAGATTTTTTGTAGTAGGAGAGAGGTGAGATTTAAAAAGTGGGGAAGGGATAGGGAGATTAGAAGGTTGGACTCCAATTCTTGAGGTTTACTTTTTAATTCACGCACAGAACATAAAAAAAAAAAAAAAAGAAATACTGCAGTGTTATTCTAGACATGTTTTTCAACTAATCTCCTATTTCAGCAATTAGTAAATAATAATCATAATTGTCTTTGACAAGTATTCATGTTTAGACAAAAAATCAACTCCAGGAAAAGTTCATCCTTTTTTTTTTTTTTTGGTCAAATTCTTGATATTATAGCAATGTGGCTAGAAGTAAAGTAGTCTGATTCACATTCAAGGCCCACCAAGACAAAAAAATTTAGCTTAGCATTGGAACCCTTTTCTAATTTCAAATTAAAATTTCTAAAATAATAAAATTATGGTTAATTTAGTTTGTAAATGCTCCAATTATTTTTCATGTTTGAATCCTTTTATTGATCAGGTACGTCAAATATGATTCCTTTTATCTATCAAGTACATTAATAGACAAAATGCACCTAGTATTAGTTCCCTTGCTAATTGCTATATAGGAAATTAGTTATTTTTTAAATTCCAAATTATGATTAATTTAATGGATAAAACTTTTCTATACTGCAAGTGCGTATACTACCTAGTCTAAATGCATGTCACATATGCAAATTTTAGTTTTCAAATTTAAATTAAAATAAAGCGGCATGCATTTAGATCTATCAGTATATATAGTGACAGTGTAGGAAAGATTAATTCTAAGTTAATTAGCAAACATTTTGATTGTTTCTCTCCACAAAAATGTGTAAAATATTTGAAATTCTAAGGATAGTAGAGTCATTTCACCATTAATGATGTAAATATTAGGTTCTAAATTGATGATAGAGGAGTTAAGTGATACTTTTGAGACCTCATGCAAGGGCAGTAAAATTGTCAGATATGCAGTAAAATTGAGAGGTTTCTCAAATATTCCCTGAAGAATATCCATACCCAATTATTTGTGGGTTGGTATTGGTAGATTTATTGGTGGAACTGGGAATATAGTAGAATCAATTGTGAAAATAGTAAGGCAAATTGGCAAGTGGACATTAGCTTGTGGTCAAGTTTATAGAACCGGTGAAGCTACAATTCAGAGAAGCAGAAGCCAATATTATCTCACCGTGTCTAAAATGTGTTACCAAATCATTGAACCACCAATTAGAAAAACTGGCTTGGAATGATAATTTGCTTTTAGTACTGTCATCAATTTCATTTAGATATAATTGAAGCTTAATAATTTAGAAATTTTCACTTTTTTGATGGTTAAATTATTATGACAGAGATAGTGGATTGAAGCAAAAGAAGCTACCAATAAATACAACATGGAGGGGCCTTTGAATTTGGAGTCGACCTGACTACATATACTGGCCTCCTATAGACTATAATTGAATTGAAACTTCAGTTTGGCGACTTGATACTGATATGGATGATATTTTGTTTTGACCTTTCATTTATCTTTTTTTCCCCTTTTTTCCCCTTTTATTTCTTTTCTTCTTTCTTCTCTCTTCCCTCTTCTATCCTTCCCAAATTTGTGAGTATATTAATAACAAATGAAAACAAGAACAAAATATATCAAGGTTTATTCTAACCGGACAAACTATAGTGTAATTTTTTAAATATCAAAAATTAATATTTGAAAGCTTATTGAAGTTTTTGCAAGTTACAAATATAATATTTTCCTTACAGTAAATTGTTTTCAGTTAATTAAGGAGTTTTATAAATTTTTTACATATTTTAAAATTTCTAATTTTTTTTTCCAGCACGATGGCTTGAGAAGTAAAAAGATACAAAATGCTAAAAATTATATATAAACTTGTTTATATTGCTTTTAAATTGGTGGAAAAAGGTATCCTCATGGTTGTAAATTATTGTAAGTTATTTTTAAGAGTATTATAAATCATTCATAATTAAATAATTTAACATTTCTTGTTCGAAAGAATGACAAAAAACTATTATAGAGTCTTTAGATCTTGTTATTAACTTTTAAATATTCGTTAAAGAACTATACCAATTAATTAAAAAATTAAGAGATAAAAGTGCTATGATGAATAAGAAATCACTAGAAAAGTGCAAATTTAGGATGAAGTTGTATTCCCTCGCCTAAATGAGTTTTTTAATATTATATTTTTGAAATGAGTTTCAATTGAGACAATAAGTTTAAAGTAGGAGAGTCAAGTAAGATTTTTTAAAATTTAAGAGTGTTAAGTAAAACTGCCAAAAAACCTCAAGGGAGGTTTATGAATTAATTATCCCTTTTATTAATCTCCCGATATTTTCTTCAACAGAACAGGGTTCGCCATTTCCCAAGTGAAAATGAAAGATCCTTCTTGCTTGTACAGTACCTTCGCCCTTCGGTCTCTCTGGAAGTACTTTTAGCGTCCCACGTGTTTTCAATGGCCTTTCCAGCGTCAAGTTGGTTTCACTTCACTTTTAATGGAAATTGTTATGAAATAATTATATGTATTGATGTGGATGTCCATTTGTATTCCCTGAGAAGATTGATACATGAAGATTCATTGGTACATTGATGTATCCTCTTGTAGTTCGTTAGTTCATCTATAGAACTACTAAATACATGTACTTGAAGTACTAAATTCATGTATAAATATTTAATAGGATTCATGTACCTATGATCTTAGTTCACCTATAAATAGAGGTATCCTAACCTCATTTGTAACTACAACAAGAACTTCTGAGCAATACAGTTAATAATAGAAATCCTCTCTACTTCTCTCTCTACTCTACTTCTCTCTTCACTTGATATTATCATTAGTTTTACAACACGTTATCAGCACGAGTCTCTACCATTGAGCATATATGAATCACAAATCTTTGTCACTGGAGCTATGACATACAGCTTCATCCAAGCTACATAGAAGGAACCCAGATTGACTTATAGTCGCCTGCTGAATTCTATGCGCCAGATGATTCGGGATGCCAAAACTGGAACACATTGAAATGGATACATTTCAACTCTTTTAAGAAAAGTATTGGGCACAGACTTGTCACAGGTTAGCACCAACACGCCCACAAATCATTACTATATGATGTCTGCCCATCTAATTTGCTTTCTATATGATTGAGTTGCTACAAGAAAATACTTTACTATTCATTGCAAAAGTACTAAACTTGACGTGTAGAAATCAGAAAAGGCCTTGGGCAAGCATGTCATCAATAGCAGGGGATTAAAAGATATATCTATTTCAAAATCAGTCATATGCCATCCTACACGTATGCAAACTATTTGATTGGCTTAACTAAAAAGAAACTTCTTGGATGACACAAATGGGAAAGAAAAAGCCATGAAATTCTAGGCTTTTGTTTCTACTATTTTAAATTTGAAAGTGAATCTTTTATATTGCAAATGATCTTTAGCTAGCACGGTACAACAAATGTCAATCTTTTCCTAAGTGGCCATTTGAGCATCACATGAGTTTCTAGTTGTATGTACTGCTGTTTGCATGTGCCCGTGATTATGAACTCATTTGGAACTGATTGGATACTTCTCTTGTTGTTTTATTTTCCTGCACCTGATTGTTGAATTCAATTCTATTTATTTATCTTTATTATCAACGAATTATTTATTATGAATATTAGATGATGAAATATATCTGGATAAAAATAGATTTTGAAGGCACCACTAATAGAAAAATGATGCATAAGGATTCGTTTATCCTTTAAGAGAAAAGGATCTGACCGCCTGAAGATGGTCGAGATCTGATCACTTGAAGATGGTCGTTCTTATAAAATTCGATATGATAAAGTTATCGAATGTTGCAAGTTATTATGTGGAGAAAATATCACTAATATAGATATGTGAAAAATGTATTCTCCATATTTTACTCCTCGAATATGCTGCTGAAGTAGCAATATCGAGAGAATGAATTTGAGAAGTATTTTGAATTTATTACATGCCTTTGTTTAAAATCCAATTTAATGGATCTAGTCCATTCCCTGAAATGAATGCGACTTAAATTATGACTACAGTCATGATTGTAGATAGTTAAGATAGATATATACCACCTAAAGTGGGATAATGATAAGAAAGAATGCGAAAAGAAAGATCCCAAAATAAATACTATTTATATAGTATTATAGGTCATTAGTCACGTATATATCATATGACTAAATATTTTATTGACCTTTATCAATCATCATAAACAAACACCCTGAAGGTGTAAATTGATGATACATTTGATGATAGTAATAATCATATTTTCTTCCTGAAGAAGAAATTGATGCCAAACGCTCGATATTTATTTAGAATTTGGTTAATTATTATTTTCGCATATTTTATGTCATCAGTTATGTTATGGATTTTATTAATGTTTACATTTATTTGTAAATTTTGTTATTAATTCTTCCTGAAAAAGAACATTTCTTTATTATTTCTTCCTGACGAAGAAATTGTTGTGCTATTTTATTATTTCTTCCTGAATAAGAAATATTTCTTTGTTATTTCTTCCTGAAGAAGAAATGGATATCAAATATTTGGGATTAAATATTATGGTGATGATAATGTATGTCTCATTGATAGTGCTCCTATGCACATTATATTCCTGTCTAAGAATAAGAGAGATAAATACAATCAGTGATGGTGGTAAAATAATTAAAAATTTCAGAAGAACCATCACCGTATTTCTCCCTTAAGGAGTAAAGTTTTTAAATGATGTACTATTCTCTCCCAAAGTCTCGAAGAAATATATTGAATCTAAAAATATTCGCTGAAATGGATATTATTTCGAGATATAAAATGAGACAATAACAGATATCATCAAGTGAGATAAAGATTGATTATACCACAAAACCATTCAAAGGTGAAATGGTTATTGTTATAGTTGTCTTTATTCTCATTTGGTTTGATTACATCAAAAATTATCGCTTACAGTAAACCAGAAGTTTATTGATCCCAACATATTTATGATTTGTTAAAAATAAGAGCCGACAATTATTCATACATACCCCCTTTTATTATTTGTGGCTCCAACAGAAATTTATACCGGAAGTGAAATCACCCTTTACAAGTAGAAATGATGAAATATTGATGGGTGATCTATTATACACTTCCCGACATTAGGGGGAGAAATGATCAACCGAAAGGAAATCATTTGAAAAATATTATTGGATTTCTTTGATTCTCATACCAAATAATGTGAACTGGAAGTTTAATAGATTACTTATTTGCAGCAAATTGCAAATTAATTATCAAATATATTTATCGACTCCAGAAGAGTCATTGAATTGAATATTCCTGCAGGAAATATTATAGTCAAAATAGATGTCCCTGAAGGACACGTACAAGTGCTACAAATGAATTTAAGACCGGCCTACTAAAATAACACATTTTGATTTTAAATATCTCCGGAGATGAAATAGATGTCATGACAAAGTTTAACCTCTTGAAGAGGTCGCTCCTGAAGAACTAACTCCAGAAGAGTTTACTCCTGAAGAGAATGAACTATAGAAATTTGAAATTGGAGCCTAAACAAAAAGAAGTTACATATTGTGTAGCACTTGACATTATGAAAGAAAATGAGAATCATGAAAAATATCGGTTGATTAATGTCGGTGAAGAATTGATTGGTCAAAATGGAAAGATGCGATCCAATCTGAATTGGATTCACTGGCTAAAAGAAAAGTTTTTGGACCTGTAGTCCAAACACCTGAAGGTGTAAAGCCAGTGGGATATAAATGGGTATTTGTGAGAGAAATGAAATTATAAGATATAAAGCAAGACTTATAGCCCAAGGATTTTCACAAAGATCTGGATTTGATTATGATGAAACGTATTCACCTGTAGTGGATGCGATCACATTTAGATATCTTGTGGGTTTAGCAGTGCATGAAAAGTTAGAAATGCGTCTAATGGACGTAGTCACTGCTTATTTATATGGAAATCTTGATAATGATATTTACATGAGAATCCCTGAAGGATTCAACATGCCTGAAGCATGTAAATCAAATCCTAAAGATATTTATTCTATTAAATTACAAAGGTCTTTGTATGGGTTTAAACGGTCTGGACGTATGTGGTATAACCGATTCAGTGAATGTTTGATTAAAGAAGGTTATACCAATGACCCAATATGTCCATGTGTTTTTGTAAAGAAAGATGGGTCAAATTTTGTGATAATTGCGATATATGTTGATGATCTTAATTTGATTGGAACTTCTGAAGAGATCCAAAAAACTGTTGAATATTTGAAAAAGGAATTTGAGATCAAAGATTTTGATCAGACAAAATTTTACCTTGGTTTACAAATTGAGCATTTAGAAGGTGGAATTTTTATCCACCAAACTGCTTATACCCAAAAGGTATTAAAGCGGTTTTATATGGATAAAGCACATACATTAAATACCCCAATGGTCGTCAAATCACTTGATCCTAATAAAGATCCTTTTAGATCACGAGAGGAAAATGAAGAGATACTTGGTCCTGAAGTACCATATCTCAGTGCAATTGGGGCACTAATGTATCTTGCTAATTGCACACGGCCAGATATATCATTTGCTGTGAATTTATTAGCAAGATTTAGTTCCTCTCCAACTAGACGACATTGGAATGGTATTAAACATATTTTTCGTTATCTTTAAGGAACAATTGATCTTGGCTTATTTTATTCAAATAAGTCTAGACCTGAATTGATTGGTTATGCTGATGCTGGGTATTTATCTGACCCACATAAAGCAAGGTCTCAGTGTGACAGCCCCACCTTTCCCTAGGGCGTACCCTAAGGATTAGTAGACTGCCTGCCCAACTCTCGTCAGGACTCGAATACCCAAAATTCATCAAACATTTATCTTAACATATACTTAAGCTAAAAATAACTCCAAAATTACAAGAACATAAAGTTTACAACATTTAAATCCCAAAACTTACAACTGACTTCAAACTTACAAAACGGAGCCAAAATACAAATACATCGGTTCTTAACAAAAGATAAACACTTGACTTTAGCCACAATCAAACCCTCCGACCTCTTACAATCCTGTTAAGGAAAAACAAAAGGGAAAAAGGGGTAAGCAGAAGCTTAATGAGGTCCCCAAAATAAAACATGCAACCACATTAACAATTAGGCAAAACAAATAGTCAATCATATATTTAAGGAAAATTAAAACATAGCACTCAAGTAAAGGATACAGGTGGCTTCCAAAAGCCAAATCCACAAAGCTTGATCAAACACGAGCCGTTGACTCTCCGCCAACGCGTTTGAGGTCAAGAACCAGTTCCGTGAGACACCACTTACACCACAACCGCCCACCAATCACCTACCGGGAACACCTCAACTAATCAAATTTGGGTAATACTCGAGTATACCACGTTCCAAGGAACCAAATCAAATAACCTATGGTTCACCGATCTTCTCGACCAAGCCCATGCCGGCTCGATACGAACGGTTCACCAATAGGGTTTTGGGGTTTCCGGAGCCCCAAACAAATCAAATTAGTCGACGGGATATCACCCGAACGACTTTTCATATCAACGTACACAAAGTCAAATCACAGTCAAAGAAAGTCAAATTCCAAAAGTCAAACGGAAGAGTCCGAGTGCGATAAAGTCGCCTCGCTCACCCCTCAGTGTCCAATCATATTTGATATGTAAGCCAACCTCAATAATCACATCTCAAGTAATTCACATAGCCATGATCAAGCAAACAAGTCATTTACGTAGTTTGAGAAAACTCATAGATTCACGAAACAAGCAAGGAAACACTCACCAAGCAAGTCAAGTAACTCAAATGCTCCGCCTTGATCACCCTCGTTAGCTCCTTCTGAAGTCCATGTATTTTCAACGTACCATCATCAACTCAAGCAAAACAAAACAAATGCAACCTAACCAAGTGCAAAATAAACACTACTAACTAATGCATCTCACTAGGAAATTTTAGGGCAATTCAAGTCATGAAATGATAAAACATTGAAGGTTTAGTGAATTCACAAGTCAAGTAAATATTTAGAATGAAATAAACGCGCAAGGATTCAAGAAACTTCAAGATTCATCCAAGAGCAAGTTTGTGACAAAACTGGAATTCGGGTGTATCAGTGGCCACTGTGCAGTCTTGGGAAAATGGACATATCTTGGTGTAGAAAAATCGAAATTGAGTGCCGTCAGTGGCGTTAGAAACTAGACTCATAGGGCTTTCCAACGGTATATGGCTCAGCTCCTAGTTCGTTCCCTATCAATACCAGAAAATCTGGGAAGTTGGCTGTTTTTTTCATTTCTGACGAGGTGCAGGACAAAATTTCTGTTTACAAGTTGGTGCATTCCAAGAGGTTTTCACCCATCAAACTAGAATGATTTCACTCCAATGTGACACACAAATGTCCCAACAAGGTTTCTCAACAAGGATTAGTGAAGATGGAACAAGAAGAAATCACAAGATAAGAGAAAAAGAACCACAACTTCTTCCATTTTCTTTAAAGGTCAAAGCAACTCCTATAACTTCCATAGCATGCATATGAAAGGTAATCAAGCAACTTTCTCAAAGAAATAATCATCTTAGCCTAGTATTTAGTACTAGTCCAAACATCAAACACATAATAGGCATGAAATCAAACCAACTCCTATGTTGCAACCCCAAGAATCCAAGCCCAAAAACCTAGCTTCCAAGCACTACCCTACTACAAACATCACCAACAACCTTCATTAAACCATTTTCTAGGATCATAGAGTTAGGGTTTGGATAGGAAAATACCTCTTCAAGCCCAAGAAGAAACTTTTCAAGCCACCAAAATCCTTCCCTATCAAGCTTGAGGATTGATGGTTAAGAGCTACTAACTTCCTCCCTTTGATTCCAATTAAGCTAAGCAAGAGGTTGGCTAGGTTTTATGATGGATTTTCTCCCTCTTTCCTCCTCCTTTTGGTCTGCTATAACAAGGAAAAAAAAACTGAAGAAGATGTGTTTTAAAGGGATAAGTTTGGAGGGAAAATAAGTCATCAAGTCAATGTTTAAATCTTAGGGTGACAAGTGGCAATTCCTTAGCCATTAACTAACAAAGTCTCACTTAATTGCTTTCTAACTCCTCTAATTTGCTTTGGTCTCTAATTAACACCAACATACCCTATTTTCTTAGCAATTAAGCCATGCAAGAAAATGCTCACTAATTCTAAAATGGAATTTTTGAAAATTCATTTAATCAACCAATGAAGAATGCACTTAGTGAAAACATGCCACAAATGCACTAAAGAAATTTATATGCACTTGAATAAATTAAAGGGTAATGTATGCATGAATTTTATTATTATATATATATATATATTTTTTTTTTTGGGCTCTCACACTCAGACTGGTTATCTATTTACATGTGGTGTTATAGCTGTTTCATGGCGATCTACAAAACAATCAATAGCTGCCACTTCGTCTAATCATGCTGAAATAATAGCAATTCACGAGGCTAGTCAGGAATGTATTTGATTAAGATCAATGACCCACTATATTCGAAAGAGTTGTGGGTTATCCTCTGGAAAAGAAAATCCTCCGACTATATTATATGAGAATAATGCAGCTTGCATAACTCAATTAAAGAGAGGATACATTAAAGGAGATAGGACGAAACATATTTTACCAAAATTTTTCTTTACTCATGATTTACAGAAGAATGGTGAAATTGATGTGCATCAGATCCACTCAAGTGATAATTTGGCAAATTTGTTTACCAAGGCATTACCGACTGCAACGTTTGAAAAATTGGTGAGAAATATTGGAATGCGTCGGTTAAAAGATCTCAAATGATGTTTGAATCAGGGGGAGAAAATACACAAGAATAGTGTACTCTTTTTCCTTCACTAGGGTTTTTGTCCCACTGGGTTTTTCCCTAATAAGGTTTTAACGGGGCATATTCTTTGTGTAATGGATATCCAAGGGGGAGTGTTATGAAATAATTATATGTATTGATGTGGATGTCCATTTGTATTCCCTGAGAAGATTGATACATGAAGATTCATTTGTACATTGATGTATCCTCTCGTAGTTCGTTAGTTCATCTATAGAACTACTAAATACATGTACTTGAAGTACTAAATTCATGTATAGATGTTTAATAGGATTCATGTACCTATGATCTTAGTTCGCCTATAAATAGAGGTATCCTAACCTCATTTGTAACTACAACAAGAACTTCTGAGCAATACAGTTAATAATAGAAATCCTCTCTACTTCTCTCTCTACTCTACTTCTCTCTTCACTTGATATTATCATTAGTTTTACAACAGAAATACATTTATTTGCCTACCAAAATTTCCGCTGGAGGGACCCCATTTGACCTTATTATCACCTTTTATCTTCTCACCAGGACCAGCATAGCTGGATGCTCAGATGTTAGATCTGCATCCGATATATCTTGGTTTCACACTGTGCATGACGTATTTCCCTTGGATTTTAACGTCCTTCTTGCATCACATGGGGTTCAAGTGAAAATACTCCTCTCCTGGTTTTCACTCGCTTCAGAGTCCAGGCTGCTTAACTCAGCTTCTTTGACCAATGAAATGATTTTTTTTTAAAGAAAATTTGTATAGTCCAAGAAAGGACGGTGAATTTTAAATGGACTGCATAAACAAGTATCGGTTTTCAGTCAGACGAAAAGTTGTTTGATCCAATCAAACTTGGGCAATGTGCTTTATGAATTTGTCATTATTAAACTTGTATTGTCATACATACTCTAGCCTGTGAGGGCCCCAAAATTCAGATTTTATTTTAAAAATGCATAATATTATTTATATTATGTTTATTTATTGAAATATGAGTGAATATGTGTTTCAAGTGATTATTTTCCAATTTAGAGAATTTTATAGGAATTTATTTCCTGTGGTGGTTTGGCTATTTTAGCGCTAAAATTGTTCCTAACACATGAATAAAGTGACTTGACTTGAAACCCAGCATATGTAGTGATATTTTGGAAATATTATTATGGTGAGACATGTCGGATGAAGGAAACCAAGTGTAAGTTAGAATACCGCTGACGCGACATAAAGTGGTCATGAGACAACTTTTCCATAAATTAAGGAGAGCCACCCTTTTGCCCCCTTTAAAGCCTTGTTTCTTGCTTCCTTCCCTCACTTTTCAGCAGCCAACTTGGAGCCTTAGAGAGAGAGAGACAGCCAGAGCTAAGGGAGAGAGAGAGAGAGAGAATTTGCACTTCATCTTCTTCTCCTTCTTCTTGCTTTTCAAACTTCAACCACCATTGAAGCTCCATCCACCTTACTGCAGTCAAGAGAGAGAAGGAAGTGAGGGCTGGTCCCATTTCTTGGAGGAGAAAAAGAGGTGAGTTTGAAGCTTGATTTTCTATCTTCTCCAAGCAACTTGAATCTATGAAACTTGATTGATGAGTTGTGGGCTTCATTTCTTTCCTTCCATGGCAGCCAACCAAGGAGAGAGAGAGAGTGTGGTCCCAAAATCTTGAAGGAAAAGAAAGAGAAAAGTGAAGAAACAAAGCTTGATTGAGTGGTGTGTTGGTAGATCGTGAGCTTGAGTTGAAAATCATCGCCAAAGCTCAAAGATCTTGGGTAAAGATCAAGCTTTCATGGTTGTTGAGCTTTGAAGGAGTCAATTTGAGAAGATATCACAAAGCCTCGGTGGATCTTGTCGATCTTGTCGATCTAGTCGGTCTGAAGGTATAAAGGTTGAACCTTGTAAATATAGCTTTATTAGTGTTAAATAGTTCAGATCTGGTTGTTATTGATATAATGATCTCATCTGAAAGATGACGTTAGCTCTTGAAATCCCAACCTAGGTAGCGGACTTGAGGTGGCCTCTAGGTATGGACTTGAGGACCTAATTGTGGCCTTGAATGATATTTGTGAAATATATGAGGATATGGTTAGAAAAGTAGGATTTTGTTGTTGAGAATTTTGAAGGAAAATAGATGTGATGGCCGAACCCATGCTTGGTAAATTTAATGTTTGATTTCGAAATTTGTGTTTGTTCTTGAAGAATTTTTCCTCTGAGAAAATATGTATTTTGTCCATTTGTGAGTGTATGTTTGAGTGGAGGGAATGTTTGAATTTTAAAAGATGAAAAGTGAAGTTTTTCATGTATTTTGAATGAAAAGTGTCATTTGAATGAATTTGGGGGTTTTACCATATTTTGGTCAAATTTATGTATTTCAATATAAGATGGTATGAAGTATTTTAAATTAATGTATAGTATTGACTATGAGTAAGTGTCAAGTTATTCTGAAAATGATGATTTTTGACGTTTGAGACCTTACTATTTCAACAAGGGTAATTTTAAATATGGCCCGAACCAGACTTCGTAGTAGTGAGGGTTTGGTGCTTCTGTGGAGTTGAGTTAAGACTTGGAATATGAGATTTTGGCAAGTATCTGATAGTTGAACTTTGGCTCGTGGCCAAGACTTTGTCGAGGGGTGAACCCGCCAACTAAGTTTAGTCTCTCTTACTCACCTAGTTTGAGTGGTTCGAGGTGAGTGTTCAAACTCCCTTTAAATAGAAATCTTGCCATGGTTTGTAAATGAATGATTTGTAAAATGATTTGCTAGTATTTACCAAGAATGACTTATCACTATTTCTAAGTAAAATGCTTTACGTGAAATAGCTTATAAAGGATTTGTGAGTGATTCAACTCCCCTTAAAATGAAATCTGGCAATAGTTTCCAAATGAATGATTTATTGAAAAGATTTACTATCATTTCCAAATGAAATGCTTTACAAGTGAAACCATTTATGAAGAGTTTACGGATGTTCAAATCCATTTTAAATCAAATGTTTCGCTACTACGTGAAAATGACTTGTGATAATGATATACTCAACTTATATTTTGCAAAGAAATGAGTTTGTGAATATCTCCCCGTATGTTACGTGAATTACATACTTGTTTTTAGGCAAGTGTGTACTTTACCACACTCGACCTAACTGTTAATATACTGGTCAACTGTCTACACTTCCATTGCTTGCATATTATTTGTTTCCTTGATTGTTTTGTTGATAACTTGATTGTTTGATAGTGGTGTACCAAGGAGCATTTTACCTCTGTAGTCCGATGTGTACCTTATAGCATCGTTCACTACTTGTAGGTCGATGTGTACTTTATCGATCGACTAAACCGGGTCTCATGACCCTTTGCTAAAAGCTATCTAAGACCCCTTCAGCGATGGTGGGTCAAAGCTACTGAGTACGCCAGGTGATGGGTTGGAAGCTTTATCTTAAAAGCAAACACCTTAGTTGTGATCATTATTTGCAGCGGGGTTAGGCTTTATGCCGGCCTACCCTTGGTTGCTAGCCTATTGAACCGTAATGGACCGGGTAGGTTGGAACCCCGGCACCGCCTTGCGGTATACCTGAGTATACCCTTTGGAGGATAAGGTGATGGCCAAGTACTACAGGGGATTGATCGAGTTATAAGGTGAAGTGGACTACGAAACTGCCCAAGTACCTTATCCTTCCAATCGGATTTGATTGTGTACCATTGAATTTCAGTATGTTGTTGTTAAATTGAGTATTGATGGAATGATTGCTTGAAAACTCAATTGTTTTACAAAGGATTTTAACTCAAAGGTCCTTGAATTTCTTGTTTTCTTTGAACATTCATCAGCCTTCTAACTCACTCAAAATGTTTTATTTTTTCCCCACAGGCTCAAGGATCGATGGATATGCATTGAGATCCTTCTTAGTGTTTTGGGTTGAATTACCCTTGTATCATTGGTAATCGGGTGATTGGATTTTACCGTATTTAGGTCGTAAGATGGAATTGTGATTGTACTCTTAGTACTTTGAATTGTAATTTGGGAATGAGACAAGGTGAATTTAGTAATGTTGTTATTTGTGGTTTGATCTGGGTGGTTATTTATGTTCAACTTTCAAAGTACATATTATTAGTTATTTCAATGGTGATCTGACGGAGTGGTTGATTTGCCTTTGTGCATGGAGGGTGATGGCTGTCACAAAGCCATCCACAATCCATGATTGGAATAGCCTTGTTACAGGGATGTCAGAATCTTCAGGAAATGATCCTAGGTACAGAAAGCAGGATTTCAGCTTAGAAGGCAGGTGCTTGTAACTCAATTCTAATGTATTCATGAATTCCTTGGAGTTACTACTGATGAAGGACCCCATATTTCCATGAACCTGCCTCCAACAATTTTCATTATTCTTTTCTTTGTTAAGAATTCCTGCTATAACAACAATTGCAAGAGGTAGACCATTACATTTTGCAACTATTCGGATTGCTATTTCCATCAATTCCTTAGGACAGCTCTTGTCACCAAATAATTTACAGTTAAATAGATCCCAACTTTCTTTTTCAGTTCGAGCACGTAGACAGTGGATGAAACTATTCTGTCTCACTTTCAAAACCACATCCTTAATTCTACTGGTCACTAAAATCCTGCTAAAATTGTCATCCTCTGGAAAATAAATCTTCAATTCATTCCAAACTTCAAAGTCCCATACATCATCGATCTCAATCAGATATCTGTTCCCCTGTAAGCATTTATACAATTTCTCTCCCATATCTTCATCACTCATATGGAAAATTGGATCTTCACAACTCAAAATACAGCTTAAAATACTATGCAGTAACTTCTTTTGATATACTTGAGATGCGCAAACCCATGCACGAGTATGAAAGTGATATATAACTGACAGATCATTATACAATCTTCTAGCCAAAGTTGTCTTACCGATTCCTGGCATCCCCACAATGGAAATCACTTGTAGTTGCTGTCGCCCGCGGGTTAGCTTGTCTTGCAGCTCTCTTGCCTCATCCTCAAAACCAATCAAGATCTCTCTGTCTAAATGGACTTTCCATCATTCCGGACAAGTTTTCCTTCTTGAAATGCCAATCCATGAAAGGTATCATCTTTTTGGAGTGTCATCTCAACAGATCTTATTTCTTCTACTAGATTACCAATCCTATCATGACGCCCGGCTAAAGGATCCCTTCGTTTTAAAGGACTGAATTGATGTAAAGAATCAGACCTGATAACACTGTCAATGTCAAGCAAGAGTCCATCGATAGCAGATACAACAGAAATGGCTAAATCACGTACATTTTGTGGTGGAAGGCCAAAAGATG
This sequence comes from Gardenia jasminoides, assembly GCA_013103745.1. NCBI lineage: Eukaryota > Viridiplantae > Streptophyta > Magnoliopsida > Gentianales > Rubiaceae > Gardenia > Gardenia jasminoides. Next base: position 26,469,975 of record CM023105.1, read on the forward strand.
AAGTTTCTTGCAATGATTTGAGGAAGCATGCTATCAATTTAATACCTTCACGAAGAGAAATGTATTCGTCGGCACAAGGAAGCTCCAGGTCCTCCAGAATGAACTGAACAGCATTGCAACCCGCAGCAACAAGTTTGTAGCTGAATCCTTCTCCGTTCATCCAAAATTGGGCTTGCATAGCTGTGGTGAAGAGAAGCCACTCTTCTTCAGTTTTCGATATTATGCGGTCCTCTGTATCTGTAAAGGTGCCTTCAATAAACTCCTTCTCCACTGTTTCAATTCCCATGTCATCCGCTTCATCTGTAATTCTGAGACGTTTGGTAAACTCCTCTTCGATTCTTTCCTTCATCATCTTCTCTGTGTCCGATAGGTTCAGGCCTCAATCTTTTGTGCAGAGCATCAGTAAATATCCGTAAATATCCACTTTATATAGTCTCTGTCTCTGATAAGTTCAGGCCTCAATCTTTTGTGCAAAGAATCAATAAATATCCGCTTTATATCAGACATGTAGGCATTTTCCTAGACAAAGGCTTAATCGAAAGAGTTAAGAAAACTCAATAACCAATGTCAAACACTTGCAAAGAACACAAATGGGAAATATATCAACAATCCATCGTTTCCCCAGTCACCAAACTAGCCTTCGGCTATGTAGCGGCAGGCGCAAATGGTTTTAGAGTTGTACCATTAAACCCTTGTATATTCCAAATTTCAAAAAACTTCCCCCACTCCTTGTTTTGAATTGTCTTTTGGTCATTTCACTTTTCTAAAATTGCAATTGAGACCTGAATTTTATAATTGTTCCACAATTTTTTTTCAGAGTAAATTCATGTTTCTCATTTATGTAGACCTTTATTTCACTAAGAATCTCGTTGGTGGTTTAATTTTTTTTATTTACATATTTATTTCTTTTTTCCTATTTTGCTATTGTAGTTTAAAATATCATAATGGTGCTGTTAAAATGTCAATTTAAGATTTTCTAGTATTAAAAAAATGGAGGAAAATTTAACACCTAATATACAAATTTATCTATTATCTGATTATTTACGATGAATGGAATTATTTTCTTTCCTTTGTGTGATTGGTTTATGTCAGACAAAAGTAGGAGGGACATCTAAAAGTTACTAACACCTACAAATGTCAACTACTTTTAGTACCAATTTATTTGGTTTGAGTGAAGAATAATAAAATCTATAGTTTCCATGTATAAAATCCTTGCTATAGTTTCCATGTATAAAATTTTTCATTTCTGAAAGAGATTTTATACAATAATCAATTTTTTTGGAGTTAAATTTTTACTAGTAATTCTAGTGTACGAGTGAGAGAGGTGGATGATTACATTTTTATATAATAGTTATTTCAAAAGACATTTATATTGTATTAACTACCAAAAATATTAGAGTTAAATCGCTAATATTCTCTACAATCATTGTACTTGTAGAAGCTTTCACTGTCAATGCTTATTTACTTTGTTCATTTTCTTTTTTTTTGCATGGTTTGTATATTTTCTTATAATTTTTCATGAATTTTAGAATATTATATGCACGAAAACATATGTCTCACGCGAGACCGTGATGATATGATAGTGACCGATATAGAATGGTAACAACCAATTGCGATCATGGCTTTGGACCATAGCTATACAAGAAAAAAATCTAGAAATGGCAATTGGGACGGGTGCCCACGCAAAGGGCTAATGGAGCTAGGAGGGAGGGCCAGTCCCTCGCCCGGCCACCCGTTAGGAAAATTAATTACAGATATATATATATATATATATATATATATATATATATATATATATATATATAAAACACATAACAAACATGATAATATATAATATATTTTATTTAATCGCATAAACTTATAATAATGATATTATTAGTTATAAGTATTATATAATGTATATTAGTATATATAATATAATAATATTATCAATTATACTAATGATTATGCATGTGTACTAATAGAAATAGTGACTAGTTATGCTAAGTTTACTAATACATTTATACTAAATTCCTAATTACACTCAATACAATAACACTTTTTTTTTTTTGCACTTAACATTTTAATTGTGAAATTATAATGGATAATGATTTGGTGATGTGTTGTATTTAAGTACTTGATTTTTTTATTAAAACTTGACTAAAATACATTCATAGAACAAACTTGTATTAAACCCCACGGAGGCACCAGCCAGGGAACTGGGGCGGTGTGGGAGGGGCGGGGCGGGGCTGGGGGAACTTGTAGGCAGTCCTGTTGCCATTCCTAAAAAAATCTGATTACATGGCAATTCAAGTAAGGTCAAGTTTCATGGGATTAAAAAACTTTAGGGGCAAGCTGGCAGGGGCCATGCTCCAAGGGTGGGAAAAAAAGAAAATTTTCAATCTCCAACCTAACAGTTTTGTTTTCGAATTAGCCAGCAAAGTGAAGATGGTTTGAGTAATGCGAGAGTTCATATTGCAAAATATTGCTGAATTGCAATGTTAAGAATTTGTACGCATTGAGTAGGAAATTTGTAGAGGTCACTTATTTTGTAGGACTACTATTACTTTTTGTGATGTCAAGCTAGATAATTCACTTCTTGTGTTTAATAAATGTATAAAAGAGATCTTAGCTATTTGAAGTGTCGTATTTCTGTCAACCTTCTCCTTTAATGCAACATAAATATATTTTTCTAGAATTTTTACAAAATCTAATTGATGTCAATTTTGTAGAGGCTTAGAAAAGAAACAAAAGCCAGGTGAATGAGAATCTAATATATATAGTCAATTAACTCATTCCTTCTTCTCTCTAACTTTCACACTCTTCTCAAATAAAACAACATCTTATTATGTTCTTTGTCTAATCTCAGTTTTTTCAAATCTGAAATTACTACGTTTATTTTGTTAGATCTCAACTTTATAGGCTTGGAGTAGTCAAATAGTAGATTTGATAGAGAAAACATACATAGATATTCATCAGTTTATATTTATAATTTCTCAAATCTAATGTATTTGTAGATCCTTCAAATTTGTTGTTTGTCTAAGATGTTTGATGATGTATTTTTGAACAGATCGCATGAATGAAATCATGATTTTTATCAAAAAAAAGAAAAAGGTTTGCCAATCTAACCATTTAAGTTTACTTACAAGTAACTTATCAATACTAATTTCTCTCCGCTTACAACTTTTATCCCTTCATTTGAATTGTCTTTATTCTCATACACATGCTTTTGAGATATATATATATATATATATATATATATATATATATATATATATATATATAGATTCAATTATCCCTAAGATCGGCCTTATTGATTGAAACATTAGTCATGTGATGATAACATCCTTGGTTTGACTTTTAAATCTCCCTTTTCTCCTTCATAAGACTTGAAGTCTTCCATTCAACAAAAAATATTCAATGAATATTGCTACATATAATAAGTATAACAATGGCAGATAATTAACATTCACTAAACGTATTCCTTTAGTCAATTTTCATAAAATTATTTCTCAAATAATTTTTAAAATATTGAAACTTGACATTACTATTGTATCAATTTAAATAATTTTTAAATACAACTAAACTGATGGCATTTATATTAAATTATTACCGTATGCCATGTATGGGGTATAAGTCTAATCAAAGCGGTCACACTAGTGTTCAAGATTGTTTGATTATTTTAGCAAGTTTGAAATTTTGTTCAAATTTAATTTCTTTACTTATCAAATCGAGGTTTGAATGAGTTTTTTTTTTTATTGAGATTGAATGTTGCTCGAACATAAATGTTGCTCAAGTTTGGTTTAATTACCGAACTAAAGTACACAACTGAGTTCAAATGAATACTTATCAAGTTGAACTTCGATTCGAATATCAAATAGTTTTGTTCATTTTTCAATCCTGGAGAGGATAAGAAATCATGAGCACATTCATATTATATTATATAAAGATTTTCATCGTAATTTGTTGTTCTTTTGTCCTTAGTTTTTGCATTTGATATTCGAGAAATCTATTACTATGAATTAGGAATATGACTAAAATCAATTATATCTATCATATGCTTGTTGTTTTAGAAGATGAGCAATATATGGGAAGAAAGAACTAGAGTTAAGGAAGGAACTATAAGTATATTTTTATAAAATTTACCTGTTTCATATATTTATGAACATATTGAATGGGACAATGTAAAGATTGTAATTACTTCATAATATTTTCCAAGTTTGAAAATCATGGATTTAGATTGATATCTAAATAAATAAACTTATCTGAGCTTGGTTTGAGTCAAGTTGGATCAAGTATCGAGTTGCATAGTTCGTTATACAACGTTAGCCATATCTGCACGGGTTAAAATTTGGTAAGAAAATGTTACAGGTTCCTAATTCGACTTCTAATCTTCTTGTTCCGCTTTTCCTTTGTAACGCGGAGCTACCTTAAACCAAAACCAATAACCAATGTCTAAAAGATTTAAAAAGAAAAAAGACTCGATAATCAATGTTTAAAATTTACGAAGAACTCAACTGGGAAATATATACAAACCCATCGTTTTCACAGTCAGCAAACCAACCTTCTGCTATACTAGAATTCATGGAAAAAAAAAATCTGATTACATAGTAATTTAGGTAAACTCAAATTTCATAGGATGAAAAAACTTCCGGCTCAAGCTGGTAAGGCATACTCTAGAAAACAAATCAACTTACAATTTTTAAACTTTTCTGTACTTGAATCAGTCAAAAGTAACGTTGAGTTGAATAATGCAAGAGTTCACATTGTAAAATACCTTGTATTTCTCCTTGGTCTATGCACTTGGTCCAACACCAACTAAACTTCTTGACAATTCGGTCTACACCAAGAAGAAATTTGTTTTACCAAACTTCTTGGCATTTTTTATTCACCACCAGAAGAAATTTGTTTTTTACCAAATTTCTTAGTACTTCGGTCCACTACCAAGAAGAAATTTGTATAGCCTAGGTTTACAATCAAGTTTGATACCACTGGTATTTCTCTTTGATCTAATACACTGGTCTAATACCTAAACTCTTATAAATCTCGTTTGGTACATAGGAAGGGGTTGGAAAGGAAAAGCCTTTCCCAATTGTCAATTCCATTCTAGAGTTTGGTATGATTCATTTAAATGGAAAAAACTCTTTTCCCTTAAAATGCACATTTTGACTTTTTTTTTGGAATCCCATTCCAAAAAAAAAATAGAAAAAGCTATTTCCACCTTCATTCTAAAATTTAAATAGTAGAATATCAAATTTATCCTTATAAATTTTTATTCTACATCATGATATCTTAACCTATGTGTAAGTTCAATTAATATTTGAATATAAGTTTTCATAATAATTAATTTTTCTTTTATTTGAAATAATTTTTTTAAACTAAGAAACAAATGTTTTAAGATATTTTATCCTTTGACTATTGAACAATTGTGCAAGAACTTTTTTGAATCTTATTAAAATAAAAAATATATTAAAAATAAATTATAATTGTTTGGCTTCATGTAATGTATATTTTTTGTTACTAATTATATTGTTAGTAAATAAAAATTTTAATTTAAAATCTATATATTAGGAGTCCAACCATTATATTGAAGAATTTTGATATCAATCTTCATTTATTTTTGATGTAAAAATTTCAAAATTTCACATAAATTGACAACTATTATTATAGAATAAATACAAAAGTAATAAGACATATTACATCGTATAAACTAATGCAGGGTAATTAAGTCAAATTTATATTTAGTATATTCCATCCTAATATTTAAATATTGATTATATCAAATATTGAAAATTGAGTAAACATTATATTCTGACTTGTCTACCAAACTCTAGAATAATAAATTTTCCCCCCAACTCATTCTAGGTAGAAATGTAATTTGGATGAAAAGGTCTTTCCATTCTGAGTATTCTTACGTACCAAACCCTGGAAAATGTATTCTTACATATTCTGGGGGGTTAGCACTTTGGTCCACCACCAAGAAGAAATTTGTACAGCCAAGACTTACCCAACACCAACCAAATTTTGTATATCCCAAACTTACAACCAAATTCCTTGACATTTAGGTCCACCACCAAGAAGAAATTTGTATAGTTGAGACTTACAACCAGAAGTTTTAATACTAGTAGTATTTCTCCTTGGTCTGGCACTGGTCTAACACCAACTAAAATTTTTAGCATTTTGATCCAACACCAATAAGAAATTTGTATACTCCTGAATTATCCCAACACTAACCACATTTCTTGACACATTGGTCCATCATCAAGAAGAAATATGTATAGCCCAAACTTGCCCCATACTTAAAACCAGAAGTTTTGATACCACTTTTCTCCTTGGTCTAACACACTTCGTCCAACATTAACCAAATTCCTTAGCACTTTGGTCCACGACTAAGAAGAATTTTATATAGTTCAAACTTACAATTAGAAGTCGTACACCTTGAAACTTCTTTGTAGTGTCTCCTTTCCATACCTCATTTCAGAGGGAAATTTAGAGTGGTTCTATATCATTATATTCTGTCCCTATCACAATTCCATTCATTTAATATCGCTTTGGTGTCATTGACATAACAAATGTAGTTTCTAATCTATATTTCTTTTCTATATATGGAAAGTTCAAAAATCATTATATAATGATCCAGAAATTGCAATAGAAAAGAAATAAGTGAGGCTTGTGATGAATTTTCAATCTTTTCTACTAGGTAATCTAATATTTCTTCTTGGTCTAAGGCCCTTAGTACAACACGAATCCAACTTCTTGGCACTTCAGTCCACCAAATACCATTTGTTAGGAAGATAAATCTTGAGAGAATTCATGGAGAAAAACCTCGAGAGAATCCATCAAATAAATTCAATACATAAGTCAAGAACTCAATGTCAACCCAAAAATTTAAACTATTAGGTCTCGGATCCTTACCTACATATTAACAACTCTTTTTCTATCTCTCGAACCAACGTGAGACACAATTTTTTACCCATCAACCTAACAAAAGGTTGAGGTTGTATCTTTCCAAAACTAGGGAATCTCTCCACAGGCTGCTACTTATTTCCAAGATTGGGAGATCTAATTCTGCCAGAGTAACTGGAGATACTTTACCGTCATAAGACTCTTAATACAGGGGAATTTTACCTTTCCCTGAATCTGAAGAAGCTTTCTCTATCAAATTTCTATTTCCAGTTGGATCACATTTCAACTATTGGAGCACAATCTTGAAGTTCTCAAGTTAGTTTCAATAACTTTTGAGGATACTACATGGGAGATGAGGGATGACGAGTTCTGAGGACTCAAATTCTTGAAATTAGACACTCTTAACATTGTTTAATTGAATGCCTCTAGAGATCACTTGCTTAAGCTTCAGCACTTTATGTTACGAAAATGTCAGAAGCTCAAGGGAGTTCCTATTGATTTTGTGGACATACCAACGTTGCAGATGATTGAAACGCAGCTTTGCTGTGTAGCAGTTGACCAATCAGCTATGATACTTAAAGAAGAGGAAAAGCTTCGATGTGGAACTGAGGATCTGAAGGTTCTCATCGGTCACAAAATAATGATTCTAGGTATTTCTTATTTTAGCAAGAAAAATTCATTTTCTGATCACGCTTTTGCACATTCATTTCCTGCAAGTCTGCAGCTGGTTGGGGAGTTTGGTTTCTACTATGTAGTTTCATCTACCGAATGCTTCTTCAATCTTCAGCGACGTCTGTTTGCTAGTCGCTGTGCGATGATTTTGGTGTTGAAAAAGAGATTTAGCTGTCGGTTTTTGCTCTAATACAATTTTCACAGATGCACAGTTTTCTTCTTGATCTGTCATATGCCACACTCCAAGACTTGCCTGCAAGGCTGCAACAATGTCCTTCTGTGTTTCCCATTCATTTGGTTATGTAGAGATCTATGGTTCTTATTAAGTTGTTGCCTGACTACTTTACATACACGGTTTGTGAATCTATTAAGCTCAAATTCACTGATTGAGGAAATAAAAATATTTGCTAGAAATTGAATCTATATGGCAAGGACTGGAAAGAAAACTGCATGAGCATAAGCGAATCCAAATTTAATGGGCAGAAACAGAGGTATACAGAGATATGGTCGGATAGTACATGATGAAGAGGCGGCGAATTTATTGAAAAGTTGCGTCTCTTCTGCAGGTTTGAGGACTTGTCAAAATCCAAAAACTACCATGAACTTTGCAAATAACTATTTTAAATGAAATAAAGTTCCTTTGAGAATTGGTTCACCAGAATTTAAGATGCAATTATTTGCAAGCAATAATCTCAACTATATGAGACTAAATTAGCCTTGAGAGAAATTTCTAAAAATGTTATGAATTTTAAATTTTTCTACGCAAATGGGGGTGATTTGGGTGTAGGGTTGAGAGCAGGTGAATTTAGCATTTGGAAAATGTGAGTTCAGTGATCTCATTTCCCAAATGAAGTTCAGTGGAAAATGGAAAATTAAAAAAAAAAGAAAATGAAAAGGGAACTTGGAGAATGAGTTCTTCCATTGAATGTGAGTTCTTTGAACTCGCATTCAGAATCTGAAGTTCCTTGGGGAAAAAAGAAATGATTAGAACTCAGTAGGGATCAAGTGAGTTATTAGCTTCCTTGGAGACTGAAAGTTTAATTGATACTCTTGAGGCTTGTGAAGCTAATAACTTGTTATTGAACAATAGTATGATAGACAAGTATGATGGACATTGGAAGAGAATATGGATTTGTGGGGCTTTTGATCAATGTGCAATGATGGATGGTCAATGGTCATGTGGCCATGGGTGATAGTGTTAATGAGGAAAATACTGCTAATGTTTGTGCTCTTTCAAGTTCGAAAATGTTCTGATGGAAACAATGGCTTTATCTCGATACTGCAATGGCGGGATTGTTTGACAATCGCGGTACTCCAAGATCAATTTATATCGATGGGTATTATTTGATAACCTGTCCAGTCAGGATCAGGCTATCGATGAAGTATAATTCCAAGATGTGTTTCCTTACACGCAACCCCAAGGTGGGAGAGTTTAAGGATGCGGCCGAGGGACTGACATTATGCACCAGCTTTCTTTGATGGTTCAACAAGTTTGGAACATGCACCTGATCATAGGAGTCTTGAGGCTGCCAGGAATTGGCTTGATGTTGAAATCAAAGGCGATAGGGAAAGCATCTTAGAATGAATGAATTTCTTTGACTATGATAAATATGAAAAAGAGTTTGAGAGCCCCTGGCGAAGAATAGTCGATTAGACTCAAAGAGTGTTAAGAACCTAAAGATATGTGTAGTGTAGAAAGCAGTCTAAGCTTTTAAGAAAAGACTTGATAACAAGTCACTTCTTATGTTTTTATTTCTAGATTGCTTGTTGTCAAAGATATGTCAGAGATATTAACTCCTATGATTAAGGGAGCTTTCCCATGATTATAGAAGTTTCCTATGATTAGGGTAGTCTAAACAGAATAAATAAAATAGGAGATAGGATTTCTGATTGATTCCTAAGATCATGGTTCTCATTACGTTATTCCTATAATCATGGTTCTTACCTAAAATTGTGAGGATTGTAGTAGAATTGTAATCCTATAAATATGTGTATGTGAGAAATAAAATGTAGGATAATTCTTTCTCCTCCAATTCTTCAATTCCGTTTCTTCAAAATCTTCATGGTATCGTGAGCTGCCTATACCAATTCCATCGCCATGAATTACCGAGCAGCCATGACTGGATCTCTTGCCACACAAGAGAAGACTCATCCTCGCCTTCTTGAAGTTATCCAAACTTCAGATTTCTTTGTTTCAACTCTCCTTCTCCACATAACCGCTCATAAATTAAACGGTTCCAATTATCTAGAATGGGCCCAATCTATAAAACTTGCTATCGCATGTGGGTAAACTTCGCCACCCTTATCGAGAAGTACACCGACCAGCCACCGGAGATCCCAATTTGAAGAGATGGCAATCGAGAATTCTCTTGTTATTGGTTGATAAACTCTATGGAAACGATGAGGAAAACCACATCTGCTTTTGCCTACGCCCAAAGATGTGTGGATGCTGTCCGGGATATGTTCCGATGTTGAAAATTCATCTCTGATTTTCAATCTCAAGGCAAGTTGTGGAAATCAAAGCAGGGAGATAGAGATGTTACAAACTATTACAATCGATGGTAACCTTATGGCAGGAATTGGATCTTTGTTATGAGGATGTATGGGACCTGGCCGGTAAAGGTTCGATATAAAAAGGAAGGAGGACGAGTCTATGTCTTCCTTGCGGACTGAATCAAGAACTTGATGAAGTCCGAGGTCGATTTTGGAAGCCTCTTCCCTCCATTCGTGAGGTATTTTGAAGTTCAGAGAAGAATCAAGACGTAAAGTAATGCTAAGGTTGAGTCCAAGGTAGAGCCCGAGTCGAAAGTTCGCATTGGTTTCTAAGGGGACAGATCTAGATGGAGATAAGCGAGACAGCCCCGTGTGAATGTAAAAGCCATGGCACACAAGGACAATTGCTGGAAATTACATGGAAACCAGCAAATTTCAAGAAGAAAACGGAGGTGAGCGGGCATTGCGAGTTGTGAATGGGGATTCTCAAAAGCAGCAAATCGACTCTGAGACACCGGCCTTCACAAAGGAACAATTAAGCCAACTGTACAAACTCTTTAAGTCTCCACAATTTTCAGTCACTGAGCAAAATCCTTCACTCCTTCCCGTTCTTTTGCTCAAAATGGTAATCGTCGCTCATCTGCTGTTCTTTCATGTAAAACATCGATGCATCTTGTCCATGGGTTATATGGATTATTGATTCTCCTGACCATATGACTAGCTTCGTCAAAATTATTTTCAACTTATAATCCATGTGCAGGCAATAAAAAGGTCAAATTCGCTGACGGATCATTATCCGTTATAGCTGGCATAGGTTCCATTGTTATTTCTCCTACTCTAACACTTCATAGAGTTCTTCATGTTCCAGGCTTATCTTGCAATTTGCTGTCCATAAGTAAATTAACTAAGGATCTTAAGTGTCGGGTTAATTTTTTCCCTTTCTTTACGTGAGTTTGTGAACGACCAACGGGAGGATGATTGGATGTGCTAGAGAAGATGGAGGACTTTATTTCCTTGAAGATGGATCCAATGTGACAAGACCAGTCAAAAATACATGTTACGGGTCTGTCTCTATTACTAGTAATAAGGAGATTATGTTATGGCACTATAGATTAGGACATCCCAGTTTTTATTATTTGAAACATTTATTGCCAGAATTGTTTGAGAATAAGGATTCATCTTCGTTTCAATGTGAAATTTGTCAATTGGCTAAACATCGTCGATCTACATTTTCTACACAACCTTATCAACCCTCAAAACCATTTTTTCATTACATACGATGTTTGGGGTCCATCTAGGAATTTCAACACAACTGAAAAAATGGTTTGTTACATTCATTGATGATCATACAAGAATTTGTTGGGTATATTTATTAAGAGAAAAATCAGAGGTAGAAAGTGTTTTTCAAATTTTACACCATGGTTCTAACGCAATTTCAAGAAAAAATCAAAATTGTTCGGAGTGATAATGGAAAAGAATATTTTAATAAAATTTTGGGAAATTTTTCCATGAAAAAGGGATTGTGCATCAAAGCTCCTGCAATGATACCCCACAACAGAATGGGGTAGCTGAAAGGAAAAACAAACACCTTTTAGAAGTGGCAAGGGCATTACTTTTTTCAAGAAATGTTCCTAAATATCTTTGGGGTGAAGCAGTTTTAACTGCTACATATCTCATAAATAGAATGCCCTCAAGAATTTTGAATTTCCAAACTCCTCTGAATTTTTTCAAAACATTTTATCCCATTTCTCGATTAACATCTGATATCTCACCAAAAATTTTTGGGTGCATAGCCTTTGTTCACAATCATGAACATGGTCGAAGTAAATTCGATCCTCGAGCAAGAAAATGCATATTTGTTGGTTATGCACCCACTCAAAAGGGGTATAAATGTTTTGATCAATTTCTAGAAAAATGTTTGTAACCATGGATGTAACATTTTTTGAAAACAAACCTTTTTTTGAAGATCATCTTGAGGGGATTAGGCATATGGAAGAGCATGTAGAAGATGATATTTTTTGTCTTGAAAAAAATCAAACTCCTGATCAAAGTTTTATTGATAATAGTATCGGTTTTACTAATTTTTCAGATGACTCCATTCAACCTACCCATCAAAAGATTTTTGAAAAAAATGATCAGGGTTTAGAAGAACAAATAAATGTTGAAGATCATTTGCCTTCAGTGCCAATAATAGAGTCAAATTCTTCTAGTGAAAGAGACAGGAACGTGACTGGAAAAAAACTGCAAACCTATGTCAGGAAAAATTATCTTGGAAAGAAAAGTTCTTCCTTCTCTTCACAACCAAGAATCGAACTGACGACGAACCACGATGTGCTTGAGTCTTCAAGTGAAGTTTCCTCTGATCCAAAGATTGATAATTTGGATCTTCCTATTGCATTTCGAAAGGGAGTGCGATCTTGTACCAAACATCCCATGTCTAATTTTGTCTCCTATGATAAGTTATCTCTATTTTCTTAGCATTCACTTCACAACTTTCTTCCGTGGAAATTCCAAAGAATGTACAGGGAAGCATTGAGAGTTCAGTGGAGAAAGGCTATCAAGAAGAGATGTGTGCTCTTGAGAAGAATCAAACATGGGAAGTAACTAACTTGCCAAAGGGAAGAAGACAAAGAGGGTGTAAGTGGATCTTTACTATCAAGTATAATTCCAATGGCACACTGGAACGGTACAAAGCTCGGTTGGTGGCTAAAGGGTTTACTCAAACCTATGGCATCGACTATCTTGAAACTTTTGCTCCGGTGGCAAAACTAAACACTGTCAGAGTGCTTCTCTCAATGGCAGTAAATCTTGATTGGCCACTAGAACAACTTGATGTAAAGAATGCATTCCTAAATGGTGATTTGGAGGAAGAAGTGTACATGGATTCTCCCCCTGGAGATTTGAAGGGAAGTTTCAGTCTAGAGTGTGCAAGCTAAAAAAATCACTATATGGTCTCAAGCAATCCCTAGGGCCTGGTTTGAAAAATTTACTAGGTCAGTAAAGGATCAAGGCTATACCCAAGCTCAAAGTGATCACACCATGTTTGTTAAACACTCCAAAGATGGGAAGATAGCAGTACTTATTGTAATGCGTCGATGATATCATTCTCACAGGAGATGATTTGATAGAGATGGAGCGGTTGAAGAAAAGTCTTGCTTCTAGCTTTGAAATCAAAGATTTGGGAACACTACGATATTTCCTAGGGATTGAGGTAGCTCGGTCCAGGAAGGGTTTAGTTATGTCCCAACGTAAGTATGTTTTGGATCTTTTAAAGGAAACAGGGATGAGTGGATGTCGACCTGCAGCCACCCCTATGGATCCGAATCATAAGTTAGCAGATATAAAAGATGGAACACCAGTTGATGCTACTCGATATCAGAAGCTAGTGGGCAAGTTAATTTACCAGCTCATACCCGTCCTGATATAGCTTTTCCAGTGAGTGTTGTGAGCCAGTTTATGCACTCTCCATATGAAGAGCACCTTGATGCGGTGTATGGATTCCGAGGTATTTAAAAAATACCCGTGAAAGGGATTGTTCTTCAAAAAGGAGATCAAAGGACTATTGAGGCCTACACAGATGCTGATTGGGCAGGATCAATCATCGATAGGAGATCAACTTCAGGTTATTGTACATTTGTGTGGGGTAACTTAGTTACTTGGAGAAGTAAAAAACAGAGTGTTGTAGCACGGAGTAGTGCAGAGGCAGAATATCGAGCTATGGCTCATGGTGTATGTGAGATGTTATGGCTCAAAAGAGTTATGGATGAGCTCAAAAGACCTATTGAGGTTCCAATGAAACTCTATTGTGATAACCAGTGCAAATAGCTCACAATCCTGCAACATGATAGACCAAACATATTGAGATTGACCGCCACTTCATAAAAGAGAAACTTGAAGGTGGAGTTATCTACATGCCATTTGTTCCATCAACTCAAAGATAGTGACATTCTCACCAAAGGACTCAGAGACCAAATTTTGAATTTCTTGCAAACAAGTTGGGCATAATGAATATCTACGCACCAACTTGAGGGGGGGTGTCAAAGATATGTCAGAGATATTAACTCCTATGATTAAGGGAGCTTTCCCATGATTATAGAAGTTTCCTATGATTAGGGTAGTCTAAACAAAATAAATAAAATAGGAGATAGGATTTCTGATTGATTCCTAAGATCATGGTTCTCATTACGTTATTCCTATAATCATGGTTCGTTACCTAAAATTGTGTGATTGTAGTAATTGTAATCCTATAAATATGTGTATGTGAGAAATAAAATGTAGGATAATTCTTTCTCCTCCAATTCTTCAATTCCGTTTCTTCAAAAATCTTCACTTGTGCTTTTTCAGAGAGCGGTATGCTCTTCTTCAATGCTATACAAATTTATCTATTCATCAATAAATGTAGTGTTTTTAACTCAGAACCGATAATTCTAATGTGGTACATTCTCAAAATCTGTATAATTGTGAATCACTATTCTTTTGACCAACAAAATGAAGTCAAATTGGAATTGTGGAACTATGACCACCATCTTTTGGCATCTTCATGTTTGTCGATATGAATCATTATCACATCTTCCAGTAATAAATAAAGCTGCAAGTCCTTTTCAAGCTAGGCACTATTCAATATATAATAATCTCCATAGACCACTTTGTTTGGACCATTGACACAGATATTTTTGTGTAAACAAGAATAGGTTTAGAAAATTTGGGACTACTCCCAGGAATTAGTCCATCATATATATGAGTAAATCGTTTGTTTATTCTAACGTAAATTACGTATAACTCCTATAATGTTTCAAAGTTGCCTACTATGACATTTAGTACCTTTTTTTTTTTTTGGCGGTTGGGGGGTGGTGTGGAGGCAGTGACTTTCTATCTTGATCCCTACTATGATCAGTGTCTGATAAAAGAGGCACGTTGTGTAAATTATTGAAAGTTATCGAGTTTATTATACATGGCATAAGTAACTCAAAATGATCTTGTATTTTCATTGGGGAGAGTTGAAAATTATCGAGTTTAGTATATTCATGTTTGAGTTTGAAAAAATTGTGTTTGCTGGCAGGGAGTTTTAGTCGATCCGAATAGCGAGCAGCTCGATTCGTTTCACTCGAGGTTAATGGTTTCTCTAATATCACTTAGTGTTCTTGAGATTTTAAAAATATTACTTACCTCCTATTGTAATTGCAAAATAATTGTATTAACCCTCATTGGATACATCATTTGTATATCAAATAAATGGAACTAAAAAAATTGAAGAAAAAGAAACAAAATTCACTTTCTTCTCTTTTCCCTATTTTTAAAATTTTCTCTTATTCATTTTTGTGGATGATTATGTAATACACGATAAAAAAACACGGATAGAATTAGCAGTAGAAACGGAAAAAAAATATGCAACAGAAATGGAAAAACAAAATTTGCATCAGAAATGGAAAAAAAAAAAGCAACAGAAACGGAAAAAAATAATTGACAAATGCGAGTTTGGCACGTGGAAAATATAATCTTTCCGTTTTTTTTTTTTTGTCCGAGATTAACGTAACTCGCATTTGACAAATGCGAGTTTCACGGAACTCGCATTTGTCAAATGCGAAAATCACAATCTCAGAAAACTATTTGCAAACTACCCTATTTGTAGAAACTTTTTTTTTTCCATCACAGTTTTAGAATTTCCTCTTAGCCCTGATTTGCTGCAGAAAATCAGCCTTCATCTGTTTTGAACACGTTGAAACCAACACTTGTATTGTTCAAACATGTCCAAAACGTAAGTGCATATGCTAGACAGACTAACTTCGTCTCATTCTAAAGGGTTTTTATCCTTTGTTTGCACACAAATAGTAGATAAAAAAGGTGAATACAATTTGCAATCAGATGAGAGATGTATTGACTTGTCAAAATAAAAGCCACAAAGTGATGGAATTCTCTCGTCTTGATTCACATTCTTTGGCTACAAGTACTTTGCCATGGTACTAAAAGCTGTAAATGGACAAGAAATGTTGCAGTTCACACATAAATCTCTGAAACCATAAAAAGAAGAAGCCAACACGACTCAACTTTGAATTATCTTTCATTTTCACGGCATCAAAGTTTTTCCCCTCCTGCTTTTCTTGTGGGAAGATCAGGAAGTTTTCTGATTGAGCATTTCTGCTATTCGTGCCAATATTTGTAGTTGATGAAGATCTGAACGTGAAGATCAGCAGAGAAATAAGTCTTAGCAGATTCTGGAATAGAATGGGCAGACAAAATTACCTGAGTTTCTGCCAAGGGCCATAGCAATTTCTCCCTGTTGTGGGCATTGCAGGGTTCAGATTTTTCTTGTATTAAAGTAAAAAATCCAAGCACCAATACTGATGTGAGACCAAATTCAAATCGTATTTCTGCAGATATTCATGTTTCATCATCGTTTGGAAAAACACGAACATGCTTTTGTCTTTCACTTTTATCTCTTTTTAACTTGATCGTTTGACATACTTCCAATTCAAACAAAAGCCAACTTACGTTACCAATAGGGCATGTTGATGGATAATCAATGTTCTACTACATAAAAAACTATTTTGTGGACAAAACATAGCATGAAAAATAATCCAAATTAATTATAAGTGAAGACAATAACATGAATTCAGGAGCTTGCATAAATTTCAAGCCTTTGATTTAATTCAGTGTGCATGAACTATGATAAACTAAAAGAAAAAAATTGGCATGTTCTTCACCTATTTTTGTAAAAATACTAGATTGGAAGGAAAAAAAATAAAAATCAAATATTCTCGGCTTATGGATTGTACAGAGTATGTTGTGGTCATGCTAAGGACCTTAATTGTTTTAACCACTTCCTACCCAACATGTTTTACTAATTTCCTTTACAAGTTGTAAAATGGTAATCTTTCCTTCAAATTCTGCACTTGAGTTTTTATGTTTCTTTGAATTTCTTTGTTTTTTTTCCTTTGGATGCAAAAAAAGGGAATAAACTTGTGTGACTCACAACTGATAATAGCAGTTTCTGTTTTCGACAACACTAAGAAGGAGATGGGAAGGACATGATATATGTATATAATTTATTGGCTTATGCTCTTTTAAAGCTGAAACAACTTGACTTAGGAGACAATATATAAAAACAACTGATTCGACTCATATTAGATGAACCCATAATTCTTCTTTCTGATAAGTGCTTCATGATACGAATCATCACAAAAGGAGACGCCCAAAAGACATTGCATTAAAAGTTCAATCAAGAGTAGCAGACTAAGACCAAAACTATTATGAACTTGCACTTTTGTACAGGTACAGAAAAATACACATACATCTATTTGTTTGCATTCTTTACGTCATTAGATTTAGCCTTTCACTTGTTTAAGAATGTTTTTTTTTAGTCCTTGTCCTCAAATTGGTATACTTTTACTCCATGGCATTCTAGGCAACAGTAACTAACTGAAATAAGATTAGAAAATTAAGCAAAGAAAATCAAGTTATGGTATGGAGAGAGACAAAGTTCCGAAATCAGAAATTGTGAAACTACTATGGTTTAGATTGCAGTTTTCACAATTGCAAATTGCTAAGTAATCACGAGGTAATGAATGCAATATGTATCAAGCAAGAAACATTGCCTACGATTGGCTGTTTCAGTGTTGGAAGATACCTATATGACTGCTTGAGTGTCTCCTTTCCACATTACCAACTGGAGGGCTAGACTAGTACTCTTCAAAATGGTGGAAGATAGAGACCTTCATATCATAATTACCCATATCAATATTTGATTCTTGAATTTGCCTGGCTGACTCCATGGTAGACTCTGACGATTGATACACCTGAATGGTCTGCAATGAAGAAATTTCTCCTATCTCAGATGGGATTTCCTTCAACTTTAAACATCCATTTAAGACTAATTTCTGTAGACAAGGGAAGTGATTACTTGGGGAAATCCATTCCTCAAGATCCATATGCGACAGTTTCAAGAACTTCAGGTGAGGAAACCCGTGATCAGTTGTTTCCCATTGAGGTCCATTGAAGAAGTTATCTTTGATTTTGAGAACCTCAAGGCATCGTAGCGATTCCAAGGTTGACATTTCTTTCCAGTTTAAGTGGCTACCGGTCAGAGTAAGCTTTTTAAGACTTGGTGGGAACATATGTGGATGAGGAAAGCTCCAAGGAACCATACCAAAAGTTTGATATTCAAATTTGAGTGCTTCAAGATGATTTAGATATGAAAGATCAGGAAATGAAAAATTATCATTGTCCTCTGAGAAAGTCATATGAAGTCCCAACTTTCTAAGATTTGGAGTCCTTTCCAAAACTTTGTTGACAAAACCTGCAGGACATATTTGTGAAAGGGATTGCAAATTTTCAAGGACACCATCTAGTCTCCATGGCAAACTAGCTGCAATTTTAGCCAGACTATACCTAGAATTTGAAGGGCAATCATGATCTTCCAGTATCTGCATACTGATGGTTTCATGCTGTTGGGATCCCGACTCACCCTCAGTGGAGCACTCGCATGGATCTTGCAAATGCAGTTCCCACGAAATCTTTAGATGCCTCAGCTTTTGCATCTTAAAAAACGCACAGGGTAAGATGACTTTTCCCCCTTTTTCTCCATCAAGGATGCAGGTTTCAAGGTTCCAGAGTTTGAACAATGTTGGAGGCAGGACACTGAGGCTCTCAATTCGAAGTGCCAAGTACCTCAAATGAAGCAGCTCCGATATTCGGTCAGGGAAGTTGTCAAGTATAATGTGCCTTAAATCCAAGGTGTTGAGAAATCTGTATACTTTCAGAGTTTGCTCACTGAATACTTCATTTTCGGAGATGCAATGGAAGTGGTACGTATGGAAGTATTGACAATGTGAAAAATGAGGAAAACGTCCCTGATACATGAGTAAGCGAGAAGGACCATTGAAGGCAGTGGCATTTGGTCCACACTTACACTTCGGCAGAACAAATTTCTCTTCACTGCTTTTTGTAAGGAACAATTCTCTCAACATATCATGAATCATACAAGATTTTATTCCTCCATCAGACCTTTCCTTTGCCACAATAACAAGACTTCTGTTAACAAGATCCGTTAGGTAATCCTCTGCTACATCCTCTAATCTCTTTCCATCGGTTTCCTGAATAAAGCCCTCTGCAATCCATGACTGCAGTAGCCTCCGCACAGGAATATCAGAATCCTCAGGAAATGATCGTAAATATAGAAAGCAGGACTTCAGCTTAGAAGGCAGGTGCTTGTAACTCAAGTCTAATGTATCCATGAATTCATTCGAGCTACTATTGATGAAGGACCCCATATTTTCATGAACCTGCCTCCAGTGTTTTTCATTGTTCTTCTCCCTGACAAGAATTCCTGCTATGACAACAATTGCAAGAGGGAGACCTTTACATTTTGCAACTATTTGATTCGCTATTTCCATCAATTCCTCAGGGCAGCTGTTGTCACCAAATAGTTTATGGTTAAATAGCTCCCGACTTTTTACTTCAGATCGTGCACGTAGACAGTGGATGAAACTATTTTCTCTTACCCTCACTGCGTCCTTAATTCTGCTGGTCATCAAGATCCTACTAGAATTGTAATCCTCAGGAAGATATATCTTCAATTCATTCCAGACTTTGATGCTCCATACATCATCAATCACGATCAGATATCTACGCCCCTTTAAGCATTTATACAACTTCTCTCCCATATCTTCATCACTCATGCGGAGAATTGGATCTTTACAACCCAAAATACAGCATAACATGCTATGCAGTAACTTTCTCTTTTGTATTACTTGAGACGCACTAGCCCATGCACGAGTATGAAAGTGATGAACAACTGACTTGTCAGTATACAATGTTTTAGCCAAAGTTGTCTTACCGATTCCTGGCATCCCAAAAATGGAAATCACTTGTCGTCGCCGTCGCCCACCGGTCAGCATGTCTTGCAGTTCTCTTGCCTCATCCTCAAAACCAATCACCATCTGTCTGTCTATAATGGAATTTCCATCTACTCCGGACAAGTTTTCATCCTCTTGCGGGTTTGTCAATCCAAGAAATGCATCATCCTCGTGGCTGTACATTTCAACAGATCTTATTCTTTCTACTAGATTATGAACGGTAGCCACTGGTAAGTTCAAAGAAATGGGAGGATGAAAAGACATATCTCTTATCACAGTATCAACTTGAAGCAAGACCTTATCAATATCTGGTACAATATCCATGGCTAAATCACGGTCTTTTCGTGGTCGAAAGAAAACTCGTGAATCGGCACCAAAGGAAGTTTCTTGCACGCATCTGAGGAAGCATCCTATCGATTTGATATCTTCACCAAAAGCAACGATGGTCTCGTTAGAAATGGATCCCTGGTCACAAAGCAGCTCCAGGTCCTCCAGGATGAATTGGACAGCCTTGCAAGCCTTAGCAACACTTTCGAGACTGAAGGCCGGCGGTTCGCAACTGTGGGCCTTCCACGCCACAGGAACCCACCGCAATTCCATTTGGGGCAGTCAGGGGCAAATCCATTTTCCGGGTCAGGGAAGGGGATGGCGTCGATGGGCTTTGCGCAGGAATTCCCGGAAATGGCGCCAAAGTCAAAACTCAGCTTCTGATAAAATGATTAAATTTTATCAAAAAGTAAAATAAAATAAAATACAATAAAATAAAATAAAGATTCTGATTAGTAATCCATGCAGCGTTTTAAAACTAAACTTCAGAGCTAAGTCTCCTAAAAGCAAAATTAACCTAAAATTTTCTGGAAGCTCATGATTGATTTTCCATCTTGTCAATCATTGCCCGAACAATTAGCAAAACGTAGGGTCCATCTGCGACAGTTTATCAAAAAGTAGTTCATCTAACAATAGAAAGTGGTAGTATTTCATCTAACAATAAATGGTCAGTATATTGTACACTCCAATTTAAGTGTATATAAATGGTCAATATTTCATCTAACAATAAAAAATGTTCAAGTACTATTAAGTGTATATTGTTGGATACATAGTTCAATAAGTACTTATGTATTGAATAATGTGTAATTCTAAAATTTTAAATGTATTTATCTCTTTGTTTAGTTCATGCTATAAGATAAAATGATTAAATTTAGTGCTCTATTTTTTAAACACAAAAACTATTCAGAAAGTACCAAATTGAACCTTTTGCTAAAAATGTTTTTAATGTGAAAAGTGTTTTTAACACTAAAAGTTTTACTCCTAATTTTATACGATAAATCAAAAGTGCTTTTGGTACCAAACGGGCCCTAGCGAGGTAATTTCTTTTCCCAAATGTGAACTAGTTGGGCTGGCATTGGAAAAAGTATTGCCCTTATTCGTTGCTTCTGAATGCTTCAAGTTTGTTGAACAGATCTCATGTCAAACATTAAGCTCATGACCGATCTTTAGTGGAGAGATACCCTCGTCGCATTTGCATCTTAGTAACTTTTCTTGCAGAGTGGAAAAATTTGTAAAGAACTAAAGCAATAATAATGAACTTTGTGGCCCATTTCAAAAAGCAAACTACAAATTTTCCAATCAAATCGAGGAGGATAGGAGAGGAGACGTAGACATTCTCCAATCAACTAGAGTGGTGAATTTTACCAAGCTTGCAATCACTTTTTCTGTAGATCTTTACCAAAGTGATTTCACACAAATCTAAACTTCTATTTCAAAAATCCTAAATCCAAAGAAAAAAGGAAAATTAAAGTCAAAAAAATTGCTTCATTGCTAAGTACAAACGGAACAAGTAATTCGACTAGTGACCAGCCTCCCATTCCTAAATAAAAAGAACCGTAAAGAATATGATTGAAAAATGAGGCAAAAGGTGTAGAAAAACAACTTAAAATCACACTGTACAACCTCTCAAAGCCAAACGTATCAATTACTTACACAGTCCAGAAGGAAAAGAAGAAATACCTGATGTGGTGTGAACAAAATTTCTGTCTTCCTTATGGTGAAATAGTCAAGGCTCCATCTCGTTTGATATGAAACTCCTAGAGACTTTCCTCCATCTCGTAGACATTCTCGTTTGATTTCTATCTCATTCTTTCTAGCTGTTTCCTCTTTTTCAGAATGGAAAAAAGAAGGAAGAAATAGCTAGTGTGGTATGAACAAAGTTTCTATCTTCTACGGTGAAATAATCAAGGCTACATCTCATTTGATATGAAACTTCCTACAGACTTTCCTCTTTCTAGTTTCTACCACATTCTTTGATTGGCAACGGCCGTACATTAAGTCTAACTAAATTGTAAACTACACCTAAATACTGTTAGTGAGCACGAACTGTCCTACTACGCTAATCTTGGGTGACCGATTGCGAAAGTCACTGAATGGGTCCTAAACTAGGTTAATTTTTTCACAATGAAACATGATGGGGTCACAAATTTGTAGTCTTACAAAATGTAAAGAATTAACGGGAAATATGTTTATTAGGAAATATGAGTGGGGGTAATTCCCCACCCTCAACCACACCGCATCTTTGATATTATGACTGCTAATTGTGACAGTAATTTTTTAAATTGTTTATGAATCTATCAGCAGTTTCAGTATTTTAGTCTCTTGTTTCACTCCCAGTGGTCAATTAATTCCTACTAAGATGGTGGTGACTTTTGAGGTATTAAAAGGCCCCAATAAGACACATATATTATACCAAATTTGAGACTAATTATGCAAAACAAAAGAAACATATTGGATATTATGGGAAGTGATATTTGCACTCCTCCATTAGCCTCTAGCACTCCTTGAAGGTTATATTTTCAATGAGTAAATTGGAGTGTTAGATGATAATGAGGAGTGCGAATATCAATTTCTGGTATTACTACCAAGAATAAATGAAATAAAAATTCAAAAAAGAGAAAAAAGTTTAATTATGATTCTTATCATCCGTTTAGTTTGCATCTCAATTTATACTAAAACTCTTAACGTTACTATTTAAAATTTAGGAGAAGATAATAATTCAAATCAAAACATTGGAGACTAAAAGTATAAAGTGAAAATTGTTGACTAACGGCAATTTGATGTTTGATTGTTGTACATTTTTAATTGTTATTTGTTGAATTTGACTCTTCTTTAATTGTCTTGTGCGAAAGGAAATCAACAAAAAATTGCTGAATTAATTCGATGTTCTGCTAAGAAAGGAAACAAGCACTAAAGGACAATAAAAAAATGGTGTACAATATGGAGACCTGCTTACACAGCATTATCTCAGAAGACAAAGTTCAATTAAAAAAATAACCACATTGCGAGGGAAACTTCACTAGAAAAACAAACGATATAACATACTTAAGTACATTTAGACAAATGATCAATTCCAGAAAAAGGTCATCTTTTTGTTTTTTTCTGGTCAAATTCTTGATAGTACAGTAATGTGGCTGGGAGCAAAGTGGTCTGATTCACATTCAAGGCCCACCCAAAAAAAAAAAAAAAACCTATCGTTGGAACCCTATTCTAATGTGAAATAAAATCTCTAAAATAATAAAATTATGGCTAATTTAGTTTGTAAATGCTTAAATTATTTTTCACGTTTGAATCCTTTTGTTTTTCAGGTACATCATCTATGATTCCTTTTATCTATCAAGTACACTAATAAAAAAAAAATGCACCTAGTATTAGTTCCCTTGTTATATAGGAAGTTAGTTATTTTTTAAATTCCAAATTATGGTTAATTTAATGGGTAAATCTTTTCTGCACTGCAAGCATATACACTATTGGGTTTAAATGCACGTCGCATATGTAAAATTTAGTGTTCGATTTCAAATTAAAATAATGTGGTATGCATGTAGACCCATCAGTGTATACATTGATAGTGTAGGTAAGATTAATCCTAATTTAATTAGCAACATTTTGATTGTTTCTCTACAAATATGTTAAAATATCTGTGTGGACACAAATATCTTTCTTAACAAAGCAAGAAGAAAAGGCTGGATTGGAGTAGAGGTACAAACTACAATGATCTGAAATGGCCATAATCCTGGAAGGCATCGTAGTTCGTAATTTCTTACTTGTGTGCTCCTTATCTTTTGCGAAGACAAATACAGAATAGACTTGCAAACTTGCTCTGATACCAACTGATGTGGAGGTGTGTAGTAAGGAATTATTTCACAAACGATTTCCAGAGATAACGAAGAGCGACTCACGATCAATTTTCAAAAAGTTTCAAAAAATCCCTAATTCTCAAAAGAATTTGAGAGAAATTGGTAACAACAACAATAATCAATAATAATTGATAAAAGTAGTCTGATAACAAAAGCTCTAACAGGTCACTATTTATAGGTAACAAGTTCTAAATTGAAAAGGAAAAGAAAATATATGTATAAACGGAAAATGAGCAAAAAAAAAGACTATGTGGCCACCTCAAAGATCTGCGGATGGATCCAAGCCTGCTAAGCCTGGATAGGCCTCACAAATCGGTGTTGGTGCTTCCTGTCTCGAACGTCGCTCTACAATTCGGTGCTGGATTTGAGGATTAGATTGTGTCCAGAAGCTCATTCTAACTTTGTGTTGGATCCAGGTGGCTGTTGTACCCATCCCCACGTGGATCTATACAAAACAGGCTCCCGAGAGCTTTTTCCGACCCGACCTTAGCACGTTCCATGCAGAAACAGAGGCATACAGAGATGGCAGCATGAGTACATTATGAAGAGAATGCCAAATTTCTGGAAATATTGCGTCTCTTCTGCAGGTTTAATGAATTGTCAAAATCCAAGAACTACCATCAACTGTATAAAACAACCATTTTAAATGAAACAAGGTTCCCTTGAGAGCTGGTTCACCAAAATATAAGATGCAACTCTCTGCAAGCGATAATCCCAACCATATAAGACTAAATTAGGCCCTGATTGCCAGCAGAAAATCAGCCTTCATCCATTTTGAACATTTCGAAACCAACACTTTACAGTTTAAAAGTGCGCATATGCTAGACATACATACTTCATCTCATTCTAAATGGTGTTTGTCCTTTGTTGCACATAAATAGTGGACAACTGAGGTGAATACAATTTCTGATCATATGAGAGATATATGGACTTGAGAGAACAGTAGCCACAAAGTGATGGACATCTCTTTTGCTTCACATTCTTTGGCTACATGTACTTTGATATGATGCTAAAGTTGGAGATGGAAAAGGCAAGCTGCATTTCACGTATAAATCTCTGAAACTATAAATTGGAGAAGCCAAACAAACTCAACTTTGAAGTATCTTTCATTTTCACAGCATCATTTCCCCCCTCCCGGTTTTCTTATGGGAAGATCAGGAATTTTTTTGATCGAGTATTTCTGCTTTTCAGGCCTAATTAGTGTGCCAACATTTGCAGTTGATGAAGGCCTGACGGTGGAGATCAGCAGAGCAGCAAGATTCTTGGAAGATCCTGGAACAGAATGGGCAGACAAAATTACCTCAGGTTCTGGCAAGGGCCATAGCAAGTTTTCCCTATTGTGGATATTGTAGGGTTCAGCTTTCTCTAGTACTGAAGTAAAAAATTGACGTTCTAATGCTGATGTGAGATTAAATCGAAATCGTATTTCCGTAAATATTCATGTTTCATCATAGTTTGGAAAAACATAAACATGCTTCTGCCTTTTACTTTATCTCTTTTTAAACTTCCAGTTAAAACAAATAGCCAGCTTACATTACTAATGGGGCATGTCGATAGATTATCAAGTTACTGTTACACAAACAATTATTTCAAGGCCAAACTTAGCACCGAAAATGATCCAAATTAACTATGACCGAAGACAATAACATGAATCCGGGTGCTTGCATAGATTTCAAGCCTCTGACTTGATTGAGGACTATAAAGCACTTGCTTTACATGGTGCATGGACCATTGATTCAAATAGGATAAACTAAGGCTTCGTTTGAACTGAAGAATTTGATAAAATATTTGAAATTCTCTCAAATTCCTCTAATTATTTAGATTATTAAGAAAGTATTTAAATTTATAAATCACAATTTATTATAGCATTTAAAATATACTTTGATAATTGGTAAATTATGAATTCGAATGTTTCCTAAATAATCCAAACAACTAGAGCAATTTAGATGAATTTTAAATCATTCATCAAATCCTTCAACCTAAATAAAGTCTAATAGAAATTGGCATGTTCTTCACCTCTTTTTTAAAAGTCCTAGATTGTCAACTCATGGATTCTACAGAGTATGCTATGATCATGCTGGGATCCTAATTGTTCTAGTCACTTCCATAACCAACATATTTTACTAGTTTCATTCCAAGTTTTAAAATGGTTCCTTGTCCTTGAAATTCTGCAGTGAGTTTTTCTTTATTATTTGGTTTTTGTGCTCCCATTCGAATGGAAAATAAAAGGGCATAAACTTGTGTGAGTATATCGACTGATAATTGCAGTTCTATTTTCCACTACATAAGCTTGCACAATGTAACTTGCATTTTTTTGATAAGGCATTTAGCTTACAAGATCGGTACAAAGTAGAAAGAGATAGGAAGGACATAGTATATGTGTATGATTTCTTGACTAATGAAACTCTTGTAACAGCTAAAACAACTAATTCAGGAGGCAAGATTTGCTAACAACTCATTCCGCTCACATTAGATGGAGCAACAATTCTTCTTTCTAATAAGTGGCTCATCATAAGCATAATCAGAGCGGAAGAAGCCCAAAAGACTTTTGATTAAGAGTTCAATCAAGAATAGCAAACTAGGAACAAAACTATTATGAACTTCCGTGCATTTTTTTTTTTTTTTTACAAGTCAGGAAAATGTAGATACAGATACATCTTTAGATTTAGCCATTCAAGTTCTTTCAGAATGTTATCTTTAATCCTTTTCATCACATTGGTATACTTTACTCGGCATACTAGACAAAAGTAACCAATTGAATAAGATTTGAAACTTAAGCAAAGAAAATTAATAGATGGTATGGAGAGAGACTAAAGTTAAGAAACAGAAATCAGAAGTAGTGAAACTA
This sequence comes from Gardenia jasminoides, assembly GCA_013103745.1. NCBI lineage: Eukaryota > Viridiplantae > Streptophyta > Magnoliopsida > Gentianales > Rubiaceae > Gardenia > Gardenia jasminoides. The sequence continues at coordinate 26,496,908 of CM023105.1, forward strand.
CTAAGGTTTTGAAAGCAGATTTCAGAATTGCAAATTGCTAAGTAATCATGAAATAATGAGTATAAAATGTATCAAGCAAGAAACATTGCCAACATTTGCAACCTGAGTGCAGGAAAGATACCTATGTGACTGCTTAAGTGTCGCCTTTCCACATTACCACCTGGAGGCCTAGACTAATACTCTTCAAAATGGTGGAAGATAAAGATCTTCAAATCATAATTACCCATGTCACTGTTTGATTCTTGAATTTGCTTGGCTGACTTCATGGTAGACTGTGATCATCAATAAACCTGAATAGCCTGCAATGTTGGAATCTCGCCTATATCAGATGGGGATTTCATTCAACTTTAAGCATCACATTCAAGACTAACTTCTGTAGACTAGGGAAGTGACTACTTGAGGAAATCCATTCCTGAAAATCCATATGCGACAGTTTCAAGAACTTCAGGCGAGGAAACCCATGACTAGTTGTTTCCCATTGAGGTCCATTGAAGAAATTATCTTTAATTTTGAGAACCTCAAGACTTGGCAGCAATTCCAAGATTGACATTTCTTTCCAGTTTACATGGCTACCAGTGAGAGTGAGCCTTTTCAGACTTGGTGGGAACATATCTGGATTGGGGAAGTTCCAGGGAACCATACCGGAGGTTTGATATTCAAATTTGAGTACTATAAGTTGATTTAAATGGGAAAGATCAGGAAAGGAACAGTTATCCTTGTCCTCTGAGAGATTCAAATGAAGTTCCAACTTTCTAAGATTTGGAGTCCTCGCCAAAAATTTGTCTACAAAAGCTGCAGGACATACTCGTGAAAGCGATTGCAAATTTTCAAGGATACCATCTTGTCTCCATGGCAAACTGGTGCAATCTGCATCAGACTATTTCTAGAACCTGAAGGACGATCATGATCTTCCATTATGCCCATACTGATGGTCTCATGCTGCTGTGACAGTTTTGTTTGACAGCATTCTGGACATATACTCCACTGTCCCCAAGCACAATACTCCTTGGGTCTTGCAAATTTAGTTCCCCTGAAATTTTTAGATGCCTAAGCTTTTCCATGTTAAAAAAGCACAGGATAAGGTAACATTGCCCCTTTTTCTCCATCAAGAATGCAGGTTTCTAGGTTCCAGAGTTTGAACAGTTTTGAGGGTAGGACCTTGAGACTCTCAAGATGAAATGACATATACCTCAAGTGAAGCAGCTCCAATATCAGGGAAGTTGTCAAGTATGATGTGCCTTAAGTCCAAGGTGTTGAGATATCTGTACACTGCCAAAGTCTCCCATTGAACACTATGTTTGCTGGGACATAATGAAAATTGTATGTATGGAAGTGTTGACAATAAGAAAAATGAGGAAAACGTCCTTGATACATAAGTAATCACGCATGCTCATCAAAGGGAGCAGCATTTTGTACACTCTTACACTTTGGTGGCACAAATTTTTTTTGGTTGGTAATTTGAAGGCAGAATTCCCTTGACATGCCATGCATATTACAGGATTTTACTCCTCCATCAGACCTTTCCATTGCTGCTATAACAAGACTTCTTTTAACAATATCCATTAGGTAATCCTCTGCTACATCCTCTGATCTCTTTCCATCAGTTTCCTGAGTAAAGCCTGTGCAATCCATGACTGGAATAGCCTCGACACAGGGATATCAGAATCTTCAGGAAATGATCCAAGATACAGAAAGCAGGCTTTCAGCTTTAGAAGGCAGGTGCTTGTAAATAAATTCTAATGTATCCATGAATTCCTTCAAGCTACTACTAATGAAGGACCCCATATTTCCATGAACCTGCCTCCAAAAATTTTCATTGTTCTTCTCTCTGACAAGAATTCCTGCTATGACAACAGCTACAAGATGTACGCCATTACATTTTTTAACTATTTGATTCGCAATTTCCATCAATTCCTTGGGGCAGATCTTTGCACCAAATAGTTTATGGTTAAATAGACACCAACTTTCCTCTTCAGTTCGAGCATGTAGACAATGGATGAAACTATTTTCTCCCACTTTTGAAGCAACAATCCTTAACTCTACAGGCCATTAAAATCGTACTAAAATTGTTATCCTCTGGAGATAAATCTTCAATTCATTCCTAACTTCAAAGTCCCATACATCATCAATCACAATCAGATATCTATTTCGCTTTAAGCAGCTATAAAACTTCAGCCTCATAGGGCCACATCTTCATCACTCGTGGAAAATTGGGTCTTCACAACTCAAAATAGACGTTAAAATGATACCCAGTAAGTTTCTCTTTTGAATTACCTGAGACGCACTGGCCCATGTACGAGTATGAAAGTGATGAACAACCGACAAGTCAGTATACAATCTTTTTAGCCAAAGTTGTCTTACCGATTCCTGGCATCTTGACAATGGAAATCACTTGTAATTGCTTTGTCCTGCAGGTGAGCTTGTCTTGCAGTTCTCTTGCCTCATCTTCAAAACCAATCACCATATTTCTGTCTATAATGTAATTTCCATCTTTTTTGGATGAATTTTCCCCCTTGAGAGCACGTCAATCCAAAAGAGTCTTTGACTTAATCGAGGACCACAAAGCATTTGCTTTACACGATGCATGAACCATTGATTCAAATAGGATAAACTAACCAAAATTGACATGTTCTTCACTTGCCTTTGTAAAAAAATACTAGATTGTCTACAGGCTTGTCAATTGGACTATGTTCAAGTTTAATTCACGTAAAGCATCACTCTCTTATCCAGACTCAGTTCAATTAGACTTCTATAGGCTTGTCAATTGGACTATATTCAAGCATAATTCACAAAAAATATCACTCTTTTGAATCCAAACTCACTTCAATTAAGCTTACATATTTGTATTTCACGCTAAAAAAAAAAAAATATCGAGTATTACCGTATTGGGACAAATTCGGATAGGCCCAAACCCACATTAAGTATTTTTTTTTCTTTAACAAAATCTAGTTAAACCAAATGACAAACTGAGTCATAAATGTTTTATAATGTTTAAATAAAGTTGCAACATCAATAGAAGTTTAAATTCCGTGACCAAAAATAATATCAGTTACCATAGCATCCATAAATTTGTCAACTAGAGATTGAAAAGAATAATTTATCATAAAATTAGCTATCTAAAACACTATACATTAAAAGGCCTAAATATTTTATTTAGTGGGTACTCAAAAACAAGCTCTAGTGTAGATGTATTATTCAAGCTAAGAATTAAATGGGCTGAACTCAGCGCGGCCTAAGCTCAATTCACAATTAAATTGGGCAAAATATTTTAGCCTGAACTGAACTCAATTCTGTGAGGGTCTCAAAATTCTATTTTTATTAAAAATGTATAATAATATTTATACTATGTTCATTCACTAAAATATTAGTGAATTTATACTTTGGGTTATTATTTTCCAAATTAGAGAATTTTTTGAGAATTAATTGCCGGTGTTTGATTTCGGCCAGTTTAAGCGTCGATTTTTGTTCCGAGACATGAATAGTAATGTTAAGATGAAATCGAGTATATGTAGAGATATTACAGAGATATATATTTAAGGTTGGACAGTGTCGGAATGGGAAAAACCAGTAAAAGTTAGAGCGTCGCGTGTCGACGCGACAAAAAGTGGTTGTTTGACCACTTTTCCATAATTTAAGGATGACCACACTTTTTGTCTCCTTAAAAGTCTTGTTTCTTGCTTCCTTGCTTCCTCATTTGCAACCACACTTGAAGCTTAGAGAGAGAGGAATGGCCGAATCTAGAGAGAGAAATCAAACTTGCTCCCAACTTCATCTTCTTCCTCAATTCCTTGAATCTTGAAGACTCCATTGAAGATATTTCTATTGTTCCTCCTCCTCCTAGTGGCTGCCGTGAGAGAGAGAGAGAGGGAGAGAGGTCCGAGATTGAGAGAGAGAAAGGAAGAGGGAAGAAAGCTCATTTTGTTGTTCATCTTGCTTGGCATCTTCTTGTTCTTGAAATTTGAGGAGGAAACCATCATCAAACAAGGAAATCTTTGGTTAAAATTGAAGGTTCTTGAGATTACAAAACTTGGAAGTTCATCCTTGAGTGAATCAACACTAGATCTTACTTGATCTTGCTAGATCTAGTTAGATCTTGAGGTATAACACTTAAATCTCTTAGTTTTACCTTTATTAGTGCTAGATCTTTCAAATCTACAATTTATTTTTCTAGAAATGATTATGTTTGGAACATTTGAGTTGGGTTCTTGAATTCCCAACTTAGGTAGCTGATTTGAGGTGACTTTTAGGCAGCGGACTTGAGGACCTGATTGTGGTTGTGATTGTTGTTTATGAGATGAGTTCATTTTGTGGTTAGAAAGTAAGAATGATGTTGAAAATTTTGAAGTAAAATGACGAGGGCTGGCCGAACCTCACTTGGAATGTTATGATGCTTGATTTCAAAATTTTATGATGTTTCTTGGCTAGATTTTGCCTAAATAAATATGTATTATGTTTGTTTATGAGTATACGTTTAGATAGAGTTAAAACCTTAAACTTTAATGGTGAAAAGTTGAGTTTCACTAAATTTTTGGGTTAAAGTGCTATTTTGGACAGATTTGAGAGGTTTGAAATGTTTTATCTATTTTTCAAGAATTTTGTACAATGAGACTTGGTGAAAATTGTTCTAAACACGTGTTAAAAGCCTTGATTAAAGTTTAGTGTTGAGTTTAAATTCGAAGCGGTGATTTTCGAGGTGAAAGACCTCACTTTATTTCTTTGTTCTAAAAATTTAGAAGTCTCGAGTATGGAGTACATCAATAGAGTATTTTGTTTAAATGAAGTATCGATTTGAAAATGGAATCTGTTGTGATGATTTTCGACTTGAGTGACTACTTTTTCACTCGAGCAAAATTAGAGGAATTTTGGGAAGAATTTTGATAAAACAAATGACTAAGTTATTTGAGTTTAGTTTCGCTATTGTGAGGCGAAACTTATTTCTCCTCCTTACTTGTTTAGAGGAAGTGGGGAAGAATTTGAAACAGATCCAAACTTGGAGACTGAACCTTGCTACTTGTAAGTTTCCATGCATGTTACTTGATTATGTGAATTTGATTTGGAATATGATTGATTAAGTGATTTGATGTGAAAATTTGGTTATTGATCCATCAAATGGAGTAATGTGTACTTTATCGCACTTATTCCTATGTGAATGGTAAAATTGGTAAAAGTGTTTTGTTGTGATTTATGTGCATAAAAATTTTGGGAATTCTTAAGACTTATCGGTGAGTCAATCGACTCGAGCTGTAGGTTAGGCCTAGGCCGAGGAGAAATGACGAGACATAGGGTTATTTATGTGATATGTGCTTCGGACTTGGCGTGTGGACTTGTCCATTATGGAAGAGCAATAATTAATTTATTTGTGACTGATCAGGAGTAAGTGCTACGCCCATGAGGGCAGGAGTCACCTCTTAGTCCGTATCAGTTACTTTTCTTTTGTGTGTTTTGACGAGCGGGCCCGGTTGGGGGTTGAAACGGTGGACGAACATGGTTGACAAGTGGAATTCTACATGGATTATACGAAAGTTGACGGAGTGTCAACTATGTGGATCGTGCTCAAGGTTCATGCACCTTGGCTCCTGAGAGCCCCTGTATCCTACCATTGTGGTGTTATTCGCTTTCTTCATTTGCTTGTTTTCAAATATGAATTTGAAGCGCAATATCATCTGTCTTATGTGAATTTGCATGTCTTTTAGAGTTTACTAGGATTTAGTTCATTCTTTTAAATTTGTTTTCCTTAGCAGGGATTGAGAACCCAAGCGAAGGCACTAACCATTAGAACTAGGGTTTACTTTTGTATCTGGCTTGAGAGACTTGAACTATGAATCTGGAGTATTGTATTGTGAAACTTTAAATGTATCATTAAATACTTTATGTATTTTTGGGGATTTCAAGGTTTGAGTAATGAATTTGTGAGTCATCGTTTGGTTTAGATTTGTAATTGCATTTTAGTTTGATGAATTAGTGATCGTTTGTGTGAGTGAGTCCTAACGAGAGTTAGGAAGGCGGTCCACTGATACCTTAGGGTACGCCCTAGGGAGAGGTGGGGCTGTCATAGGTGGTATCAGAGTTTAGGCTTCAGATCCTTGTAATGTATCCTAGACTAAGAATTTAGGATACTGGCCTGTGGAAAGTAGGACTAGAGTGTTGCTAGTGCTTAGTGGATGGTAAGTGTTGCTGCTTGAGAGTTTCTTATATGAATTGATTTGATCGAGAATTTGATGTTACTGTGATCGAGGCATAAGAGTGACTCTTAGTGTTTGATTGACTTTTGAGGTTTGTCTTAACCCTGATTAGTATGAGTTGGAAAGTCTAGGACGACACCCTCAAAGGGAAGAGATTGTAACGCGCAAAAGTTAAAGGTGTTTTCGAAATGTATTTTCAAAGTTTCTACTTGGAATAAAAATTTATTTCTTAGTGACTAGAAAATAATTTATATATAATTTTATATCTTCTTGTTTCTGTTCAATTATTTTACGAATATTTGCAAGGGTTCAATTGACCTAGTCAAGCTTATTTGGGGTATGCAAACTATATTAGGATGTAAAGGAATGATTTATTAGCAAAGTTTAGAGATATTTTGGAGGAAAACAATGAAAGCTAGACATTTGTCACAAAAATAATAGTTAAAGTTTTGACCAAACAACATAAATAGCCAAACTTCCAAACCTTCCATCATCTTTCATTTTTCTTGGACGAAATTTTGAGTGGAAAAACGGAAAAGAAACTTCACTTGCTAGGCTTCATTTTCTTGTCCAAAACTTGAGAGAAAAAGAAGCAAAATTGATTTCCCTCCATGAAGTTACAAATCAACCTTGGAAGAGAACTCTTAGTGGAGGACGCACGCTTACCGTGACTGTGTGGTCCTATCTATCTATCATGATAAGAAGAGATTAACAAGAGTTAATAGGGAGCTGCAAGAGGAAGTAGATGGGCTTACAACTGTAGAGCAGGCTTAGACTGCTCGAATCCGAGAGCTTGAGGAGGAGGTTCGCTCGACTAACGAGCGATTGACTAGAGTTGTGAGAGTTGCTCGAGAGAGAGCTGATGGCATAGTGGCCGAGTGCGAGACTATGGTTGAGGGAGTCCTTGAGGCTAATCGAGTTGAGGAGGGTGCAGTGGCTAGTGATGATGATATGGGAGGGGATGCCGCTGTGACTGAGACAGATCCCCAGTAGTTGGAGTCTGATCCTTCGGAAGGTGCTACCTCCGAGACTTCTGCTTCTAGGCTGGATAGGCTAGCTGAGTGTGAAGTTAGGAATTTGTGTAACCTTTTGTGAAAGAAACCCATAGTGTGGTTCTCAATCCCTGTAATTGCATGTTTATTAACTGTTCAAGTATTGTGCTTTGTTTAGTTGTACTTGTAAACTTGATATGACTTTTGTATATCTTTTGTCAAAAGCATGCTCATCTAATGTACTCCTAGCACTTCTTCTATTGTGAGTTACATATATAAAGTACTTTGTTTCTCTTTAGAGTTTGATTTACTAATAGTTTATCTTATTCTATTTTCTCATATTTATTTTAAACTTGAGACCTCCATAAGAATCATGGATGAAGTTAGTAACCCCTCCCTAGATAGGATTTTGATTATTGATGGTTTGATTTAAAATTGGATCCTTACCTCTTGGGGCATCTCTAGCTGTAAACTTATGTGAGAAATGGAAATCGAAAAGTGATGTCGAAGGGTAGATTTAGACCACTCTAAGATGGAAAATAATGTATATAGATTAAGGACATGGTATAAAGATTTGGGGTAAATACTCTTCACTTTTTGAGTACCCTCATCATTGATGGTAGGACATTGAATTTGAGGACAAAAGAGATGACTTTAAGGGAGGAATGTTGTGTTTTCTTGTTAAGTTATTAGTTTGAATTGCTCAAGATGACAAGTTAAATTAGGGTAATTCATGTGTAAATTTTCATGCTTATACTTGCTAAGGATCTTGGCTAGATGCTTCTTGATATGTTAATGAGAGGGTCTTGTGGATTTGCTTGGAAAAGTTGGAAGAATTGTGGATCAAGTGATGAGAGATTGTTGGTGGAAAATTCTGTTTGGTGATGGCCAAAACAGGGGAAATAAATCAGCTTTGGTTTCCACTTTTTCTTGATAATTTTGGGTAAGTTTTTGCTCAGTGAACTTGTCAACACATCAACCTTCACTTGTATGTTGAATTTGAACCAAAGCTATGCATTTTCTGCCTTGAATTCTTGTTGGAATTTTGTAAACTGAGTTGAAATCAAGGAGCAATTTCAGTCAAATTCTCAGATTTTCTGGTATTAATTGACAAAGACTTAAAGTCTAATTTTTATACTATTGAAAATTCTATGAATCTAGTTTCAAATGCCACTGATGGCATTCAATTCCGACTTTCCTACTTGGAGTTATAGTCATTTTCCTGAAACTGCTCAAGTGACCTGATTCTAACCCGACAGTTTCTTACACTTCTATGATTGCTGTTTTGACCACAGAAATGTATGAATTTAATTTCAAAATCTTCATATGAAATGTGGCCCTGTGCCCTAGCATCAAATTGGCATAAAATGCATCCTAATCCGATAAATGAAGCTGCAGATACGATCAAAACCAAAAGGTAGCAAAGCTGTCAACTTTGCTCCTTCTCTTTTGCATTCTTTCCATTACTTTCCTTGGTTTGACTCACTTTCCTTGGTTCTAAATCACATTTTCACTCTATTCTTATACCTAGACTTTTGCCCTAAAATATTTGTAGACTTTCCCTTGACTAGCATTAAAGGCCTGGTGAGATTAGAATTAATTTTGAAGAATCAAAGTTGGTAATGTTGAATCAGATATTGAAGTGAAAATTCTTGTTTCTTGTGGATTGGAGATTAGTGAAAGTCTTGTTATATCATGTTTCATCTCAGGATTCGATTATGTCAAGAAGATGGACTTGTGATTGTTGTGTTGAGGTGAAAATGAGTCCAATTGGTGAGTGATCTTTTGTTACCCTTGATTGGCTTATTAATGAGATTTGTGGATTTGTAAATGCATATGAGAAGATTAGTTCTTTGACTTACGTGAGATATTATGGATATATGATCTACATGAGATAAGATGGATAAGTGTGATATCTAAAGTGAAATAAATTTTACAATTGATCATAGTAAGATGTAAAAAGGGATATCTGGAGTTTTTGAGTAAATGTTAGAATTCCGAGGGGAAACTTGTGAAACTTTTGGGATAGAAGGGTGAAAGAACTATGGTATAAGCAAATCCTTTTACTGAAAGTTCTATGGAGAAATCATGAAATTCAGGAAATAATTTGAGAAGTAGGGATAGAGATCCAAAAAGAAGTATCCAGACTTGCTTCTTAATCAAAGTATGAATTTCGAGTGCGAAATTCTTTTAAGGGGGAAAGGATGTGAGGGCCTCAAAATTCTATTTTTATTTAAAAATGCATAATAATATTTATATTATGTTTATTCACTAAAATATTAGTTAATTTATGCTTCGAGTTATTATTTTCCAATTTAGAGAATTTTTCGAGAATTAATTGTTAGTGTTTGGTTTCGGCCAGTTTAAGCGTCGATTTTTGTTCCGAGATGTGAATAGTAATTCTAAGATGAAACCGAGCATATGTAGAGATATTACAGAGATATATTTAAGGTTGGACAGTGTCAGAATGAAAAAAACCAGTAAAAGTTAAAGTATTGCGCGTCAATGGGATAAAAAGTGGTCGTTTGACCACTTTTCCATAATTTAAGGATGACCACACTTTTTGTCTCCTTAAAAGTCTTGTTTCTTGCTTCCTTGCTTCCTCATTTGCAGCCACACTTGAAGTTTAGAGAGAGAGGGAGGGCCAAAACTGTGACATCCCCACCTTCCCCTAAGGCGAACCAAAAGGGGTTGGCGGACCGCCTGCTCAGCTCTCGCCGAGACTCACTACAATCCTCAGTCAAATTGAAGTGCCAACTTTAAATAATTACAGTAAAACTCCAACAATTACATCCAAGTACTTCCCAATAACAACATAACCATACATCTTACAATTTAAACTCCATTACATATAACCCAAGTATTTCAAAATCCTGTTACAGTCATGAAATGTTACTTCCATACTTCAATACAGTAAACCCATTGCCCAAGACACCAGAAATAATATACACAGATGAACTAGAGTTAATCCAGCTAGTCTCTTTAGTAAGTCTCTTCAAGTGCTTCCTCTGTCTCGAGTCCCTGTGGGGGGAAAATAAAACATTTTTGGGATGAGCTTAAAAGCTCAGTGAGGTTCCAAAATTAAGCAAATACACATTCGATGAAAATCTTAACGCTTGAATTGAATAGCATTTTTCCAAAATATTTACCAGTCAACTTAAATCATGAGCAAAGCCTTTCATGGAGAGCGATAGTAAATCATACTTGAGTTAATTCCAAACACGAATAAATCTCTTCGGGGAAACTCATTTCACTCACTTGAACATTTGAACAATAAATAAACAAGCAATTCACATCAATCACTTCAAAGGTACTGAGACGGGATGAGAGGTGCCTACCACCCTGATTTGGTGTGACACATACTACCGTTCAGATTCACTTACACTTAAAATATTGAGATGAGATGAGAGGTACCTCCCACTCATTCGAGTGTGGTACATACTATCTGTCAATACGTATGGCCGACGAGACAACGCTCCAATCGACATATTCACAGCTAGGATTAAGGCGGAATGAGAGGTACCTGCCGCTCATTGAGCGTGATACATACTGCCTCTTATCACTTAGGGTCGACGAGACAACGCTCCAATCGACATATTCACGATTCACTATCAAGGCGGGATGAGAGGTACCTACCACTCATTAGAGTGTGGTACATGCTACCGCTTAACACATTTGGCGGAATGAGAGGTACCTCCCACTCATTGAGTGTGGTACATACTTCCGCTTAACAAACACAAGTCAAGAATTTGAGTCACTACACATATTCAACATATACTTCATCTTTAATCTCAGTCTCAAAATCACATGAACAAATCACCGTCTCATTTAGTATTTGTGAATCAAGACAAGTAACATACATAGAAACTCACAACTCTTCATAATTTTACTTGTAAAGCATTTCTCTTGGAAATAATAGGAAATCAGTTCAATAAAACATTCCTTTGTAAATATTAGCAATTCATTTCACAAATCATTCATTTACAAACCATGGCAAGATTTTCATTTAAAAGAGAGTTAGAACACTCACCGAAATAGTAGGGTTCAGCTTCCACGTAAGGTTCAAGTTCAGTTCCTTGTACACTCCCTAGAACAATTTCAAAAACAGTAGTTGAGATTCACTTCTTTACTTATTAACTAAAACATTTCACTTTCACTTCATAGTTTCAAATCAATATTTTTCCCAAAATCCCTCAAGGAAAAACACTCATTTTTCATGATTCAACATTCAAATGAGTCTTTTGAAATTCACTATATCACTTCAAATATGCCACTTCACCGATGTACCCACTAAGCACTATTTTCACACTTTCTTTAATAAGACACTTAAGTGAGATTTATCATCTCAAAATCACTTTTATCACAAAACTCAGCACTCACTCTTTGACAATACTTTAATATAACTTTAAAACACTTCAAATCATATCTTTATTTTCAAAATTTGTAGGATTTAGCCACAATACTGTAAAACCCTCAAATTCCTTCAAATAACATTTTCCACTCAAAAATTCACGAGAAATTTCACTTTTCATCTTTTAAAATTCATACACTCATAAATGAACATACCATATATTTTCTTAGACAGAAATTCATCACAATAACTACAAAATCTCGAAATCAAATATGGAAATTACCAAGCATGGGTTTGGCCGTCTCATACATTTTCCTTCAAACTTTTCAACAATAAAAAACCCTAATTTCTAACCATATCAAGACAAGTTCACAAATAACAATCAAATCCACAATCAGGTCCCCAAGTCCGCTACCTAGAGGCCACCTCAAGTCCGCTACCTAGGTTGCGAATTCAAGAGCCCAACTCAAATATTTCAAACATAAACATTTTTAGTAAAATAATCCGTAGATCTGACAGATCTAATGCTAATAAGGTTAAAATTAAGAGATTTAAGGATTATACCTCAAGATCTATTCAGATCTGACAAGATCAAGGAAGATCTGATGGACTCTTCCCACAGATGACTTCTTGAGCTTAGCAACTCCAAAAAGCTCCGATCTTAACTCAAGATTTGCTTGATTTGATGATGGATTTTGACCACAAGCTCAAGAACAAGACTCAAGAAAACCCACACAAGCTTTCTTTCTTCTTTTCTTCACTCTCCAAATTTCGGACCTCTCCCTCTCTCTCTCACTCTCGCACGGCAGCCAAGGATGGAGGAGAAACAAGCCAAGATTGAGACCTTCAATGGGGTCTTGAAGCTTCAAGGAGTTTAAGAAAGAAACAATGGAGGAAGATGCAAGCTTTTCTCTCTCTCCCTCTTGCTCTTGGAGCTCTCGGATCTCTCTCTCCCTTACATTCACGGCTGCTCCAAAGATGAAGATGAGTGTCTTCAATGGTGACTTGAAGTTCCAATGATTGAAGGAAGAAGAAATGGAAGATGGAAACTCAAGCTTCTCTCTTTCTCTCTCTCTTATTTTCTGCCTCCCCCTCTCTCTATACTCCCTCAATTTGCAGCTGCAGAAATGAAGCTCAAGGAGGCCAAAAAGTCAAAACAAAAAGGTGATCTTTCCTTATTTTAAGGAAAAGTGCCTTCTTGGGCACTTTATGTCGCGTCGCGCGCGACAGTGTAACTTACACTATTTTATATCATCCTAACACTGTCCAACATTAATAATATTTCCATAATATCACTACATATGCTCGATTTCAATTTCAAGTCACTAATCACACTTCGGAACAAAAAGTTGACACTTAATTCGGCCGAAACCACACACCGGCAAAAATTCATATAAAATTCTCTAAATTAGAAAATATTCATTTTAAACATATATTCACTCATATTTCAATGAATAAACACAATATAAACAATATTTGTCATTTTTTTAAAAAATAAAATCGGGATTTTTTGAGGCCCTTACAGAAACTAGAGAGAGGAAAATAGAGAAAGAAATCAAACTTGCTCCTAACTTCATCTTCTTCCTCAATTCCTTGAATCTTGAAGACTCCATTGAAGGCATTTCTCTTGTTCCTCCTCCTCCTAGTGGCTGCCGTGAGAGAGAGAGAGAGGGAGAGAGGTCCGATATTGAGAGAGAGAAAGGAAGAGGGAAGAAAGCTCATTTTGTTGTTCATCTTGCTTGACATCTTCTTGTTCTTGAAATTTGAGGAGGAAACCATCATCAAGTAAGGAAATCTTTGGTTAAACTTGAAGGTTCTTGAGATTACAAAACTTAGAAGTTCATCCTTAAGTGAATCAATACTAGATCTTACTTGATCTTGCCAGATCTAGTTAGATTTTGAGGTATAACACTTAAATCTCTTAGTTTTACCTTTATTAGTGCTAGATCTTTCAGATCTATGGTTTATTTTGCTAGAAATGCTTATGTTTGGAACATTTGAGTCGGGCTCTTGAATTACCAACTTAGGTAGCTGACTTGAGGTGACATTTAGGTAGCGGACTTGAGGACTTGATTGTGGTTGTGATTGTTGTTTATGAGATGAGTTCATTTTGTGGTTAGAAAGTAAGAATGATGTTGAAAATTTTGAAGTAAAATCATGAGGGCTGGCTGAACCTCACTTGGAATGTTATGATGCTTGATTTCAAAATTTTATGATGTTTCTTGGCTAGATTTTGCCTAAATAAATATGTATTATGTTTGTTTATGAGTATATGCTCAAATAGAGTTAAAATCTTGAACTTTAATGGTGAAAAGTTGAGTTTCACTAAATTTTTGGGTTAAAGTGCTATTTTGGACAAATTTGAGGGGTTTGAAATGTTTTATCTATTTTTCATGAATTTTGTACAATGAGACTTGGTGAAAATTGTTCTAAACACATGTTAAAAACCTTGAATAAAGTTTACTGTTGAGTTTAAACTCGAAGCAGTGATTGTCGAGGTGAAAGACCTCACTTTATGTCTTTGTTCTAAAAATTTAGAAGTCACGAGTATGGAGTACATCAATAGAGTATTTTGTTTAAATGAAGTATCGATTTGAAAATGGAATCTTTTGTGATGATTTTTGACTCGAGTGACTACTTTTTCACTCGAGCAAAATTAGAGGAATTTTGGGAAGAGTTTTGATAAAACAAATGACTAAGTTATTTGAGTTTAGTTTCGCTATTGTGGGGCGAAACTTATTTCTCCTCTTTACTTGTTTATAGGAAGTGGGGAAGAATTTGAAACAGATCCAAACTTGGAGACTGAACCTTGCTACTTTGGTGAGTTTCCATGCATGTTACTTGATTATGTGAATTTGATTTGGAATATGATTGATTAAGTGATTTGATGTGAAAATTTGGTTATTGACCCATCAAATGGAGTAGTGTGTACTTTATCGCACTTATTTCTATTTGAATGGTAAATTTGGTAAAAGTGTTTTGTTGTGATTTATGTGCAAGAAAATTTTGAGAATTCCTAAGACCTATCGGTGAGTCAATCGACTCGAGCTATAGGTTAGGCCTAGGCCAAGGAGAAATGACGATCCATAGGGTTATTTATGTGATGTGTGTTCTGGATTTGGCGTATGGACTTATCCCTTATGGAAGAGCAATAATTAATTTATGTGTGATTGATCGGGAGTAAGTGCTACGCCTATTAGGGCAGGAGTCACCTCTTTGTCCGTATCAGTTTATACGTGATTGAACGGGAGAAAGTGCTACGCCTATGAGGGCTGGAGTCACCTCTTAGTCCGTATCAGTTACTTTTCTTTCATGTGTTTTGGCGAGCGGGCCAGGTTGGGGGTTGAAACGGTGGACGGAGATGGTTGACAAGTGGAATTCTACATGGATTATACGAAAGTTGATGGAGTGTCAACTACGTGGATCGTGCTCAAGTTTCGTGGACCTTGGCTTCTGAGAGCCCCTGTATCCTACCATTGTGGTGTTATTCGCTTTCTTCATTTGCTTGTTTTCAAATGTGAATTTGAAACGCAATATCATCTGTCTTATGTGAATTTGCATGTCTTTTGGAACTCACTAGGCTTTAGCTCATTCTTTTAAATTTGTTTTCCTTAACAGGGACTGAGAACCCAAGCGAAAGCTCAAACCATTAGAACTAGGGTTTACTTTTGTATCTGTCTTGAAAGACTTGAACTATGAATTTGGAGTATTGTATTGTGAAACTTTGAATGTATCATTAAATACTTTATGTATTTTTGGGGATTTCAAGGATTTAAGTGAAAGAATTTAAAAGTTTTTAGGGCTGAATTGAAATTAATTAATAAGCTAGGGGTCAATGTATAAATTATTTTTAATGGACCAAAGGATGGGTTGGGAATTTTTAAGAATTGGGCTGATATCACTTCGGCCCAAACGAAAATAAACAAAATCAAACCGAAAAAAACAAACAAACTAAACAAAAGTCTGAAATTAAAATCCCAAACGAAAATAACAAAGCCCAACCAAAAAGCCCTAACCATACTAAACACAAGTATGATACAAAAACCCAAATGAAAATAAACAAAACCCAACCAAAAGCCCTAACCAAAAAAATAAACAGAAGCCCAACCCCTTTTTTCTCCTCCTGCTCCTCCTTCTTCTTCTTCCTCCCTAACTAGACCAGCAAGTTCGCCGGCGGCCATGGAGATGCCGCCGGACCGCCACTGGACATCGGTCGCGGGCAAACTTTCCGATCACAAAAAATCACTAACATACACCTCCTCACTCGATTTTTTGCGTAGAATTCATTTCTGGGTTTAGTTTTTGCAAAACACGTACCAAAAGTGCCCAAACATGTAATTTACAGCCAACTTTAAAATTTTCCAAAAAGCTCAAATTAGCACCAAAATTCACAAGATTTATATCTAAACGATCCTTGTGAATTCTATAATGCAACTAAGACTCAATTTAACAAGAATCAAATCCGGTCCTTTATTGAGGCATTTTATCAAACATATGACAGGCATGATATAAACCCATTATTTCTGCCTTTGAAAACTAACATAAACAAGCCATGAATTTAGGAAAACAAACCACAGTCCATTCCTCAAGGTCTAAATATGAATCACAGATACGTACATGTCAAGTGAGTAAAAAAATCCATGAAGCATGCTTTTCACGTTGGAATTTTAAAGGACGAAATTTGAGAAATTTTACAATGCTTATTTCAAGGTTTTCGTGAGCTTTGTAGCGTGATTCTTGCTGAAGTTCCCCGGTAGTAGCAGCAGCTTCCTTTGTTCTCTTTCTTTTTCTTTTCTGCTATTCTTTTCTTTTGGCTTGCGTGTGTGTGTTGTGTGTGTAAAAAAAAGAGAGAGCCGAGAGTTTTTGTGAGGAATTTGTGTGTGTGTGAATTGTGTGCTTACAGTGAGGACCGAGAGAGATAGAGAGAGTTTTGGGGGGAGTGGGTAGTTTTTTTTCTGAGAGTTTTTTGTGTCTTGCCTGTGTGAGGGAAACCGAGAGAGATAGATAGACTTGGAGGGAGTGGGTGAAAAAATATTTGAGATGTGATTTTTGCACTTTTTTTTTTGACAAGAAAGGGTATGGGAAATGGATTGGGTAATTGGGTTTTGGTAGGAATTTGTTGAGGAAAAAAATGATTGTGGGTTTTGGTAATAATAAATTTTTTTAAGGGAAAACAAAGAAAATAAAGGGGAATAAAATAATAAAAAAAAGAAAAAATAAGAAATAAAACAAAACTAAAATAAAATGAGAAAAAACTAAAATTTTGAGGCTCCAAATTATTTTTCACTCATTATTTTGATTGATTTTCTTTTTCTTAATTTTTTTTTTATGAAACCTTAAATAAGAAAAAATTCACATTAAATGCAGAAAAATAAATGATCAATTAAATCAATAAAACTCTAGGAAAACATGAAAAACTAGTAAAAATTTGGTGTCCACACCTAAGATCCACCTTAACTAACTGGGACATTAGTTATGTGACGATAAGACCCTTGGTTTGACTTTTTAATTTTCTCCTTCTCTCTTTCCCCTATGTAATACTTCAAGTCATCCGTTCAACCAAAAATATTCAATAATTGAATACTGTTATGTATATAATAAGTATAACAATTGTCAATAATTGAATATAGCTCTGTTTGGATTGTCTATTTTTGGGTTGGTTTTGACAAACTTGTATTTCATATGCTAAATGGTACAGTAATACACCAACTAAAAATAACTCCAAAAACAAATAAATATTTAAAAAACAACTCACACATAAACAAACAAATAAAAAAATTCCATTTTTTGTTGATTACGACCAGAAACTAGTTGCTGTCACAAACAGTGGTTGTGCGACTATTGGTCGCGACTGGATCTGGTCACCGGTCGCGACCAAAGAGGAGAGAGAGGGGGGTCGCAGGAAGGGGAGGGAGAGGAGGAGGAGGGAGAGGGAGCAGCGGGAGGATGGGGAAGAGGGAGAGACAGGAAGGGGGAAGGAGGAGGTAGGGGTGGTGGTGGGAGAGTGGTGGCAAAGTGGTAGAGAGTGGTCTAATTTTTACAAAATACCCTAATTAAATTTTTAATTTTAAAAATGCCCCCAAAATACAACTCCAAAAACACTTTAAAAAAAACCCCAAAAACATCTACAGTAATTGTATTTCATAATGCTATAGTAGTGTTTTTGAAAAAAATCTTCAAAAATAATTAATCCAAACAGAGCCAATTATGTATAATAAGTATAAGAATGGCAGATGATTAATATTCACTGAACATATTCCTTTAATTAATTTTTATAAAAACAATTTCTCAAACAAATGTAAAATATTAAAACTTGAATTACTATTGTATCAAATTAAATAATTTTTAAATACAACTAAACTAATGACACGCTTATCTGTTAAATTGTTACCCCATGTCATATATGCACGGGTTAAATTTTGGTAAAGAAAGAAATGTTACCCTTAGGTCCCTGATTGGACTTTCTAATCTTGCGCTTTCCTCTTTTCCTTTGTAACGTGGAGTCTACCTTGAACCAAAACCAACAACCAATATCTAAAAGATTTAAAAAGAGAAAGGCCTCGACAATCAATGTTTAAAATTTACAAAGAACTCAACTAGGAAATGTATACAAATCCATCGTTTTCACAGTCAGCAAACCAACCTTCTGCTGCACTAGAATTCATGAAAAAAGAAAAAAATCTGATTACATAGTAATTTAGGTAAAGCCAAATTTCATAGGATTAAAAACTTCGGGCGCAAGCTGGAAAGGGCCATGTGCCTAGAAAACAATTACAATTTTCTAAATTTTCTGTACTTGAATCAGTCAATGTAAAGTGAAGTTGAGTTGAATAATGTAACAGTTCACATTGTAAAATACCACTTGTATTTCTCCTTGGTCTAACACACCTGATCCAACACCCAATCAAACTCCTTGATAATTCGGTCCACCATCAAGAAGAAATTTGTTTTTATCAAATTCCTTGACACTTCGATCCACCACCAAGAAAAAATTTGAATACCCTAGATTTACAGCCAGAAATTCTAATACAACTAGTATTTCTCCTTGATCCAAGGCACCTGGTCTAATACTAAGTATACTCAACACTTTGGTCCAACACCAAGAAGAAATTTGTATAGGTCGGACTTATCCCAACACCAACCAAATTTTGTATATCCCATACTTACAACTAGATTTCTTGGCACTTCGATCCACCACCAAGAAGAAATTTGTATAGCCGAGACTTACAACCGGAAGTTTTGATAATAGTAGTATTTCTCCTTGCACTTGGTCTAGCATCAACTAAACTCTTTGACACTTTGGTCCAGCACCAAGAAGAAATTTGTATAGCCTAGACTTAACCCAACACCAACCAAAATTCTTGACACTTTGGCCCACCACTAACAAGAAGTTTGTTTGGCCAAGAAATTTGTATAGCCCAAACTCATAACCAGAAGATTTGGTAACCCTTGTATTTCTCCTTGGTCTAACACACATTGTCCAACACAAACCAAACTCCGCAGCACTTTGGTTCATCACTAAAAAGAAATTTGTATAGTCCAAACTTACAATCAGCAGTTGTAACCCCCGGACTTCTTTGTAGTGGCTCCCTTCCATGCATCATTTCAGAGGGAAACTCAAAATAGCTATATTTCGTTATATTTCATCCATATCTCAATTCCATTCATTTAATATCCCTTTGATGTCATTGACATAACTGTAGTTTCTAGCCCATATTTCTTTTCTGTATGTGGAAAGTTCAAAAATCATCATATAATAATCCAGAAATTGCAATAAAAAAGAAATAATGGAGGTTTGTGATGATTTTTCAATCTTTTCTATTAGGTAATCTTCTATTTTTCCTTGGTCTAAGGCCCTTGGTCTAACACGAATCAAATTCCTTGGTACTTCAGTCCATAAAATACCAATCGTTATGGAGAAAAATCTCGAGAAAACCCATTAAAGAGATCCAATATATAAGTCCAATATGAACCAAACTCCTTGGTATTTCAGTCTGCCAAATACCAATTGCTGGGGAGAAAAGTCTTGAGAAAATTCATCGAGAGATACCTTGAAAGAATCCATCAAAGAAATTCAATATGTAAGTCAAGAATCCAACGTTAACTCAAAAACTTAAACTACTAGGTCTCGAACCCTTGTTTACATATTAACTACCCTTCCTCTATCTCTTGAACTAATGTGAGACAATTTCCCATCAACTTGTTGAGTTGTATCTTTCCAAAACTCAGGAAGTTCTCCACAAGCTGCTACGTATTTCCAAGACAGGGAGATCTACATATTAACTACCCTTCCTTTATCTCTTGAACTAATGTGAGACAATTTCCCATCAACCTCGGGAATTTCTCCACAAGCTGCTACGTATTTCCAAGATCGGGAGATCTAACTCTGCCAGAGTAACTCAAGAAACTTTACCGTGTTAAGACTCTTAATACAGGGATTTCACTTTGCTCTGAATCTTAAGAAGCTTTCTCTATTAAATTTCTATTTGAGGCTGGATCGCATTTCAAAAATTGGAGCACAATCTTTAAGTTCACAAGTTAGTTTCAATAACTTTTGAGGATACTACATGGGAGATGAGGGATGACGAGTTCTGAGGACTCAAATTCTTGAAATTAGACACTCTTTAACATTGTTTAATGGAATGCCTCTGGAGATCACTTGCTTAAGCTTCAGCAGTTGATGTTACAAAAATGTGAGAAGCTCGAGGGAGTTCCTGTTGATTGTGTGGACATATACCAACGTTGCAGATGATTGAAACGCAGCTTTGCTGTGTAGCAGTTGAACAATCAGATATGATATTTAAAGAAAAGGAAAAGCTTCGATTTGGAACTAAGGATCTGAAGGTTCTCATCGGTCACAAAATAATGATTCTAGGTATTTCTTATTTTGGCAAGAAAAATTCATTTTCTGATCACGCTTTTGCACATTCATTTCCTGCAAGGCTGCAACTGGTTGGGGGGTTTGGCTTCTATTATGTAGTTTCATCCGCCGAATGCTTCTTCAATCTTCAGAGACTTCTGTTTGCAGGTTGCTGTGCCATGATTTTGGTGTTGAAACAGCCATTTAGCTATCGGTTTTTTCTCTAATACAATTCTCACAGATACACAGTTTTCTTCTTGATCTGTCATATGCCACACTCCAAGACTTGCCTGCAAGGCTGCAACAATGTCCTTCTATGTCATTTCCCATTCATTTGGTTAAGTTGTTGCCTAACTACTTTACATACACGGTTTGTGAATCCATTAAGCTCAAATTCATTGATTGAGGAAATAAAAATATTTGCTAGAAATTGAATCTATATGGCAAGGACCGGAAAGAAAACTGCATGAGCATAAGCGAATCCAAATTTAATGGGCAGAAACAGAGGTATACAGAGATATGGTAGGATAGTACATGATGAAGAGGTGCAGAATTTATTGAAAAGTTGCTTCTCTTCTGCAGGTTTGATGACTTGTCAAAATCCAATAACTACCATCAACTTTGCAAATAACGATTTTAAATGAAATAAAGTTCCTTTGAGAGTTGGTTCACCAGAATTTAAGATGCAATTATTTGCAAGCAATAATCCCAACTACATGAGACTATATTAGCCCTGATTTGCTGTAGAAAATCAGCCTTCATCTGTTTTGAACATGTTGAAACCAACACTTGTATCGTTCAAACATCTCCAAAACGTAAGTGCATATGCTAGACAGACTAACTTCATCTCATTCTAAATGGTATTTGCCCATTGTTTGCACACAAATAGTAGATAAATAAGGTGAATACAGTTTACAATCAGATAAGAGATGTATTGAATTGTCAGAATAATAGCCACAAAGTGATAGGCATCTCTCTTGCTTCACATTCTTTGGCTACATGTACTTTAATATGGTGCTAAAAGCTGTAAATCGACAAGAAAAGTTGCAGTTCACATATAAATCTCTGAAACCATAAAGGAAGAATCCAAATGACTTAACTTTGAAGTATCTTTCATTTTCAGAGCATCAATGTTTTTCCCCTCCTGCTTTTCTTGTGGGAAGATCAGGAAGTTTTCTGATTGAGCATTTCTGCTTTTCGTGCCAATATTTGTACTTGATGAAGCCCTGAAAGTGAAGATCCGCAAAAGAACAAGTCTTAGCAGATTCTGGAACAGAATGGGCAGACAAAATTACCTCAGTTTCTGGCAAGGGCCATAGCAATTTTTTCGTGTTGTGGGCATTGCAGGGTTCAGACTTTTCTTGCATTAAAGTAAAGAATCGACACACCAATACTGATGTGAGAATAAATTCAAATCGTATTTTCTGCAAATATTCATGTTTCATCATCGTTTGAAAAAAAGACAAACATGCGTTTGTCTTTCACTTTTATCTCTTTTTAACTTGATCGTTTGACATACTTCCAATTCAAACAAAAGCCAACTTCCATTACTAATAGGGAGTGTTGATGGATAATCAATGTTCTACTACATAAAACAACTATTTCAAGGCCAAAACTTAGCAAGGAAAAAATCCAAATTAATTTTAACTGAAGACAATAACATGAGACCAGGAGCTTGCATAAACTTCAAGCCTTTGACTTAATTCAGTACTAATTAAAAAGCATTTGCTTTACATGGTGCATGAACTATTGAGTCAAAAAGGATAAAGTAAAAGAAAAAATTGGCATGTTCTTCAACTATTTTTGTAAAAATACTATATTGGAAGGAAAAAAGGGTAAAAATCATATATTCTCAGCTTATGGATTCTACAGAGTATGCTATGCTCATGCTAAGGATCCTAATTGTTTTAATCACTTCCTACCCAACATGTTTTACTAATTTCCTTTACAAGTTGTAAAATGGTAATCTTTCCTTGAAATTCTGCATTTAAGCTTTTATTTCTCTTCGACTTTCTTTCTTTTTTTCCCCCTTCAGATGCAAAAAATGGGAATAAATAGCAGTTTCTGTTTTCCACAACACAAGCTCTGTAAATCACATTTTCTTGACAAGGCATTTACTTTAAATGAACAGGACAAAACAGGAGATAGGAACGACATGATATATGTTTATAATTTAGTGACTTATGATCTCTTTTAAAAGCTGAAACAACTTGATTTAGGAGACAAGATATAATAACAGCTGATTCAACTCACATTCGATGAACCCATAATTCTTCTTTCTAATAAGTGCTTCATAATATGAATCATCAGAAAAGGAGAAGTCCAAAAGACGTTGCATTAAAAGTTCAATCAAGAGTAGCAGACTTAGACCAAAACTATTATGAAATTAGTTGCATTTTTGTACAGGTACAGAAAAATACACATACAGCTATTTGCTCGCATTTCTTTACGTCTTTGGATTTAGATTTACACTTGTTTACGATTGCCTTTTTAGTCGTTGTCCTCAAATTGGTACACTTCTACTCCATGGCATTCTAGGCAATAGTAACTAACTGAAATAAGATTAGAAAATTAAGCAAAGCAAATCAAGATATGGTATCAAGAGAGACAAAGTTGAGAAATCAGAACTAATGAAACTATTATGGTTTTGATTGCATTTTCAGAATTGCAAATTGCTAAGTAAGGATGAGGTAATTAATGGAATATGTATCAAGAAAGAAACATTGCCAAAACTTGGCTGTTTGAGCGTAGGAAGATACCTATATGACTGCTTGAGTGTCTCCTTTCCACATCACCAACTGGAGGGCTATACTAGTACTCTTCAAAATGGTGGAAGATAAAGACCTTCATATCATAATTACCCCAGTAAATATTTGATTCTTGAATTTGCCTGGCTGACTCCATGGTAGACTCTGACAATTGATACACCTGAATGGTCTCCAATGAAGGAATTTCTCCTACCTCACATGGGATTTCCTTCAACTTTAAGCATCCATTCAAGACTAATTTCTATAGACTAGGGAAGTGACTACTTGAGGATATCCATTCCTCCAGATCCATATGCGACAGTTTCAAGAACTTCAGGCAAGGAAATCCGTGATCAGTTGTTTCCCATTGAGGTCCATTGAAGAAATTATCTTTGATTTTGAGAACCTCAAGGCTTGGTAGCAATTCCAAGATTGACATTCCTTTCCAGTTTAAGTGGCTACCAGTCAGAGTAAGCTTTTTAAGACTTGGTGGGAACATATGTGGATGAGAAAAGCTCCAAGTAACCATACCAAGTGTTTGATATTCAAATTTGAGTGCTTCAAGATGATTTAAATATGAAAGATTGGGAAATGAAAAATTATCATTGTCCTCTGAGAAAGTCATATGAAGTCCCAACTTTCTAAGATTTGGAGTCCTTTCCAAAACATTGTCAACAAAACCTGCAGGACATATTTGTGAAAGGGATTGCAGGGATTGCAAATTTTGGGTACCATATAGTCTCCATGGCAAACTAGCAGCAATTTTAGTCAGACTATTCCTAGAATTTGAAGGGTGATCATGATCTTCCAGTATCTCCATACTGAAGGTTTCATGCTGTTGGGATCCTGAATGTCCCTCAGTGGAGCACTCGCATGGATCCTGCAAATGCAGTTCCCATGAAATCTTTAGATGCCTTAGCTTTTGCATCTTAAAAAAAGCACAGGGTAAGATACTTTTGCCCCTACTTCTCCATCAAGGATGCAGGTTTCAAGGTTCCAGAGTTTGAACAAAGTTGGATGCAGGACACTGAGGCTCTCAATCCGAAGTGTACAAGACAGAGATGATACACTCTTTCCTCTTAGTCAATATTCATGAGGAATATGTTAGGTAAATTTTACAAGGAAGACTTCTAACTTATTCTAGGTGGGGTGAATTATACAAGAAGTGCCAAGTACCTCAAGTGAAGCAGCTCCGATATTCGGTCAGGGAAGTTGTCAAGTATAATGTGCCTTAAATCCAACTTGTTGAGATATCTGTATGCTTTCAGAGTTTGGTCACTAAATACATCCTTTTCAGAGATGCAATGGAAGTTGTACGTATGGAAGTATTGACAATGTGAAAAATGAGCAAAATGTCCCTGATACATGAGTAAGCGAGAGTCATCATCGAAGGCAGTGGCATTTGGTCCACAATTACACTTTGGCAGAACAAATTTCTCTTCACTACTTTTTCTAAGGCACAATTCTCTCAACATATCATGAATAATACAAGATTTTATTCCTTCATCAGACCTTTCCTTCACCACAGTAACAAGACTTCTGTTAACAAGATCCATTAGGTAATCCTCTGCCACATCCTCTAATATCTTTCCATCGGTTTCCTGAATAAAGCCCTCTGCAATCCATGACTGGAGTAGCCTCCTCACAGGAATATTAGAATCCTCAGGAAATGATCGTAGATATAGAAAGCTAGATTTCAGCTTAGAAGGCAGGTGCTTGTAACTCAATTCTAATGTATGCATGAGTTCTTTCGGGCTACTCATATTTTCATGAACCTTCCTTCAATATTTTTCATTGTTCTTTTCCCTGACAAGAATTCCTGCTATAATAACAATTGCAAGAGGGAGACCTCTACATTTTGCAACTATGTGATTCGCTATTTTCATCAATTCCTCAGGGCAGCTGTTGTCACCAAATAGTTTATGGTTAAATAGCTCCCAACCCTTCTCTTCAGATCAGTGCACGTAGAGAGTGGATGAAACCATTTTCTCTCACTCTCACAGCCTCCTTAATTCTACTGGTCATTAAGATCCTACTAGAATTGTTATCCTCTGGAAAATATATCTTCAATTTATTCCAGACTTCAAAGTCCCAAACATCATCAATCACGATCAGATATCCCCTTTAAGCATTGATACAACTTCAGTCCCATATCTTCATCACTCTTACGGAAAATTGGATATTTACAACCCAAAATACAGCATAAAATGCTATGCAGTAACTTTCTCTCTTGAATTGTTTGAGACGCACCAGCCCATGCACGAGTGTGAAAGTGAGATACAACTGATTTGTCAGTGTACAATGTTTTAGCCAAAGTTGCCTTACCGATTCCTGGCATCCCCACAATGGAAATCACTTGTCGTCGCCGTCGCCCGCCGATCAGCATGTCTTGCAGTTCTCTTGCCTCATCCTCAAAACCAATCACGATCTGTCTGTCTATAATGGAATTTCCATCTACTCCGCACAAATTCTCCTCCTCTTGTGGGTCGGTAAATCCAGGAATTGCATCATCCCTGTGGTCAACAGATCTTATTCTTTCTACTATATTATGAACAGTAGCCACTGGTAAGTTCAAAGAAATGGGAAGAGGAAAAGACATCTCTCTTATCACAAGCTCAACTTGAGGCAAGACATTATCAATAGCTGGTAAAATATCCATGGCTAAACAACGATCTCCTCGTGGTAGCAAGGAAAATGGTGAATCGTCATCAGTGGAAGGTTCTTGCACCGATCTGAGGAAGCGTTCTATGGATTTGATATCTTTACCAAAAGAAACGATGGTCTAGTTAGAAATGGATCCTTGGTCACAAAGTAGCTCCAGGTCCTGCAGGATGAACTGGACAGCCTTGCAAGCCTTAGCAAGGCCTTCGAGACTGAAGGACAGCGGTCTTTCAGAAAACGGGCATAGTCTCCTTCTCTCGAAGTGTTTTGGTGGGGGCGAGGGGGGGGGGAAGAAGAAGAACGAGTACCTTTTTTAACAATTGGGTTAATGTGGTTGGGGGCCATGTCCTGTCAATTATGATCCGAACAAAGCAAAACCTTGGGTCTATTGGGGCTGCACTAGTTCATTGGAGAGCATTTCATCTAGCAATAGAAAGTGTTCAAGTACTTGAAGGAACTATGGATCTTTTGACTCCCAGTCTGGTTGGTTTCCCAGGTCTAACACTAAAACATGTATAAAAAGTGGTTTATAATTGGGATCTCAGTACATATGGCTAGTGACATGTTTCAAAGTAATTGTTCAATAAAATAGGAAGTATCAGTTTCTTGTTCAAATCTGACTCCCTAGTTTGAAGCGGTAAGTTTACAAGGTGATCTTATGTGATTTGTCATATTGTTCCTGATTTTGTTGGGGGTTTGGGGAGGCTTTGAGTCAGTTTCTATGATGTTTACTTGAGATAAATTTAGCTTATCAGTTCCTTTGTCACAAGATGAGCAACCAATAAAAAGATCTTTACTAATGAAAAGGATCATTATTGATTTGGCTTATCTTTATATACACAAGTAATCCCCTGATATTCTGCTAATCTTAAATCTGGCTTGTGAAGGAACTAGGAAGTGATAGGAATTTGGCATCTTATTAATTATTTTCTACTATTTTCTTCCCTTATGAGGAAGTGATTTCTTTAAAAAAAAAAAAAAAAGCTTTTGGATTCTCATATGGCGTTGTACCCCAACGGTTCCATGAGCTTTACACCTTCAAGAAATGAACCGAAAGAAAAGATTTTCCTCTTTAATTAGAAAATGTTGTCCTTTTTCCTTCCCATTTAATGCAGTTTTGGCTGCTGATCAAGAGAAAAGGTATTAGCTTTTTTGTTTTGATCTTCTTGTGTGGTTTTTTTTTTCAATATTTAGGGTCACAGAATATCACCCTCTTACTTTAAGAAGTCAATAAGCTCTCTGCTCTCAATCGCTCAATTTATAACTTTATGTTTTGAATTCCGAAACCATGCATTCTAATAAATAATTAGAACCAAAAAAATAAACTCAATTGAACTTAATTTGGCATATTAAACCAAAAGCAAATGAAGTCCGTCAATAAGCAATCTCTTTTGTTGGTTAAAGAATTTAAACAATACTTGAAGGGGCAGAAATCACCAGCTCCAAGTCATTGCGGCCCTGGTTTGCTTTTCTACATTGCTATTTTCATGTGGCAATTAGAAAGAGATTAAAGATGGCGGAGACCTAAGCTAACTGAGGCCAATTCATAAACCGAAAACCCCCACCAGGGGGAGTCAAAAAGCAAAAAGCAAACCAAAATAGCAATCAAGAGAACCAATCCTATTGAGTACAATGGAGTTGAGACCTAATAGCTTAGATTATGCTCCTATTGAGCAATCTATAAGAGGCTATAGGTTGCTGTACGTTACTTAACCGCCTTTGTTCGGTTTTTTATTGTAGCTATCTCTTTCTGATAGCTCCTTAGTCATTTCAAGCTGTCTTTGCCCTGCCTTGGTTCTCATAGTTTAGTGCTTTTAGGATATTGCTGTGCTGATCTTTTTACTATTTCAGCAGCGCACCTGTAGAGCCTGAAGAAGACTACAACTTTCTTACCCACCTATCTATCTATCTGGATCTTTACTATTAGTCAAAGAACTGTCTTATTAAGTAATGTTATGCCCACCAGATTATGTAAATAGTTGGCTTAAAATAAGATAGTTTTAGAATAATTAGTTGCAAAGTGGTTTAGAATATATACTACCCTAACTAACCACCAAGCAACTAATCTATATCTAAAACTATGACTGGTGTGGTTATCTTATAATGGGAACTATTGTGTGCTTAACTACTATTTCGACAACTTCAATGCTTCTCAAATTCTCGTATTTACTTTTTACCCATGATTTTTACTAACTTTCATGTTCATTCCCTTCTACTTCTCATGATATTGTCATTAAAATCCAGGCTAAATAGATACACTAGTTACTTTAGTTTCATTAGTTACATTCGTTGAATACACCTTTTAGACCTTCACTATCCAAATGATATTTCATTCCATGGCGTGTGAGCATCATCAAACTTGTGGGAACTAGGAAGAGAACATTATACGCTATACATTTTAAGTGCTCTATCTTATAAGTTCAATGAGAGTAACATATTGTCGTATCATTGATTATAGCACAGGCACCCCAACCCCATGCATTGCGTGAGCCACATCCCCTAGTAATGAAAATATAAAAGAGATTTTAACTATTTGAAGTGTCGTATTTCTATCAACCTTCTCTTTTAATACAACATAAATAACATTTTTCTAGAATTTTTACAAAATCTAATTGATGTTCAATTTTTGTAGAAGGCTTGGTAAAGCAACAGCCAGGTGAATGAGAATCCAATAGATATATAGTCAATTAACTCAATTTCTCCATCCTATGTTACGTAGCCAATTGAAGAGATTTTGTAAGTCAGTTTGCTAATTAGATCTACACATCTGCCGTTTAAGTTTTCTTTCAACTAATTTATCAATATCAAATTCTCTCCGCTAATAACTTTGAGGGATAATTTCACAAACCTCCCTTAGGTTTCTGACAATTGCAGACATCTGTTTTGAAGTTTGAAAAATTACACTTACATCCCTTGATATTATGAAAAGACTATAATAGCATTTACATCTCTACAAATCCTAAGTCAAAAGTGGGTGTAAAGAAAGAAGAAAACCGCATTTTGCAAATATTCCTTTATCCAAAAGCTCTAATATTATCTCACTTAATCCATTATATTCAATTTCTAGGTTATTTAAATCATCTCTTGCTTAATTTTATAAATAGCCAACTAGTAGGGATGTATTTATTAAAATAGTTTCTTTGCCACTTAGTTAAAACAAAAAAAGGAAGTCCAAATATTATAAAATGATGCCTTAAAACATGGTCTAAATTTTGCAAAAATAACGCCTTAAAATTTTTTATTAGCAAGTAATGTTGATATTTGATTTCTTTCGCCATTTAATTTATTTTGTGAACCAAATAGGGGCAACATAGGATAGTCATTGGATTTTTACTTACATCACCATTTGTTATCAAAGATACTTTTTAGGGGAGATTTCTATAATTTTCTAAACCTCAAGAGAGGCGACTGCAATTGTTACAAACCTCAAGGCAGGTTCTCAAATTATCCCTAACTTCTATTCCTTCATTTGAATTGTCTTCATTCGAACAAAATAAAGACACTTACTTTCAGTAGATACATATCTAATAACTATCCTTAAGATCCACTTGAGCCACTAGGGACATTAGTCAAGTGATCATTAGATCTTTGGTTCCACTCTCAAATCCTCTCCTTTCCACCTTTCTCTTTATAAAGGTTAGAATATCCCCATTGACCAAAAAATATTCAATAATTGCATTTTTTTTACACATAATAAATATATACAGTGGCAAATAATTAATATTCACTGAGTTTATTCCTTTACTTAGTTTCTATAAAAAAAATTCTCAAATAAGTTAAAAATACTAAAACTTGAAATGACTGTTATATCAAATTAAATGATCTTTCGAAATACAACTAAACTAATATCACACTTATCTATTAAGTTGTTACCCCATACCATGTATGCACGGTTTAAATTTTGGTAAAGAAAATTAAAAATGTGACCTTTAGTCCCCAGTTCGACTTTTCAGTCCTTCGCTTTCATAAGCATCTTCTTATAGCAAACAAATAGGAGTAATTCATCTATGCAATGCAAAACACATGGCATACACTTTCCAATACAATCCAATTTAGGGAAGAGAAATTCTGCCATCCCAGAATTCTTAAATACTCACAAAAAAAAAAAAAAGAGACTTTTGCTCCTAGAGGCTTGTGCATTCCTTTGAGATTGGAGAAACATAAACACCGCGTTTGTCACTTACCATATCATTATCATTATCATCATCATCATCACCATTATATTATTATTTGCACGGTCCTTTGCTTTATTCCTTTATTAACTTGATAAAATTCCAAATAAGGGCTAATTCAATTTGCACACTCCAACTATTTCCGACTCTCACGTGTTAAAGTTTGAAATTTAAAATTTTACCAATTAACTAAAATCTTTCCTCCTTTAATCCCAAAATGAAGGAAAAATTCTAAGAATGTTATGAAAAAAAATTTCTAAAGAGGCAGTTTAAGTGGGAGTTTCGATGGGGTTGTTCGCATTTTTCAAATGCGTGTTCAATAGAACTCGCATTTAACAAATGCGAGATCGGACATTCTGGGGCAAAAAAAAAAAAGGCTTTGTAAGTGTATTTTCCACGTAATGCTCGCATGCACTGAATGCGAGTTACGTGGGATCAAAACACCTACCTTCCCGTTTGACAAAAAAAAAAAAAAAAACCTGCCTTCCCACACCAAACAGAACGAAGCCTAAGATTTGGGGGAAAAAATAGTTTCAGCAATTGGGCCAAATCAGCGGAGATCAAGGCATAGATCATCAAGAATCCGGCAACAAGTGGAAACTTCAGGCTTCCATCCCCTGTGGGCGGGCAGCGAGGGTAGCTCGGCGGGGCGCCGGGAAAACTGGCAGTCGCCGGAACTCGCAGGAACGCCGGCCAGGGCAGCCATTGCTTCTCCGAGCATCAACCGGTGCTTCAGGTGCGTCTCCGGCGAGCACTGCCGCCACTGCTCCTCCATGTACTGGTAATTTCATTCAACTTTGCTCCTCCATGTACTGCTCCTCCGCCACTGCTCCTCCATGTACACACTTGCAGAAATTTCCCTTCAGTCTAAGTAGGTTGAAAATGATTGGCACGGGAGAGTATTACATCGTCAACGGCCCAATATCAACTCAATTTACAGGGAGAGCCCAATCTGTATTTGCTCGAAAAAAGAAATTTCTAAACATTGGCTTTCCAGTTTCCACGCCGTTTCCCGCCACTGCACTCTGGGTTACCATCGCCGTCGCCACCATCGCCACCTCCACCGCAGCTGCCGTCTCTTCCAGGTTTTTTTTTTTCTTCGAAAAACCTCCTATATTTCAAAGAACCAAGTGATTTAATACTGAAACTTGCTTGATTTGGTACTGAAATTTAGGAATAGTGGGTAAATTTCTGAAATCATCAGTTTCTCCTTTACAGTTAAATGAAGGGAACAAGATAAACAACGGTGTATGCCGGCAACTACAAGAACTTGCCCTAATTAAAGTTCCTTTCCGGACTCCCTTTAGTTGATGGGGTTTCATTCTGATAAGAAATGGATAGGGCTAATGTTTTTTAAATGCTTTTATCATACTTTAGTTGATAAATGACGTATTCGGTGCATGTTATCTTTCTTTGTATGTGTGTCTTGCCTCAATGATACAATCGATCAGAAGGTTATTTTCAATTATGAATTTGAGGTAGGAAAAGAAAACTAGGTCTTTGATGCAGAAGTTGAATCTTTGTCTACTTGGTTGCAAAAGAATTTAATATTTTACCCTTATCTTAAACCAAAATAAGTTTTGTAAATACTTAAGTTTTGTTTTTTTTAATGTTATATGATAGTGCTTTCACTTGGAAGTTGGGATATTGTTTGGGTTTCTATATTTGGCAGTGGGATGAAAGTGGATCAATGGTACAACTGGAGATGGATGAGAATCAGTTGAATATCCACATGACAGAATTTTGGCTCCCTGGCTGTGTTTTGCTATTTTATTAAGAAATGCACATTTAGTTTTCAATTGGTAATTGATGAATTATTGTTTTGAATCGTTTGAAGCATGATAATAAATGGCTGGAGCATCCTCGTCGCTGAAGGAATATTTGAAAAGATATCAAGATGGGAATGAGGAAGAGGACAAAAAAGAAAAAAAGAAGAAGAAGAAGGCTAAACAGGTTGATACGGTTTAGTTGTCGTCGATGAAGATCCTGTATGGCAAAACCAGTGAGAATTGAAGAAAAGAAGAGAACGATTCAGCTGGTAAGTTATTTCTGCCCTTTGACAGTGTACCTTCTAAGACTTTTCATTTTTTAATTTGTGATTAATGTGGGGTGTTCTGTGCAGATGAAGAGCCCTGGTTGATGAGGATATAGAAGTCAAGCGAATGAAGAGAGTGGAGCTACTCAGAGCTAGACGTCCTTTTGTGGGTGGGTTTCAGTTTCTGATGCTCAAACATCAAACTTTGGTGGCAAAGACTTAGATAACTCACCTCCACGTGAGGAGGGCAGACACCTCCATCTCAGAACTTGAAGGTGGTCGTCTGAGTGAGCGGGATGCTGATCTGTCACCACCTCGTAAAGAAGAGTTCGGAATGATACACCTTCCCCAAAACCCAAGCTAAGGCCTTCTGGCACAGGTGATACTGAGCGATCACCAAAACGGACACGTACAACTCGAAATGATTCACCTTCACCAGAACCTGATTTGTCTTCAGATGCTCCACCAAACCGTTATGGTATTAAACCAGGGAGACACTGGGATGGCGTCGATCGCAGCTTGGTAGGCTCATTTCCACCTTTTATAGTCATATACCCAGTAATGTGGTTTCTATTGTTTCATGCACTGGCCCCAAGAAGATGCCTTGTCTACACAGTCACGTAGGTTATGCTGTTTTAGTACTTGGTGATTTGTTTTGGTGGTTTGAAATCCGTACTAATTATCTGTTTGATCATATGCATCCACTAGGCTTTGAGAAGCAACTGTTCAAGAGAATGAATGAGAAACAGGCTACAGAGAGGGAGGCCTACTTGTGGTCTGTGTCTGATATGTGAGGGCTAATGATATCAGCATCATATGATACTTATGGTTGAAACTGTAGAAAAGATGCAGATAAGGGATTTACCTAGAGCATTGGATGGAAAATCAACACAGGAAAAAGTTGCTTTCTTCTTTCTCCAACAAGTTTATCCTAGATATGAGATGGAGGTATATTTAACGGTTTTTTTTTTTGAAAGAAATTGAAAGAATGCTTGGAAACAGTTGCCGGATTGGAATGTTTGTTGTTTCTTTTTATCAGCTTTTGATTTTTGACTAGCTTATTGATGTGGATTATCTGGCCCAAAAAGTGTATATTAATTTGCTACAAGCTGAAAAGTTTCTCAATATGTTTAATGATTCTTGGCAAACAGTATGTTTTGTCCAGATGAAGTTAATTGGTTTGCTAGTCCTCAAATAGATGGAATTTTGGAAGTGCAAATCTATGAGACCATTTTGCTTCATGTGGATTTAGTTGGAGGACATTTGTATTGTCCAGTATTGCGTTTTGAATTTGATTTGTAGTTCACTGCACAGTCATCTATTCATTTCTGTTTTATTTGCTTTATGCTCATACTCTTCAAATTTTGTCTTTCACCTTTCTAGAAAAATGGATTACTTTGTTGCATTTTAATCAGTTCATGTTTATTTTGTACATCTTTCATCTGCTGTAGCTTAGGGAAGTGAGCTGCAGCATTTTTCATTACCTTGTCTTCCAATGAAATGGTGCCGGAATTTCTTTTGACAGGAAGCATGGAATTCAAACATGCAGCTACTTAGATAAGAGGTTAATGGCTGATTAGGAGTTAGGACCCATGGTTTAATCAATTTCAAGACGGTCGAAACAAAAGATGATCAAACTATGAAGTGAATGAATTGGATGACATTTTACTTGGATGTTGAAATGTACAGGAAAAGATATTGCTTTGAGTTGTTTCACAGGATTCAAACTCTGCATAGAATGGAAAAGCTAGTCAAGCATGAAGGATATGTGCATGAAATATTGTGTATTTTACCTTTAGTTGTCTTTTCCCCCTCCCTTGTTTTTGTATTTGGCCAGTACTCCACGTTTTCATTTCCTTTTTCTTTTTCTTTGTTTATGCAACTCTTAAGTGTATGGGATGATAATAAACAAGTTTTATCAGTTCAATGATCAACTCTCATCAAGATGCAAATTTGACTAAAAAGCTGCATCTTAATGACATTCTATTCCATGTTATCATTGGTGTAAAA